>CM057453.1:1148010000-1148610000 GCA_016271365.2 Neoceratodus forsteri
TTTACGGCGGATACCCAGCACAAATTGGCAGATGTCCCCTTCTTGGGGACCGACCTCTTCGGCCCTGGAGTGGAAGGTCACCTCCAGTGGATCGAAAAGTCCAATGCAACTCTGGACTCGGTCACCTCCGCCCAGAAGGACAAAGGCCGCCGACAGCAGCAGCACAAGTCCTTTTGTCTTTCTGTGCCTGCGGCACGTCCGCCCAACAGCACCAGCACCAGCAGGCTCGCGCTTGGCATCCCAAAACCAAGCCCGCGGCTTCCTCCAATAGGAAGCAGGGAGGTAAAGGCCCAGGAGGTCCCTTGACCGGTCCCTCCTCCAAGCCTGCCCAGTGACGGGTTGAGGGGTGTCGCCCCCAGCCTCGTCACTCCCCACTGGGTTCCCCTGGGGATGGCTCCGCCACTTCCTTTCCACCTGGTCCACTATCACCACGGACCGGTGGGTGTTGGAGGTGGTAGGAAAGGGCCTGCCTCTGAGTTCGACAGAGACTGCACCCTTCCGAGCCGCCACTGGAAGCATGGGTCCAAGCGCTTCTGTCGGCTTGCCGAGCCGATATTGCCCTTGCTCCTCGAGAAAGAGGTGATCAGAAAGGTGGGGATCCTCCTCCAAACCGGGGTTTGTGTCTAGGTACTTCCTGGTCTCAAAAGCGGACAGGGGGTTGGCGCCCCATTCTCGACCTGCACGACCTGAACAGGTTCCTAAGGTCTCGGACCTTCAGGATGGTCACTCTGGCTCAGATAATCCCATCCTGGACGAGGCGTGGTTCTGTTCTTTGGACCTTCAGGATCGTTCTTTCTCGTCCCAATCTGTCCGTCCCACCAGAGATTCCTCCGCTTCAGAGCAGAGGATTCCTTTACGAGTTCGGGCCATGACCTTGGCCTTTCCCTAGCTCCCAGGGTCTTCACCAAATGCATGGCAGTGGTGACAGCATTCTCATGGCGCCAAAGGGTCCGGGTGTACCCTACCTGGACGACTGGCTGATTGCAGCCCCCTCCGGAGTGGAGGTGGAGTGGTCCAGAGTTCTGGCCCTCAGGTTTGCTCTCAGGTTGGCCTCCTCATCAAGCGAGGCCAAGTCGGAACTCGTGCCAAAGCAGGTGATACAATTCATCGGGGCAGAGCTCGACTCTCTACGAGCCAGAGCACGGCTCCCGGCGTACAGGGCCGAGGTTCTTTCCACCTTTGCCCAATCATTTTAGGTTGGGCAATCGCGCCCTGCCCGGGACTTCCTGGGCCTCATGGCGGCCTGCACCAGCGTGGTCCGTTGGGCCCGCTGGTACATGCGTCCCCTCCAATGGAGGCTGGCCAGCCAGTGGTCACAACACTTCGATCCACTGGATCAGCTAGTGACAGTGATCCCAGGGGATGTGGAACGCTCTCCAGTGGTGGACTGTTCCAGCACATCTGCAGGAGGGCATCCCGTTTGTCCACCCCGAGCCGACGGTCTCACTATTGACCGTTGCCTCCCTGATGGGTTGGGGTGCCCATCTGGGGAAGCACAGAGCGCACGGCCTCTGGTCCCCTCGGGAGTCCCGATGCCATATCAGCCTGCTGGAGCTTTGGGTGGTCCGTCTAGCCCTCACCGCCTTCGCTCCATTTCTACGGGGTTAAGTGGTTCAGGTCCAGGCGGACAAACCGTGACCACGTACTACCTAAACCGCCAGGGCGGTACATGCTCCATGCCTCTGTGCAGGGAAGCTCTTGGCATTTGGTCACTTGTGCGCAGCCTGGAGGCGGATCTCCTCGCCATTCATGTGGCAGGAGCCTCCAACACCCTGGCTGATGCCCTAAGCCGGATAGGGGCTGCGTCTCACGAGTGGTCTCTCCTGCTGGAGGTAGTACAAGAGCTCTTCTCCCACTGGGGCACGCCTCAGGTGGACCTGTTTGCCTCCAGGGAGAATGCGAAGCTGAGACTGTTTCATGCCCGCCCCCCTCAGCAGGGCTCGCTGCAGGGGGATGCCTTCTCGAGGCCGTGGACCCGGGCCTCTTCTATGCCTTTCCCCCATTTCCCTTGATCCACAAGGTGCTTCTCAAGGCGAGGAGGGACAAGGCGCAGGTGATTCTGGTAGCCCCAGACTGGTCCCGCCAGTTCTGGTATCCAGATCTCCTCAGTCTCAGCTCTAGGCTCCCGAGGCAGCTTCCAGCCCGCCCGGACCTGATCTCAGTCAGGGAAGGTATTCCATCTGGACCTTCAATCCCTGCACCTGACGGCCTGGTTCCTGAGTGGCTAGAGTTCCAGGCCTTGGGTCATTCCGACGAGGTCCTCAACGTTGTTGAGGCATCCTGTAAGGAGTCGACCAGAAAATGCTATGCCTTCAAATGGAAGAGATTCTCCATTTAGTGTCAGGGCAAGGGCCTGGACCCTTCCTCCTGTTCCTTGGCAAGCATTGTGGACTACCTGTGGTCCCTTTCTCAGGAAGGGCTTCGGTCGACGACCCTTAAGGTGCACCTTGCATTCATCTCTGCTTACCAGGTGCGGGCGGGGAAGCAGTCGGTGGCGCAGGAGAAGGTGGTCGGGTGCTTTTTCAAAGGGCTTGATGACATATCCCCTCCGGTGCGAGAACCTCCACCTCCGTGGGATAGACTGCTGGTATTGGCTAAGCTCATGGGCAAGCCATTCGAACCGATGCACAGGTGTGACATCTCTCACGTGTCGTGGAGGACCACCTTCTTGGTGGCTATCACGTCAGCCAGAAGGATGGGAGAGCTCCAGGCGCTTTCCATCGAGTCTCCTTATCTGTTCTTTCACAGGGACAAGGTTGTCCTGCGCCCCCACCCAAAATTCCTTCTGAAGGTGGTGTCGGAGTTTCACCTTAACCAGGTGTTGACTCTGCGGGTGTTCTACCCCAGTCACACCTCGGAGGCCAAATATAGGCTCCATACTTTGGACCCTAGAAGAGCGCTCGCTTATTATAAGGAGCGGACGGCTGGAGGTTCCCCAGCTGTTTGTCACCTGCGCTGAAGCCGCACCTGGCAGACCTGCAGCCAAGCGGATGATAGGCAGGTGGGTCACCTCCTGCATAGATCTCTGCTATAGGTTGGCGGGCATGGAGCCTCCCAGAGGGATAAGAGCTCATTCTACCCGCCATACTGCTGCATCGGTGACTGCTTCCAGGGACGTCCCTATCCAGGAAATCTGCAGGGCTGCCACCTGGAAGTCAGCACACACCATCGTCACCCACTACCACATCGACCTTGAGTCATGCCAGGATGCTGGTTTTGGGGCCTCGGTTCTCCAGTCTTTATTTCCCAGGTAGGGGGTGTGCGCCTTGCCTCCCTCCTCCCGGAGAACTGCTAGGAGTCTGCCAGACGGTGTGGATGAACAACATATCCATGTCCCTAGAATACAGGTAACTCAGCTGTGGCAGGGTTCTAGGCATGGTATATGTTGTTCATCCCACCGACCACCCGACCTCCCGGCCGACGCTGATATGGCTTCCAGCGGGCTAGCTCTGGCGTCATGGGGCGGAGCCGAGAGTTTTACCACCGGGGTGGGTGGGAGGAGCCAGCTTGAAGACCTTCCGGCAAGATTTAAAGCAGCAAGGAACCTGCCAGACAGTGTGGATGAACAACATAGACCATTTCTAGAACTCCTGTTACAGGTGAGTAACCTGTATTTTCAGTGCATGATGTCAGAGAAACCCAAGAAAAAGACCGGTCCCACTGGGTTTCAGCACTGCACAGAGTGTGGGGAGGTGTTTGCCAAGGCTGATCCCCACCTCATATGTTTACACTGTCTGGGGTTTGACCACCTGAAAACAGACTGCCAAATCTGCAATAACTTTCCTAAAGCCACGCTGGATAAGTGTTTAGCGAGGCTTAAGGAAAGAATGGCCGAACAATCCGCTGACCCGGATGGCCGGTCCAGTTCGGCTGTCGAGGGAGTTGGGGAACCGGAGGAGGTGCCTTCTGACCAGGGCGATACCTCCTTGACCAAAAGGAAAGAAGAACCGGGGATCCAGTACCTGCAAAAAAGAAAAGAAAATCCGCTGGTTCGGAGCCCACTTTTCCGGCCCCAACCGCGGACGAAATAGCTAAAGCGATTAGGATTGTGCAGTTGCTTCAGTCAGAACCAAGTGAACCAAGACAGAGTACACGCCGGTTGGTTGTCTTCTGTCTGTTCACTTCCCACCAGTTCATGTGATCTGGAGACCTATTATGAACTCGAGTGGGAAGAAGGGGAGAAAGAGGAAGAAGGCAGCTTGGGGAATCCCATTGAGCCTGATATTTCCCCAGATAGACCAGGTTCAGTCTCTCCACCTGGCAGCCCACTTCCTATTATACTTTCTACAAGAAAGTTGCTGAGACTCAAAGCCCCCTACCTTAGACGCAGCTGAAGTGGAAAGGAACCTGATTTCATCGAGATAATGAATGTCCCGGAGTCCAAGAGGATGTCCATCCCTCTGCATAAGTCTTTCAAAAAGCAGACTAATAAGATTTTGCAGATGCCTACTTCCATCCCCCCCTCCCCCAGTTGACAAGAGGATGGATAGATGGTATATGCTTTCTGGTAATGGCACAGAATTCCTCTGCAACCACTGTAGCCATGTGGGGGTGGTCCAGGCTGTGGCCGGTGACAAGGCTGGTATTCCTCTAGCCCCTCATCCTCCTGACAAAGATTCTAGGAGGATTGATGCAGTGGCTAAGAAACAATACTTGGCTTCTTCTCTGGGGATTAGGTAGGCCTCCTATATGGCCAGATATCAAAAGTCCAGATGGGAATCTGTCCTGGATTTGGCTAAGACTGCTCCTCCCCAGTTAGCCAAGGACTTGGAGCAGATAGTCAAGGATGGCATTGAGGCATCCAAAGTGCAGTTTCATGCTGCAGTGGACTCTAATGATGTATCCTGTAGAGTCATGGTGACATCGGTTTCCCTGAGGAGATTTTCCTGGCTCAGGTGTACCAACCTTTCTCAGGATACCAGGCAAGGTCATGGATTTTCTTGTGTCAGAACTCTCTTTGGAGAACAAACAGTTATACATGAAAAAATGGACGAGTACAGAACAACCTACAGAAGTGCAGCTCAAAAGAAAGGGTTGCAACCCACAGAAGCAGTAACCCAGGCCAGGCAGAGGCAGGCCTTATCAAAGGCCTTTCTACCAGGCACAGGCATCCCCTGCTTACCAGCAGCAGTTTTTTTCAGGGGCAGAGGTGGTGGAGGTGTGAGCAGAGCTGCATCCACCTCTCAGCCTAAGACTCCTGCCAAACCGACACCCTGATATGTCAGCCAGGGCCGCCTCCCCTCTGCCAGTAGGAGGCAGGTTGGCTCACTACTTCCAGGCCTGGAAATCCATCACAACAGACAAATGGGTCCTGGAAGAAGTGAGCCAGGGACTTGCTCTAAATTTCAAATGGTTCCCAATCCCAAGAACCAGAGCGAAGTCTTTAAAACCTGCCAGCAATTCAGAGACAACTCTGTTGGAGGCAGAAGTTTTCACACTTAAAGAGCTAAAAGTAGTGGAACCTGTCCCTTTCCCTCACAAAGGAAAAAAGGGTTGTACTCTGGCTACTTCCTTACCATGAAGAAGACTGGGGAGTGGCGGCCCATCCTAGATCTGAGGTATCTCAACAAGCACTTGACAAAACCCAAATCCAAGATGGTGACTTTGACCAAAATCCTTCCCACTCTCAGACAAGATTAGTTCACCTCCTTGAACTTAAAGGATGCCTGTTTCCACATACCTGTCAGACACTCCCACAGAAAGTACCTAAGGTTCGAGTTGCCCTCAGGCCACTATCAGTTCAGGGCAGTGCCCTTTGGCCTGACCTCTGCCCCCAGAACATTTACAAAATGCCTGGCAGTGTTTGTGGCCTACCTGAGAAGGCAGGGAGTGTGTGTGTTTCCCTATCTGAACGACTGATTGGTCGTGGGACAGTCCCCTCAGCAGGTGAGGAAAGCCTTGGCTCTGGTGCAGGATACCCTGGTAAACCTAAGCAGATCAGTGCTGGAACCAGTCCAGGTCCTAGTGTTCATAGGAGCAGAGCTGGACACGGTTCAGGTAAAGGCTTTCCTGCCAGCGAGAAAGTGACAACCTTATCCATCTAGCAAGTTCTTTTCGATTGCAGGTGTCCCGGCTGGCAAGACATTTTCTTCAGCTTTTGGGACACATGGCATCTTCCACAGCAGTGGTACCAGGAGCCAGGTTTCAGATGGGGGACATTCAGTTTCACCTCAGATCCTTTTGCTCCCAGAGAAGAGACCCACTATCCAAGCTGATTCCAGTGACAATCCACCTTGGTACAGGCTTTGCAGTGTTGGAAGGACAATCTCAGGGAGGGTGTTCCTTTTCTTCAGCAGTCCCCTACAGTAGTCCTGACCATGGATGCTTGATCCTGGGATGGGGCTCATCTGGGGACCACATGGCTCATGGGACATGGTCCCATCAGGAATCTTTGCTCTATATCTGCCTGTTAGAGCTCAGGGCAGTGTTCCTGGCTCTTCGGTCATTCTCAGGGATGGTACAGGGGAAGGTGGTACTGGTAAGAACAGACAACACCACCACCATGTACTACATCAACAAGCAGGGAGGGATAAGGTCCTCTGCCCTGTATGCAGGAGGCAGTGAAGATCTGGACCCTGGCATACTCTCTTCAGACCTCCCTCTCAACTTGTGTACTTGCCAGGCAAGGAACAGCGTAGTGGCAGATGCCCTCAGTGGAATTAATCAAGTCACCATGAATGGTCTCTGAACAAGGAATTCTGAATGCAGTGTTCAGGAGAGGGCACACCAGAGATGTATTTGTAGCCCCAGACAATCACTAGTTACTGAGTTCGGTTGCAGATCTCAAGTTCTGGGTCCTGTGTCTATGGATGCACTGATCTTGGATTGGACAGGCAAGTTCCTGTATGCCTTTCCTCCATTCCCTCTGCTGGTCAAACTCTGGAGCCAGCCATCATTTATGATTCTGATTGCTCCGGATTGGGCAGGCAGCCCTGATACCCTATGCTGCTGTCTCTGACAGTGACCAGTCTAGTTTGCTTCCCCCGGAGGCACAATCTCCTGACATCCTGCCAGGGGAGGATTCTGTACCCCAACCTCTGGTCCCTCAAGCTCTGGGCCTGGCTCTTGAGGACCTAAAGTATGCAGGCCTGCATCCCTCCCAAGGGGTTCTGGATATTTTGAAGGTTTCCAGAAAACAGAAGGAAATAGATCCACAAGCAGCAGGACTAGCAACCATGCTGGACTATTTGGTCCATCTGCACTCCTTAGTTCTTCGGCCCTCTGCCCTGAAGGTGCACCTGGCAGCCGTGTCTGCTTACCTCTCTGCAGGGAAGGGACCTTCTCTGGCATCCCATTCTGTCTTCAAAAGTTTTTTTAAAGGGTTGCTCCACTTACATCCTCCTCACAGGGAGCCTACCCCGTCCTGGGACCTGAATATCTGTATAGCCCAGTTAATGCAGCCCCCTTGTGAACCTATGTCTTCGGCCGAGCTTAAGTATCTGACATGGAAAACTGTCTTCCTGGTAGCGATAACCTCTGCTAGGAGGATTAGTGAGCTACAGGCCTTGTCGGTGTAACCTGACTACATAGGATTCCATAGGGACAAGGTCATCTTTGGGACAAACAGAAATTTCTCCCAAAAGTAGTCTCTGATTTCCATTTGAACCAGTCTGACATTACCTGTCTTCTTTATTGAACACTCCTGCTCAGGGAACGAAGACTGCATAGCCTGGATGTAAAAGGGCTGTTGTCTACTATATAGATCAGACGAACCCATAGGAATGACTGTACCAGTTGTTCCTAACCTACGGAGAAGTGGAAAGATAAGCCAGCCACCAAGAGGACCATTGCTAGGTGGATTGTATCTTGCATGTGGTTTTGCTATGGTAAACTGGGGAAAGGGCCTCCTGCGGACCTCAGGGCTCGTTCCACCAGAGGAACAACTGCCTCCATTGCAGCTGCCAAAAAATATTCCCTAGGTAGAAATTTGCAAAGCCAGCTAACCTGGAAAACTGTTCACACATTTACCAAGCACTGCTGCCTGGACACCCAGGCCAGGAGTGATGCCAGGTTTGGCATAGCAGTATTGCAGAGCCTATTTCCTAAGTAGGTTCTGTGCCCACCTCCATGGGGCACTGCTTGGTAGTCTGCATACAGTCAGAATCAGCAAGACTTCATGTTGTTTGAAGAAAAAATTACCAGAGTAATCTTTCTTCTAATAGTCTTGCTGTATTCTGACCTCCTCCCTGCTCCTTGACGGAACCTATAAGGGCAGGCCCTGCTTATCAACAGAAATTAAAGTATTGCACCTCTGGTGTGCCATGTTTTTCTTGGGCATTTCTTGACTTGAGGCTTCTAGTTGCCCTTTGTCTGGTTATTAGCCATGTAATGCTATTTATTATTTAGTATAGATAATCTCAGTAGTGCTCTTTAATGCTCGTAAGAATCTGATGGTAACATGGAATGTACCAGGGACAGAGGGTTTGAAAACCAAGCTCGAGCTCAACGTTCTGTGCTATGGCACACAGTTAACGCTTTCATTCCTGGGGCAGTTGAACTGGAAGGGCTAACTGCATACGGTCAGAATACAGCAAGACGCCATAAGAAGAAACAAGATTACTGTGGTAATTTTTTCTTCTCTTCTAGGGACATGAATATGATGTTCTATGGCTCCATGTCAAAATAGGTAATCAATTTAAGTGAAGGTCAAAATAGCGAATCAACAATAGCGACCACAATTTCAAGCGAATCAATTAGCGCAGCACATAATAGCTAACATATGGCCCAGATCTGCAGATTATAATTTATAAGCAAGTGCTGATGCTGAATTCACATTAAATGTATGAATGTTGCTTGCAGTAGCATTCATTGCTGTGCAGGACGTTGTTTTGAGGTGTTGAGGAGTGGAATTTCTTTGTGCATACTATGAAGCAGGGGCTGCTGACCCCCTATCTTTAATATTCTAGCACCACACTGCTCATTGATGGTGGGGTATCAGCATGTCAGATCGCTGTAATTCCATAATCACTATTGTCACTGTTTGCTGTTATGTACTGTTCGCCAGTCTATTGCCAGTTGCTATTATGTGTAATGTACTCGCTATTATGATGTGATACCGTGTTCTATCCACACTAACTGGCAGTGTCCTTTCCCTTTAATATGATGCCAGAAAGTCTTCAAGCTGGTTCCTCCCACGCACCAGTGGTAACTCCTGGCTCCCCCCATGCGCCAGATCTTCCTTTCTGCTGGAAGAAGCAGATTCCCTCACTACTGCTCCCATGTTGAGTAGGCCCTCATGCTTAAGTCTCCAGATTTACTTGGTACTTTAAAGCTCTCCGAATTTCATCTTCAGCTCGATCTTCGAGGCGTGACGCCGTCATGGGCCGGGCAGAAGATGTCGAGACCGATCCACATGCCACGTGCATCTACTGCCTGGGGCACGATCACAACCATCAGGCTTCGACTTTTGTCACTCTTTTCACCGAGCGTTCTGGAGGACTGTCTTATCCGATTTGAAACTGGGTCGTCTGGCGCATCGGAATCCACCAGTCAATTCCAAGGACACCCTGCTGGAGTGGTCTCCATGGCTGCAGGGTCCACTTAACAGCTCGCAACTATTTGAGGCGGCAGGCCAGGCTGCGGCTCACTTCTCCTCGGCTTCTGCCTTTGTGCCGCACAAATTTAATGGTGTCCTTCAAAGAACTGCGTCAGTCCCTGCAGACTCTTGGTCAGGGGCCCTCTGGACACAAATCTAAATCTAAAAAGAGTCCAAGAAAGAAAAAGACAGGACTCGCTGTCGTTCATGGGATTGGGAGTGCTCTCGGTCGAGAGTCTCTGATTCCCGCACTTCTCCGGATTTGACTTCAGTCGAATCCTTGGTCAAACTGCCAGCTCCACGGTAACCGCATCAGACTGGTTGAAGGCCGGACGAGATTTTTCTCGGAATCCGGCTCGACCAGTTGTCAACTGAACAGGCCGACACTTCCTTGTCCAGGTCTATAGTCCTGACTCTGACCATTGGAGGGAGCGGATCGTCCGGCTGATCCACCACCTCGGAGTCGACAGCCAAGACCCGGAGAAACCTCTGCACTCGCTGACTCCCTCTGAGGTCCCTTGCTGGAACCCCTGGCGGTCGAGGTCTTCCTCCTGTGAGTCGAGACAGTCCTTTCGATACCGGTGCTCTTGGCACCATGGGAAGTGTTGCCACTGCTATTCTTCATCCTCAGGTGAGGAGAGGCTTTGGCGCAAATTGCGTTAATGCTGCGAGGTTGAGATGTGGCAGCAGTTAGCGCCTACCGGTGTCTACCGACCCCAGATTCTATGTTGGCCATCACTATTGTCGCCAGGAAGGCTTGTTAGTTAGAAGACTAGCTGCTAAAGTAATAAATCAGATTTGTTCTATGTCTACCATGTTAGCTCAGAGATAACACTCACAAGTAGTCGTGAATAAAGTATTTTTATTATACTCACAGCAAGCAGGATAAATCACTGATGAGAGTGATTTGCCAGTCTATGTTGTATCGATTCTAGCTTCTAGAGAGTTGAGAAACTGGCAAGACATTGTTTTATATACTAAGATAAGAACTAGCTTACTGATACCCAAAACCATATACATTAGTTCTGAACTATAAACAGTATTACAATACATTCTCTATTGGATAATTACTTGGGAGACAGAATACTAATGAATGTAAGAAATAATGCTTCTAAAGCGTAAACCTTAGCGACAGAGAAATGCTGACACTTTCAATCTACATGTGCTTAGATGATAGACTAAACAAAGGAATCTGTCTCTTGTTAGTAGAAATGAGAATTGCTTACAAAGCTATATTGTACATGGCATATGTGCCTGAGTGTACATACATATAATTATATGAAAGTATAAGTACATAATAATCACTGATGATCCTTCAGACATCTAAGCAGTGATTAGTCAACTATATATGAAAACAAACATAATCTAGATAAATGTAATATAATGAAGTATAAATGAACCATGCATAGTACATTAGCATATATTAGCAGCAAAGCACATTCTAGCACTCATGCTTATACGATGTATGCCAAATCTATAATGTTAGCGCAAAATAGCAGTATCACAGTATAATAGACCAGAGATACAGTGTAAGACATATATGGGGTAATAAGGGCATAACCCAGGCGCAGCAGTCCCCTTGTTGTTGCCCTAATTGCTAAAGTGGCAACACAATAAAAAGTCGACGGTTAGGCACCATTCGTCTACAGGCCCGAGGCACGAGCCTGGTAGAGGAATTTTAACTGGTTACGATGGTGTTTCAGGGTTTTCCTTAAACAACAAAATGTAATTATAAGCACTAATGTTAGTAGAAACTGAATTACCACAAATATTTGAAAAGTAAACGTCACAATTGGGTTTTCCAATATCATAGAAATATCATTACTAATCAGATTGTCAAGTGCTTTTTGAGCCTTGGTAACATTATTACTGATATAAATCAGGCACCAAAACAGTTCCGGCTCGGCCGACCCCGGCATCTCCGCCAATCATGGTGGAACTGCCGCCTCAACAGCCACTGACTGGAGCTACAGTGAAGGAGTCTCAGCCGACTAAGGAGCTGCCCCATCGGTTGTTGGTCACCGGCCACCCTTGACTCGTCCGCAGAGGGTCAGTGGGGACTCGGCTGGTCAGTCACTCTTTAACCATTCCTTGAGTCCAGGAACCTCCTGCACTCCTGTCGGTAGACTTGGAGTTGGTGGATGATCTTTCAATGGACTAAGGTCCATCTTCCTTTGTGGGCCTTCTCCGCATGATTTCCGAGTCAACTGGTATGAAAATGAAGCCTGTCCAGAAGTGGACTTGTTACCTATTGACTGAGATCCTCGACCAGGGAGACACTCCTACAGAGAAGTTTCCTGGTGGCAGAAGCCATTTTTGGCCCGCCCTGGAGCTCTGGCAGCGCCCCGCTTCATGCCCTCGCCTTCTGCCGGATGGCCTGCAAATATGCTGGCTCAGTAAATGGCTCAGTAGACAGCACACTCGCCTCTGATGCCGGGAGATCAGAGGGCTGTGGGTTCAGGTCCCACATCTGGCATTTGGGTTAATATCCAGTACTGACACTGTAGTGCAACATGAGTGGGATGCTGCACTTCTGAGGTGCCGTCTTTCGGATGAGACGTTAAACCGAGGTCCCATCTGCCTGGATTGGTGGTAGTTCAGGTGGATGCTAAAGATCCTATGGCACTTATTGAAAAGAGTAGGGGAAAATTTTATTTAGAAAACTGAACAAGATATACAAATAATACATTACTACATTAGTAATACAATCATAAACAGAGAGACAACTAAATTATTTTAACAAATCA
The DNA here is from genome assembly GCA_016271365.2 of Neoceratodus forsteri. NCBI lineage: Eukaryota > Metazoa > Chordata > Ceratodontiformes > Ceratodontidae > Neoceratodus > Neoceratodus forsteri. The sequence goes on from CM057453.1 coordinate 1,148,022,283, forward strand.
TCCAATTTTGTCCTTTAGAAAAGGGACAGACATCCAATGGAGAACCCATACACTGAGAGACATATGTTGATGTTCCAATTGGCATTGGTTATATAATTCCTGCTCAAACAAGCTGATAACGGTCTTTGGATCTTGATATACTTCTTGTAATACATATTTACATCGAGATTGCCATAATGCAAATTTAATAAAAGAAAATATCAAACGTATCAGACTTTTATCCATCTCCAGGTTTTGTAAACTAAATCCACCAATCACTTCTGCATATGTCACAGTCTGCCAATACTGATTGCCCCATAGGTGCGTCAATGTTGCCCATATTTCACAAACATAGGGACACTGAATGAGAAAATGTAGCATAGTTTCTTCTTGTGCCACACAAACTAATCTGGGACACATATGTTCCTCCATGCATTTATGCTTAGCATTCCCCTTAACAAACAGCTTCCCATGGGAGCATAACCACGTGATATCCCAAATCCTAGGAGGGATCAGTTTATCTTTTAAAGACTCCAACACGCAAGTCTGATATATGGGTTCAATGTCTTTAAATTCAACTGATGAGATGCAATTTTGGGTACTTATACATTCATAAAACAATTTGCTTGTAGGTAGCTCCACTACTTGTATCTTTAATCCCCACTTCTTTAATTTACCAAGGGCAGGCCTAAAAATAAATTTTGTCTTAACCTGGGTTGGTATCACCCTTTTCTTCCCAAATCTGATAGTGGCTAAATCCAATGTGTTGCATACATAGTCAAAAGGGCCAAACTAGGTCTTGCTAAATCCACTAAATTTGCATGAAAAAATACTATAAAAGAAAATTATAGGATTTAGCAAATTCAGCCCCCCCTTCCCTACTGGTAGATACAATACCTCTCTCTTTATGGGATTTAGGCGGTTCCCCCAGATTAACTGAAACACCAAACTAAGGAGCAACACTTCATAAGCTTTTGGCAATGGGTAGATAGCACTTATATATAAAAATATTGGGAGAAGAAAAGTTTTAACTACTGCCACTTTCTTCTTTTTAGATTGCTGCCAATTTTTCCAATTTGTAACTTTCAACTGAGCTGTATCTAATTTAGCTTTCCAGTTAAGACAGGCATTGTCTCCTCTCCCAAACCAGACACCTAAAAACTTGAAAGGGCCTACAGACACTCTCATCTCTTGCCATGTATCGGTCTGAATTACAGTGTCACTGAGAGCATAGATGACACTCTTCTCCTTATTAATTTTCGCTCATGTTGGTTAAGAGTACTTACTTATCACCTCTAGTGCCCTGACTCCAGAGCCTTGATCTGCTACCACAATACAGATATCATCTGCATAAGCAGTTACTCGTGTCTCCATCCCTCCCCCAACCGGGGTAATACCTCTAATACATGTGTCTTCCTGGATAAGCCATAATAATGGGTGTAAACAAAATATGTAGAGTAAAGGGCTGAGCGGACAGCCTTGCCTAACTCCATGTGTAATATCCACATAATTTCCCATCATCCCATTAATCAAGGAATTGCCTTTGCATTTTGTATAATAAATCAATCCAAGTCACAAAACTGGAGGAATCCACTAATGAAGCAAAGTGCTGGAGATAAACTTATGTGGTACTTTGTTAAAGGCCTTTTCCTGATCCAGTAACATAACCATGCAATGTACCCTCTTTCCTCTGCTCAACCAATTCCCTTATCAATAACAAATTATATTGTATTAACCTGTTCGCTACTGTACAAGTTTGGGCCATAGAAATAAGTACTGAAGCTGTATTTACTAACCTATTATGTAAATTTTTCAACAATATTTTATAATCCGTATTTAATAAACTGAGTGACCGCCAGTTATTCAAATCAGTTCGGTCCCCTGTTTGAATATCATTATTTGGACAGTGAGACAGAAATGGAAATCAATATGTATATTACCCAAGACCCAATTGTAAACAACTACTAAGATCTCAGTCAGTAATTCTGAGAATGTTTTATAAAATTCTTATGGTGGGCCATCAATGCCAGGAGCAGTGTGACCTTTTAAATGACTAAAACTGCCTCAGTCTCCTTAGCAGTGAGAGGCTTAATAAGATCCCAATATTTTCTTCATTCAGTTTGGGAACTTCAATATCAGAAAGTAAATTCTTCATTTCCCAGTCATCTATGAAAGGGCAGTGTACATCTCAGTCAAATAATTGTGACCGCCTTCAAAATGCTTGGGCCCTCAGAAATCAAAGTGCCCTCAGCAGTCCTTACAGCTGCCATAAATCGATCAGATGCGTTTTGAACAGCTTTTAAAAGCATCACCAAATCCAGTTTTACTTGTTGAACAAATTCTGTGCTCATTTAACTACTTGAGCTGTTAATGCTATATGCTGTGTGTTAATGACAGTATATACCTTGAATAATTGCTGACAAAGTTTAAGGTATGTCAGGCACTACGTGTTCTGACACCTAGTAAGTAGGTCTGAAACAAGGACGTAAATTCTGCTTAGTCTCTTCCCACCAAAAACTAACATTATCGTATAACACAGCCACAGACATCCTTACTTTTAACAGGTCAGTGACTGACTTGACTTAACTTTATCTTCTGTCAATAAGGCCATGTTTAATTTCCAATAATGTGACCATACTTGGGGCTCTGCTGTCCCCAAAACCATGTAGAGAATCATATGATCTTCCTGGACATAAGTCTCCACCACTCACTCACACTATTGGGACTGCGCCGGGCACTAGGACCCATCGGGAGCAAACTTTTGCTGGAGGGTGACACCAGAGATGGCGCCCAGCGAGGCATGGCGCTCTGAGCACTACCTTGGCGGCAATGACTGTCTCGGCGTCGACCCTCCAACCCGCCTCAGTTCCTTTTTTCCCGCCGTCGAGTGCGCTTCAGTAATGGCGTGCGGCTCGCCTGTCGGGGTGCATACTTCAAACTAGCAGCATAGTTTTCAGTCTATTTTTTGTAGTATTATCTCGCTATAGTATCGCTTAAATTTAGTCTATTTTAATATACAATAAAAGTCTCAGCCTACTTGGCGGAGTCGCAGAGCAGGTCAGGTGGTGGGGAGACTTCATATGAAAACTGTTCAGTCAGTCGGGCTGGGTCCGGTCCGCCTCCTCCTCCCGAACAGGGTCCGACAGCGTCAGTCCAATGCCGGGGGATGGGCGGTCCCGAGGCATAAAACAAGCGGTGCGCATTCGGCACGTTCGACCTCGAGCTCTTCTTGGCCCACAGGGTCTAAAGAGAGCATCACTCGAGTACGCCCTCTCAATATGTCTCTTGGCGTCGACAGTCTGTTATAGTAGCTGAGTTGCCGGTCTCCTCCCTTGGAGTCGCCAACTTCTGCTTCCGGTAGCCGCCGTCTTCGGCATCAGAGTCCTACCCCGCCTATAGGTAGGTCTTCAGATGAGCAGTTTCATCAGTGGGCCGCTCTTATGGAGCAATGGGCTTGGAGGTTGGTTCTGCTACCTGGCTCGGTTGCCAGCAGACGCCGGGCTTGTCAGGCGACCAGGTAAGCGGTTGGACTTTCCTGGTCGGCGGCACCCTCCTCGGTGCCGGCGACTCCGCGCCAGGTGTCCCCCACATGGCTGCGGCGCGAGGCCACACGATGCCCTTATCTCCTGCTATTTTCCCTTCTAACCATGTTTCTCAGGGTCCTGGGATGCTTTTTGGCGCCGTCCGCGGCGTCGCGGGGCTGTCAGCGCCGTCCGTGGTGTCGCGGGCTTCGGCGCCTCCTGCGGCGCCGTGTGCCTTTTGGCACCGTCTGCGGCGTCGCGAGGCTTCCAGGCGCCGTCTTGACTTACCGTCGCCTCCTCGGCGCCCGTCCACTGATGTCGCGGGGCTTCTTAATTGCCGTCTTGGCGCCGTCCCTTGATAATCACGGGCTACCGGCACCGTCTTGATGCTATGTGCTTTCTCGGTGCCGTCTGCGGTGCTGAGCGTTTTTTCGGCGCCGCGCTGTTCTTCGGCGCCGTTTTCGGTTCCGTTTGCCTCCTCGGCACCGGGAGTTCTCGAGGACTCCTCTTTCCTCTCAATTCTTCCTTCCTCTCCTGTATTTCACTCCTTTCCTGTCCAAACAGTCCTCCCTGGACTATCAGGAGATGACGTTGAGCCCGACCCAGACCTTTGGTTGGGTGATGAAGTGGACGAAGCAGGATCTTTCACTGCTACAGAGCCTGTGGTGAGGACCTGTCCTTTAAGTCTCTGTTGAAGAACCTGAGTTCCACTCTTTCTCTCCAGACTACAGACATCGATCCTGGGAGGCGGTTAAGACTCCAATATCTTCATGCTTCGGAGATCCCTACGGATTTGACTCCTCCGATTCAACCTTCCTTGAGGCGCTGTCTCAAATGGTATGGAATAATCCTGCTCTTACCCTTCGGTGGCTAAATCCATTGATAGGAAATATTCAGCCCCCAAGGATCGTCCCATTTGGCATCTCAAGCCTTCCGGATCCTGTTGAGTCCTGGCAGAGAATGATAAGGTCGTTCTTCCTCAAACTACTACAGCTTCGACCTATTAACAAAGAGTCTCATAAGATTGATACATTAGGTAAGAGAGTCTTTGCTGCGTCCACTCTAAGTATGCGTTTGCCAGTTACCAGGGCTATTTTTCTCAGTATGAGTATATCCTGTGGCACTCTATTAAGCAAATGGTTGAAGCTCTTCGGACTGGGACTCTAAGTCAGAGCTTCTTCTGACCATTACCAGAGGTATTGAATCTAATAACCAACAGGTCAAGCAGCCATGGATGCTTTCGACACTGCTTCTCGTTCAGCAGCCGCTGGTATTTGTACTCTGCGTCACTCCTGGCTGCGTGCCGGGCTTCACGAATGATGCACAGCAGCAGGTGATGGCATTGCCCTTTGATGGCTCGTATCTTTTCGGTCCTCAGGTAGAGCAAGCTCTAGAGGCTACTCAGAAGACTAGGTCGGCCATTAAGCTGGCTCGACCCCTCCTACCCCCTCTCGAGGGCATGTCTGTAAACGTCAGTTTCATAATCGTCAGTCCTTTCGAGGCAGGGGCAGAGGAAGTTTCCATAAGAACCAACCTGCCCAACCTCAAAAGAAGGCGCAACAGAAAGCGCAAGGGCCCAAAGCGCCCAGTGCTACCTTATGAGTTGCCGGCCCAAGTTCCATCTCCACTGCCCGAGGTGGACTTTTCTTCTCCGGTGGGAGGTCGTCTGATGTACTTCTACAACCAGTGAAGTCCATAACCTCAGACAAATGGGTCCTTGGATAATTCGAGGAGGTATTCTCTCAGTTTTCTGGAGACCCTCTGAATCGTCCTCCCAAACGACAACCCAGGCTGTCAGTCCTTCAGTCAGACCTTCTGGCCGCCGAGATTCAGGGCCTTCTGAACAACAGGGCAGTAGAACTGGTGCCTCTGCATCAGCGAAACACAGGGTTCTACTCCCACTACTTTCTGGTTCCAAAGAAGTCTGGGGGTATGCGCCCCATTCTAGACCTCAGAAAGCTAAACAAATTTCTCCCTGGGGAGAAATTCAAAATGACTTCTCTAGGAACCCTGTTACCTTTGCTTCATCAACACGACTGGCTAGCCTCCCTGGACATGCAGGACGCTTACCAGCACATTCCTATTCACCCGAGGCATCACAAATTCCTGAGGTTTGTGGCTCTGGGTCCAACACTATCAGTTCAGAGTCCTGCCCTTTGGGCTATCCTCGGCGCTGCGAGTCTTTACAAAGTGTTGTGCAGTTCTCGCAGCGCATCTCAGGAAGCTCGGAATCCGGTGTTTCCCTACCTGGACGACTGGCTCCTAGCAAGCCCTTCCAGACAGGGGACCCTGGAAGCGTTCAGGCGGCCTCACGCCTTCTTCGTCCATGGGAGTTCTGCTGAATCTAAAAAGTCACAGTTGCAGCCCTCCCAGAGACTCCTTTTCATAGGGACTCTACTGGACACCTCTTCTTGTGAAGGCTTTCCTTCCAGAGGACAGAAGGCTCGATATCCTTCAGATGGCCTGTTACATTGGGGAGAACAGATCAGTTACAGCTCTCTCAATGCAAGCGTATGTTGAGCCTCATGGCATCCTCAGTGTTCACTGTACCCCTAGCTCGGCTACACATGAGAACCACCCAATGGATGCTCACTGCTCAGTGGTCCCCAGCCACTCACCCACAGTCTTATCCCATCAGGTGACAGAACCCTTACAGGGTCTCTCACCTGGTGGTCTCAAGAAGCAGTCTCCTGGAAGGATTTCCTTTGCTCCTCTGGATCATCAAATCTCCATCACCACAGGCGCATCATTAATGGGATTGGGAGCCCATTGTCGCTCTCCACACTCAAGGTGTATGGACTCAACTCGAGGCCCAGCTTCACATAAATGTCCTAGAGATGAGAGCCGTCCTTTATGCGGTCCGGGCTTTGAAGGACATCCTCTGTCACAAGAACATTCTCCTTCAAACGGACAACAAAGCTGTGATGTATTACATCAACAAGCAGGGCGGTGCTCACTCTTACCCCTTATGCAGGGAAGCGATGAGGGTGTGGGAATGGTGCTTGGAACACAAATCTCTAATTCAAGCGGTCTACCTGCCAGGTGTACAAAGCGACTTGGCGGACCGTCTCCAGCAGAACAGAGGCAGATCCTCCACGGTGGTCTCTCGACCCAACCATAGTTCAATCACTATTGAAGGTGGAGAACTCCAGACCTGGACCTTTTGCATCCCCACTCAGCATAAAACTGCCTCTCTTCTGCTCCAGAAATCCAGGGCCTGGCATATTCTGTCAGGATGCGTTCAGGCTGCGGTGGACAAAACGCTTTCTTTCCACCACTTCCTCTAATTCAGAGAGTACTTCTCAAATTCAAGTCCCAGGGGACCAAGATGATTCTCATTGCCCCTCTTGGCCTCGACAACTATGGTTTCCTGTACTCAACAATATGTTGGCAGCCCTCGAGACCACTCCCCTGCAGATGCACCTGTTGACTCAGGGTCCGGTGGTCCATCCCAACCTGAGATCGCTTCACCTTCACGCTTGGCTCCTGAAGAGGTAGAAGTGAACCGGTTCAATGTCTCTCGAAGAGTTTCAGACATTCTTCTGGCTGCTCGGAAGCCAGCTACTCGGAAAACTTACACGTCTAAGTGGAAGCGTTTTTCGCTCTGGTGTGCAAAGTCCTCTTGGAATCCCTTTTCCTGTCCACTAGACAAGGTTTTGGAGTACCTTTTGGACCTCTCAAATTCAGGTCTTCAGTAATCTACAGTCAAAGTTCACCTTAGTGCCATTTCAGCATATCATGAGCCGTTTTCTTCTTTGTCTCTGGCTCAGTTACCTATGGTTAAGAGATTTCTTAAAGGAATTCTGCATACCAGACCCCTATAAGACGTCCGGTTGCAGCCTGGACATTAACCTTGTGCTAGACATGCTCACTGGAAACCTTTCAGAACCTCTGGCTACCTGTGAGCTAAAATTTCTCACGTGGAAGGCGGCCTTCCTAGTGGCCATTACCTCAGCCCGCAGGGTCTCTGAGATACATGCCTGGTTACGGACCCTCCGTATACTGTGTTCCATAAAGAGCAAAGTAGTTCTTCACACTCATCCTAAATTTCTTCCCAAGGTTTTGTCGAATTCCATCTAAACCAACCTTTGGTCCTTCCCTCTTACTTTGCGGACTTCCAAAATGAAGGGAGCGATCTCTTCATTCCTTGGATGTTAAGAGAGCCTGCGTTTCTATCTAGATAGAACCAAGGGTTTTCGCAAAGCCCAACAACTGTTTGTTTCCTTCAGCGAGACCTGGCTGGGTCAACCTGTCGCTATCAGATGCATCTCATCATGGCTAGTGGCATGTCTTCGACATTGCTATTCCATGGCACAGGTTAAATTGGAAGGTAGGGTTTACGCTCACTCTACCAGAGCGGTCGCGGCATCCCTAGCGGAAATTCGTAATGTTCCGATTGCAGACATCTGCAATGCCGCCACCTGGAGCTCAGTGCATACCTTCATTAAGCATTATGCACTGGATGTTCATGCCAGGCGACATTCCACCTTCGGCAGAACTATCCTTAATGGACTTCTGTCCTAGAAACGTGAGCTCTTGGTCTTCCTGCCGCCTCTCGGGGATTATTAGCTCGGTACTCTCCCAATAGTGTGAATGAGTGGTGAGACTTATGTCCAGGAAGATATGAAATTACGTGCCTACCGTAATTCTTGATCTTCTTGGGCAGTCTCACCACTCATTCACCTCCCTCCATCCCCGAGCTCACACGCTGTGTTGGTCTTCACTCCCTCAAATCTTTAGGCCGTGAGACTTCTTTGTTCGACCCTTCTTGCGGGTAGCCGGACTATCTTATGTCCGGTCTTAAAGATAAGTTACTCTTCGTTAGTTCGCTGCACCTCCTTGGTAAAAAAAAGTACTGAGGCGGTTTGGAGGTCGCGCGAGATAGTCATTGCGCGCGAGCTGGTGCTCATGGCGCCATCTCTGGTGTCGGCCACCTCCAGCAAAAGTTTGCTCCGATGGGTCCTAGTGCCTCCGGCGCAGTCCCAATAGTGTGAATGAGTGGTGGAGACTCGTCCAAGAAGATCAAGAATTACGGTAGTGCGTAATTTTCATGTCTGTAATTTCCAATGGGATTGTCTCAGCCTTATGAATATGAGAGGTGTCCTGCGTAAAAAGTCTATCCTGGTGGACAAAGCACCTCTATGGTAAGTGTGTCCTCCTGTAGATGCAAACTCCGAAGGAGTGTTGCAGATGACACTGCTCAAGTATACCCTTTAAACAGTTAGTCACAGAATAACTTATTCATAACACCACCCCTATCATGTCTGTCTGCCACACAGTTAAAATCCCCTGCCCAAAGAATGTTTGGTTGTGAGTAAATAAGGCTTAATTGTATTAAAAAGGTCTAGCCTATCCTTTTTCCTAAGGGGAGCATATACATTAATTAGTCTCCAACCTTCTCCCTTATAGGAAAAATCCAACAATTAAGCACTCCCTAAAAAGATATCCACCATTCTAGAAATCTTAAACCCATCTCCTCTAAACAAGACTCCAACCCCATCACAAATTTCTGTGCCAAAGGAAAAAAAGGAAGGGCCCCAACACCAAAGTTTCTGAGCTGCCCTAACCAAAAAGTCCATATTCAATCTGGTGTCTTGTAACAAACAAATGTCATATTTTAAATTTTCTAAAACTGACATAGTAACTAACCTACGTTTTACATTCTTAATGCTATTAACATTCACTGTAGCTAGTCTAAGCAGTGAATGAGACTCAGTGTAAGAAGACAGGGGAATAGCTCAAGGTGGTTTCTTTTGCCTAGAACTTCTCCGGACCCTAGCACCCATTTTCTTCCTCCTGTTCTTATCAATTCCCTGTACTTGTAAGTCTCCTTCAGATTCTGAAGTATGTGGAGCCAAGGATGAAGCTTCTGAATCCCCCCCCCGGTTCGGATTCCTGCATACCTTTAGATAGTGTTTCAAAACTATTTCTTAAAGGTAAACCATCTTCTCAGGTACATAGGCCTTAGCGACTTTAGATTGTGGCCTTGACTGCCTGATGCTTCGTTTTTTTGCTACATTTTTAACAATAAGAGGAGGGGGCATTTCTGCAGTTACTACTTCTTTGGCTTGTTCAGCCAAAATTACTTTGGGCAAAACAACATCAGCTGGAATAGTAGCCGGCTCTTCAGGAATAGTAGTACCTGTCTCTTCATCTACCTCAGTCTCCTCAGGGGGTACAGGAGATGGTGGGGGAGGGGTAGTGGGCTTTGTCGACTCTGGTTGAGGCCTGTGGCCAGAGGTTCCTGTTTAGCCATACTCTATTTTTTTTTTTTTTTTTAGCCTCTATTATAATAAAGTCCTGACTGGCACGGTCTGTGCGGTTGTGTGCAGCCCATGGACAGGTTCTATACGTGTGTCCACTGTCTACACACAGATTGCATCTCATTTCTTCTTTACATTCTGAACTGTAATGACCAAAGGATAAACATAGGTTGCATTTTAACCTGTTGCAGGCTGAACCTATATGAGTAGAAGCCCCACATTTAAAACAAGTCCTGGGTTGCCCAGGATAAAACAATGACCTCTTCATTCCCAAAACAAACTTTTGGTAAATGTACTGGGCCCAAACTATTATTCCTTAGGCACTTTATACTCCAACCTCCATTCCACAAATGTTCTTCATCAAAATGGGTTGAGGAGCCAATTATATCACATTTTTTTTCTAACCAATACGTAATATCATGTACAGATATTGATTCATTCCTACAGAGAACAGTCACATTTTTGAGTGAAGGTTTAGTCAAAGGGTGTACACGAAATGGTATCCATACTTCAGTGTATTTCAAGGAATCATATTTAGTCCAAAATCGATCTAAACCTTGTGGGGTATTAAAACTGACATCATATATATTAGAACCAGAAACGTGAATCAAGGCGTGTATTTCGTTAGGAAAAAAAAACTAAAGATAGTTTCAGCAAGGTTCTGCCAACATATAGATGGTCTGGGGCCATTTACAAACCTCCTAGATACTCAATTCGGACTGCATTACGCTCTATACGGGGTGGGGTGGGACCAGAAAAGGATAATTTCTTCAAAAGCGTTGCCAAGCATCTTTAGATTTATCAAGAAGGGTCTGTTTCGGTGGAGGTGAATTATGTTCTGGCTCAGGCCTATCGCCCCACCCTGCAGTTCGTGTCTCAGAATCCTCAGACTTGGAGGACGCTGACACTGAAAGTGGAGGCAAAACAGTCTCATTCTCCCCATGTACAGCTTCCAAACAGTCTGTGCGATGTAAACGGGTGGCATCTTCACCATTTGACTTAGTGTGGGCCGTAGCAGAAATTGTGTCTTCCCGAGAAGGCAATTGTCCTGGTGTCTGGCTATTAAAGGGATCAGGAACCCATATACATGATTCACCTCTTTTCCATCCCGCATTCAGAAGGGAGCGTTCTAGGGAGGTTAGGGAACTCCTGCGTTTAGCGGGAAGAATTGTGTCTGGAGGTCTCCCTTTCCGTAGACCAAGCTCTGGCAAAACACCACAGTCATTTGCTTGTTTCATACACAAGGATTTACTCACAGTTTCAGTGATTGTCCCAGGATCTGAGAGTATTTCAGTTGCTATCGTTGATTGCACAGTAGCTGTCATGGACTCCGCCACCCGCCCTGACCCAGGCGGGTGGAATTTGTTTGATGCAGCTACGTCATTAGCCTGATTCACGGTGCTCTCAGCTGGAGTGTTCTTCAGTTTGTCAAGTGCAGGCAATTCTTTTCATGAACAAGTGCAGTAGCTTGTAAAACATCAGGATGGAGCAATTCAGGCTGTACTTCAGGTAATCCCAAGTGTACTTCAGGTGATTACGCTTGTGTCCAAACTCTTATACCTTAGCTCTTTATTTTGTAGCAAAATTTTTGACAGCCAAGCTTCATCAGAGGCAAAAAGGCCAGAAGGTGGACTCGCAGAATCATTTGCAATACAAGGTAACTTCTCTTCAATCTCTATAATTGTGTCTTTAACCTCGTTGGTCTCCTGAGCTGGACCTGTGGGTAGGGAGACCTGCTCACCCACAGGTACACCAGCAGAATGAACAATCGAAACACCTTCCTCCATAACAGCAGCGCCTCCCCTGACAGAGTAGGGGAATTTCCCCGGTGTCCTGGTCAAATTTCTCCCATTCACTAAAAATGCCACTAACAGCTTAATCTGATTCAATTTCGGTTGCTTATCATCTGTATCCCAGTTGCCCCTGACAAAGGGACTTCTAGGCCAAGTGGCTTACCGGTCAACAAAATTCAATAAATAAATAAAATACGCGGTACCCACTGGCTTCTTTTCGGGTTTCACAGAGCACCCCTTGGCCAAGGGATTGGTGGCAGATTCTGTATTTAGGTGCTCTGCCAACACCGGGGATTTTGACAAGCCATCTGACAGAGTCCAAGAAATTGGACCATGCGGCTAAGAAAGTCTGCGCTGCCTCCTCGCTTGGTCTCCGCCAGGTGAGCTCTGCTCTCCTCATGGCCCACTTCTCTCATGCCCTGCTGGACGAGGTTCTTCCTCATGTGCCAGTGGGTCTTCAGACCTTGGTCAAACAGGTCTGGGACCTGGGCTGGGGTATAGTCAAACAACTCCAGACAGCCATGGACATTGGGGACTCCTGTGCCCACTCCATGGTGGCTTTAGTGGTCATGCACCACAGGGCTTGGCTGAGGATCTCGACTTTCACAGTGGACACTCAGCACAAGCTGGCAGATGTTACTTTCTGGGCACCAACCTGTTTGAGCCCGGGTCAGGGATCACCTCACCTGTATCGAGAAGTCCAGTGCCACCTTGGACTCCATGACATCTGCCCAGAAGGACCTTAAGGGCTCAAGCAGGCCTTAGATGAGCCTTTTGGTCCACTTTCACTCCTGCGGCCAAACCTACCCAGTCTCAGGCTGGCCTTGGTAGATCTGCAGGCCTGGAGGGAGAGACTCTGGTGGCACTTCAGCGGGCCCTCCTCCTCTAAGCCTTCCTAGTGACGGGATGAGGGGTGCCTCGCTCATGCCTGTCATACTGCCCCTTGGTCCTCCCGTGGGGGATCGGCTCCACCACTTCCTTTACGACTGCTCCGCTGTCACCATGGACAAGTGGGTTCTGTAATCTGTAATGCCGATGTTAAAACAAGGGGATTGGCCATGCACAAGTGGGTTCTAGAAGTGGTGGGTCAGGGTCTGCCTCTGAAATTTGAGCAGTACCCTCCTTGCCGAGCCCACACCCCATGGAAGGACTTGGTTTCCGCAGACATGCTGTCAGACACTACATAGCTCAGCTCCTGCCAAGGAGGTCGTGATTCCTGTTCGGGTCCTCTGGAACACCCAGGGTTTGTCTCCAAGTACTTTCTGGTGCCAACATGGGTGGGGGGGAGGTTGGGGTTTGCGCCCAATTCTAGATCTGCACAACCTGAACAAGTTCCTCAGGTCACGCACTTTCAGGACGGTAACTCTGTCTCAGATCATACCATCTCTAGAGCGAAACATGTGGTTTTGCTCCCTGGATCTTCAGGATGTGTTCTTTCACGTCCTGATCTGTCCGTCTCATTGAAGGTTCCTCCGCTTTTGAGCAGAGGTTGTCCACTATGAGTTCAGGCCATGCCATTCGACCTCTCCTCGCCCCCCAGTGTCTTCACCAAGTGCATTGCAGTAGTGGCAGCTTACCTGAGGTGCCAAGGGGTCCGGGTTTACCCCTACTTGGATAACTGGCTGATTGCACATCCCTCCAGGCAGGAGGTGGAGCAGTCCAGCGACCTGGCCCTCCAGACCTGCATCTCCCTTGGCCTCCTGGTCAAGGAGGCCAAGTCAAACTTCGTCCCCTCGCAGGTGATCAGCTTCATCAGGGCAGAGCTTGACTCTTGGAGAGCCAGAGCCTGGCTCCCAGCGGACAGGGCAGAGGCTCTTTCCTCCTGTGCCCGATCATTTCGGGTTGGGCAGTTGCACCCTGCTCGGGACTTCTGCACTTGCTGGGCTATATGGTGGCCTGACTGGCGTGGTCCATTGGGGCAGCTGCAGAATGCGCTCCTGCAGTGTGAGCTGGCCGGCCAGTTGCCTCAGTGCAAGGGTCACTCGACCAGCCGGTCACTGTGACCCAGTGGATGCGGGGCGCCATCCAGTGGTGGTTAGTCCAACACATCTACAGGAAGAGATCCCGTTTGTCCGTCTAGAGCTGGCGGTCATTCTGACCTCTCTCATGGGCTGGGGTGCCCACCTGGGGCACACAGTCCACGGTGCCTGAACCCCTGAGGAGTCCCGATGCCACATCAACCTGCTGGAGCTCTGGACAGTTCAGCTAGCACCGATCATGCTCGCTGAGCATATTCGCGGGTCAGGTGATCAGAGTCCTGATGGCCAACACCATGACCATGTACTACCTTAAACAAATAGGGCAGATGCACTCCCTTCCCCTTGTGCAGGGAAGCTCTCCGTGTCTGGACCCTCATGCGGGTTCTCCCAGCCATCCATGTTGCAGGAGCCTCTAGTCAGCTGGCAGACGCCCTCAGCCGGATGTGCGAGGCGTCTCACGAGTTGTCTTTCCACCCAGAGGTAGTTCACAGTATGTTTTCCCAGTGGGGCACCCCTCAGGCGGACCTGTTCGCCTCCAGGAGAACACAACGCTGAGGCTGTTTTGTGCCCGCCCCCCTCTGCAGAGAACACTGCAGGGGATGCCTTCTCAAGGTCCTGGACCCCAGGCCTCTTCTGTGCCTTCCCTCCACTTCCCTCGATCCACAAGGTGCTCCTCAAGGTCAGGAGGGACAAGGCACAGGTGATTCTGGAGGCTCCCGGACTGGCCATGCCTGTTCTGGTACCCTGATATCATCTGCCTCAGCAGCAAGCTCCAGAGGCAGCTTCCCTATGTCCGGACCTGCTTTCTATCAATCAGGGGAAGGTACTCCATCTGGACCTTCAATCCGTGCACATGACAGCTTGGTTCCTGATTGGCTAGAGTTCCAGGCTTTGGGTCTCTTCTTTGTGGAGGCATCTCGGAAGGAGTTGGCCAGGAAGTGCTATCCCTTCAAGTGGAAGAGATTCTCCATTTGATGTCAGGGCAAGGGGTTGGACTCTTTGTCCTGTCCAGTGACTGGCATTCTTGGCTACCTTTGGTCCCTCTCTCAGTCCAGCCTTTGGTCGACGACCCTTGAGGTGCACCTGGCAGCCATCTCTGCTTACCGGGCTTGGGCCGGTCAGCAGTCAGTAGGGCAGGAGACTGTGGTCTCGCGCTTCTTCAAGGGCCTTGACCACATTTCCTCTCCGGTGCGTGAACCACAACCACCGTGGGACTTGTTGCTGGTTTTGGCAAAGCTCATGAGCAAGCCATTTGAACTGATGCACAGGTGTGGTATCTCTCACCTGTCGTGGAAGACCGCCTTCCTGGTGGCTGTCACATCAGCCAGAAGGATCAGTGAGCTCCAGGTGCTTTCGGTGGAGTCTCCTTTCTTGGTCTTCCGTGAGGACAAGGTTTTCCTGCGCCCCAACCCGAAGTTCCTCCCGAAGGTTGTGTCAGAGTTTCACCTTAACCAGGTGATTAATCTCCCAGTGTACTACATCAATTACACCTCGGAGGCCGAGCACAGGCTCCATACTCTGGACATGAGGCGAGCACTCACTTATTACAAGGAGCATGGCTGGAGTTTGGGGAGAGGTTCTCCATTTGTTTTAGTTACGCTGAAGCCACCTGGCAGACCAGCCAAGCAGATGGTTGGCAGGTGAATCACATCCTGCATTGATCTCTGCTATAGGTGGGTGAGTAGTGGGCCTCCTGGAGGGCTGAGGGCTTATTCCACCCACCATACCACTGCGTCAGTGGCTGCTTCCAGGGACGTTCCTATCCAAGAAATCTGCAGGGCTGCTGCGTGGAGGTCAGCACACACCTTCATTTCCCATTACTACATTGACCTAGAGTCACGCCAGGATGCTGGTTTTGGGGCCTCAGTTCTCCAATCTCGATTTTCTAAATAGGGGGTGTGCGCCTTGCCTCCCTCCTCCTGGAGAACTGCTAGGAGTCTGCCAGTTAGTGTGGATAGAACATCATATCCACGTCCCTAGAAAACGGGTTACTCACCTGTAACAGATCTTCCACGGGGATAATCTCTTGCAGCAGGTAATACTTGGTGCGTCACCAGAGGGCGTCATGGTGCACAACAGCTCTCTTCTACTAGATCTTGCCAGGGCGCCCACATCATTCTGCTCCTATGAGTGGGGGTCCCTGGTATCCTCAGTTCATTTTCCGCCATCTTCAGCTCACACGCAGCAGCTAATGCATAGAGCAGCAGTCATCGAAGAGAACTTGAGCGGAAGTAGGTTTTTTCTCAGTTTCCTTTCCTACATTGAGAATATCCAAAGAATCTACAAGCAAGACCACGCTTTTTGCTCATGTCGTTCTTGGTAGGAAGATCTACCATTATGACAGCCATACAGTTTGTGTTGGGTGTCTGGGTCTCACGCACGACACCTTCTCCCGCATCCATTGCCAGGAGTTCAACCAGGCAGCCCATTGTCGACGGCTACAGGAGATTGAAGCACACTAGAGAAGGGGACCCGTTCTAAGGAGCCTCCTGCTACTGCTTCACATAAGAAGCATAAACATAAGGATAAATTAGCCTCATCTTCATCGGGCAAACGCTCGTCAATGGCCACCGTTGACTATGCCCTCCAGGACTGCTTCCTGGACGGGGGTTTACACCCTCTCATTGATGGCGCTTTCTAGCACCCTTTCAGCAGTCTCTATGGAACCCTGTATTGGTTCCCTTGGCGTTCCTTCGATGATACCTCGTTTCCTGTCAATGTCTCCCTTTAAGCATTTCAGTGCCTCTTCTTCTACTGCCCCTTCGGGCCATTCCTCTATGGGCAGAACTACTGGATTTGCAGTCTCTGCTGACCCTCTGCCTTCACAACCATTTTCCCATAGGGGCCAGGTGGACAGGGATCGGGGCCCTGGACTTTACCATCCAGTAGCTAGACCTGTTTATACCTCACTTCTTATTTCCTCAACTCTCCTCTGGTTTCTCAAAAAAAAAACCTACCCCACCCCTCCCTGTACCTCATTGGACGTAGCCACAGTGGTGCAACAGGTTCTACAAGTAATGAGACGCTCTAAATCTCCCACTCCAGGGGAGGCGAGTCACCCTTCCCATTCTCCTACCCCTCCGCCTAAACGCTTCCAGGGAGACCGGGAACGCTCCCCACCCTGGTCCCTTCCCTCATATGAGGAAGAGTACGTTTTAGATGAGGCTGAATTTCTGGAAGGCTTTCCCGGAGATCTGGAGGATGTTGACTTACAGGACTTGAACTCTCATCCACCGTCCTCTCTTTCTACTATCTCCTCTTTACATGAGGATACCTCCCGCCACGTGGCTGCCTCTCCACCTGATGACCCCTCTTTTCACAAGATGATGGTTCAAATTCAGAAAATCATGGGTTTTCAACCACCAAACATGATAAAAAGGATATGGCGGACTATCTATACTGCCTGAAGAGCCTGTAGTAGTGGTACCTCCACCTGATACAAACTACCAAATGTCAAGACTGGCAGCTTGGAACCAACCCTCTGGTCCCGCCATTATTAGGAAGGCAGATCGCTTTACCAGGCTCCTCTTGACCATCCCTTTCTTTCCACTAGCCCTGAGGCTGACCCGGTAGTGATTACCGCAGCTCATGATTGTACTAAATGACCAAAGCACACGAGCTCATTACCCCCAATAAGGAGTCCCACCGACTTTACTACCTCTGGAAGAAGGTGTTCCAGGCGGGTACCATGAATCTTAGAATTCTAAAATATATGGGACACATGGTTAAATATCAATGTACCCTCTGGTCCTCTGCTATGAAACTAGTCAGTTAACTCCCTCCTTCTCAGAAGAAGGACCAATTATTGGCTACAGTTTCCACTGGCATCTCTATATCTCGACACCTGCTCCTTTCAGGTTATGATGCGGTGGACACTTTGGCCCACAAAACAGCTACAGCGATTACCCCAAGACACCACGCTTGGCTACGTGTATCAGGGTTCACACCAGATATACAACATAAAGTGGTAAATGCCCCTTTTAATGGATGTAAACTGTTTGGTTCAGGTACCCAAACACTTCTGGATGATCTCCAGGCTTCAGGGCGTAATTTATAATATCGGTACAGCGTGTATCATACCTCACAGCCATCTTACCAATACCTCTCTCATTCCTCCTTTCAGCTCCAAGAGGGTCTGTAAACACTGAGGTACCTACCGGGAGGATACCGTGGTCATTCTCAGCCTTCCTCCAGGACCGCCACTCCTACCTCCAATGACCCTCGCTCCCACCCTCTGGGTGGAGCCGGTCAGCCCACTTCCCAGTGACCAACTGGGGCATTGCTCGGGCTTCCTTCTCCAGGCCTCGGAAGCAGTGGGCGGTCGCTTTGCCCTCCATCTAGATGCCTGGCAGGTGATAACATCGGACAAGTGGGTTCTTCAGATCATAAGGACGGGGCACACGCTAGAACTCTGCGTCTGTGCCTCCACCCATCTGCCCCCCCCGTCTGTTACCTACCCGACCATATTCCTATTCCTATTTTCCAGGAGGCACTTCCGGCACTTATTCACAAGAATGCCGTCTGTCCAGTCCCTCCATTGGAGTACCACCAGGATTTTACTCCCATTTTTCTGGTACCCAAACATACTGGAGATCTCAGACCTATATGATACCTCGGATAACTGAATCCACACATTCAGTGCAAAAGGTTCTGGATGGGCACCTTAACATCTGTAATACCGATGTTAAAACAAGGGATTGGCTATGCACATTAGACATGAAGGATGCCTGCTTACATATCCCATGCACCTTGCCACCACCGGTTCCTTCACTTTACCTAGTAGGACAACATTATCAGTTTCGGGCACTCCCGTTTGCTCTCTTCCATGAGAGTCTTTACCAAGTGCCTAACAGTTGTGGCGGCGGCCCTGAGCAGGACAGACATTTTCTCTTCCGTACCTGGACGATTGGCTTATAAAGGCAGACTCAGAGACCTCTCTGTTTTCATCCCTTCAGGCGACACCTCACTCTGTTCCAGTCCTAGGAAGTACGTTCAACTGTCCCATGTCCAATCCAACCCCTGCTTAGTCGCTCCAGTATATAGAAGCTGTTCTGGATACCGCCTCCACCAGGGCTTATCTCCCTGCTGACAGACAAAACAAAATTCTGTCTCTGGCTTCCCAGATGCAAACACAACAATTTATCACAGTCAGACGTCTCTTATTCCTTCTGGGGAACATGGTTGCGGCCATCCCCACAGTAGCCTTTGCCCGCCTACATATGAGACCAGTGCAGTGGATTCTTCAGAACCAACAGCGGCAAAAGACAGGAGATTTTGAAGACAGAATCAGAATCATTCCTGTTCTATGCTTGGCCCTGAATTGGTGGACCCAGCGTGCGAACCTATCTCAAGGCATGCCCTTCCACTCCCCCCCAGCAGATGTTGACCATGGATGCTTCCCTCGACGGCTGGGGTGCACACATGGGTCCCTACAAGACACAGGGCAGGTGGCCTTGATTCTCCATTTCTCCCCATATAAATCTACTGGAAATGAGAGCTGTCCGCCTTGCCCTTCAGGCTTTCCGTCCCCACCTCTCCCCGGGGCCTTTCCTTATGCAAACAGACAACACCTCAGTAGTGTACTACCTGAACAAACAAGGAGGTACCAAGTCCCATCCTCTCTGTAGAGAGACAGTGGCGGTTTGGCAGGAAGCCATACTTCAGCACCTGTCGTTGACAGCCGTCCATCTACTGGGACACCACAATACCCTGGCTGACATTCTCAGTCGCCAGACCACCATGCACATGTTGACACTTCATCACAAAGTTCTTCAGATGATCTTTTGATTGTGGAGGACCCCGCATCTCGACCTCTTTGCCTCCCCCGTCAATCACCGACTCCTCATACTATTCCATTATCCTGAACAGAAGGGGGCAGTCTACAGATGCCCTGTCTGAACCGTGGACAGGACTCTTCTTATATGGCCCCCCCCCCGTCCCACTCCTGCAATGGACTCTATTTAATAAACTACAACTCCAACATGCCACCATGATCCTCATAGCCCCTCTGTGGCCTCGGCAGGTGTGGTTTCCCCTACTTCAGCAGTGGATCCCATTCTGTTGCCGATCAGGTCAGATCTGTTGAATCAAGAGCAAGGGACCCTTCTTCATCCCAACCTGAAATCGCTACACCTTCCCGCTTGGCTCCTGAGGATGCTGTCATAGCCGTCTTCAAGTCTCCTCACCTGTGGCCAATTTTCTGTTGGCTTCACGCAAACCATCTACCAGGGAAACATATAATGCTAAATGGAAACGCTTCTCCATATGGACTGCTTCCAGGTTGTTGAACCCTTATTTATGTCTACTGACTATAAAGTGTTGGACTATCTAGCCTTGCTCGCCAAGAGAGGTTTGAGCTACTAATCTGTTAAAGTTCATTTGGGCTCTATCTCGGCCTTCCATGAGCCCTTGGAAGGGAGACTATTCTATCAACATCATCTTGCCAAAATGTTCTTGAGATGAATGCTATACATCAAACCTCCCATTAGACGACCCACCCTTCCGTGGATTTTAAATTTTCTTTTGGAAAAATTGACCTTTGAGCCTTTCGAACCGACGGCCACTTGTGACCTCCGCTTCCTTTCTTGGAAGACAGTATTTTTAGTGGCCATCACTTCCGCTCTGTGTATCTCTGAGCTTCATGCCCTCATGTGCAAAGAGCCTTATCTAATCTTTCACAAAGACAGAGTGGTTCTCCGAACCAGTCCTTCCTTTTTACCTAGGGTGGTCTCAGAGCACACCTTAAATCAGACCATTGAATTGCCAGTTTACTACCCTGAGCATTCTAATCGGGGAGAATACCTCCTACACACCTTAGATGTCCATCGTATACTGAGATACTATACCAGTCGTACCAAATCTGCTAGAAAAACTCCTCAGGTTTTTGTTACCTTCGCCTCAACCAGGGGAAGGTCTCCCGGTCGCTGAACAGACCATCTCTAATTGGCTGGCACATTATATTTCTTTTTTGTTATAAGAAACATAACAAACCATTACCAGGACCTGTTCAAGCCCATTCTTCCAGAGCCATAGCCACTACAGCGGCCTGCTAAAAGGGCTTCTCCCAGACATCTGCAGTGCAGCCACATGGTCCACAATACATACTTTCACGAAGCATTACAACTTGGATATTGCTTTACGCTGTAGGACAGCCTTTGGCCGAGGTGTCCTACAAGGCCTTTTGTCATAACTTCTGCCCTTCCTGGGTTTACTGCTTGGGAGTCATCCCAAGTGTATTACCTGCTGCAAGAGTTTATCCCCGTGGAAGATAGTACAGTTGCGTACTTACCGTAACGGTAGATCTTCATGGGGTATTTCTTGCAGCAGGTACGATCCCTCCCTCCATTCCCCTCCTTTTCTAAGAGAACAACTTCTGATCCAAACACATATGGGAAGGAATACCTGTGGTACCTTGGATCTCCCTCTGTCCTCGCTTAGCGAGCTGAATAAGATGGGGAAGTGAGGATACCGGGGACTGCCCACTCTTTTATATAGGAGCAGAATGATGATGTGTGGGCAGCCCTTGGAAAATGACTGCTAGAAGAGCTGCCGTGCACCACAGCGCCCTCTGACAATGACCCAAGTGTATTACCTGCTGCAAGAGATACCCCTCAAAGATCTACCATTACGGTAAGTATGCAACTGTACTTTCTAGGAGTGGTATATGATCATCCACTCAAACCCACCAGACCTCTCCTGGCTTTGGCGCACACAACTGTTTCCATTGGGCAAGATCTAGTGTCATGGGGCGGAGCCGAGGGAGTTACCACCCGGGTGGGTGGGAGGAGCCAGCTTGAAGACTGATATCATCTTGAAGAGAAAGGACACTGCCAGTTAGAGTGGATGAACATCATATATCATTCCTAGAACTACTGTTACAGGTGAGTAACCTGTTGTTTTTCTTTTTTGAAGCACCAACAGTGTTATAAAGCACTATTCCATGAAGTGTGGAGCTTTCCTAAGTGTTGGGATGAGTATCTGTACTCCTTAAAAACATTTTCTGGAGCGTATTTCTAAAAAAGGAGTGAGTAAAATATGCTGTTACTCATCTTATTTGGCGCACTGCCTCAGAATGTTCAAAATGTATGTTGCCTTGGGGTACTGACATTGTGCCTGGTTAAGAGAATGACTTAAGTACTGCAAGTACCACCAAAAGGATGAAATCGTCTTATTTCTGTGCGCTTCACATTGTCAGTGGATAATTAATACATATGGGTAATGTGCCCTACTAGTGGTAGTGGCACAGTCCAAAACACTAAATCTGCACAGAACACTGGGCACATGAATATTCCGACTAGCTGAGAATCTCTAGTCTTTGCTGTGCCACTCAGGGGAAAACAGCATAGAAGATTACTCCAAGAAAGTTTTGTTTTATTAAGAGACACAGCTATGGAGCAGGTTGGGGCTACCTGTTAACAGGGATCACACCCAAATTAGAAATCGTGCCTGTTAAGCGGTAGCATTCAAATTGGCTAACCTGCTGATTTTTCCCCATTTTCCACTGCCTGCTGTGTATGGATTAGGGACCACAGGGCCCTACCTAAATTAAGGTGTTGTCCTGGTCTCTGAGCTGTCTGGTGCCTCAGGTATGTGACTTATTCTTATTTTGTTGGATGTGGGTACAGTTAGTTAGACACTAATTAGTTCTTCGGTTTCCTTCCCCAGTGTTTCTGTATAGCATGGGTCCCTCCCTCCCCTCTCTACTTAAACTGTTACGTATTCCTGTCAGTGGGGAAAATCCTTGTAGTTTGATGGGAGTCTGTCTCCTAAAGATGAATTGTATTTAAATTTAGATGGTGTTCATTGTGCCCTCAGATAATGGTCGAGACCATCTTTGAATTCAGCCTGACTGACACTGTGTCTGCTGACTTCTGAAGGTGTAATGAACTCAGCCTGACTATTTTTTGTGGTTGTGTTGACTTTTAAAGAGTAATTTGCACTTTCAGTGCTATGGTCTGAATTGCATCTTTTCTTTTGGCTAGTAGAGCCGCGAGATCAGTCAACCTTTTCTAGCCGTTTGCCACCAAAAGCTTGTGCCTTTTTGGCTGCAGTCGTGCTCACCTTGTCCCCTTGCCTTTTCTTAACGGTTTTTCACTCCCAGTGCTGGAGCGCAAGATTAGTGACGTAGGGATGTCACGCATCGGTGTGATGTCACTTGCATCTGGATTTCACTTTCAGCAGTCTGCCAAGTCGCTGCGTGTGTCTTTGAGTAAAAACCTGTCAGTTTTTTATGTTTGCTTATGCGCATGCGCAAGAAACATTATGTAAAGTGTTTAGGAGAAGCGGCTGTGGAGGTGCGCACTGTGGCAGCCAACGCCGGTACTGCATTTGTGACTTGGCACTGTTCATCCAATGCAGGCTCAGTGTCCTGATAACACTGGTTCTGCAGAAGTGACACCGACTTGAAACGATTTGGCTGTTGCAAGGAAGGCCACCTCGCCATTGCAGCATCAGCCATTCTGCTGCAATGAGGAGTGACCCGTCATTGTAGTGCGTACCTTGCCTGGTGAAACATTCCTTATACATGGCGGAAGTGCATAAGAGCTCCCATGAAAACTGACATGATGGGGTACAATCCCTTGTCAGCATGCCCTTACACCAGTTAATTTGCCGATTCAGGAAACCCACTCCCCATCAGCATAATCATTTCTCCTCCAGCTGCACTTGCTTCTAGTTGTACCTTTCAAAATAAATCTTAACTCCATTGTACCTAATGCTCTATGTTAAGGATGTTTCTAGCTGTAATTTTATTAAATTCTCTCTATTTCCACTGTGGTATTTTCTAACTGTCTGCTTGCAGCTATTCTGCCATTGTCTGTAAGGCAGTCTAGCCTTACCTCTCGCTGCTGTAATGTCTCAAGCTTACATGTGCTACCTGTTTTGTATTGCGGGCTCTAGCCCCCAGGACGCATCTGGAATCGAGCATATGTTGCTCAGTATGCTTTCCTGGTAAAACTTGTAAATAAATAAATAAATAATGCCCCCCATTTGTTGTGTGCCAAGGGGGTGCCCAATCCCCCTTGGCTCTTGTTCCCCCCCCACTTGGTATGTGCCGACAGGGGAGCCCAATCCCTGTCTGCTACAGCCCCCCAAAAAAAGCACTCGGGTGGCATGCTGGGAGCCCACCCCAGCATTCCAGAAGTCCCTGTAAATAAGAAAACCTTCCCGTGACATTGTAAACATTTTTTTAAACCTGTAAAGTAGAAAACGGTCCCTCGTTGAGTCTCCTCCAACCTGCTCCCACCCACTGCGCACCCCACCTCCCCACACACCCCTTCACCCCATACTTATCTCCGAGTCCAGCGCGACCATCTTCGTGGACCGGGAACACATCTCGCCTCTTCAAAGCCGATCATGCATTGAAGAAATACCGGTAAGCTATATAATGGCATAAATGGTGTATTTTCAACTTATGTGGATATCGGGCATTTTGGGACTCTTGGCACCAGATATTCAACATGGGGATATTGGGACCCTCCTTATGAATTCAGCCACTGTCATGGCGTTATTTGGTCTCGAAGGTGATTTGTGATGCAGCTGCACGAGATCTCCTTTTGGGACCGATTAACAAACAGTGCCACTGTTCATGAGGTGCACTCCAAAACCTTATGTTGCAAATTTGGTGGAAAAATAAAATGACTGTCTTATTTAGTGTGCATTGCACAGTTTCCACGCACACCTGAATCTAGAATCTGTAATATTTTCATTCCAGATTTTCAACATTGGCATTTTTCCACACCTCCTTATGAACAGTGCAGCTGTCGTTTACACATCCTGGTTGAAATGTGCTGCAGTTCTGGCGCAGAATAGTGCGGTCGCTGTGGGAAATCATTGTTTGGGACGGATTAGAAAATCACGGTGACTCTGTTCATGAGCAGAGGTCCTAAAATGCCTATGTTGAAAATTTGGTGACAAACGTCCATAAAATGACTGTGTTACAAGCGTGTGTTGTGCAGTTTCCAACTGCCCTTTTAATTTTGCATTAGTAATATTTTCACTCCAGATTTTCAACATTGGTATTTTTTTCTCACGTCCTTATGAATAGTACAGCTATCATTTTTCATATCCTGCCCAAAATTTGAGTTTACACATCTGGCTCAGAATAGCGCTGTTGCTGTGGGAAATCAATGTTCAGGACAGATTAAGAAAATCATAGTGACAGTGTTCGTGAGCAGAGGTCACAAAATGCCTATGTTGAAAATTTGAAATATTCCACTAAATGACTATTCGGCGCATCGTTACTGGCAGTTTCCACGTGACGCTCGGAAGTTCGAGCATTTTTAATATTTTCTACAGATTTTCAACGTTGCCATCTCTTCATACCTCCCTGAGTGGTACAGCTGTCATTCTTCACATCCTGCCGATCTGTGTTTTCGTACATCTGGCGGCAGAATGGCATGGTTTGTGTGGGAACTCAAAGTTTGGGACACATTAACAAAATCACAGTGTCACTGTTCATGAAAAGAGGTCCCAAATGCTTTCATGAGGTGGGGGGGGGTCACAAAAAGGCCATGTTGGAAAATTTGTAGTGCAAATAACAACAAACGCCCGGGGCATTAGGGTTTCTAACCATAATGTCCAACCCTGTACAGACTGACAGGCATCAGGGGTGTGCCTTTGGATTGCCGACTGTAATGCTTGTGCCATTCCACCCCCATTCCACCCCACCCCTGCAGCCAGTGACAGGCATTGAGGTGTGCCTTGGACTCTTGACTAGAGTTCACCCATTCTCCTATACTGCACCCATTTCAGCGTATGTCCTTATGGAATTGGGTGACTGTAAAGCCGAAAACCCCAAGGCACACCTCAACACTTGTCGGTGTCTGTAGGATAGGGTGAGGTGAAATGGCATGACCGCTATGAGCGACGACCCAAACGCATACCCCAGTGCCTGTTCGTCTCTGTAGGGTGGAGGTGGGGTTGGCGTGCAGTTCAATACTTCACTGCCATTCCTATTCTGCATCTGTCTAACTCCTGCGTTTCCAATGCTAATATCAGCAAGCAAACATGCTATTTTTTTTTTGTAAGCAAGCCTTTTAGTGGTGTTTTGTCCTGGCAACTTGCTTGCTGTTTTCAGCTGTCTCAGAGCATTTGCTTAATGGAGGCAGCAGTAGGAGTGTGCATTTACATTATTCTTCCCTCACTGATAGGTATTGATAGTGAGATAAGGAGGAAACAGGGTTGTAATCCCCTGCTATTGGGAAAAGGGCATACAACAGCCTTTTCATTGTTAACTCTACACATTTGTTTAGTTAAATTTGGCATTGCCAGGACAAGTGGCACCATGTCCTGTCGGAGACTATTGCTATTCAAGTGATGTAAGACTTGCAGGAGGGTGATGAGGCCTTCTCCGTTAGAGCTCTTTTGCTCTAACTGTGTAATGCAATCTAATATGCCTCGCCAGTTCTCCCCAGTGACCCCCAAAATCCAGGTGCACCTGGATACTGACTGGCAGTGACAGAGCTGAGTTGTGCAAATCAGTGATGTTGCTCTTAATGAGCTACTGAATCTTGATATCCCACAGGACATCCATATCACTACAATCAACCCAGGTGTTCCCTCAGGTCGGGGGCATATACCTATGTCCAGGTGCACCAGAGCAGGACAAGTCTGCTTACCTTTACCTGCAGGCAGGCCCTGACCGTGACCGGTGTGGAGGGTCAGGATGATGATACAGGGGACCATGAGAATCCTGACCCGAATGTCCTTTTTGATGATGAGGAGGGTTAATGGACAGAGCCTTACAGATTCCGATCCCTCCCCTGTTCGCTACAAAATCTCTGTCCTACCTCATAACTGAGGCTTGTGGGACATTACAGCTGAAGACTCTGCAAGCCATGGAGATGCAGGATGTGGGTCCCTTACTGTCCACGTCCTCCGTACCAGTCTTCTACAAACTTTGTGCACTATGACCAGATTATCGAACATGAATGGACTGTAACGAACCAGCAAAAACTTCTCCCCAGGCCACGGGTGAGATGTTATCCATTCATGGAGAACTCCCAGAAATGGGAAATTCCTCCCCTGGTAGGTAAGGCCATGCATAATTCTGTTAAGCACAAAATTATTCTGATTGAAGGCCCTGGCCTTAACTGATACATCAGTAAGCGAGTGGACGCCATGTGCAGAAGAGCTTTTGCCTCAAATGGAGGAAATCTTTGCACCTCCCATGAATCCTTTGTTGTTTCCAGAGCCTCAAACTCATGGATTATTGCTCTGGGTAGCTTCCTTCACCCAGACTCTGAGGGTGTGAGTGAATATTTTACAGCTGGTATCTGTGGCTCCGCCTTTCTAGGAGATGCCACAGTCTACAATTATGGATGTCAGCAGGTTTTGCTTATCACCTTGTCAGCCATGCGAGGTGTATGTTTCTGGCATTGGGTAGCAGACCAATTAGTCAAAGGCCAAACTGTTTAACGTGCCCCTTGAGGAAGGGCTGTTCAGTTGTTTCAATTTTTTTTCTAATTTTATAGATCGAC
Source organism: Neoceratodus forsteri (assembly GCA_016271365.2). Classification (NCBI taxonomy): domain Eukaryota; kingdom Metazoa; phylum Chordata; order Ceratodontiformes; family Ceratodontidae; genus Neoceratodus; species Neoceratodus forsteri. The sequence continues at coordinate 1,148,049,296 of CM057453.1, forward strand.
AGTCATTACAATACAATAGATAAAAATTTGTACATCACATTCTTATTAATATATATAAATATTAACATATTGTAAAATTTAGTTCACAAAAGTTTATAAATATAATATAAATTTAGCATCTTTTTAGAAGGCAGAACTGGTCCTACTCAAATTAATTCCACCATTTAAAATCCAGACTTTGATCTTTATTGCAACATTTATCAGGGAACAAGCAATTTATCTCGTATTTATAAGTGTAGATTCCTTAAAAACTTAACAAGCGACTTCAAATATATTTTTCTTTAGACGTAAATAAAATCTTAATTTACTCTGATGAGCTGGCCTGGTGGCACTGAGGGGTTGAGGCTGGACGCCACCTGGTAGCCACGCCTGGCTTACCCGTGTTCAGAACGAGCACGGGCTTCAGGTGTTGGCAGGTTGGAGAAGGATCGGCATCCGGAGACTGCCTCCTTCCCGGGGACGGGACATCAGCAGTCAGCACATGGCTGCCCCGGTGGAAGCTGGGGCAACACCGACGCTGCAGAAACAAGGGACTGGAGGCAGGGACGCAGGGAGCGAGACGGGAAGCGTGGCGTGCTCAATCCTTGGCGCCATTGCACGCCTCATCCAGCAGGGGAACTACCTACAGGAAAAATCTCGGCAGCATGAAGGCTGCTTGCTGCCCTGCTGCGGTTCTGCACCAAGTAGCTCCCTCCTAGTCTCCGTGGTGGTCAGAGAGACCAAGTGGGACAACACCGGGGAAGTCAAGAGCTCTGACTGGGGCAGCGGCGAACTAGCTGGCTAGATTGGGGGGACCAAAAGCATAACCTCCCCCCAGCCGTGGAATAAAAATAATTTGTTCTGATGGGCATGTGTAGGAACCAGTTATTGGAGCCAACAATTTTCTCCTTAAACTTTCATACAATGGGCATAAAAGTACAGCATGCTTAAGGTTATCTTCAACTAACTAGCCAAGGGAGGCACTGGAAAAGACAGGGAAATCTAGCCTCCCCGCCAAAAGATCAGGGTAGTAAGTGAGGTAAACACGAAAGACCGAGATGTTGATAGGGAGAAGGGCGGGTAAATGGAGAAATGACAACGCGAGTAAAGAAGGGATGGGGCAGAAAGGGTAAGGCCATCAAGAAATGGAAGGTAATGAGCACCAATGCCCGTAGTCTGGGCAACAAGCTCCCTGAACTGGTGGCCTTAATGGAAGAGGGATGCCTGGATATCGTAGCAGTCAAAGAAACGTGGTACACAGAGAACCATGACTGGGATGTTAACATACCAGGGTACACAACCTACAGGAGAGACAGGGTGGGGAGAAGAGGGGGAGGAGTAGCTCTCTATGTAAGGGAAGGGATAAAAGCAACTGAACATATGAGTAAACAGGGAGGAGAGGAGGCACTGTGGGTCACCTTAGAGAATGGAAATGGTACCACAGTCCGCACAAGAGTTGTATACAGACCCCCATGTCAGGGGGAGGGAATGGACAAGGATATGATAGAAGGCATCCTTAGGATGGCAGAGAAAGGGAAGATACTGTTGCTGCAGCCACACCCAAAAGCAGGGCTATTCGCGATACCCTTCATGTGGCATGCCTCAGACAGCTAGTTTTGGAACCCACTCATGAGGGAGCAATCTTAGACCTCATACTCTCAAATGGGGATAGTGAGAGGATCTCAGATCTAGAAGTGGATAGCCATCTGGGAACAAGTGACCACCAAACAGTGTGGTTTATGATAAACTCCACTACAGAGTGAAGCCATACAAAAGTGAGGGTTCTGGACTTCAGGAGGGCTGACTTTGGCAAGATGGGAGAGTGCCTTAGAAAAGCACTAGCAAACAAGCTAGAAGGGTGGGGGTGGAGCAACAATGGGGAAACATCAAAACTGCCATCACAGAGGCAACAAGCCCTTGTGTGAAGCAAATAAATCAAAATGAAAGAAAAAGCCAATATGGTTCTCACAAGAGGTGGCGGTGAAGGTTAGGGAGAAAAAGATAGCATTTAGGAAGTATAAGGAAACACAGAAGGAGCAGGACAGAGAACTGTACCAGTTAAGGCAGAAGGAAGCAGGAGGGTAGACAGAATAGCAGAGGCCCAAACTGAGGAAAAGATAGCCAACTTGGTTAAGAAGGGACAAAACCTTTATAGGTACATCAGGGAGTGTAGAAGGACAAAGGAGGAGAGTGAGACTGAATAGAATGGACGGTGGGTGGGCAGATAGGGACAGTGAAAAAGCAGGGATACTGAATGAATACTTCTGCTCAGTATTCACAAAAGATGAGGAGTGGAGGTGCCTAATCCAACTAACAGAAGCACTCTGGATAGTGGGGTCGATCCCAGTCCTTTCACAGAAGAAAGGGTTCTGAAAGAACTAAAACTGAAGGTGGACAATGCAATGGGGCCTGATGGAATTCACCCCAGAATTCCTAAAGAATTAAGGAGAGAACTAGTGACACCACTGACTACCCTTTTTAACAACTCATGGGAGGATGGTGTGGTACCTGAGGACTGGAGGAAGGCGGATGTGATTCCCCTTCAAAAAGTGGGAGCAAGACAGAGGCAGGAAACTACAGACCTGTCAGTTTGACCTCTGTGGTAGGGAAAGTGATGGAATCACTTCTGAAGGAAAGAATTGTTGAGTACCTAGAGGCCAGTGGGGCACAGGACCTAAGGCAGCATGGGTTCACAGCGGGAAGGTCATGTCAGGCAAATCTAATTGATTTCTTTGACTGGGTGACCAAAGTAGTAGACCAGGGAGGGGCTGTGGACATGGCCTACCTAGACTTTAGCAAGGCATTTGACACAGTCCCACACAAAAGATTAATAGTCAGATTAAGCAGCCTGGGAGTGGGTCCCAGAGTGGTAGCCTGGGTAAAACATAGGCTGGACAACAGGACACAGAAGGCAATTGTACATGGAGTCCACTCTGAAGAAAGAGGGGTTACTAGTGGGTGCCGCAGGGCTCAGTACTGGGTCCAGTCCTTTTAATGTCTTTATAAGTGACATTGCAGAGGGACTGGAAGGAAAAGTATGCCTCTTTGCAGATGAGACAAAGATCTGCAAATAGGGCTGATACACAAGGAGACGTGGAAAGGATGAGAAGGGACCTGGCAAGGTTGGAGGAATGGTCAGAAGTATGGCAGTTTGTATTCAGTGCAAAGAAGTGCAAAATAATGCACCTGGGAAACAAAAACCCAGGGGAAGATTATGCAATTGGGGGTAGTAACAGCAACAAAAATGGAAAGGGACCTGGGGGTACTCATATCAGATGACCTTAAGGTTAGCAAGCAATGTGAGAAGGCAGTAGGGAGGGCTGGGGGGATACTGGGATGTATAGGGAGAGACATCACCAGCAGAAAACAGGAAGTTGTTATCCCTCTGTACAGACAGTTGGTGAGAACCCATCTGGAGTACTGCATCCAGTTCTGGAGACCCCATCTCCTCAAGGACATAGACAGGATGGAGGCAGTCCAGAGGAGGGCAACTAAAATGGTGCAGGGTCTGCAAGAGAAGCCATTCAAGGAGAGACTAAGGGAGCTTAATATGTATACCCTTGAGGAAAGGAGGGAGGGGGGGACATGATAGAAACTTTTAAGTACCTCAGTGGAATCAAGAAAGTCCAAGAGGGTAACATCTTTCAGAAAAAGAGATGTGCAAGAACAAGGGGACACAATTTGAAGATAGAGGGGGGATGGCTCAGGGGCAATGTGAGGAAGTATTTTTTTTCACAGAGAGGGTGGTGGATGCATGGAATAGCCTTCCTGAGGAGGTTGTGGGGTCTAAAACTGTGGGAGAATTCAAGAATGCATGGGACAGACATAAGGCAATTTTATAGGGGGTAGGAAGAAATAGGCTGTTGGTTAAATAGGATCTGCAGCTTATCCTGTAAGTAGGGAAATGGGCAGACTAGGTGGGCCAAGCGATCCTTACCTGCCGTCAAAGTCTGTTTCTGTATGTTTCAATATTTAATGCACATTTACAGACTTGTCTTATAGCACCTTGTCTCTTCTGTTCAAAACTTTGAAATCTAGTCATCAGCCTCACGTTCCTCTGGATGTCTAAAATTTTAAATATGGTTCCATTAGATGATTAATTTTCAATAACTTAAACCATCTGAAAAATTTCGGTTTAATTATCCGTTCATATTCATGACTTAGAGCATTATCTTTAAGTCTGGTCTTAATTTCTAGGATAATATCCTGTATAGGTCTGCTGTAGATCTCTTATAGAAGATGACCCAAGCCAACAGATATCAAATGTTCATTAATATCCTGTATTAAAGGAGCCCTCAAGCCTCTCCCATTATAATCTATTATTTCCTCTAAACACATTCTGGGAGTCTCTCTTCTGGCAGGAGGAAAAGCTTTAACATAAATATTCTCCTTTCTCTTGTGAGAGTTTCAAGTGAGTATTGACCTAGTTTCTTCTAAGGACTTCAGGTGGTGTGGACTGGGGAACTTTCAATATATCTATATATTTTATTAATATTTCTAAAGATGTTCAATTATTAATAATATTGGACCATATTTCTGCTCCATAAAGTGTACTTGTTATTTATTATCTTGGCGTTTGTTACTCTTACTAAACCCAACACTGATCCCCTCCAGTCTTCTTAATAAACTTTTTGAACCTATTAAAAGCTGTTGGAAAGCTTTGCTTTTTGAATATACACATACAGTGCCTTCAGAAAGTATTCACTCCCCTTGGATTTTGTCACATTTTGTGATGTTGCAAATTCAAAGTAAAATACATTTATATGGGATTTTTTTGTCACGTATCTACACAAATTACTCTATAATGTCAAAGTGGAATGAAACTTCTGGAATTTTTTGGTACATGTAATTTAAAATAAAAACCTGAAATATCTTGATTTGATAAGTATTCACCCCTTTGCTATGACACTCCAAATTGAGCTCAGGTGCATCCAATTTCTTGTGAGATCACTCTAAAACTTGAATGGAGTCCACCTGTGGTCAGTTCAAATGTTGACATGATTTCAGAGGAAATACACCTGTCTATATAAGGTCCCACTGTTGACAGTGCATATCAGAGCAGAAACTCTATCGATGAAGACCAAGGAGCTGTCCGTAGAACTCCGTGATAGAATTGTGAGGAGGCATAGATCTGGGAGGGTATAAAAACATTTCTAGGGTGTTGAAAGTTCCCAGGAGCACAGTGAAGTCCATCATTAGGAAATGGAGCGTTCGGAACCACCCAGACTCTTCCTAGAGCAGGCCGTCCTCCCAAACTGAGCAACCAGGCAAGAAGGACCTTGGTCAGGGAAGTGACCAAGAACCCGATGACCACCCTGACGGAACTACAGAGTTCCATGGCTGAGATGGGAGAACCTGTCCAGAGGACAACAATCTGTGCAGCACTTCACAGATGTAGCCTCTATGTGAGAGTGGCTAGATGGAAGCCGCTACTGAGAAAAGGCCATATGATAGCATGCCTGGAGTTTGCAAGAAGGCATGTGGCAGACTCTGAGACCATGTGGCAGACTCTGAGACCATGTGGCAAAAGATTCTTTGGTCTGATGAAACAAAAATTGAACTCTTTGGCTTGAATGCAAAGCGCTATGCCTGGCCTCAAACCGAACACAGCTCATCACCCGTGTAACACCATCCCTACCATGAAGCATGGCGGTGGCAGCGTCATGTTATGGGGATGCTTTTCAGCAGCAGGGACTGGGGCACTTGTCAGGATAGAGGGAACAATGAATGGAGCCAAATACAGGCACATCCTTGAGGAGAACCTGCATCAGTCTGCAATAGACCTTGGACTGGGGTGAAGATTTACGTTCCAATAGGACAACGACCCCAAGCATACAGCCAAAGCAACACCGGAGTGGCTTCAGAAAAAGAAGGTGAATGTCCTTGAGTGGCCCAGCCAAAGCCCAGACTTGAATCCCATTCAGAATCTGTGGAAAGACTTGAAGATTGCGGTTCACTGACGCTCCTCATCCAACTTGACAGAGCTTGAGCAAATCTGCAAGGAAGAATGGGCGAAAATCCCCAAATCCAGATGTGCAAAGCTGATACAGACATACCCAAGAAGACTCAAAGCTGTAATTGCTGCCAAAGGCGCTTCTAGAAAGTATTGACTCAGGGGGGTGAATACTTAAGTAAACAAGATATTTCAGTTTTAAATGTTTGTTACACAATAAAAATATTTTTGCCCCTTTAAGTTGTTGAGTATGCTATGTGAATCAAGGGGGGGAACAAATCATTTCAATGCATTACAAATTCTGGTAGTAACACAACAAAATGTGACAAAATCCAAGGTGGGGGTGAATACTTTCTGAATGCACTGTATTGGTTCCATAGAAGGTTTTCCATAAATCTAATTCCCAAGTAGTCATAGTATTTGGTAGTCTTTAATTTTTCTCCTTCAATGTATATAGCAGTGGTATTTTTCCATCTATTTCCAAATATTACTAAATTTGTTTTCTCTATTTATGGTCGAATCATCATTCCTACAATTTAAAGGAAAATGATTCATCTTGTGCTAGAAGTCCAGTAATGAGGCTGATATAAAAACTAGGTCATCAGCGTAACCAAGACAAGAAATTTTGATTTTAACAATTTTTGGTGAGTGAAAATTGGACTTTTCTGAATTGCTTATTAGAGAGTTTATATAGATATTGAATAAAATGGGAGCGATGATGCAACCTTGCCTAACTCCTCGGTTTGTTTTTATTTGTGAAGTTTGGTTTCATCCTTGTTAAATGGAATCCTCAGCCATGTGTCTTGGTGCAGTCTAATGAGTGTGTCAGTAGTACTGCATCCATTTGTAATAATTATAATTTTTTCCGCCAATCTGGTACGATTACAACTGAAAGGTTTTTTTTTTTATTATAGGTGTTTATCTCCTTCTGTCCTCATCTGACTCCTTTCTAACCGCCCCCCACCCCTAATTACTCCTCGTCTCACTAGGACTTACCCAGCACCTGCCCGGGTGCGGAGCCTGTGAGGGTCGTTGTCATCCTGCAGCTTTGGGGTGTTTTTCCTCCATTTTGTCCCTTCCCCGTTGTTGGTGCACACGCAGGACGTGCATACATGGAGGCGTTGCTGCATCCGCTGAAGTCCCGCAGCACCCTCCCTTCCATGGCACCCACAGTCCTGCACTGCCACCAGGCCTCCACCTGGGGACAGTCTTTAGCGGAGAGCCAGTCCTCCCTCCTGGAGAGAGAGCTGTTCTTGGGACACTTGATCTTATTCCTTCCCTGCCAACCCCCATTGGCCCGTGCTCGTTCCCGAACACGGGTCGCCGGCGTGCTGCGAGGTGTGGTGTCCAGCACCTCAAGCCTCAGCGCCACCGGGCCGGCATTGAAAGCTGTTTTTAAATCTATAAAGCAGCAATATAATTTACTCTCTTTGATTTCGACATACTTCCATAATAGGTGTGTTAAAACAATATTGAGGACTTCCGGTGCGGCTTCCGATGTGATGGCAGCGTGAACAACGAGCTACGCTCTAACCCACCAAAATTTTAATGATAATCGCTATCACATCATAATAAAAACCAACCGAAAAACTACAAGACACTTTATGGCGACTAGAAAATCAAGAAGAGGGGGTAGTCCGTTCGAAATCTTAGCACAAGAAACGGACCTTACTGAGCTTGATCATTTGGAGTCTGAGGCCTCCACAAACTCCTTGTGGCTCCCTTCCGGTTCATTGACCAGAACATCCAAACCCAAAGCAAAAAAGAAAAGCAACAGGATGGAGCAAAAATGAGATAAAATCCTTTCAGAACTCCATGACTTCAAATCAGAATTTAGAAATTTTAAACAAATACAGGAGAAAGTACAGCTCGAGCTCACAGACACAAGATCCAGAGTCACTATCCTAGAACAAACCTCCCTGTACCAGGGAGCGACAGTTCGACATATACAGGAGACTATGATTCAGATCACCCAACTTTACCATTTAACAATCGAGAGGCAGGAAGACACCAAAAACGCACCGATGCCGAAATCTGAGGATATATGGAATCCCCGAGGGCACGGACCTCCAGGGATTCATAGAATCAACATTTCACACAGCCCTGACATTGGAACCAGATTTCAACATGGGGCTTGAGCGTGTACACAAAGCGTTGGGTCCCAAACCCACCTGGCCGACAGTTAGACCCTGCTTGAACGTAATCCGCTTTTTACGATTCCAAACTAAGGAGCTATTACTCAGGAAGGCCTGGGCACAAGGCAAAGTATTCCACAGATCCACCAGGATCTTTATTGACAATGATTACGCCCCCACCACAATGCAGCGGAGAAGGGCATATATCCCACTGTTTCCCTTACTCAGGTAGCACCAGCTCAAATTCCGTACTCCCCACCCTAGCAAACTCGTTGTACAATACCCCAGCTGCCAAAACTTAAGAGAGTCTGCTAGCGATGCAATATAGTACTTGAAAACAAGAGGATTCACTTTACCCTCCCAGGTGATGGATACCAGGGACCTCGATCATCCAGAGTCCCACAGCGTATAGCGTCGCAAGGACAACAGAGCCAACAGGCAACTTTAGCAGCAATCACAGTTTTTGGCCCAGTTTACTTGGCAGAAGCCCTAAAAGCAGATGATGGCACACCATGAACTGACAGTAGGCGAATGGCTTTTTTTTGCAGCACCTGGTTGATCCGGGCCTGCCGGGGGGTGGATGTGGGCCTATGGTGCAGATGATCTAATGAGGCAACACAGAACGTGCAGGCCATGACCTGGGGGCTCTGGGGGGGCCATGGGCCATCCTTGGGCAGACGGCTCCAACCTCAAGATACCACCAACCATAGAATGGATCCTGGGAGCGGTAGATCTGGCAGGGACCCGAGGAAGTGAAAGAGCTCCCCGGGCCTTGAGGTTGAGGGATGAGGCGAAGGCCTCCCTGTAATTAAGGCGAAAAACGGAGATGCCCGGACGGGCTGATAACCCAGTCACCATGACACTCCTCCCAGCCCTACAAAATCTTGATTTGAGAAAGTAGACACACTACCATTAGGAGACCTTTAATTGCTGCTTATAGCTCCCACCAAGGATCCAGACCAGAAGGGGGTGGGGTGGGCCATTCCTGGGGGTTCCCGAGGTGCCATCTGTGGTCCTCGATAATGCTGCATACTGTGGGCCTGGTGCCCCTTCACCTGAGTGGCGCCCCTGGAGACCGGGGCTTTCGGAAGAGTGGAGCACGGCTGGGCTATTGGCCTGCAAGCCGACTAGATGTTAAAATCCACCGAGAATGTTGTGAGGGCTGCTGGCAACCCCTTGCTCTGGTCCTCACTGGGAGGCCTGGGAGGACCACTGCCTAAGGTCACAACTAAGGAGACAATAATTAACTAGCTATTTCTTGGAGACTTAAGGGCCCTTTTTCTCTTACTCATTTCATTGAAATCGATGACCTACAGGACTGCATCTAACCTCGGACCTGTTTTCTTATATTGACTGGAAATGGTGTCGGGGATATTGGGGCCTTTCTATTTGGACTTAGTCCCTTGATTGTTTTTATACCCCATCACCTTAACATATTTCATTGGGGTGTAGTGGTTTACTATAATGGTTGAGTGAAAGTTAGAAGGCGTTCTTCCACTGTACTACCAAGAAGTACTGTACTCTTTGGGATGTTGCTGCCAAAACCAAGATCATCCCTAGGATTGGAATGGGTGACCTCCTAAAACCCCTTCACCCCTCCTCACATATAAAGAAGGATTGGAGGTGGAGGACTACCCAAGCAGGCGATGGAGGAAAGCACTTTTCCCCCTCCCCATTCACACCCCCTACTATATTTTTTAAAGGTATTTTTATTTTTCCTACACCACCCTCTCCCACTTCACTTACGGGCAAGGAGTTTCCCTAGAGGGCCTCCCACTAGAGAGTAACCCCAAATAGACAGCTAAATATGCAAGAATCTAGGACAGTCCTGGTGTTGGAAGTCACTTGTAAATTGTACATAGTTTCCTTTAGATTGAACAGATTTAGGCCCAGTTGGCCCTTAGTTGTTAGTGGTTTAGTTATTTCAATTCACTGTTACCCACTTAAAATAGACTGAGAGGCAAAATACCAATCGATTCCAGACTTAAGAAGGTTATATTGTTTATTCTTGCATCCAGATATGCACTCTTATAATGAGCTCTACAGGAAAGAGGGACTGCGCCTATGTCCAGCTTGTTTGGAGTAGTAATGACTGTCCCATTTAAGGGTAAGGAAAGGGAGCATTGTTTAACCAGGAGTAGCACACTAAGTGAAGCTTTGTTTCCAGATGTGACCTGGGAGCACAAGGAAGTTAAGTGACTTGCTCAGGATCACACAGTATGCACCTAGGTGGCTGTGGGTTCAAACCCAAGTCTCAGATCTGCAGCTCAGAGCCTTAACCCACTGTGCTACATTGCTTCCTAATGCTATCCTATATGCAAGGATTTATTTAAAATAATCTCACGCAATGTGAATGGGCTGGCGGACCAGTAAAAGATACAAAACTATCCAGTCATTGAAAAAACAAAAATGGACATCCACCTGTTGCAGGAGACCCATATGTCCTCGTGGAACACCTAATATTGCTTAAATTTGGCTTCTCCCAATTAGTGGAATCCGCATATCAAAATGGGAGAAGGAGGGGTGCAGTGATGCTGGTTCCTAAATCCTCACAATTCCAGATCACAGAACAATATGCAGATAAGGAGGGCAGGTTGAGGTTGGTATTGGCTGTTGGAACAATTCAGGTTGTCCCTCTGACAATCTGCAGTACATATATCCCTCCCACTACAGATGCCACTTCAGTACAGTGTCTGATAGATACAGTATTGGCCTGACAGAAAGGGGCCCTAATGCTAGGAGGAAATCTTAATTGTCACTTAATCCCTTCCCTAGATTCCTCTGCAACTTGCCCCTCCTCGCAGACATCTGCTCAGAGACATCTTAGACGGCTGTTAAAGGATATTGGCTTGATCGATACCTGGCGACAACTACATCCAGCTCAGCAGTTTACTTTTTATTCACACACACACACACACACACACACATTACTCTAGATCTGACTATCTATGCATTTGCGGGGAGCATAAGGATTTAATCTACAATGCAGATATAATGAACATATGTCTATCTGACCATGCACCCATTACTTTAGAATTGAGAATCACTCGAGAAAAGAAAAACACTGTATGGCGGTTTAATCCCTCATTGTTTTGAGAATTCTGGAACCTCATTGAGGAAAAGATCGGAGATAATGCTTCCTCTGAGATCTCCCCACAACTTTTGTGGGACGCTATTAAGGTGGTCCTTCGGGGCCACATTATTTCCTACGCAGCTCGCAAAAAGAAACCAAATGAATCCCGCCTAAAAGCTCTCCAGGAGCAATTTAGACTTTTCCAGTAGGTCCATATGCAGGGGGACACGGGTGTCTCGGATTGCCTAATGCAAACCCAGTCAGAGTTACAATGATTACTGACGACCCAGACGGAACAGGCACTGATGTGACTGTGCCAATGATTTTACAAACGGGTCTCACGTGCCTCTAAAATCCTTGCATATAGGTTACACAGACAAACCTAACAGGTCACCATCTCAAAAATCAAAGATCCAACTTCCGGCCAATACCAGTATTCTACTTGGTATACTAGAGATATTTAACCCTTAGGCTGCTGACAGTATTAGAATGCATAAGAAGTTTGGACTGATCTATCAGTCCGTGGCCCTGCAAGGGTTGAGACATACTACCAGACACTGTACTCAAACTCTGCTACGACAGATCCCCAAAGCATAGACACCTTCTTGTCCCGAATAAATCTCCCGACCCTCACTGCTATCTGGAGAGCTAGGATAATCGCCCCCATTACGACTCCGGAATTATACTCCACTATTAAAAACTTAAAAAATGGGAAGAGCCCAGGCCCACATGGATTTAGGGCAGAATTTTACAAAGGATCTTGGAAAATAATTCAACCCCCCCACCTTTTTTTTTTTTTTTTATACAGGCTATGCAGAAGAGCCACAACAGTACCATATTTCCGACGACCTGGAGACAAGCCACAGTCTCAGCCATGTTGAAACCCCCAAAAAACCCACAATTCTGCGATTCATACCGCACTATCTCAGTACTCAAGCAGGACTATAAAATATACACTAGTATACTTGCACATAGACTTGATATTTTACCAACTATCATATGTCCAGACCAGTCTGGTTTCATTAAATCCCGGCAAACTGTAGATAACATCAAACGTACCCGATTCCTCATGAACCATGCACAAATTTCTAACACCCTATTACTACTACTAAGTTTAGATGCCAGAAGAGCATTTGACATGGTGTCATGGAACTTCCTACAGGTCACATTATCTAAATTTGCTTTTCCCAAGAATTCCTAGATACCATTAAGGAATTTATCCTCCCTGGAAGCAGTTGTCAAAATAAACGGTACACATTCAACCCTTCCAGTTCCACATGGGCACAAGGCAGGGCTGCCCGCTCTCTCCATATTTTTTTGCCCTCTTTGTAGAGCCCATAGCCCAACTACTGAGACAAATGGAACAGTTACACGGGTACACAGTAAAAGGGACCCAACACAAACTAGCTTACTACTCAGATGACCTTTTATTATATGTCACACAACCAGAGGAGTTCTTAGAGACCCTATCCAACCTTCTCCCAGTGATAGCTCAACTGACGGGATATACCATCAATCAGGAGAAACAAGTACTGGCTCTACAGTACCTCCCCTCTCAATCCCTCATGGACAAACGTACGTATAAGTGGAATAGACCACACCTAATGTACTTGGGAATAATGATTCCTCCTGACTTACATAGCCTGAATTATAACTTGTCCTTTCAAATCCGAGCTGATCTTAAAGATGAGCCCCCTCCCACTTTCGATAATATCAGAGTACAATCTATCCAAATGAACACTCTCCCCAAACTATTATACCTCATGCAAAACATCCCCCTTCCGCCCTCCCTAGATAATTTGAAGCGATGGAACAGAGCCATTCAGAACTACCTGTGGATGGGAGGCAGACCTCGAATAGCCCTGGATAAATTACAGCTACCTAAAGACGGGGGGATTGGCCCTACCGAACATATACAAATACTGGATAGCCACCATGCTCACTCACCTGGCAAAGTGGCTGCCTGTCCAGTCCAGGGCCCCAGTGTGGGTGGAGTTGGAAAGACAGCAAATATTCCCTTAAACCGCACTTTAGTATTCCAACCACAGGTGCTCCCTGCGGCAACTGGAGCCTCGCTCTTCACTAAGGCAATGCTAAGGTGTTGGGTACAATTTCTCACCCGCCCCGAAAATAGATATCTGGTTAAATGGATGGAGATCCCTGCGAAAAACCCAAATTTTACCCCTGCCACCTCGGATATAATCCATAGATGGTTTGAACAAGATTTAAATCATACCTACCATTTCTACGATAGGGACATACTAAAATCTTTTGACCAATTGCAGGCAGAATTTACCCTACCACAAGGGGACTTCTTTCGCTATCTACAGATCCGACTCTATCTGGAGACAGAGTTGGGACTGGACGTATCCTCACGGCCAACTCCAGAGGTGTGCATATTTCTTACCCATTTTCAGAACTACCCTGAGTATCAACACCTGATCTCTAACATAGAAACATAGACTTTGACGGCAGATAAGGACCGCTTGGCCCACCTAGTCTGCCCATTTCCCTACCTATAGGATAAGCTGCAGATCCTATTTAACCAACAGCCTATTTCTTCCTACCCCCCACAAAAATTGCCTTATGTCTGTCCCATGCATTCTTGAATTCTCCCACAGTTTTAGACCCCACAACCTCCTCAGGAAGGCTGTTCCATGTCCACCACCCTCTCTGTGAAAAAATACTTCCTCACATTGCCCTTGAGCCGTCCCCCTCTATCTTTAAATTGTGTCCCTTGTTCTTGCATCTCTTTTCTGAAAGATGCTACCCTCTTGGACTTTGTTGATTCCACTGAGGTACTTAAAGTTTCTGTCATGTCCCCCTTTCCTCCTTTCCTCAAGGGTATACATATTAAGTTCCTTTAGTCTCTCCTCGTATAGCTTCTCTTGCAGACCCTGCACCATTTTAGTTGCCCTCCTCTGAGCGTCCTCCATCCTCTGTCCTTTGGAGATGGGGTCTCCAGAACTGGATGCAGTACTCAGATGGGTTCTCACCAACTGTCTGTAAGGGGATAACAACTTCCTGTTTTCTGCTGGTGATGCCTCTCCCTATGCATCCCAGTATCCCCCAGCCCTCCCTACCACCTTCTCACATTGCTTGCCAACCTTAAGGTCATCTGATGTGATTACCCCATGTCCCTTTCCATTTTTTGTTGTTACTACCTCCCCCGCCCCATTGTGTAATCTTCCCTGGGTTTTTGTTTCCGGGTGCACCACTTCTTTGAATTGAATCAAGCTGCCATACTTCTGACCATTCCTCCAACTTTGCCAAGTCCCTTCTCATCCTTTCCACGCCTCCTTGTGTATCAACCCTGTTGCAGATCTTTGTGTCATCTGCAAAGAGGCATACTTTTCCTTCCAGTCCTCTGCAATGTCACTTATAAAGACATTAAAAGGACTGGACCTAAGTACTGAACCCTGCGGTACCCCACTAGTAACCCCTCTTTCTTCAAGTGGACTCCATGTACAATTGCCTTCTGTGTCCTGTTGTTCAGCCAGTGTTTTACCAGGCTACCACCCTGGGACCCACCCAAGGCTGGTTAATTTGACTACTAATCTTTTGTGTGGGACTGTGTCAAATGCCTTGCTAAAGTCTAGGTAGCCATGTCCACAGCCCTCCCTGGTCTACTACTTTGGTCACCCAGTCAAAGAAATCAATTAGATTAGGTCTGACATGACCTTCCGCTGTGAACCCATGCTGCCTTGGGTCCTGTGCCCCACTGGCCTCTAGGTACTCAACAATTCTTTCCTTCAGAAGTGATTCCATCACTTTCCCTACCACAGAGGTCAAACTGACAGGTCTGTAGTTTCCTGCCTCGGTCTTGCTCCCGCTTTTGTGAAGGGGAATCTCATCAGCCTTCTTCCAGTCCTCAGGTACCACACCATCCTCCCATGATTTGTTATAAAGGGTAGTCAGTGGTGTCACTAGTTCTCTGCTTAATTCTTTTAGAATTCTGGGGTGAATTCCATCTGGCCCCATTGCTTTGTCCACCTTCAGTTTTAGGAGTTCTTTCAGAACCCTTTCTTCTGTGAAAGGACTGGGATCGACCCCCCTCTCCAGAGTGCTTCTGTTAATTGGATTAGGCACCTCCCCCACTTCCTCTTTTGTGAATACTGAACAGAAGTATTCATTCAGTATCCCTGCTTTTTCACTGTCACTCTCTGCCCACCCACCATCCATTCTGTTCAGCCTTACTATACCTCCCTTTGTCTTTCTACGCTCCCTGATATACCTATAAAAGGTTTTATCCCCCTTCTTAACCGAGTTGGCTGTCTTTTCCTCAGTTTGTGACTTAGCTATTCTGACTACTCTCCCTGCTTCCTTCTGCCTTAACTGGTACAGTTCTCTGTCCTACTCCTTCTGTGTTTTTTTATATTTCCTAAATGCTATCTTTTTCTCCCTAACCTTAATTGCTTAAATGTATGTACCCCTTCTCTGTTTGTTAAAACAATAAATAGTTTAAAAAAAAAAAAAACAACAAAAAACAATATTGAATCGTTGATCTTGAGTGTCTGAAACTGTTTGGCATTCATTTAAAATATTATTTTCAGTGGCCCAATCTTCCAGTCTTTTTAATATTATTCTTGTAAATAGTTTTTGAGATGTGTCCAACAGGCTTATTGGCCTATATGTGTATGGATCATTCACATTACCTTTTTTAAATATTAGGCAAATTAAACTTCCTTTCCAGGAAGTGGGGAAAGCTTCCCCTTGAACAATAATGATTAAGGATCTGATGTAAAAGAGACAGCCACCAGTCCTGAAAATGTCTATATATTTCTGCAGTTATGCTATCTTGACCTGGGGCTTTATTCAAAGCCATTTTATTCAGGGCTATTATAATTTCATGCTTACTAATAAAAATTGGTCTAGGGTAATATGTCTTACTGCTAATAAGTTCCTCAGAAAGAGGTTCTGTTGTAGGAGAAAAATACAATTTACCAAAATGAATTTCCCAAGTGTCTGGAGTAAATGCAGCTTGTATCTTCCTGGGGTACTGTCCGTAACCCTTGGTGACCAATTCCCAGAATTTTTCCCTTCTTATTTAATATTGCTTTCCTTAATTCAGACCACATAACCGTTTGGTGTTTCCTTTTCTTCCCTTCCAAAATTTTCTTGTATTCTTTCCGAGATCTGTTTAGTAATTTTAGGGTCCTTTATTATGGATTATTTTTATATATCCTAGTCAGTTTATTCAGCTTAGATTTAGCCTGTTAACATGTTCTATTAAACCATGAGGTGCCTCTAGTCCTTTACTGGTAATTCTGCCTAAGTAATGATCTTAAATAATTATGTAATTCTTCCCATTTTGTTCCTGGAAGCCCATCCTGTTAATATCATGTTTAAGCTGAACCAGACAGTCTGAGTTAAATATGTAGTTTCCAAAATGTTATGATTATCCCATCTTATTCTGCATGAATTAATTATATATCTCTATCATGTGGTCTATTATAGTTAATTTTAGTGCTGATAGTAAATGGAGTTTCTGTTTGAATTTTGACCAATAAATGCGACGATTCCAATCTTTGTTATTCCTAAATTATCCACCAACTTAATGGCTGCTAGGTTCACCCAGACATGATCTGTAATTGACGAGCCTGCAGCTCCCATAAATGTTTAATTTCCCTGATTATCTCCTTTCGTTCTTCCATTTAATATACAAAAATTGTTTGCCATCATGTATTTTAATAATTTAAGAACTTGTGCGTTGGTTACTCTCTTTTGATATACGAAAAGAACCAATATTTTGATTTATTACATTTATTCCTGCTATTGTCATTTTCCTTACAAGTTATCAAAGTCTCTTTGTAAATCCTCGCGTTAAAGTTTCCCATTAGAAATATTCGATATTCAGCATATTCCTCAGAAATCTTTGCTAAGTAAGTATTAAAGAAATCCCAGAAGGTAGAAGGGTCGGATTTTTTATTATAAGGAGGTGTGTGTGTGTGTGTGTGTGTGTGTGTATATATATATATATATATATATATATATATATATTTAAGAGAACCATAACATCCTCTTTATTTTGTAATAATAATAATGGTTAAATATTTGGAACTAAATAGTCCAATCTAATTACCTTCAAATGTAAAGCGGTTTTGATAAAAGTTATTAGACCCCTTTGGGTCTACCACTTATCTTTTCGCCAGTTGATTGGCTTTGCTCTCTGGACATGCAAGATCGTACCTCCACATCCTGATGTCCCTGCCCACAAAGATTTCTGTGGTTCCTTTTCAAGGACCACATTACCATTCGAGCTATGCCATTCATTCTGTCCTCGGCTCCTTGGGTCTTTACAAAGTGTCTTGCAGTGGTGGCAGCGGCATTAAGGAGGAAAGGTCATTATGTCTTCTACCTGGATGATGGGTTCTCACAGCTCCACCAGGGAACAGCTGTTACATACCATGAAGAAACGCTTTCACTCTGTTCCACGACCTGGGGATCACCCTAAATCTCCTGAAGTCCTCCCTTTGCCCGCCAAGGCTCCATTTCATTCGGGCAGTCTGAACACCGTCCAAGGAAAGCCTTCCTGCCTGCAGACAGGGCAGAACGCCTCCAAGCTCACACTCGGGCGGTGTCCTCATCTCGCCTGGTTCCAGCCAGGGTCGTCCTCAGGCTTTTAGGACACATGGCAGCAGCTGTTGCAGCTGTTCCATTGACAAGGCTGCACATGAGTGACCCAGTGGACCTTGCGAGTTCAATGGGATCAATGCTCGGACGACTTGGACCAACCCGTGAGAGTCTCAGAGGCAGTTTGGCAAACTCTCCAGTGGTGAATAAATCCCCTCAACCTTTCCAGGGAATGCCCTTCCGAAGGATGCCTCCTCTCCAGTCTCTGACTACGGATGCTTCAGGCCAGGGCTGGGGAGCCCAACTTCAGACCGCCAGACCCAAGGAATGTGGTCTGCTCTGGAGAAAACCCTCCACATCAACGTGTTGGAGATGAGGGTGCTCCTTTATGCCCTGCAGGCTTTTCAGACAGGTCTAGCCCTGGGTCACCTTCTTATTGAGACAGACAACATTTTGGTGGTCTTTTACATAAAAAAAAAAGGGGGGGGGGGACTTATTCGTATACCCTCTGCAGGAAGCCATGAGGGTATGGTACTGGGCCATCGAGCACTAACTGGACCTCTGCCGTGCATGTTCCAGGCATCCAAAGCACCTTGGCCTAAGTCAGTCTCAGTCCAAGGCTCACGTGTGGGAGCTGCTGCAATCAGTAACGTAAGATCTGTTTGAAAGATGGGGCTGTCCTGAGTTGGACCTCTGCGCATCCCCACTCAGCGCCAAACTGCCCAGTTTCTGTTTGCTAGATCCAGGGCCTGGTGTTTCTTAGTGAGACACATTGTCTCTTTGTTGGACAGGGAGATTCCTATACGTGTTCCCTCCCTTTCCGCCAATCCAGAGAGTCGTCCTCAAATTGCAGTCAGAGGGAACTGAAATGGTCTTGATAGCTCCCTACTGGCCTTGTCAGATTTGGTTCCCCTGACTCCAACATTTGGCAGTGGAACCTCGCTCCCTCAGCCCCTGAGCTTGCACTTGCTGTCCCAGGAGGAAGGACTCTAGTCCATCCGGACCTCAAGTCGCTGCACCTGCATGTATGGCTCCTACAGACTTAACAGTTACCAGGTTTGGGTTTCCCCTAGGGTAGCAGATGTCCTAGTAGCTGCCAGGAAACCTTCTACTAAGGCCACCTATGTTATGAAGTGGAAGCAGTTTTTCATTTGGGCCTCAGCTCACCACCTTGATCCTTTAACTGTCTGGTAAACTCTGTTCTTGAGTATATCCTTTCTCTGTCTGACTCGGGACTGAGCTATTCTTCCATTAAGGTGCATCTGTTCGCTGTTTCTGTATATCATGCTCTGGTACAGGGCAAGGCTCTTGCCCAGTTGGATTTAACGCACACCTTTTTGCGAGGCATTCTACACTTGAAGCCTCCCATTCGGAACCCTGTCCCTCCATGGGATCTTTAATTTTTTTTGGAGAAACTTACTGTGCCTCCCTTCAAGCTAGCAGCAGACTGTGAGCTGTGCCTTCTGTCATGGAAAGCGTTTTTAGTTGCTGTCGCTTCTGCTTGGAAGATTTCTGAGCTTCAGGCTCTGATGTGCAAAGAGCCTTATTTAGTTTTCCACAAGGACAGGATGTCCTTGCGGACCAGTCCTGAGTTTTGGCCGAAGGTGGTGTCGGAGTTTACCCTTAATCAGGACATCCATCTTCCAGTATATTATCCAGAGTATTCTAATCAAGGGGAGGCTCTGCTTCATTCTCTGGATGTTCACCGAGTCCTTTATTATTATTTGATTCGCACCTGGGATATCTGGAAATCTGATCAGTTGTTTGTTTTGTTGGCCCCGAAAACTCTCAGAGCACCTGTTTCTAAACAGACACTTAAGTGGTTGCTTCACTGCATTGTTTATTGCTATCAAAAGTATGACAAGCCTTTACCAGACTCAGTTAATGGCCATTCTACAAGGGGTGTCGCTGCCTCTTTTGCTTCCTTGCGCAATGTGTCTGCTGCAGATATTTGTGCAGTTGCTACCTGGAGTTCTGTCCACACTTTCATTAAGCACTACAGTTTGGACATTGCTTCCAGGCACAGGACAGGCTTCGGCCTCGCTGTCCTCCAGGGCCTGCTTTCATAATGCTTCCAGTTACTTGTTTCTTCCACCTGTCTGTCAGGGTTTTTCCTTGTACTGCTTGGGACTCAGTCCTTATGGTGTAATCTGTTGCAAGAGCTTCCACCAAGTAAGATAGTGCAGTTAAGTAAGAACAGCCATAACAGTAGATCTTTGAGAGGAGCTCTTGCAGCAGATGCTGCTTTCCTCCCTCCTTCCCCTGGTACCTGCTTCTCCATGCTCAGTTACCTTCTTTTCCTCAGTTAGAGAAACCTCCTGTGTTCTCTGATTTTTACCTCTGCGGGGTCTCCAATGGGAGAACTGGGGTGGGACTGGCTCTTTTATACCATTATCCGACGCGTTGAAGGTGGGTCGATACAGGGGTGGTCCCCATTGTAAACTTCTAGCTAAAAGTTTTCCATGGGTCCTGACACTGCTGGCTTCAGTCTTTATGGTGTAACCTGCTGCAAGAGCTCCTCTCGAAGATCTGCTGTTACGGTAAGTTCTTACATAACTGTACCTTTGAGTATGAAGTAATCCTTCCTTTGGCCTGAGCACTCATTTGGTGAGATCACATATACTATGTTTGTCACTATGATGTCACTGATGTATGTTTAATGATGTCCTACTGTTTTGATGTCACTGAACATTTATAAAAAGTGCAACAGGACTAGTTCAAGTCCCCGTGCTAATCAACCCTTTATTCTCTCTGTCAGTGTCCTGAAAGGGTTCTGGTTTCAGTATCACAATGAGTGTTCCACTGTTAGTCTATAACTGCAGTCTGCATATATTAAACTTTTTTTAAATGACAGATTTGTGTATCTTAGAGTATCCCTGCTGCAGCTTACTGTCTACCAGCAACAAAACATGTTGGCCTCCATATATAAACCATGAGTGACTGTGAAAGCTTAGTGTTGTGGTAATGGGATATAGCGCACGACAGCGGGTTAGCACGGTTGCTGCCATAACAAAAGATACATTTGGCGCATCTCTAAGTGATTAGCAAGGATGTGCAAAGTACACCACTGTGCCCATGCATATGAACTGACCCTCTTGCATACAGGGCACAGTGGAATATTGACTGGGTCTGGAAGTGCGAAAAGGATGCTGTGGCAGTGTCATTTACTGCCTCCAAACCCCTACTCTTACCCGAACAGCAGCGCATGACCCTCCCTGCTGCACAGGTTTCTGTGGAAACAAACTTCCTTACTTACCCTCACCTGATCCCACTGGCAAATAGTGTAACTCGCTGGTGCTTGTGGGTATTACACTCCTTTACATGATTCTTGATTTCCCATTTAATTAATGTAATGCCCAGGTGCAAGTGGCACTCCCTCCCTGTACGCTGTGCATGTATGGATATACCCTTGGGGAAAACAGAACACTTAAGTAGCGCGTTGCGCTATCCTTTGTGCGGGGTTGTCAGTCTGTTTGAAATGAATATGGGGTTATTGTATTTTTATGGGTCTTTAAAATTGTGATATGTTAAACAAGTGGTGTAACTTTTTCTTTTAGGTTTATCAGTTGGTTTTCCACCATTTGAGTAATTTTCAGTTCGATGGAGCTGGGATGATTGAGTAAGTACATGGAATTTTCAAGATGAAGTCCTGCAACATTCAGGAGATGGCGCCTGCATTTTTGATCGTACCATTTGTTACTGGGTTAACAAAGACAATGCAACAGTATTCCTGACTTGCTCACCTCCTAGTATACAAGAAATCTCCTCCCCAAAAAAAAAAGATCTACTGAAATGGAGTTTTTAATAGCATTCAAACCTATGTCTCACAGAAGGTTCTGTTACCATGGTCCTCTAGGACGTAAATCTCATGCAGAGCTCAGATAAGATTTTTTTGAGATGAGTACTGTACTCCTCATTTTGAAAATGGGGTGAGGAAAACCAAATTCTGATGCTTACAAATGTCTGGCCGGATTGGAGTGAGGAGTAAGTTTTTAAAAACAATGTAGATTTTTTCTAGGTAAGAATTGATCAGGTGCCAACAGTGTCCCAGATAATTATGGCAGGCAGGAGTAATTTTCTCACCCGTTTTTAAATAAAATTGGGATGCATATGAGTGCTGTAAATCTGGAAAAAAAAATGCTCCATTTGAGCTACCAGTTATGTTATGAAGAACTGTTCTGTGGAGTGTGACACAGTTACAAATGTTGGGTGAGTATTGGTACTCATTGAACACTTTCTGAAGAATATTTCCTAAAATGAGGCGAGTAAAATAGGTCGGTAGGGTACTCGCCTTATCTGGAGCACTGATTTCATCTCACGCAAATATCAGCAAGTAATTAATTCCATTGGCCATGTGACATCCTGGTAATCATTGCAACCAGTAAGGACCTCCAAGCAGAGGAGACAGCATAGCCAGCCAAAAAGTCACCAAAAATGAGATTGACAGCAAACCTGTGGCGAGAAATTGACCCAACCCTCTCTCACCTCCATATAGTCTCTAAATTCAGTTCACTGTTAACACTTAGGCTGTCTTCTACTGACCATGCCCAGTCACCAGAACATTCTTAAAGCTTGTCTTCTCCTACTATCCAACCATATGGTCGCCTTGCTGTGCCCCCTATGCCTTTGGATCTTTTATTCCGTTGGAATGAACAGGTCTCCTCCTCTGCTGATGCTAGTGTTGGAGGAATCTGCTAGTTTTCAAGTGATTTTTCACATTTAGTTCTCAAAGGTTTTCGTAAGTCTTCGACTCAGCTTTATCACCAGTAGTCCTGAGTGGCTTTTACCTTCTCATGAGTATCGCCTGGATTAAAGCCTTGATCCCACCCGAAGACCTGCCATCTCTGATAAACATGCATTTCGCGATTTCCAGACTTGACTACTGTAACACTCTGTACCTCAGGGTTGGGGGCAGTGTCCTCCAACACCTGCAGCTAGTGTAGAGTACAGCAGCCAGGTTGCTGATAGACATCCCATAGTCTTGTCATACGACCCCTGTCCTGCAGGACCTGCCTTGGCTGCCAGTGAAGTGGAGCATCACTTTCAGGGTCCATTTGCTGAGCTACAAAGTCCTACACAGACTGGGCCTTGGTTACCTGAGAGACCTTCTGATTCCTTGTTGTACATCATGCCCCTTCACTCTGGAGGTGGCCTCCTGACTGTTACAAAGGCCAGGTTTACGTCATCAGGAGATCACGCCTTTGAGGTTGTTGGCCTTTCCTTATGGCACATGCAACCAAGATCTTTGAGGTAGTCCCACTCAGTGGAGGCCTTTTAAGAGGAACCTGAATATCCATTTGTTTGGGAGGCCTTTGGTTCATGTTAGTCTGCTTCCAGTACCTGGTGCCACTGTTTTGATTTGTTTTTACATACTGTTGCTCTCCATATGTATTTTTATTTATATTTTTAATATGTTTTCACATTTATTTTATGAATTTGCCCTGTGTAAAGCCTCTTGAGTTCTTTGTGAATAGGTGCTCAAGAAACAAAATTACTGCTACTACCTGATATTGTGGCTGTTGTTCCATTGTTGCTTCTGCCATGGAACAGATTATTAAGCCGAAATTTAAGTGGTGTATTTTGTACAGGCAGAAGATGTCCATTATTAGTGGGCACTGCACCTGTGTTTACTGCCAAGGCCTTAACCACAATGTGGCACACTGCACGTGGTGTCAGGTAATCTACCCATCATCCCTCGAAGAACGGAACGTGTGACTTCTGCAAATGAGCCTCGGAAGTATGCATGCATTCATGGCTGCAGGGCTGGCAGTGCAGTTAAGGACTATGGAAGAAGAGGTATCGGTCACTGAGAACATCCGGTACTCAAATTCTTTAGATGAAGAGTATGCCTTTGACCCAGTGACTCCTCGGTAGGATGAGGGGCTTTGGCATTTTTTTCCTGTCCTTACATTATTTAGGGGATGAGTCTCCCCATAATCGCTATAAGTGTAAAGAGAAGAGCCATCATCAGTTGTGGGAGAACAGCTGGTCGAGGGAGTGATCATATTCCCCATGGCTGTTCCTGAGAGTGGTCTACTTCGGATGAGGCTGTACTGCTGGTGGAGCCTGTCGATCTGCCAGAGGAATTACTGCAGGAGCAGCCGATCAACCCAACGTAGGTCGACAAGCTGCTGACTCCAGTCGCTCGTTCCTCACTTGAACGCTGGTGCTGACTGTGACCCAGACCAAGGCTATGTCAGGCTCGGCTATGCTTCCAGTTGAGACTCTACTGTTGCAGCCACCACTGGTCATTATGTCTCTTGTTGCAGCCTTGAGCTCGACTGGCACAACAGCAGTGATGTACATGGAGCCACAGGTACCAGCACAGTGCCAGCCAAGCGGTTGACACCCTTGTATTCTTGATCTGTTTAGGTGATGCAACCGACATTGTCTGCATTGGTCGGCATTAAGCCTGCCCTATTCTTGCTCCAGCCATCAGTGTTGAGGTTGTTGCAGATGAGAGAGAGGGTAGCCTGCCAGCAGTGGGCACTTGGAGCTTTAGCCCAGAGTATGGTTTGACTGACATTGACGGTCAACCTATCCTGGCTGCGGTTGCCTCTCCTAAAACTGGCATCAGCTTGGTGTCCTGTGGCCCTTCCCTGGGCTGTGCTGGCAGTGCCACACTGCCATTTCATGTGGAGCCACCAACACTGCAAACGAGGGAGGATGTTCATCAAGTCACTGTTACCAGATACCCCCAGCATTTGTCACTTTGTGCTCCTGTTAGTTTGTCTGCACCTCTGAGCTTCACCAATAACCTCACCTCTGCGTCTTACTTAATTTTGTACTGCATCGTTTACTCTGATCTCTCTGGTGCTTAATTTATTGTCATGCACTGTTTGTTCCTAAGTTTTATTATGTACTCTAATGCTGTAGGACTGTTCCTGTATTTTGTACCATTTAATTGGTTTGTGCCCTCCTGGGTCATGACTAAAAGTAGGCAGCTTACCCAGTAAACAAAAGCTGAACAAATACGTAAAGTATCCATGGCCAAATTCTTGACTTCTCATCTCCTTTTGGTTGTTGTCACTCTGTTGGAGATGGTTGTCCACACACATCTATGTCCCCCCCCCAAGCTTTCTTTGTCCTGTCAGCTGCACCCCCCCCAGGCTGGGCCCTCCTTTGGCTGTCTGCAGTGCCTGATCCCGCCCTGCTGAGATCCTTTCAGATCTGGTACCTTGGTCCTCCAGCCCACCATTGACTCACTTGCTTGGTGGCCCCACAAGTTGAGGATGGCTTCAGCTCTATGGTTACTCCCTTGTACATCATCTGGTTCTCAAGCAGATGGAGGTGAAGACCAGGGGATTGCAGGGTCCAGTAGTGGGCATGGTGGCTAGAAGCAGTATCATCTGCCCAGCCAGTGGCATTTTTATTTATTTTTGTTGCCCTGACAGGAACAGATGTACAGTGACATGGAGCATTATGCCGATGACCACTGCATCCCACCAATCCCTACACATGCTAGTCGTTGCATCCCGACTGCTGCCAGGAGGCACACTGTTGCCTGGTCCCTGTACTCTTCCACCCTGGAAGAGGTGAGCTGTCACGCTGGATGTGCTTGTACCCCTTTCCGTGGCCAGCCCTCCAGCACTCTTGTGTTCGTCCAGAACCCAGGTTGTCTGCATTGCAAGTGGTAGCGCCACCACTACACAGACTGACCGGCTGCACAGACACTTATGTTGGTGGTCAATGCTACTTTATTTGGATTTGAACTTGGGAGACGCCTGTCATGCCCATCCCATACCAGGTGGCTGGCTGGTCCACCTCGGAGACCAGGCACAGTCTTCCAAGAATCCCTTTCTCCATAGAGTTCCACCATTGGGTCTCTGCCAGAAGTGTTAGGTCCCGTGGGAGCCAGAATGTTTCTGAAATGTGGCGGCATGAGTAGGCCCCACATGCATGTCATGTCGCCCACCTTCGGACGTGCTGTGGTGCCAGCCCCAGTCACCTCACTTTCTTTTTAGCCTGCCGCCGAGTGCACACCAGTAATGTCAACTCTCTCCTCATTGGGGTCAGAACTTCACCATCTGTATGATGACAGTGTTGAGATCTTCAGTTTTAGTTTTAAATGCAATAAAGTTTATTATTTTTGTCAGTTTGGTATACACACACAAAAAATATACAGATCTTCCTGAACATAAAGTCTCCACCACTCATTCACACTAATGGGAGTACGCCGGAGGTGCTAGGACCCAGTAGGAGCCAAACCTTTTTAGGAGGGCCGGCGCCGAGATGGAGCCACGAAGAAGACTCGTGCGGTATAGACTATCTTGGCGTCGACCCTCCAACTGCCTCAGTTCCTTTTTTTCCCCTGCTGTCGAGTGCACTTCAGTGACGCGCAGCCCACTGGGAGTCAAACTTCAAACTAGCAGCTTAGATTTCCAGTTTATTATTTTATTTTATCGAAAAGTACAGATTATATTTTAATAAATTTCTTACTTGTACAAGAAAGAAGTCTTCAGCCCTCCATTGTGAGTCAACCATGAATGGGGCAGGTGACGATAGGAGACTTTGTATAAAGCTAAGTCGGCGGGTCTGGTCCGCTGGTCTCCGGAGGGGTCTGACAGTGGAAGGTCCAGTGTCTGGGGATGGGCGGTCCTCAAGCATAAAAAGCGGTCTCATTCACAGCACCGTTAGGCTGCGAGTTCTTCTTTGGCCACGGTCAAGAAGAAAGCGGCATCCTCGATGTCACCCTCACAATCGTGCACGTGGGCGGTCGGTTGTTAGGGTCAGGAGCTGGTCTCCGCTTCTTTTGGAGTCGATGGTTTCTGTCTCTGGTAGCCGGCCTCTTCGACACTGGAGCTTCTCTCTGCCTATTGGAGGGCTTCGGACGAGCAGTTTCACCATTGGGCCGTTCTTATGGAGCAGTATGCTCGAGGTTGTTCCGACTGCCCAAACCGCCAGTTCTATCACCGGCCCCTCGGGCCTGTCGGTTTTGGATCATCAGGGAGGCGGTTAGGACTTCCTAGTGGGTAATGGCGCCTTTTTGGTGCTGTCAACTCTGCGCCGGTGTCTATCCCGTCACATGGCTGCGGCGCGGGGTCCCACACCAGTGCCTTTATCTCTTGCCATTTTCATCCTTTACCCTTCAAATCACAGTTCTCAGACTTTTTCGCGGCGGTGCCGACTTCTCTGGCGCCCGAGGTCGCTTGTCGGAACGCCGTCCTGCGACACTGCATACCCTGTTGGCGCCATCTTTGGTGTCAGTGCCGTGTCGCGGTGCCGTGCTACTCTTCAACGCTGGGGGTGATGGCACCATGTGCGGGTGTCGCGCTCCCTGTCGGCGCCATGACGTGACGCCATTTTCTGTGCTCATTTCTCTTAGGCGGTGCCGAGGATGTTACGCATTGTCTAGTTTCCAGAGGTTTTCGACTCTGATTCTTTCTTCTTCTCTTCTTCCTTCTGGTTTTCATTCCGTTCCTGTCTATACAGTCCCCCCTGGACTGTCGGGAGATGATTTTGAGCCCGATCCAGATCTTCGGCTGGGTGATGATGTTGATGCAGATTCTGCCCTGGGGGCAGGGATCAGTCCTCCTGCAGAGCCTGTTGAAGACCTTTCCTTTAAGTCTCTGTTCAAGAATTTAAATTCTACTCTTTCTCTCCAGATCACGGAAATCGATCCTATGAAGGTTCTGCGTCTCCAATATCTACATGTTCTGGAAATCCCTATGGATTTAACCCCTCTGGTACAGCCCTCTTTCGAGACTCTTTCCCAGATGGTGTGGAAGAATCCGGCTTATTCCTTCCGTGGCCAAGTCCATAGATAGGAAATATGCCCCTCCCAAGGATCGCCCGCCCAATCTTGGCCACACAAGCCTTTGCTGATGCCATTGTGGTCCTGGCAGAGAATAAGGCTGTCCTTCCTCAGAAATCTACAGCCCATCCGATAAACAAAAAATCTTGCAAGATAGACACCTTGTACAAGAGAGTCTTTGCTGCCTCAGCCCTGGGCATGCGCATTGCCGGCTACCAGGGCTATTTTTCTCAATATGAGTATGTTCTTTGGCATTCACTCAAAGCAACGGTAGAAGCTCTACCCGAATCGGAGGTTAACTCAGAGCTACTACAGACCATAACTAGAGGTATCTAGTCCAATAATCAACAAACTGAAGCTGCAATGGACCCTTTCGATACTGCTTCCCAGGCAGCGGCTGGCATTTGCACCCATCGCCATTCCTGGCTGCGTACCACAGGCTTTACGAATGACACCCAGCAGAAAGTCATGGCCTTACCTTTCAAAGGTATGTATCTGTTTGGGCCTCGGGTGGAACAACCACTAGAGGCCACACAGAGAACTAGGTCTGCATTAAGACAGCTAGACCTCACGCCGCTCCCTCTCGAGGAGGTGGGAACAAGCGTCACTTTCACAACAGTCAGTCCTTTCATGGCAAAGGCAGAGGAGGCTTTAACAGAAACCAAACCCCTTAGCTGCAAAGAAAATGCAGCAGACGGCACAAGGCCCAAAGGCCGAGTGCCACCTTCTAAGTTTTAGGCCCAGGTCCCCACCTCAGCTGCCCGAGGTGGACTCTTCCTCGACAGTGGGAGGCGTCTGACTCAGTTCTGTGACCAGTGGAAATCTATAACATCAGACAAATGGGTCCTCAGGATAATCAGCGAGGGTACTCTCTCAATCTGTCGGAAACCCTCAGATCATCCTCCCAGCGACAGCCAGGCTGTCTGCAGCACAGTCGGACCTTCTTGCTTCGAGATACAAGGCTTGAACAACAGGGCAGTAGAGTAGATCCACTGGATCAATGATACCCAGGTTTCTACTCCCATTACTTTCTGGTTCTGAAGAAAACTGGCGACATGCGCCCTATTCTGGATCTCAAAGTTAAATTCCTGCACAAGGAAAAGTTCAAGATGATATCACTCGGTACCCTGCTACCTTTGATTCATCAACACGATTGGCTAGTCTCCCTGGACATGCAGGACACCTACCAGCACATTCTCCTACACCTAAATCACCACAAATACCTAAGGTTCGTGTCGTTGGGTCAACACTATCAATTCAGAGTCCTGCCCTTTGGGCTAACCTCGGCGCCTCGAGGTTTTACAAAGTGCCGTTGCAGTTCTGCGCAGCACATCTAAGGAAAATCTGAATCCAAGTGTTCCCATATCTGGACGACTGGCTTTAGCAAGCCCGCCAGGCAAGAGACTGTGGAGGCTGTGGCCGTGGCCTCAGACTTCCTCACGTCCATGGGAGTCCTGCTGAACCTCAAGTCACAGTTGCAGCCCTCCCAGAAGCTCCTTTTCATAGGAACCCTTCTGGACACTTCCTGTGCAAAAGCTTTACTTCCGGGGACAGAAGGGGTGATATCTTACAGATGGCCTGCTTCATCAGAGAACACAGCTCAGTGCGAGCTCTCTCGATGCAGCGGATGCTGGGTCTCATGGCATCCTCAGTGTTCACTGTACCTTTGGCTCGTCTCCACATGAGAACCTCTCAGTAGATGCTCAGTACTCTGTGGTCCCCAACCACTCACCCTCAGTCCTTTGTCATCAGGGTGACGGAACCTCTGAAGAGGTCACTCACCTGGTGGTCTCAGGAGGACAACCTTCTGGAATGATATCCCTTCGCCCCTCTGGATCATCAGATTGCCATTACCACGGTCGTGTCCCTGATGGGTTGGGGAGCTCACTGCCGGGATCTCCACACCCAGGGTACTTGGACTCAGGACGAGTCTCAACTTCACATAAATGTCCTGTAAATGAGCCGTCCTCTTTGCAGTCCGAGCTTTGAAGGACATACTCTGTCACAAGAACATTCTCCTTTAAACGGACAACAAGGCAGTGATGTATTACATCAACAAATAGGGCAGTGCACACTCTTACCCATTATGCAGGGAAGCAGTGAGAGTGTGGGAATGGTGCCTGGCGCACAAGGCTCTGATTCAGGTGGTTTACCTGCCAGGAGCACAAAACGAGCTGGCAGACCATCTCAGCAGAATGGAGACAGATCCTCACGAGTGGTCTCTCGACTTAAGCGTCGTTCAGTCACTCTTCAAAGAGTGGGAACTCCGACCTGGACCTTTTAGTCCCCACTGAATGCAAACTGCTCTCTTCTGCTCCAGAAATCCAGGACCTGCTGTTTTTGTCAGGATGCATTAAGGCTGCAGTGGACAAACACTTTCTATCGCATTTCTTCTTCTCACCCCAATTCAGAGAGTACTGCTCAAACTGGAGGCACGGGGGGCATGATTCTCATTGCCCGTTCTGGCCTCGTCAGATCTGGTTCCCTAATCAACAGACTGTCGGAAACCTCTCCAAAACCGCTTCCCCTTCTGACCCAGGGCCCTGTAGTCCATCCCAACCTGAGGTCCCTTCACCTCCACGCTTGGCTTCTGAGAAGATAGAGGTGAATAGGTTTAATGTTTCTCGTAGGGTTTCGAATATTCTTTCTGCTTTATGCAAGCCAGTCACCAGAAAAACCTACACAGCTAAATGGAAGCATTTCTCTATCTGGTGTGCAAAATCCTCTTGGAATCCTTTTTCTAGGATCATGGATATGTTGTTCATCCTCACTTATTGGCATGTCCCTTTTCATCTTGCTGGAAGTCTTCAAGCTGGCTCCTCCCACCGACCCAGTTGATATATACCTCGGCTCTGCCCCGTGACTCCAGACCTTCCTTTCCGCTGGAAAATACAGGTTGCCTCCCTTGTGCTCACGCATTTCGTAGGCCCTGGTTTTCAAAACTTTGTTTCTAACGAAATTGAAACTCGTTCAAGTTAGCAATCGCACTTTTGCATCCTCGATCATGGAAGGAGAAATCTTCTCGGGATTTTCGCGGTGTCCTTACGAGACAGAAGATGTCATGCACCGATCCCCATCTCACGTGCATCTACTCTAGGTGTCGGCCAGACCTCGCCCTGCAGTTATTGTTGGCCTTCCATCCCAAAGTCCTGGACAACCGCCTGGCACGCTTGAATTTGGGAAGACCGAGAAAAGGAATCCTGCAGTGAAGTCCAAGGAGGCTAGGTGGGCAGTTTCTGCGGCGGCGGTTTCTGCCGAGCAGCTGCGGAACACATGAAGGCGCCAGAAGAAGAAGCCACCTGCGCTCGGCCGTCGATGCTTTTTGTTCCACTCAACCTGGGCTCCACCTTCACAGGTTCCTAAGGAGTTGTGCCAACTTTCCCCACCCGGGGTGAGGCGCCCGCGGGCTCACACTCCTCCCGCTCTCGCAACAGAGACAAGGAACCTAGCTCGTCTTCATCTGGGTGAAGGTGCTCTTGGGACCGAGAGGTGTCAGTCCCAGGAGCATGCAGTCTCGACCTTAGTCGAGATCGCTTCTTCGGCTGCAAGCTTCATGAACCTTCCTCTGGCCAGATGACCAAGGAAGTGGCCGATGAGGTCGAGATTGTTCTCGATCTGATCGACCCTCTGTCGCCGACCATGGCCGACTCCTTGGAGAGGACTCTGGTGCTTGTGTTGCCCAGTGAGGAGACCCAGCCCGCTGGTGTCCCCATCGAGAACCCGGTTCCGGACCCTCGGGTTTCACCGATCCCTCCGGTGTCTCCTGAGCGACCGAGTCAGCCTGCCCCATCTCGGTCGAGAACCCCCTCTGCCAAACGACCGAGGAAGAGCCACAAGCATTCCTAAAAGATGCGGCGCCACAAATCGTCGTCCTCTGATGAGGAGGCTCCGGCGGAAACCCGTTGGCGCTACGAGGGACCTTATGTGGCAATAGCTGATTTTGTTTGGGCAGAAGCCGGCTCCACCACCTACCCCCGCCATTACTTGGCTCTCACCTCCCAGGCCAAAGCCGACCCCCTCTGAACCGAAGCCTTTGGTTCCCCCTCCTGTGGGGCTGGCCCGTCCTCCTGTTCGGCCTATCCTGGTCTCTCCACCAATAGTGGTGGAGCCGCCGCCTAAGCAGCCTGTGGGAGGGGCTCCTTCCAAAGAGGAATGACCAGATACCTGGCTCCCCAGACGTCTGTCAGTCACGGTCACCCCAGACCGCCCTCGGTGGGTCGAGGGTGATTTGGGCGGCAGGCCGCTTTATCCCGACTCTTCGGACTCAGATGTCACCGGGCTACACACTCATCCTGGGGATGATGAGTTGTTCATTGGCACAGGGATGGAGGAAGGTCCTTCCTCCTTCCAAGGAATCCTCCGTCTCATCGCTGATTCTACAGGGATGCCCCTGGAACCCATCCAGAAAAAGGCGGATTACCCTCTCACGGACATCCTCAAGAGAGGGGGGATACCCCGACGGAGGCCATTCCTGTGACCAAGGCCATTGTTGGTCTGGCACTCGAACTGTGGCAGTGCCCTGCCTCATGCCCAGCACCGTCTGCCCGCAAGTACGCGGTGTCCATTGGGTCCCTTGCGGGGTTCACAGAGCACCATTCGGCCGAGAGCCTGGTGACTGCCTCTGTGTTCAGGCGTACTGGCAGATCTTACTTCGAGAAACAGCTCTTGCAGCAGGTTACACCATTAGGACTGAGTTGGCAGGCGCCAGGACCCCACGAAATTTCTAGCTAGCAGTATTCAGCGGGGACCGCCTCCAATGTCGGTCCCGCCCCTGGCGTCAGGCATGGTACATGAGGAGGCAGTTCCCAGAATCCCCAGTTCTTTTCCGCGTCGAGCTCACCAGCATCGGCCTCTCAGTCTCTATCTGGCGTACTGCGACTACAGAACTTTCTGAATTTTGTCACACAACTGATGTCCTCTCCAACTCCATCGCTTGAAGGTCACCTTTCTAAAGTGTGCCTGCGGAAAACAGATCCCTTTCAAGGATCCCCACTCTTCCTGTGTGCGTTGCCTAGGCCGGGACCACGATACCAAGGCCTGCACTTTTTGCCAAGGGTTCAATAGCCGCACCAGTATCCAACGTCAGAAGGCACTACAGGCGTATCTCCTTGAAGAAAAATTAAAAAGGATGGACCAAGAACCTTCCTCCAGGGGAGAATCTTCTACTAAGGCCCATAAACACTGGGACAAGCACCGGGAGAAGGTGAGGTCCAGATCCCCACCTCGAGCCTCGGACTCCCACAGCTCAGGCTCCAGATTGGGCCGCTCTCTGTCCAGGGCTCGATCACAGCCCCCCGAGAGAGGACCAGTACTTGGCGAAGCAACCTCAGGCAGACTCCCTGGTCATCACAGCCTCACATGACCGGTCTCAAAGACCCCAGCATATGAGCAGTTAGCCACCGGACCAGGAATCCAAGCAATTGGATGCCCTGGGGAGGCGCACATACGCGGCTGCTACATGCACTATCAGGTCTCTGAACTACCTTACCCATATGGTACAGTTTCAGAACGCCCTGTGGGAACAGGGCCAGGACCTAGTCGACAAGCTTCCCGATGGTGACCAGAAAGCGGAGCTCCTTAACCTACTCCGCACAGGGTCAGATGTGGGGACCCAAGTGCTTAGAGCTGCATACGATTCTGCGGACTCTTCGGCCAGGGCTGGAGCTTCAGGCGTTTGTCTCTGGCGACACTCTTGGCTCTGTGTCTCCGGCTTTACTCCGGATGTGCAGAAGAATATTCTAGACGTCCCTTACAACGGCGAGGTACTCTTTGGTGAATCCTCGGAGAAGGTCATCACCAAACTCCAGGACGCAGGGAAGGCAGTCTGATCTGTACAGGCCATGTACAGATCCAGGCCTAGTTCCTTTTGTAGGAACCAGAGCCATTTTCGCAGCCGGCAACAAAGGCAGCCGCGTTCCGGCCAGCAGCAAGGGGATTTCAGGCGTAAAGCCCAGGCCGTGAAGTCCCCAGGCAGGGGCCAGCGTTACACACAACTTGCCCAGCCGCGAGGACAGTGCTGCCACAGCATGACTCCTTCCAGCCCTGCCCTCCCTTTGGCTCAACGGGCAAGAAAGGTCGGGGGTCGCATTGCTCGCCACTTTTTAGGGTGGCAGTCGATCATCACTGACAGGTAGGTTCTCTAGTTGGTAAAGAAAGGCCATTTCATAGAATTTCTGGACCACCCTCCTACAAGGCCTCCCCTGCTCATAGAGCAGTAGGTGCTCTCGCTTCTGGGAAAAGAAGCCATAGAGCACGTACCTAGGAACCAGAGGGGACTAGGATATTATTCTCACTTCTTTCTGGCTCCAAAGAAGACAGAGGACCTTCGTCCGATACTGTACCTCAGCGACCTCAACGTCTCGGTCCTGTACAAACGCTTCCGCATAGTGACCCTCCCAGGTCTGATTCCCATGCTAAAGCAGGACGCTTTCTGGCGTCCTAGATACTCTAGGATGCCTACCTGCATATTCCCATTGCTCAGGCAGCACAGAAGTTTCGCTTTGAGTTTCAGGGTCACCACTGTCGTTCCGAGCTCTCCCTTCTGGGCTGTCATCTGCACCTTGGGTGTTCACGGTGCATGGCAGTACTAGCTGCATCTCTGAGGAGACAAGGCCACTTTCCGTATCTGGATGATTGGCTTCTCATGGCGCCCTCCTGGGAGGCCCTGATGTCTGCCGTTCACTGCACTCAGTCTCTGTTCGAGAAGTTAGGCATTATCAACTGCGAGAAGTCACGCCTGGTTCCTTTCCGGACTCTGCAGTTCATAGGTGCAGTCCTGGACACCGTTCAAGGGAAAGCTTTCCTCCCCCCGGACGGAGCAGAACACACATCCCTCATCAGGGACATTTCGACGAAGACCGTTCCTGCCAAACTGGTCCTTGGCCTGCTCGGACACATGGCTGCGGCAACTGCAACAGTCCCGCTAGCCCATCTCCACATGCGGGTAACCCAGTGGATGTTAAAGGTCCAATGGGAACCAAAGGCAAGACCATCTGCAGCATCCAATCTGGATCACGAAGGCCGTAATCCAAGATTGGCAGTGGTGGCTAGATTCGAGGAATCTCTCTGCTGGAATCCCCTTCATAGCGCCGTCACCGACTGTGACACTCTCCACAGATGCCTCAGGGCTCGGTTTGGGAGCACATCTCGACGGTGTCAGGTCTCAGGGCCTGTGGACAGACCAAGAGTCTCATCTCCACATAAATATCCTGGAAATGAGGGTAGTTCTTTACGCCCTGCAGGCCTTCCAGTCGGAGATTCCACCGGGTACACTTCTGTTACAAACAGACAATTTCGCGGTGATGTATTACCTCAACAAACAAGGAGGCACCCATTCTTACCCGCTTTGCAGGGAGGCCATGAGAGTGTGGGACAGGGTCTTGCAACATGGTGCAAACCTCATTGCCGTTCATGTTCCGGGAGTGGACAACGTCATCGCAGACAGCCTGAGCCGCTCTCAGGCCAGAGTCCACGAATGGGAACTACTTCAGGAGGTAGCAGAGGATCTGTTTCGCAGATGGGGTACTCCAGAACTAGACCTTTTCGCGTCCCCATCCAACTCAAAACTGCCCAGTTATTGCTCGCTAGATCAAGGGCCTGGTGTTTTCTGGCAAAACATGTTGTCCCTCTCCTGGGCGGGCAGATTCCTCTATGCCTTTCCCCCTTTCCCGTTGATCCAGAGGGTTCTTCTAAAACTTCGCAAGGAGCAAGCAACGCTTGTACTGATCGCGCCCTTTTGGCCCGGACAGATCTGGTTCCCTCTCTTGCATCAGCTATCCCGGGAACCTCCAGTGCCGTTGCCAACCAGCTCCCATTTGCTGTCTCAGGAGGCGGGTTCTTTGGTCCATCCGGACC
Source organism: Neoceratodus forsteri (assembly GCA_016271365.2). Taxonomy (NCBI): domain Eukaryota; kingdom Metazoa; phylum Chordata; order Ceratodontiformes; family Ceratodontidae; genus Neoceratodus; species Neoceratodus forsteri. The sequence continues at coordinate 1,148,084,617 of CM057453.1, forward strand.
TGCGTTCCCTGAACCTACATGCTTGGCTCCTAGAGACATAGCTATTATGCGACACAGGGTCTCACAAAAGGTGGCAGACATTCTCACTGCCGCCAGGAAACCGGCTACCCATGCGACCTACGCCATGAAATGGTGCAGGTTTTGCTTATGGGTTCAAGCGCGCGGCTTATCGTCTTTGGACTGTCCAGAGAAGCTGGTATTGGACTACCTGCTGTCCCTTTTCCAGTCAGGTTTGGCTTACTCCTCGATTAAGGTACATCTCTGTGCCATTTCAGCCTATCATGTCCCTATAGGCCAACGCACTATAGCCCAATTGGACATGACACGTGCCTTCCTGAGGGGTGTCCTTTACCTTAGGCCTCCCATTAAGGATCAGATTCCACCATGGTATCTATCCTTTGTCTTGGAGCAGCTCACCGTGCCACCTTTTGAACCAGCCGCCGATTGCGAGCTACGTCTCCTCTTGGAAAACGTTGTTTTTAGTTGCCGTTACCTTGGCAAGAAGAATTTCTGAACTACATGCACTTATGTGCAAAGATCCTTATTTGGTTTTGCACCAAGACAGGGTATCCCTAAGGACTAATCCTAAATTTCTCCCTAAGGTGGTCTCAGCACTCACCCGTAATCAGGATATCGATTTACCAGTGTATTTCCCGAAGTACTCTAATCGAGGAGAAGCCCTTCTGCACACTCTAGATGTGCATAGATGTCTCAGATATTACCTGACCAGAACCAAACACCACCGAAAATCGGACCAGCTCTGTCCCTTTGCCCACAGGATGATGTGGAGCTCCTGTTTCAAAGCAGTCGCTGTCAAGGTGGCTTATTCAGTGTATTACGCTCTGTTACCAGAAGCGCAACAAACCCTTACGGGCATGGTTAAGGGTCATTCCACCAGAGGGGTGGCTACCTCTTTCGCAGCTTTGAAGAACATATCCACCTCAGCTATTTGTGCTGCAGCTACTTGGAGCTCCGGTCACACTTTCATCAGGCATTAGAGCCTGGATATCGCATTGAGGCGAAGAGCAGATTTTGGTCTAGCAGTCCTTCAGGGACTTCTGTCCTAGGCTCAATACAGTTCGAGGATTTCTACCTTTCCTCCTCCTGATGGTGTGTGATTTCCAGGATTGCTTGGGAATCAGTCCTAATAGTGTAACCTGCTGCAAGAGATGTTTCTCGAAGTAAGATAGTACAGTTACGCAAGAACTTACCGTAACAGTAGATCTTCGAGAACAGCTCTTGCAGCAGGTACTTTACCTCCCACCATCCCTGCTGGAGGTAGATTCTAGTCGTAACATCCTTCTCCTAGGATAGGGTGTTTACAGCCTCTTAAATTGCCATTTGATGGCGGATCCTCAATCTCCTCTTCTGATGTCATCCAGCGGCTGGGAGTCTCCGCCGGGAGAACTGGGGATTCTGGGGGACTGCTTCCTTATGTACTATGCCTGACATCGGGGGCGGGACTGACTTTGGAGGCGGTCCCCCGCTAAATACTGCTAGCTAAAAAATTTCCGTGGGGTCCTGGCACCTGCCCGCTTCAGTCCTAGTGGTGTAACCTGCTGCAAGAGCTGTTCTCGAAGATGTACTGTTACGGTAAGTTCTTATGTAACTGTACTTTTCGCTCCAGAGATGGTATGATCTGATTCAGAGTTACCATCTGGAAGGTGCAAGACCTGAGATGTTGATTCAGGTCGTGGAGATCTAGGATGGGGCGCCAACCCCCGTCCGCTTGGGTACCAGGAAGTACATGGACACGAAGCCTGAGTCTATAGGAGGATCTGGCACTGGAGCTACTGCCTCCTTGCGGAGGAGCTGAGCAATGTCGTCCCAAGGGCCGACTGAGTGCCAACTGAGATCTTTTCTTCCCGTGGGGCACGGGCTCTGGCAAGGAGGGTACTGCTCGAACTCTAGAGGCAGTCCCCGACCGACCACTTCCAAGGCCCACCAGTCCGAAGTGATACTGGACCAGGTGGAAAGAAAGTGGCGGAGCCAGCCCCCCACATTGAGCAGTCTAATGCCACCTTAGATGCCACTTCTGCTAAGGGTTCTTCGGGCAAGAACCAGCAGAAGCGCAAGAAGCCGCCCTTTCGGCACTCTTCCCCTGTGGTTAGGCAGCCCTCCTTCCAGGGAGGTCAACAGCAACAGCAGGCTCAAGCTTGGCGCTCTAGGCCAAAGCAGGGTCCGCAGTAGCCCCGCAAAAGAGGCCGAGGTGCTGGTCCAGGAGCCTCCTCCTCCTCTAAGCCTGCACAGTGACGGGTTGGGTGTGGCCACCCCTACACCCGTCATGCCAGTTCTGGGTCTTACCTTGGGGGTCCGGCTCCGCCACTTTCTTTCCGCCTGGTCCGGTATCACTTCGGACAGGTGGGTTCTGGAAGTGGTCGATCAGGGACTGCCTGTAGAGTTCGAGCAGTACCCTCTTTGCCGAGCCCGTGCCCCACGGGAGGAAAGGATCTCAGTTGGCACTCAGTCAGCCCTCCGGGACAACATTGCTCAGCACCTCTGCAAGGAGGCGGTAGCTCCAGTGCTGGATCCTCCTACAGACCCAGGCTTCGTGTCCAGGTACTTCCTGGTGCCCAAGCGGACCGACAGGTTGGCGCCCCATCCTAGATCTCCACGACCTGAATCAATATCTCGGGTCTCGCACCTTCCGGATGGTAACTCTGACTCAGATCATACCATCTCTGTAGCGAAACATGTGGTTCTGTTCACTGCATCTACAGGACGTGTTTTTTCACGTCCCAATCCGTCCATCCCATCAGCGGTTCCTCCGCTTCAGGGTCAAAGGGACCCTGTACGAGTTCCGAGCCATGCCGTTCGGTCTGTCATCGGCCCCTCAGGTCTTCACCAAATGCATTGCAGTGGTGGCAGCCCATTTACGGCGTCAAGGGCTTCGGATATACCCCTACCTCGACATTGACTCCTGGCGGGTTCCTCCCTGCAGGAGGTGGAGAGGTCCAGGGACCTGGCCCTCCGAACCTGTTCCCAATTAGGCCTCCTGATCAACGAGGCCAAGTCAAAACTCGTGCCCTCTCAGGTGATGGGCTTTATCGGGGCAGAGCTCGACTCTCGTCGAGCCAGAGTTCGGCTCCCAGCGGACAGGGCGGAGGATCTTTCCTCCTTTGCCCAGTCATTTCTGGTTGGGCACTTGCGCCCTGCCTGGGACTTCCTGCGCCTTCTGGGTTACATGGCGGTGTGCACCTCAGTGGTCCATTGGGCCAGGTTGCACATGCGCCCCCTCCAGTGGGAGCTGGCCACTCAGTGGACTCAGAGTCAGGGTCTTTTCGACCAGCAGGTCACTGTCACCCAGAAGATGTGGGACTCTCTCCAGTGGCGGACCGTCCCAAGCCATCTGCAGGAAGGGATCCCGTTTGTCCGCCCCGAGCCAACGTTCATCCTCACGACCGATGCCTCTCTCATGGGCTGGAGAGCCCACATGGGGGACCACAGAGCCCACGGGTTCTGGACCCCCGAGGAGTCCCGTTGCCACATCAACCTGTTGGAGCTCAGAGCAGTCAGACTGGCACAGTCAGCTTTCACTCCTCAGCTCTGGGGTCAAGTGGTTTAAGTCCAGACGGACAATACCATGAGCATGTACTACCTCAACAAACAGGGCGGCATGCACTCCCATCTGCTATGCAAGGAGGTGCTCTGGACCCTCATCAGCCGGTTGGAGTCGGATCTCCTTGCCATCCATGTGGCAGGAGTTTCGAACCAACTGCCAGATGCTCTCAGCCGCATAGGCCAGACATCTCACGAGTGGTCTCTCCATCCAGAGGTAGCTTACAGTCTGTTCTCCCGTTGGGGCAAACGTCACAGGACCTGTTTGCCTCCAGGAGAACACCAAGCTGAGGCTGTTCCGATGCCCGCCTCCCACAGCAGGGCTTGCTGCAGGGGGATGCCTTTTCGAGGCTGTGGACCCCAGGCATCCTCTTCGCCTTCCCTCCATTTCTCTCGATCCACAAGGTGTTACTCAAGGTGAGGAGGGACAAGGCGAAGGTGATCCTGGTAGCTCCAGATTGGCCCCGCCAGTTCTGGTATCCAGATCTTCTCAGCCTCAGCTGCAGGGCCCCTTAGCGGCTTTGTACACGCCCAGACCTGATATCATTGAACCAGGGGAAGGTATTCCACCCGGACCTTCAATCCCTGCACCTCACAGCCTGGTACCCGAGCGGCTAGAGTTCAAGGCTCTGGGTCTTTCCGAGGATGTCTACACTGTGGTGGAGGCATCCCGTATGGAATCAACCAGGAAATGTTATGCATTCAGATGGAAAAGGTTTTCCATTTGGTGTCAGGGTAAGAGTCTGGACCCCTTATCCTGCTCTGTGGCTAACATTTTAGACTACCTTTGGTCTCTCTCCAAAGGGGGTCTTTGGTCATCGACCCTTAGGGTGCACCTGGCAGCCATCTCTGCTTCACCGGCGCGGCCGGTCAGTCGTACTGGCACAGGAGACAGTGGTCGGGCACTTTTCAAAGGCCTGGATCACATATCCTCCGTGCATGAACCTCCACCTCTGTGGGATCTACTGCTGGTACTGGCAAAGCTCATGGGCAGCTATCTAACCCATGCAGAAGTGTGAACTCTCACACTTGTCATGGAAGACTGTCTTCCTGGTGGCTATCATGTCAGCCAGAAGGACAGGGGAACTCCAGGCCCTCTCGGTGGACTCCCCCTATCTGGTCTTTCACAGGGACAAAGTTGTCCTGCGCCCCCACCCGAAATTCCTTCCGAAGGTGGTATCAGAGTTTCACCTTAACCAGGTGTTGACTCTGCCGGTATATTACCCTAACTACACCTCGGACACCGAGTACAGGCTCCATACCCTGGACCGTAGACGTGCTCTCTCCTACAACAAGGAGAGGATGGCGGAAATTCGGGAGAGGTTCACTCAGCTATTTGTCGTGACACGCTGAAGCCGCTCTGGCAGACATGCTGCCAAACGGACCATTGCAAGATGGATTACATCATGCATAGGTCTGTGCTATGAGTTGTGGGCAAGGAGCCTCCCAGAGGGTGAAGAGCTCATTCTACCTGCCATACTGCTGCATCTGTGGCTGCTTCCAGGGACATCCCTATCCAGGAACTCTGTCGGGCTGCTACCTGGAAGTCAGCAAACACCTGTATTTCCACCACCACATCGACCTTGAGTCACGCCGAGATGCTGGTTTTGGGGCCTCAAGGTTCTCCAATCTCTGTTTCCTAAGTAGGTGTGCGCTGCCTCCTCCTCCCGGAGAACTGCTAGAGTCTGCCGTGTGTGTGGATGAACAACATATCCACGCTCCTAGAAAACAGGTTACTCACCTGTAACAGTTGTTCTAGGAGTGGTATATGTTGTTCATCCACATCTCCCGACCTCCTCGGCTTTAGGCGCATCACCTTGCTTCCAGCGGGCTAAGATCTGGCGTCATGGGGCGGAGTCAAGGTATATACCACCCGGGTGGGTGGGAGGAGCCAGCTTGAAGACTTCTGGCAAGATTTAAAGGGGAAAGGGACATGCCAGAGTGTGTGGATGAACAACATATACCACTCCTAGAACTACTGTTACAGGTGAGTAACCTGTTTTTCCGGGCCATGCCCTTCAGCCTTTCTCCAGCTCCCAGGGTCTTCACCAAATGCATGGCAGTGGTGACAGCATTCCTGCTGCGCTGAGGTGTCCAGGTGTACCCTTACCTGGATGACTGGCTGATTGCAGCCCCCTCCAGGTTGGAGGTGGAGTGGTCCAGGGATCTGGCCCTCCAGGTCTGCTCTTGGATTGGCCTCCTGGCCAAATCGGAACTCGTGCCATCGCAGGTGATTCAGTTCATCTCGGCAGAGCGCAACTATCTTCGAGCCAGAGCCTGGCTCCCGGCAGACAGGGCCGAGGTCCTTTCCTCCTTTGCCCAATCATTTCTGGTTGGGCAATTGCTCCCTGCCGGGACATCCTGCCTTCTGGGCCTCATGGTGGCCTGCATCAACATGGTCCGTTGGGCCGCGTCGGCATATCGCCCCTGCAATGGGGCTGGCCGCCAGTGGTCACAGTGCTGCGGTCCTTTGGACCAGCCGGTGATTGTGACCCAGAAGTAGTGGGACGGCTTGCAGTGGTGGCTTGTCCCAGCTCATCTGCAGGAGGTTATCCCGTTTGTCTGCCCCGAGCCGACAGTCACTCTGACGACCGGCGCGCGTCTGATGGGTTGGGGTGCCCATCTGGGGGATCTCCGGGCCCACGGCCTCTGGTCCCCTTAAGAGTCTCGATGCCATATCAACCTGCTGGAGCTTTGGCGGTTTGACTAGCCCTCTCTGCCTTCGAGTCCGTTTGTACGAGATCAGGTGGTTCAGGTCCAGACGGACAACACCACGACGATGTACTATCTGAACTGTCAGGGCGGGACGCACTCCTTGCCTCTGTGCAAGGAAGCTCTCCACATGTGGTCTCGTGATCAGCCTGGAGGCGGATCTCCTAGCCTTCCATGTGGCAGGAGCCTCCAACAGTCTGGCCGATGCCCTCAGCCGGATAGGCGCTGCATCTCTTGAGTGGTCTCTCTTGCCGGAGATAGTGCAAGACTTGTTCTCCCATTGGGGCACCCCTCAGGTAGACCTGTTCGCCTCTAGGGAGAATGCGAAGCTGAGGCTTTCACACCGGCCCCCCTCAGCAGGGCTCGCTGCAGGGGGTTGCCTTCTCTAGGCCATGGACCCTAGGCCTCTTTAGCTCTTCCCTCCATTTCCCTTGATCCACAAGGTGCTTCTCAAGGCAAAGAGGGACAAGGTGCAGGTGATTCTGGTATCCCCAGACTGGCCTGCGTCAGTTGTGGTACCTAGATCTCCTCAGCCTCAGCTCCAGGCTCAGGCGGCTTCCAGCCCGCCCGGACCTGATCTCAGTCGACAAGGGAAGGTTCTCCACCGGACCTTCAATCCCTGCACCTGACCGCCTGATTCCTGAGCGGCTAGAGTTCCAAGCCTTGGGTCTTTCGCCCGAGGTCCTCAGCGTCGTTGAGGCATCCCGTAGGAGTCGACCAGAAAATGCTACACCTTCAAATGGAAGAGATTCTCCATTTGGTGTCAGGACAAAGATTGGACTCCTCTTCCTGTCAATTGGCTAGTATTTTGGACTACCTGTGGTCCTTTCTCAGCTAGGGCTTGGTCGGCGACCCTTAGGTGCACCTGGCAGCTATCTCTACTTACGGAGCGCGCAGCTCAGGCAGTCAGTGGTGCAGGAGAAGGTGGTCAGGCGCTTTTGAAATACCTAGACCACATATCCCCTGCGGTGTGAGAACCTCCACCTCCGTGGGATCTACTGCTGGTATTGGCTAATCTCATGGGCAAGCCATTGAACCAGTGCACAGGTGTGACATCTCTCACTGTTGTGGAGACCGCCTTCTTGGTGGCTATTATGTCAGCCAAAAGGATGGGAAAGCTTCACTCGCTTTCCATCGAGCCTCCCTACCTGGTCTTCCACAGGGACAAGGTTGTCCTTCGCCCCCACCCGAAGTTCCTTCTGAAGGTGGTGTCAGACTTTCACCTTAACCAAGTGTTGACTCTGCTGGTGTTCTACCCCAATCACACCTCGGAGGCCGAATATAGGCTCCATTCCTTGGACCCTAGAAGGGCACTTACTTATTATAAGGAGCGGATGGCTGAAGTTTGGGGAGAGGTTCGCCAGCTGTTTGTCACATACGCTGAAGCTGCACCTAGCAGACCTGCAGCCAAGCGGACGATAGGCAGGTGGGTCACCTCCTGCATAGATCTCTGCTATAGGTTGGCGGGCATGGAGCCTCCCAAAGGGATAAGAGCTCATTCTACCCGCCATACCGCTGCTTCGGTGGCTGCTTCTAGGGGCGTCCCTTTCCAGGAAATCTGCAGGGCTGCTACCTGGAAGTCAGCACACACTTTATTTCCCATTACCACATTGACCTAGAGTCACGCGGGATGCTGGTTTGGGACCTCGGTTCTCAGTCCTTATTTCCCAAGTAGAGTGCGCCTTGCCTCCTCCTCCCGGAGAACTGCTAGGAGTCTGCCAGACAGTGTGGATTGAACAACATATCCACGTCCCTAGAAATACAGGTTACTCACCTGTAACAGGAGTTCTAGGAATGGTATATGTTGTTCATCCACGACCCACCCAACCTCCTCGGCTTCAGCGTGCTACCTGGCTTCCAGGGGGCTACATCTGGTGTCATGGGCGGAGGCAGTGTTTTACTACCCAGGTGGGTGGGAGGGCCAGCTTGAAGACCTTCCGGCAAGATTTAAAGCGGCAAGGAACCTGCCAGACTGTGTGGATGAACAACATATACCACTCCTAGAACTCCTGTTACAGGTGAGTAACCTGTATTTATAGACAATTGGATGATACAAAAAGCTACAAGAGACTGCAGACCAATCCAACTAAAGTTATTAAGCAGAAATTAGATTATTTTTTGGACGAATCTGTATTCAAGGGATATATCAGTAAACAAGAAAAGGAATTTGTCTGTTTCTTCTCCCATAATTTCTACTATATATACCTTACCTAAAATTCGTAAGGACCAGACCAACCCCGCTGGTCGACCTATTGTTTCAGGAATCGGTTCTCTTACTGAAAAATTTTTTATTTTTGTAGATTTTTACTTAAAACAGTTGGTAACTGTTCAGAGGTCTTATTTAAGAGAGTCTGTGTATGTTTTTTCACAACTTGGGGGGTTGGTCTAGTCCTCTGAACATATATATGGCCTAACATTGATGTCACAAGTCTTTACACTTGCATTACACATGACCTTGGACTTTTGGCTCTGGAATATCATCTTAACATTAGTCAAGTTGCCCAGAATTTCCTTAAGGATTTTACTTTGGAGGCAATGGAATTCATTTTGCATAATAATTATTTTGTATTTGACCATACATTTTATTTACAAACACCTGGAACTGCAATGGGAACCACAATGGCTCCCTCATATGCAAACTTATTCATGTCCTCGTGGGAGGAAACCTGTATTTACAGCGAGAATAAAAATCCTTTTTTGGCTAACATCTGCTTCTTGGGGAAGATTTATTGATGATCTCATTGTTTTATGGGAAGGTGATGCATTGTCAGCATCTCATTTTATTGATTATATTAGTACTAACGATGTGGGGTTACACTTCACCTCAAATACACATGTTATGGAGATTTCTTTTTTGGATTTGACCTTGATGGGTGTAGAAGGAGTAAAAGTATAGAGTAAGACACTTAGAAAACCTACATCAGGGAACATGATTCTGCATGCGGGCAGTGCCCATCCGGCACATACCATTAGAGGTGTACCCTATGGTCAGTTCATATGCATAAGACGGAATTATTCTACTTTGCCCGAGTTTGAAAATGAAAGTCAAATGATGAAAGCTAGATTCCTTTCTCGAGGATATACAAAGGAATGTATTGAAAGGGCATATAACAAACCTAAAAATATGGATAGGAATGGATTACTTAAACCGAAGAGACAATTCAAACATCTGTTAGTCAGCAACAGATTACATTTGTTACTGAATATAATAGGATCTCTGGTAAAGTAGCAGATATCCTTGTCAGACATTGGGGGTTTTACAGGGTGATTTGGATTTGAAAGAAGTGACAAGATATAGACCTAGAATTTCTTTTTGCAGGGGTCCTAATTTAGCTGATTCCCTGACTAATAGTCTATATGTGAAACCTCAAGAACCTAGAATCACTTGGCTTCCCTCCCAGCCTTTTGGCTGTTTTCGTTGTGGTCACTGCAGTATATGTAGATTTTGTCAACAAGGATCAACATTTCTGCACCCACATATAGACAAGAACAAAAAAAAAAATTGAAATTTTACTTTTCATTAATTGTTCTACAGTATATGTAATCTATATTGTACAGTGCACCTGCCCTCGCATATATGTAGGTCAGACAAAAAGGATGTTGAGAACGTATGCAAGAAGATGTTAGGGCTGTACATAAATCCGAACCGAACACCCCCATAGGCATTCATTTTGAAACATGTCATAATTAAGACATTACTGCATTTAGCTTTCTAGGATCGTGACTATGTTGTTCATCCACACTTATTGGCATTGTCCTCTTCCACTTCAAATCTGCGAAGTCTTCAAGCTGGCTACTCCACCCACCCAGGTAGTATATATCTAGGTTCCACCCCATGACGCCAGATCTTCCTTTCCGCTGGAAGATGCAGGTTGCTCCCTCGTGCTTCGCATTTTTAGCCCTGGCTTTCAAATCATCGGTTTTACGAAATTGAAATCGCTCGAGTTAGCGATCACACTTTTGCAGCATCGATCATGGAGGAAAATCTTCCCGGGATTTCGCGGTGTCCCTGCGCCAAAGATGTTAGCGCACTAATCCCACCCCTCATGTGCTCACTGCCTAGGTGTCAGCCACTTACACCTTGTCCTGCAGTTATTGCTTGGCCTTGCATCCCAACGACCTGGACGACCGCAAGGCATGCCTGAAGCTGGGGAGACCGGAAAAAAGGAACCCTCCAGTGAAGTCCAAGGAGGCTAGGTGGGCAGTTTCCATGGCCACGGGCTCCATCGAGCAGCTGGAACACATGAAGGCATTCGAGGAGGAAGCCGCCCGCGCTTCGGCCAATCAAAGCTTCTTCCTTTCAACTTAGGCTCCACCTTTACTGGTTCTTTTAAAGAGCTGTGCCAGTCTCTCCCCCCGTGAGGCGCCCTAGGGCTCGCACTCCTCCCACTCTTGGAAGAGAGAAAAAGAACCTTCGTCTTTGTTTCGACAAAGACGATCTTGGGACCGAGAGAGGTCTGAGTCCCAAGAGCATGCAGTCTCGACCTCGGTCGATATCGCTTCCTTGGCCGCCGGTTTTACGGATCTTCCATCTGGCCAGGGGACCGAGGAAGTGGCCGACGAGGTCCAGATTATCCTCGACCCGATCGACACTTTGTCGCTGGCCGTGGCCGACGATGCCTTAGAACGGACTCTGCTCCTAGTATTTCCTGATGAGGAGACCCAGCCCACTGGCGTTCCCATCAAGGACCCGGTTCCGGACCCTTGGGTTTCACCGATCCCACCAGTGTCTCCTGATCGACCGAGTCGGCCTACCCGATCTTGGTCGAGGTCTAGGACCCCCTCAGCCAAACGACCGAGGAAGAGCCATAAGCGCCTAAGAAGAGGTTGCCACCACAGGTCGCCCTCGATCCTCCTCGGACGCAGGGAGAGGGTCCAAGTGGAAACTCCGTGCTATGAGGACCTTATGTGGCAACAGCTGATCTTGACGGGCAGAATCTGGCTCCCGCCCACCACCCGGCCATTAGTTGGCTTTAGCCTCCCGGGCCAAGCCGACCCCTCCGAGAACAAGCCTCTGGTTCCTCCGCCTGTGGGCGGCCCGTCCACGGTTCCATCTATTCCGGTCTCTCCACCTATCTGGTTGGAACTGCCACCTAAGCAGCCTTCGGGGGGAGGGGGGGTGCTCCCTCGAAAGAGGACCGACTAGATACCGGACTTTCCCTGACGTCTGTCGGTCATAGTCACTTCGGACCGCCCTCGGCAGATCAAGGGTGATTTAGGTGGCAGACCGCTGTATCACGACTCTTTGGACTAGGATGTCACCGGGCTCCACTCTCATCCTGTGGATGATGAGTCATCCATTGACACAGGGATGGAGGAAGGCCCTTCCTCCTTCCAAGGGATTCTCCATCTCATTTCTGACTCCACTGGAATGCCCCTGGAACCTATCCAGAAAAAGGCGGAGTACCCTCTCACAGATATTCACAGATAGACACAGGTAGCTGCCCCCCTCACTCACCTTTTCAATCTGTCCCTAGCCACTGGTTCTATTCCCTCAATATGGAAGACAGCTCAAGTGTTTCCACTACTTAAGGCAGGTGATCATGGACCTCAACAATTATAGGCCCATTTCCATCTTACCAGTACTGTCCAAAATGCTTGAAAAGTTAGTGAACATCCAGTTAAGTGCCTACCTTGACACCAATAATCTCCATAACCAGCTCAATCTGGGTTTAGATCTATACACAGTACCATCTCTTCCTTAGCAAAAGTTACAAATGACTGGCAGACTGCCTTAGACAAAAGAGTAACACCTGTGCTGTGTTTGTGATCTAAGCAAGCCTTGACACTGTGGACCATGAACTACTAATCTCCTCTCTGAACTCCATAGGCCTTGACTCACTCTCCTTAAATGGTTCCAGATCTTTATCTCTCCGGAAGAATACAACTGGTAAAATGAGGTGACCTATCTACCTCTAAACCACTCCTAAGAGGTGTACCAGAGTTCCATCCTGAGCCCCATCCTCTTTGCCATTTACATCAACAATATTGACTCCAGTCTCTCACAATCTAGTAATCACCTCTTTGCAGATGATACTGTACTATATGTCAGTAATCCTGCGCCATCAAAGCCTGTGAGCTTTTACAGTCTGAGTTCTCCTCCTACAGCACAATTTACTAGAAAAAAACTACTACTAAATGCCAAGAAAGAAAGCTATATTCTTTGCCACCAAGAGCTTCTCTTCCAGCTGTCCCATCATTCACCCTCCCACAATTATCTACCATCCTTGGTGAAAATCTGGAATATGTGGACAAATTCAAATATCTTGAGTCTGGATTGACAATAAACTTGACCATACTAGCCATTGAAGAGCTCCTGAAAAGCTTAGACAAAGACTTGGCTTATTTTATAGGATCAAACACTACCTGACCAGAGATTCCAAACAAAGGTTAATCCTGGCATCATTGCTATCCTCATTGATTACGCTGACTTCCTTTATGGTCACTGTTCCTCACCCATTTTAAATAAATTAGACATCTTGTATCATAGAGCTATTAGATTCATTACAGATCTTCCTCAACACCCATCATTGCTCTCTCTACAATGCAGTCAGTTGGACATCCCTACACCATAGAAGAAACAATGCTGCTGTCTGGATCTACAAAGCTCTGACAAACAAACTCCCTTCCTACATCCTCAGATTGTTTCAACAGATCACATCCAGGCCTTACACCCTAAGGATCAATAAACTCATCATGCTGAAGATTCCTATTACCTGCACCGGTATGGAAGGGCTGCAATCAGCTATTCTAGAATTTATCTGGAATTCTCTTCAAAAGACCTTGAAATTGGATACCCTCATTCCATTAACATCCTTCAAAACTGTACACTAGTCTGTTCCCAGAATCATGCAAGTGCTTCCATAAGGCTAGTCCTCTCACCCCTCTTTCCCCTCCTTACCTACCCCCCTATTTTCTGTTTTCTAGTTTGTTCTCCAACCTACTTCGTACAAAAATGACCCCCCAAGTCCCATTACCCTAGCTTTATCTCTCCAGTACTGTTTGTTTCTTTCCTTTTAATATAATCTAGGTCAGATGTCAATTTTGCCTTGTACATATGTGAATATTTGTATATCTGTTTCGTTCATCAATCTTTGCATTTGTGTTCAATCAGTACCATGTCTTTTGTGTAAAACTGTAACCTTATATTGTTAAGACCAATCAGGTCCATCTTGTAAATGAGCTATGCTCAATGATGCTCGCCTGAATAAAGATTTTGATTGATTGATATTCTAAAGAGAGGGGATACCCTGACGGAGGCATTTCCAGTGGCCTCAAGCCATTGCTGGCCCGGCTCCTTGAACTTTGGCAGCAGCGCCTGTTCATGCTCCGTGCACCATTGGCCTGCAAGTACGCAGTGCCCATGGGGTCCCTTGCGGGGTTCACTGAACACCCTTTGATCGAGAGCCTGGTAATCGCCTCTGTGTTCAGGTGTACTGGTAGTTCGGCCGACACTGACCGACCTCTGGACAAAGAGTCCAAAAATGTGGACCACACTGCCCGAAAGGTCTATGCGGTCTCTTCTTTGGGCCTTCGTCAGGCCAGCTCGGCTGTCATTATGGCACACTTCTCTCATGCCCTTCTCGGGTCATTAGACTAAGTTCTCCCTCATCTCCCCATGGACATGCAGACCACGTTCAAACAGGTCCGTGACCAGGGGCGATGCTGTTTGTAGAGCAACGGCTCCAGGCAACCTTGGACGTCGAGTTCTTGTGCTTTTCGATTGCCGCGCTTGACCTCGGCCTTGGGGCTTGGCTGAGGCTTTCCTCATTCCAGCTGATACTCGGCTAAGATTAGCTGATGTGCCTTTCTGGGGACCGACATTTCGGTCCAGGGTGGCTGGTCACCTACAGCGCATCAGAACAGTCCAGTGCCACCTTGGGCAGCCACTTCTGCCAAGGGTTCTTTGGGCAGAACCAGCAGAAAAAGCCCTTTGGCACTTTTCCCTGTGGTCCGGCAGCCCTCCTGGCCAGGGAGGACAGCAGCATCAGTATCAGCAGCAGGCTCAAGCTTGGCCTCATCCAAGCTGGACTCCAACAGAGGCCTGCAAAGGAGGCCGAGGCTCAGGTCCTGGAGCCTCCTCCTCCAAGCCTGCCCAGTGACGGGATGGGGGTTGCCACCCCTATCTTCGTCACGCCAGCTCTGGGCCCTCCCGTGGGGGGTCGGCTCCGCCACTTCCTTTCCGCCTGGTCCGCTGTCACTTCGGACAGGTGGGTTCTCGAAGTGGTCGGTCGGGGACTGCCTCTAGAGTTCAAGCAGTACCCTGCCAGCCGAGCCCACGCCCCTCGGGAGGAATGGATTTTCGCATGCACCCAGTTGGCTGTTCAAGACGATATAGCTCAGCTCCTCCGCAAGGAGGCAGTAGCTCCTCTGGTGGATCCTTCTGCAGACCCAGGCTTTGTCTCCAGGTACTTCCTGATGCCCAAGCAGATGGGGGGTTGGCGTCCCATTCCAGATCTCCACGACCTGAATCGGTTACTTAGGTCTCGCATCTTTTGGATGGTCACTCTGTCCCAGATCATACCATCCTTGGGGCAAAACATGTAGTTCTGTTCACTGGATCTGCAGGACGCTTTCTTTCACGTCCCCAATCCATCCGTCCCATCAGTGGTTACTCCTTCAGGGTTGAGGGACCCTATAGAGTTCGAGCCATGCCGTTCTGACCTGTCACGGTACGGGTCTTCACCAAATGCATTGCGGTGGTGGCGGCGCATCTTGGTCGAGGTCAGAATCTACCCTTACCTCAACGATTTGGCTCTGGCAGGTTTCCGCAACAGGGTGGAGAGAATCCAGGATCCTGGCCTCTAGACCTGCTCCCAACTCGGCCTGATCAACAAGAGGCCAAGTCGGAACTGCGGGCCTCTCAGGTGATGGGCTCACTGTGGCAGAGCTCGACTTTGTCAAGCCAGAGCCTCGGCTCCCCATGGACAGGGCGGAGGCTCTTTCCTTGGGCTCAGTCATTTCTGGTTGGGCACTTGCGCCTGCCCGGGACTCTCTGCACCTGCTGGGTTACATGGTGGCGTGCACCTCAGTGGTCCGCTAACACATGCGCCCTCCAATGGGAGCTGGCCACCACTGGACCCAGCGCCACAGTCATTTCGACAGCTGATTACTGCCGTAGAAGATGTGGGACCTCTCCGGTGATGCAGACCACCCCAGACCCGGTTGCAGGAAGGGATCCTGTTTATCCGCCCGAGCGGCAGTGCGTCCGCACGACCGATGCCTCTCATGGGCTGGGGGCCACACATGGGGACAGCAGGGCCCATGGGTTCATGACCCTGAGGAGTCCCAATGCTACATCAACCTGTTGGAGCTCGAGCAGTCAGACTGGCACTGTCAGCTTTGGCTCCTCGGCTCCGGGTCAAATGGTTCAAGTCAGACGGACAATACCACAAACCATGTACTACCTCAACAAACAGGCGGCATGCACCCGTCAACTGTGCAGGGCGCTCTGCATCTGGACCCCTCGTCAGCCGGTTGGAGGCAGATCTCCCTGTACATCCATGGCTGGGCCTCGGGCTCCAGCTGGCGGATGCTCTCCAGCCCATATAGGCCAGACATCCCAGTGGCTCTCTCCATCCAGAGGTAGCTTACAGCCTGTTCTTCGTTGGGGCAAACGGGTGGTGGACTTGTTTGCCTCCAGGGCTTGTAAGCTGAGGCAATATCATGCCCGCCCCTCAGCAGGGTTCACTTTCTTTCCGCCTGGTCGGTATCACTTGGACAGGTGGGTTCTGGGAAGTAGTCGGGCAGGGACTGCCTCAGAGTTGACAATACCCTCCCAACCTGGTCCATCCCACAGAGAAAAGTCTCAGTTGGCCTTCAGATGACATTGCTCAGCTCCTCCTCAAGGGCGGTAGCTCCAGTACGGATCCTCCTTCAGACCCAGCTTCGTCTCCAGGTATTTCCTGGTGCCCAAAGACTGGAGTTGGCGCCCCATCCTGAATCTCACGACCTGACTCGATGGCTGGGTATGGCACCTTCTAGATGGTAACTCTGAACCCAGATCATACCAACTCTGGGCGAAGCATTGATTTGTGTGCAATAGATCTTCAGACGTTCTACCGTCCCAATCTGTCCGTTCCATCAGCGGTTCCTCCCGGCACAGTCAGAAGGACCCTGTCCGGAGTTCAGGCCATGCCGGCCTGTCACGACCCCGCGGGTCTTCACCAAATGCATCGCCGTGGTGGCAGCCATCTGGCATCAGGGTTCACATTTAACCCTATCTAGGCAGTCGGCTCCTGGTGGTTCCTCCCTGGGAGGTGGAAGTCAGGGACCCTGACCCTCCAAACCTGCTCCCCACCTGGGCCTCCTAATCAGCGAGGCCAAATCAGAACTCTATGCCTTCTCGCATTGGGCTTCACCGGGGCAAACTCGACTCTCCATCAAGCCAGGCTGGCTCCCGACAAGAGAAGGAGTTCTTTCTCTTTGCCCAGTCATTTCTGCTGCGAACTTCTAGCCTCCTAGGTTCATGGTACCTCGATGGCCCAGTAGGCCAGATTACACATCGCCCCTTCAATAGAGCTGGCTGCCCAGTAGTCTCAGCATCAGGGTTTCTTGACCAGCTGGTCTGTCACCAGAGGATGGGATGCTCTCAAATGGTGGACCGTCAGAGTCATTGCGGAAGAATCTGTTTATTCACCCGCGCCAGCAGTCGTCCTTCAGAGCGTCTCTGTCATGGGCTGGGGCACATGGAACAACAGGGCTCACGGGTTCTGGACCCCGGGGAGTCCGTGCCATCAACCTGTTGGAGCTCAGAACAGTCAGACTGGCCCTGTCAGCTTTCATCCTCAGCTCCGGGGTCAAGTAGTTCAAGTCCAGACGGACAATACCACGACAACATACTACCTCAATAAAACAGGACAGTCGCACTCCGCCTGCTAGCAACGACAGGCTGTCTGGATCTGGACCTTCGTCAGCCGGCTGGAGGCAGATCTCCCTAGCCATTCATGTGGCAGGAGTCACGAACCAACTGGCGGATGCACTCTCAGCCCATGAGGCCAGACATCCACAGTGGTCTCTCCATCCAGAGTAGCTCACGATCTGTTCTTCCGTTGGGGCAGACCATTGGTGGACCTGTTAAGTCTCAGGGAGAACACCAAGCTGAGCTTATCATCATGCCCCCCCCTCAGCAGGGCTCGCTGCACGGGGATGCCTTCTCAAGGCCGTGGACCCCAGGCCTCCTCTATGCCTTCCCTCCATTTCCCTTGATCCACAAGGTGTTACTCAAGGTGAGGAGGGACAAGGCGAAGGTGATCCTGGTAGCCCCAGATTGGCCTACGCCAGTTCTGGTATCCAGATCTCATCAGCCTCAGCTGCAGGACCTCGGAAGCGGCTTCCTTACACCGGACTGATATCATTGAACCAGGAGAAGGTCTTCCTCAGACCTTCAATCCTTGCACCTCACAGCCTGGTTCCTGAGCAGCTAGAGTTCCAGGCTCTGGGTCTTGCTGAGGATGTCTACACCGTTGTGGAAGCATCTCGAAAGGAATCGACCAGGAAATGTTATGCCTTCAAATGGAAAAGGTTTTCCATTTGGTGTCAGGGAAAGGGCCTGGCCCTCTTATCCTGCTCAGTGGCTAATATTCTAGACTACCTTTGGTCCCTCTCCAAAGGGGGTCTTCGGTCATCGACCCTTAGGGTGCACCTGGCAGCCATCTCTGCTTACCAGGCGCGGGCCAGTCAGCCGACATTGGCACAGGAGACAGTGGTCGGGCGCTTTTTCAAAGGCCTGGATCACGTATCCCCTTCGGTGCGTGAATCTCCACCTCTGTGGGATCTCTTGCTGGTTTTGGCAAAGCTCATGAGCAAGCTATTCGAACCAATGCACAAGTGTGAGCTTTCACGTTTGTCGTGGAAGACTGCCTTCCTGGTGGCCGTCACATCAGCCAGAAGGACAGGGAGCTCAAACGCAAGTGGACTCCCCTTATCTGGTCTTTCACGGGACAAAGTTGTCCTCTGCACCAGAAATTCCTTCCGAAGGTGGTGTCAGTGTCACCTATAACCAGGTGTTGACTCTGCGGTATAATTAAACTAACTTCACCCTCTGATGCAGGTACAGGCTCCATACTCTGGATCTCAGGATGTACTCTCTCTACTATAAGGAGAGGATGGCGGAAGTCGGGGAGAGGTTAGCCAGCTGACTATCACCCTACGCTGAAGCCGCTTCTGGCAGACCTGCAGCCCTAGCGGATTATTGCCGCGATGGATCACATCATGCATAAGTGTATTATGAATTGGCGGGCAAGGAGCCTCCCAGAGAGATAAGAGCTCATTCTACCCGCCATACTGCTGCTTCGGTGGCTGCTTCCAGGGACATCCCTATCCAGGAAATCTGTCAGGCTGCTACCTGGAAGTCAGCGAACACCTTTATTACCCATTACCACATCGACCTTGAGTTACGACGTGATGCTGGATCTTCCTGGACATAAGTCTCCACCACTCATTCACACTAGTGGGATTAGCGCCGGAGGCACTAAGACCCATTGGGAGCAAACTTTTTGCTGGAGGTCGGTAGCAGAGAGAGCGGCGCGAGACACTGCGCCAGCGAGCAATTCGACGGTAATGACCATCTAAGTGACGACCTCCAACGCCTCAGTTCGCACCACGAGTGCGCTTCGGTGGCGAAGCGTGCGCTAAGCCTGTCGAATCCAAACTTCAAACTAGCGCATAGTTTTCAGTTGTTTTTTGTAACTTTATCACGATAAGTAGTATAAACCAAATTTATTCTATTTTCGTTAGAATTTTTCTAATATTTAAATTTTACTTGAAGAGACGGCCTACTGGGCTGAATCCGACCATGAACGAGTCAGGTATTGGTGAGAGACCCATTATGAGAAAACTATTCAGTCAACCCGGGCTGGGTCGGTCAGCCTCCTTCTCCCTCAGCGGGGTTCCGACAACGGTCAGTCCGATGCCGGGGATAAAGCGGTCCCCATTCGACATAAAATAATGCAGTCGCATTCTAAAGCACCGTTCATTCGACTCTTGACCCACAGGTCAAAAGAAGGCATCACTCGAGGTCAGCCTCTGTAGACGCTCTCTTGGCGTGGGCTTCGGTTAGTTGCTAGTTGAGGTCTCCTTCTTGAGTCGCCAGCTTCCGGTAATCGTCGTCCTCGACATCTGAGGTCCCTCCCGCCTATAGGTAGGACTCCAGATGAGCAGTTTCATCAGTGGGCGCTCTTATGGAGCAATGGGCTCGGAGAGTTGGTTCTTCTGCGCGGCTCGGTTGCCCCCGGGCCCTCGGGCCCTCCAGCGATCAGGTAAGGCGGTTGGACCTTCCCAGTCGGCGTGGGCGCCTTCCTGGTGCCAGCGACTCCATGCTAGGTGTTTCCCCCCTCACATGGCTGCAGCGCGAGGGGCCTCACCGATGCCCTTATCTCCTGTTTTTCCTTCTCTGGCTTTCCAGGTTCCTGGGGCTTTTCCGGCGCGCAGCGGGGTCTGTTGGCTTGTCTGCGCCGTTTCGGTGCCGCTGGATCTTGCGGGCGCCGTCCAGAGACCCTTGAGGTCTCATGGCGTCACCGGTGAGTGCCGTTGGATAGAGGCCGGCGCCCGTTCGGCGCCAATCGGCGGCACTATCGCGCGTTGTCGTCCATGTGGCGCCGCTGGCGCTGCCGGGCCGGTGCCTCTTCGGTAGCCGTGCTCGTTGCCGTCTTCAGCCCGTTTGCCGTCTCGGCGCGGCAGCCAGCAGGGACTCTCCTTGTTTTTCTGCTATTTCCTCCTCTCCCTAATTTTCCTCCTTTCCTGTCCAAACAGTCCTTTCTGGACCATCGGGAATGATGTTGAGCCTGACCTAGACCTTCGGTTGGGTGATGAAGTGGAGGAAACAGGATCTTTCTTTGCTACAGAGCCTGTGGTCGAGGACCTGTCCTTTAAGTCTCTGTTGAAGAACCTGGGATCACTCTTTCTCTCCAGACTACAGACATCGATCCTGGGAAGATATTAAGACTCCAGTATCTTCATGCGGAGATCCCTACTGATTTGACTCCTCCGATCCAGCCTTCCTTGAGGCGCTGTCTCAAATGGTATGGAATAATCCTGCTCTATTCCCTCAGTGGCTAAATCCATTGATAAGAAGTATTCAGCTCCCAAGGATCGTCCCATTTGGCATCCCAAGCCTTTGCGGATCCTATTGTAGTCCTGGCAGAAGGACATGACAGTCGTTCTTCCTCAAACTACTACAGCTACGACCTATTAACAAAGAGTCTCGTAAGATTGATACATTAGGTAAGAGAGTCTTTGCTGCCTCCACTCTAAGTATGCGTATTGCCAGTTATCAAGGCTGTTTTTCTAAGTATGAGTATATCTGTGGCACTCTATGAAAAGAATGGTTGAAGCTCTTCCAGATTCGATTCAAGTCAGAGCTTCTTCTGACCGTTATTAAGTAATGAGTCCAATAACCAACAGTCAAAGCCGCCATGGGCGCTTTCGACACTGCTTCTCGCTCAACGCAGCGAGATTTGTACTCTCGCCATTCCTGGCTGCGTACTTCTGGCTTCACGAATGATGCTCAGCAGGGTGATGGCTGCCTTGATGGCTCCTTTCTTTTTGGCCTCAGGTGGAGCAAGCCTTAGAGGCCACTCAGAAGACTAGATCGGCCATTAAGTTGGCCAGACCTCCGCCTGCCCCCTCAAGGGACATGTGAACGACGTCAGTTTCATAGTCGTCAGTCCTTCGAGGCAGAGCAGGGGAAGCTTTCATAAAAGCCAACTGCCCAACCTCAAAAGAAGGCGCGGCAAGCGCAGGGCCTAAAGCTCCCAAGCGCTACCTTATAGTCGTTGGCCCCAAGATTCCATCCACTCTGCCCAAGGTGGAACTTTCTCCTCCGGTGGGAGGTACGTCTGATGTCTTCTACAACAGTGGAAGTCCATAACCGGACAAATGGGTCCTTGGATAATTCGCGAGGTTATTCTCTCAATTTCTTGAAACCCCGAATTGTCCTCGGAGGCGACAACCAGGTTATCGTACTCTCGAAACCTCCTCACCATGGAGATCAGGCCCTTCTGAACAACAGGGCAATAGAACTGGTGCCCCACATCTGAAACACAGGTTCTACTCCCATTACTTTCTGGTTCCAGAAGAAATCTGGGGGATCGCCCCATTCTAGACCTCAGAAAGTTAAACAAATTCCTCCCCAGGGAGAAATTCAAGATGATTTCCTAAGTTCCCTGTTACCCTTGCTGCATCAACACGACTGGCTGGCCTCTCTGGATATGCAGGATGCTTACCAGCATATCCCCGTCACCCGACCCACCCAAGTTCCTCAGGTTTGTAGCTTTGGGTCAGCATTATCAGTTCAGAGTCCTGCCCTTTGGGCTATCCTCGGCGCTGTGAGTTTTTACAAAGTGTTGCGCAGTTCTCGTTGCGCATCTCAGGAAAGTCGGACTCCGAGTGTTTCCCTACCTGGACGATTGGCTTCTAGCAAGCCCTTCCGGCCAAGGGACTTTGGAAGCCGTGCAAACGACTTCTCGTCTTCTCACGTCCATGGGAGTTCTGCTGAATTTGAAAAATCTCAACTGCAACCCTCCCAGAGGCTCCTTTTCATAGGGACGCTTCGAGACACCTCTTCAGCGAAGGCTTTCCTTCCAGAGACAGAAGACTCGACATCCTCCGAATGGCCCGTTACATCAGGGAGAACCAATCGGTTACAGCTCTCGATGCAACGCATGTTGGGTCTCATGGCGTCTCGGTCTTCACTGTCCCTCTGGCCCGACTGCACATGAGAACCACCCAATGGATGCTCTCCACTCAGTGGTCCCCGACCTCTCACCCCAGTCTTATCCCATCAAGGTGACGGAGCCCCTTGAAGGTCTCTCACCTGGTGGTCTCAAGAAACAATCTCCTGGAAGGATTCCCCTTGCTCCCCGGATCATCAGATCTCCATCACCACAGACGCATCGCTAATGGGATGGGGAGCTCACTGTCTCTCCCTCACACTCAAGGTGTATGGACTCAGTTAAAACTCATCTCCACATAAATGTCCTGGAGATGAGGCGGTCCTCTATGCAATCCGAGCTCTGAAGGATGTCCTTTGTCACAAGAACATTCTCCTTCAAACGGACAACAAAGCAGTGATGTATTACATCAACAAGCAAGCGGTGCTCATTCTTATCCTTTGCAGGGAAGCAATGAGGGGTGTGGGAGTGGTGCTTGGAGCACAAGTCTCTGATTCAAGCGGTTTATCTGCCAGGTATACAAAACGACCTAGCAGATCACCTCAGCAGAGCGAGGCAGACCCTCACGAGTGGCTCTCGATCCAGCGTAGCTCGGTCCCTGTTCAAAGTGGGGACTCAGACCTGGACCTTTGCATCCCCACTCAGCATAAAACTGCCTCTCTTCTGCTCCAGAAATCCAGGGCCTGGCATTTTCTGTCAGGATGCGTTCAGGCTGCGGTGGACAAAATGCTTTCTTACGCCCTTTCCACCGCTTCCTCTAATCCAGAGAGTACTCCTCAAGTTCGAGTCTCAGGGACCAAGATGATTCTCATTGCTCCTTCCTGGCCTCGGCAACTATGGTTTCCTCTACTCAACAGTATGTTGGCAGCCTCTCCGAGACCACTTCCTTTGCAAATCAGTCTTTTGACTCCGGGTTCGTTGGTCCATCCCAACCTGAAATCACTTCACCTTCATGCTTGGCTCCTGAAGAGATAGAAGTGAATCGGTTCAACGTCTCTCGTAGAGTCTCAGACATCCTTCTGGCTGCTCGGAAGCCAGCCACCCGAAAAACGTACGCTTCCAAATGGAAACGTTTTTCTCTCTGGTGTGCAAAATCCTCTTGGAATCCCTTTTCCTGTCCTCCTGGCAAGGTTCTGGAGTATCTTTTGGACCTGTCAAACTTAGGTCTTCAGTACTCCACAGTTTAAGTTCACCTTAGTGCCATCTCAGCGTTCCATGAGCCGGTTTCTTCCTTTACTCTGGCTCAGTTACCTATGGTGAAGAGATTTCTTAAGGGGATTCTCCATACCAGACCCCCTGTTAAGCGTCCAGTTGCAGCCTGGGACATTAACCTGGTGCTGGACATGCTCACTCGGAAGCCTTTCGAACCTGGAAGACTGCCTTCCTGGTGGCCATTACCTCAGCCCGCAGGGTCTCTGAGATACATGCCCTGGTTACGGACCCTCCGTATACTGTATTCCATAAAGACAAGGTAGTTCTCCGTACTCATCCTAAATTTCTTCCCAAGGTTGTGTCAGAAGTCCATCTAAACCAACCTCTGGTACTTCCCGCTTACTTCGCTAATTTCCAAAATGAAGGGGAACGAGCTCTTCATTCCTTGGATGTTAAGAGAGCCTTACGGTTCTATTTAGATAGAACCAAGGATGTTTGCAAGACTCAGCAACTGTTCGTTTCTTTCAGCGACACCCGGCTGGGTCAACCTGTCGCTATTAGATGCATCTTTTCCTGGTTAGTGGCATGCCTTCGTCATTGCTATTCCATGGCTCAAGTTAAATTAGAAGGTAGAGTGTCGCTCACTCTACTAGATGAGTGGTCACAGCATCCTAATGCGACATTATGTTCAATTGAGATATATACCATGCATACCTGGAGCTCAGTGCATACCTTCGTTAAGCACTATGCACTGGATGTTCATGCTAAGCGACATTCCGCATTCGCAGAACTATCCTTAATGGACTTCTACCTTAGACCACGTGAGCTCTGGCTCTCCTGCCGCCCTTTTGGGGATTATCAGCTTGGTACTCTCCCACTAGGTGTGAATGAGTGGTGGAGACTTATGTCCAGGAAGATAGGAAAATTACGTATCTACCGTAATTCTTGATCTTCTTGACGAGTCTCCACCACTCATTCTACGCCCTCCATCCCCGAGCTCACACGCTGTATTGGTCTTCACTCCCTCAAATCTTTAGGCCGTGAGGACTTCTTTGCTGACCCTTCTTAACGGGTCATACGGACTATCTTATGTCCGTTTTTAATATTAGGTTTCTCTTTCACGTTAGTTCACGCTGCACCTCCTTGGTAAAAGGTACTAGGCGGTTGGAGGTCGCCGCCGAGATGGTCATTACCGAGCCGCTGCTCATGGCGCCAGAACCAAGGGGCGCTGCCTCTCTCTCGCCGACCCTCCAGCAAAAAGTTTGCTCCCGATGGGTCTTAGTGCCTCCGGCGCTAATCCCACTAGTGTGAATGAGTGGTGGAGACTCGTCCAAGAAGATCAAGAATTACGGTAGGTACGTAATTTTCCTTTTTGGGGCCTCGGTTCTCAAATCTCTTTTTCCTAAGTAGGGGGTGTGCGCCTTGCCTCCCTCCTCCCGGAGAACTGCTAGGAGTCTGCCAAGAAGTGTGGATGAACAACATATCCACATTCCTAGAAAAACAGGTTGCACACCTGTAACAGTAGTTCTAGGAGTGGTATATGTTGTTCATCCACACGCACCAACCCAAGCTCCCCGGCTTAAGGTGCACAACCTTGCTTCCAGCGGGCTAGATCTGGCGTCATGGGGCGGAGCCGAGGTATTTACCACCCGAGTGGGTGGGAGGAGCCAGCTTGAAGACTTCCGGCAAGATTTAAAGGAGAAAAGGACATGGCAGACAGTGTGGATGAACATATACCACTCCTAGAACTACTGTTACAGGTGAGTAACCTGTTTTTACTGCACGAACCGGGGCTCACTGTGCCACTTCCTCTCGGCTTTATCTCTGACACCGGCCTTCTTGAAAAGTTTGCTCCCACTGGGTCCTGTCACCTCCGGCATAGAACCCATTAGTGTAAATGAGTGGTGGAGACTTCATCCAAGAGGATCAAGAATTACTGTAGGTACATAATTTCCATTTCTTTACTGCTGAGGTGCTGTCTTTTGGGTGATACTTTAAACCTGGGTCCCTTCTGCCTGTCTCTGGTGGCTGTCCAGGTGGAAGTTGAAGATCCCATCGTACTTGTTATAAGAGGTGGGGATTTTCTCTGGTATCTTGACCAAGATTCCCTCATCCCCCCCCCAACCCATTCGTACTGGTAGTGCCATATGACATCAGAACCATTCATTGCTTAACCCGACCAAAAATGGCCACACAAGATAGGAGTTAAGCTGGTATGTGTATCCTATCCTTCAGGATGCACCTGAAATCAAGTAACAACAGAATTCCACTTTAGAGTTTTGACTTTCATATTTGCAGCCTGTTTTATACTTTGGGACAGTGGCCTGTATTCATGAATAGTACCACAAACGTTAATGCCACTTTGCTTTATTATTCTGACTCAGCAGTGTGCCACTGAGCAACTTGGAAGACTGGAGAAGCAGGTTAGTAAGGGTAGAATGATGTATTAATGTTGGGGGTAATGTTAGTTAATATAGATTATTGCTATTTCCTGATCTGTGTTTTCCATAATTCTGTTTACTTTTTTTTTTTAAAACCATAAACCTTTTCTTTTCAGATGAAGGAGTCAGTTTTAACCCCCTGAAGATAGAGGTGTTCCTGCAGACACTACTTCACCTGGCAGCCAAGTCATTTAGTCACTCCTTCAGTGCTTTGGCTAAGTAAGTTCAATGCCTGCTTGACTCCGTGCTCTGTTATGAAAATATCAAGAAATGAAAAATGTTGCGGCGTAAGCAGGAAAGAGAATTTCTAGAACTTTTGGCTAAGACCTCTGACAAAAGCTAAAACAGTGGCACCATATTTAGTTACATATATCCAGGTATTGCTTTCCCTGTACCCTGTGTCTTAGCACAGAGTTCTTACAAATAAGCAATAAGATACGACTGGATACACATTAGACAGTTATAGTATATGGTTTTCCCTTATTATGTATAAAAATCAGCGGCTACTGAAAACTTGTGCACGTTCCATTATGAATATTCACGTGGCGCTCTGCTATACGCCAGCTGATTGGACAAAGCAGAGCTGTTCACAGGAAAAATCAAACAAACATTGACAGCGCCACTTACCAAGTGCTTCACCCACATGGTTTGGACATGGGCTGCCGTATTCGGCTACATGTTAACCAAACTGTACCAAATTTAACATTTGTGGGTTGTTTCTTTGTTTTTCTTTTTTGTAATCCAGTGCGGCTGCGCGAATCTGTAGAGGCACCGACTGACTTTATAGCAGACCGTGCTGCTGAGACCAAGCGGGAACACAAGGTGTAAAATCTTGTCAACATTCACAAATTAACTTTTGTAAAAACCTGGGGGAACCATATACTATAAGGAATAGTATACGAGCACCCACACATGAACAAGGCTGTGTTTTCATCTCAAGGTTAAGATTACATCGGTTTCGCTCTCTGGGTCCCTATGATGTCATCTCAAGCCCTCGATAAAAACATAGCCGTTGATGTGCATGGGTGCCCATTCACTATTCGCGTTCCTAACTCAGCAGGTGAGGGAACCGACCAGGGAGGCGCGGGTACTGGATGTGGTCCTGGCAGACAGTGACCAGGTTGGGGCCTGGAGGTAAGGGACCCATTGGTGGGGAGGACCATGCCACGGTCTGGTTCTGCCTGGACCTAGGAGGGGTAGAAGGCTGCACAAAGACGGAAGTAACCGACTCAGGGGGCTGATTTTAAGGAATGGAAGGATCCTTATGAGCATTTGATGGGATTGGGTCAGACATGGACGCTGATAGTAGGTGGAAATCATCAGGAGAGGGTGCAGGATGCTACCAGCACCTGTGCAAGAGTAAGACGAAATGCGGTAGGGCCCAAAAGCCCTGTTGGTGGACCAGGGAGGTCCAGGAGGTGGTGCGGGAAAGAAAGCAGCCTATAAGCAATTCAAGTGGTCAAGGAGTGAAAGGGATCAAGGGGAGTACGAGCTGATGGCTAGAAGGGCCACTAGAGTGGTGAGGGTGGCTAAGGCAAGGAAGGAGCAGAACCTGGCCAGGGAAATTAGGAGAGGGAACAAGGGGTTCTTTAGATATATTGGGGAAAGACGAAGGGTGAAGGGGCAGATTAGCAGGATGAAATCAGGGGAGAGATGGGCACAAGACCCAGGGGAGCAGGCTGAAGTACTAAATGAGTACTTCACCCAGTTTCACCAGGGAAAATGGGGTGCTGCATCACATGGAGGAGACAGAGATACTGAGGAGGGGGGACCCTTACCAATCGGCAGGTCTGGGGAGAGGAGGCATCACTGGTAGGTGGGGTAGGGCTAAGCAGGAGAAGAGGTACCAGAAGTGAAATCACAGCAGAGTGAGGGAAGCCCCGGCCCCTTAAGACGGAGAAAGCACCGGGGCCGGATAAATTACATCCCAGAGTGCTGAAGGAACTTGCAGATGTCCTGGCGAAACCCCTGGCAGAGCTTTTCACCATCTCTCTGAAGACAGGGTGGGTGCCCCAGGACTGGAAGGTGGCGCATATAGTGCCTATCCACAAGGGGGGATCAAGGGAGGTGGCAGGGAACTATAAGCCTGTCAGCCTGACATCGGTGGTGGGCAGGGTGATGGAGGGCATTGTCAAGGAGAGGCTAGGGGGGGACCTGGATAAGTTAGGGTGCCTGGACGATAGACAGCATGGATTCATGCCGGGGAAATCGTGTCAGACAAACCTGGTGGAGTTCTATGACTGGGTGACAAGTGCCTTGGACCTGGTAGACCAGTGGATGTCCTCTTTCTAGACTTCAGCAAGGCATTTGACTCTGTTCCTCACGTGGCCTGTTGATAAGCTGGGAGAAATGGGGGTGGGGAACCAGATGATCAGATGGATAGGCAATTGGCTCCAGGACCGGAGTTGGTGGGATAGTCTCATCCCCAAGGAGGGTCATTAGTGGGGTCCCAAGGGATCAGTACTTGGGCCCTTCTGTTCAACGCTCATGATCTGACATAAGGACAGAATCAGGAGGATGAGTCTCTGCAGATGACTCCGAAACTGGGGGCTGTGGTGGATGGGAGGAGGGGAGGGTGGCCCCACAGGGGGACCTGAGGCTCTGAAAGATGGTCTAGAAAGTGGAAGCTGAGGTTCAATGCAGGGAATGCAAGGTACCCACCTTGGGGCTAGAAACCTAGGCCAAGTGTGACAACTGGGGGGAATGCCAAGTTTCATGCTGAGAGGGACCTGGGGTGGTGGTGGATGTCAAGATGAACAACTCTGAGACTTGTAGGAGGGCAGCAGCCAAGGCCAACAGGATGCTGGGATGCATCGCTTAGGGGGATCACCTCCAGAAGGAGGGAAGTGATACTCCTCTGTAACTGCTTTGTGAGGCCAGGACACTCGAGTACTGCGTGCAGTTTTGGAGTTCACACCTTAAAGAGGGACATTAACCTCCTGGAGAGGGTCCAGAGGAGGGCAACCAAAATGATTTGGGGCTTGGGGGACACGACCATGAGGAGAGAGGCTCAAGAGCTAAATATGTACACATTGGAAGAGAGAAGGACTGGGGGGGACATGATAGAGGTCTTCAGGTACATGAAGAGGGTAAATAGGGGAGGAACAGTCAGGGTGCTCTGAAGGAAGGAGGAGGGGCCACTAGAGGGCATGGGTGGAAGCTGGAGGGGGTGGAGATTCAGGGGAGAAAGGAGGAGGTGCTACTTCACTGAGAGGGTGGTGGAGCCATGGAATGCACTGCCTAGGGGGCTGGTGGAGGCAGAGACAGTGCAGGGCTTCAAGAGGGGGTGGGACAGGTACAGGGGAAGGGTTCTGGAAGCAAAATCCAATGCAGCAAGAATATCCAGATCTGGGAAAGGAGAAGCCAGAGAAGGCGAGGGGGACAGCAAGGTCAGCACCCAGGGTGGGGGCTGACCAAACAAGCAGACATGAAAGACCATTAGGCCTATTCTGCTGGCATTTTAGTATGTTAGTATTCCTTATTCAGTGCATGGCTAGGGCGTAGTACAGCCTGCAAGCCCTGGCCATGCATTAGAACTGTCTGATGTACATCTTTGTAGTGTCTTATTGCTCTTATAAAATAGGGCTACGTATTGTGAATTATTGTTAAAACTGTAATAAAGAGGTTAAAATAATAAAATAAATTTTTATTTGTACCCAAATTAGTTCCTCCGCATGTATGAAGTTGATGTCATTTTTTGGTTTACTTCAAGACTTTTGTCCTGAGTATGATTCCATAGTTGTAGGTCATACCGGACATAAGTCTTCACCATTTATTCATACTGCTGGGTTACAAGCTGGAGGTGCTGGGACCAAACAGGAGCCAAAAATCTTCATTAGGGCTGGCACTAATGTAGGACCATGCATGCGCGGCACAGTGAAGGTAGCTCATGCCCATGTAGGCTGTCCGTGTCAGTGGCTCAGCAGTTAGCACACTTGCCTCTGAGGCCGAGAGATCAGAAGGCTGTGGGTTCTATCCCCACACCATGCACTTGGGTTAATATCCCAGTACTGACACTGTAGTGCAACATGAGGGGTTGCTGCACTCCTGAGGTGCTGTCTTTCAGATGAGACATTAAACCGAGGTCCCATCTGCCTGTTCAGGTGGTAGTTCAGGTGGATGTTAAAGATCCCATTGCACTTCTCAAAGAGTAGGGGAACAGCTTAATCTGGTTCAAGGTCAGTTGGCATTCATCTGTATCCCCCTCCCCCAAGTCGTGCCTGAAAATAGGCAAGAAATTGTCTGGTGCACTTACCTGGTCAACAAAAACTAAATAAATAAATAGGCTCTCAGTGTCAACCCTCCAACTGCCTCAGTTCCTTTTTTTCCCACTGTCAAGTACGCTTTAATGACAACAGTGCTCAGCAGCCGGGAGTCAGATCTTCACGTCTGTACGACGATAGTATTTAGTCTTTCACTGTTAGTCTGATTTGTTATTTTTTGCTACCAAAAAAAATATATTTTATTATTTTTCTTCTTTAGCCCTACAGATCGAAGTCGTCGACCATGGATGGAGACGGTGACAGTAGGGAGTCTCTGTTGGAAGGCTTCTCTGGCAGCTGGGCTGTGTCCAGTCTGCCGCCCTCTTCTGAGGGTGTGGGGCCCAACCATGGACAGTCCAGTGTTCGGGGGTAGGACAGTCTTCCTGCATACAAAAAAAGAAGCGGGTCCGTTCTCTATCCAGGTTGGGGACCCGGCACCGCTCTACCTCGAGGTCTTCTCCTCATAAGGGGAAGAAACTGTGCCACTCGAGGTCGCCCTCTGGTACGTCTGACAAGAGGTCTTTGGTGTTCAGGAACAGTTCCCAGCTGGCCTCCGCTCGCGATCGCTCTGATTCTCGATACTAGAGCCCCTCCTTGTCCTCTTGTGGGGTTTCCGGTGGGCAGTTTAATCACTGGGCTGCTCTTATGGAGCAGTGTGTACAGCGTCTGGCTCGTTTGCTCCTTTTCACAGATCCAATACCGGGACCTTCTAGCCTAGGTGCCTTAGAGCCACGGTTGGGACTTTTCGGGTCAGGTTGAGTGTTCAGTGCCAGCAATGGAATTTCCTCCCTTGCCAGTGACTGCACCTCGAATGCCGGTTCCACGTGCCTACCTACCTCATTCTGTTTCCTCGCAGGGACAAGCATTGGCACCACCCCCTCCCCTTATTTTTCTTCTAGGTCTGGATTTGGTCTTTAGGCGACTCTGTCTTGGTCGGTGCTGCATTCGGCACCAGTTCCTCGTGGGTCGGCTCCTTGGCACCTGTTCGGTGTCTCCTGTTTTTTTCTCTTCCCAAACCAGGCCACGGCCTTTTGGGGGCCGCATTCGCCCCCTCTGAGGGGGGGAAATGGAACAGGATGAGTCTGACCCTGACCTCATTCCTGAGGAAGGTGATGAAGACTCCTTCTACAGCCTGGATGGTAAGCCAACAGTCCCAGGTGAAGCTCCTGTGCAGGACCTCTAGTTTCAGTCCTTACTTAGGAATATGAGGGCAACTTTGGCTCTTCAGACTTCTTCTGTAGATCCAGGAAGGCTCATACATCTCAAGTGGCGTGATGTCCCAAATATTTCAGTGAACTCTACGCCACTTTCCCCCCCACCCTTTGAAACACTGTCTGAGGCTGTGTGGCGAGGCCTGCCCTTACTCTTTCTATTTGCAACTCCATAGATCAGAACTATGTCCCTCCTAAGGAGAGACCCATTCTAGGGACATGGATATGTTGTTCATCCACACTATCTGGCAGGTATCCTTGCCGTTTTAAGTCTTGCCGGAAGGTCTTCAAGCTGGCTCCTCCCACCCATCCGGGTGGTAAAACTCTCAGCTCCGCCCCATGACGCCAGATCTTCCTTACCTCTTGGAAGCTCAGGTTCCCTCCTTAGCGCTCTGTGTTTTAGACTGGATCCTAACTCTTCGGTTCGTCCGAAATTGGTTTTGAAGTTTTTTAAACTTCGGTCTTCATCTTCCCTCCCAGCTGCGATGGACAAATCTGTTCCTGGCTTTCGGAGGTGCCCTTGCAGGCAGAAAATGTCCAGGACGGATCCGCACTCCACACGCGTCTTCTGCCTAGGCCTAGATCACGACCTGCAGGCCTGCGAGTTGTGCCGCTCTTTCTCGGCCAGCGTCCTGGACTATCGCGCTGCCTGATTGACGCTCGGGTGCCCTGAGAAACATTTCCCGCCAGTAAAATCTAAAGAGGCTCATTGGGCGGTGTCCGCGGTGGCTGGCTCGGCTGAGCAGCTCGAGCAGATGATCGCCCTTGAGGAAGAGGCGGCCCGGGCGTTTGAGGAGGCCGTGGCTCAAGCCACAGCTCATGTCTCCTTGGCTTCGGCCTTTTTGCAGCTCTCTTTGGGTACTTCCTATACAGGGGCATTCAGGGATCTGTGCAGGCCTTTTCCATCCATGGGTAGTGTTCCTCAGGCACTAAGCACAAAATGTTCATAGGCGTGGACTCCCCTGATCCGTCGGTGCCCCTGTGATAGTCTCTTTTCCATAACGGACTTGCATGACCAGTGTTTCACCTGCCTAGGGCCAAACCATGATATAGATCACTGCAACACCTGCTTTTCGATGGATATTTGCCCTTTGGCCAACCGCACGGCGAGGTTGGGGCGGGCCCTTCCCACGGGTTTACCCCACTGCCATATGCACCAGGGGAGAGCAGGCCTCCACTGTCACAGATCTCACTGAGAACAGACGCCTGGGCCAGGGGTCGGGTGGACAGTCTGCTTCCTCTGAGGGACCGGTTGTGCACCCCTCGTAACCTAGTTCCCTTCTGGGGAACTGGGCCACGCCAGTGTTGTGGTCTCAGCTATACACAGGCCCTACATCAGCAGTTCCTTCAGAGGCTCCAGCGGGCATGGCCTCGGCTTCTGACACAGACTGTGGTACCGGTGAGCAAGGCAGTGGCGCAGTTGCTGCTGGATCCCTTCCTGACCACCCACGGTGCCGGGATGGGTAGACTGTATGGCGCTGCCTCTCTTGGGATCTCTGTGGTCTCCTCCCCGGAATTGCAGGATGACCGGGATGATCCTGACTGGCAGCCAAGCTCCCCGGAGCTACAGACACTCCCCGAACTAAGCAAGAGGACTTCTTCTTGGTCCAGTTCTCAGGCCGACACCACTCGCGGCACTGCTCCTTTCTCTGCTGGCGCCACCCTCGGTGCCACAGAGGTCTCTGGAGCCACGTCCAATTATGGCGCCGCCTTTGGGGTCGGTACCATATACGGCGCCACTTCCAATGTCGGTGCCACTTCGGGTGATAATGCCACCTTCGGTGCTGTTTCCATCTTGCGTCATGCTGTGTCCCGGTGGCCTCGTCTACTCCAGGGTGGAGTCGGTGCGCTGGTCCGGGCTCCCGTCTCTGGCTAGGGGCCGGAGCCCTGCTGTGGGTCGGATCTCCTCACCAGGAGTCTTCCACCACCCTATTGGCTCTGAGAGGGTTGAGCAACAGTCTGTGGCTGAGCAGTGCAGCCCCCTCCATAGGGAAGGGTCCCCTGCTTGCGTCCACAGCCCTGGCAGAGGGGCGTCTTGTCTCCGAAGACTATTCTGTGCCACCTCCTTCCTCCCTGCCTCCACCTCCCCTTCTCCCAGGTCTATCTGGTCCCTTGTGACCCCCTCACCTGGGAACAGTATAGGGTTACGGCGAGTGCATTCCCCGTTTATTTTAGGGCCATAGATGAGATGGTTCTTCCACCTCCTTCCTTGACATCGTCGCGCCCTGTACAGAGTCCTTCTGCATCGTCTGCTTCCACTTCTGAGGAAGAGGACTCTCCCTCTTATCTTTCCTCAGATGCTAACTTCACGGAGTATCAACAGTTCCTCACGACAATGTTGAGAGGAGCTTCACCTTCCCCCATTGCTAGAACGCAATCCTGCGCGTGCCACACTGGCATTCCTCTGGGAATACAGCTGAGAATCCGTGGTGATCCCTCCATGGCCTCATCCTTTTCATGAGGGAGTCGCATAGCACCTGGCAGCTTCCCAGTTCCTCTTCTCTAGCCCCTCGGGACTGCCAGTGCAGGTATTGTACTCCCCCCCGGGTCTCCAGGAGCTATGGCCCATCCCGAGTCGGGGTTGGAGTGGCTGGATACCCCTTCAGGGCATCTGCGCCTGTCAAGAGACCGCCCCTCACCAGAGACTGACTCTGTGGAGTTTAATCGCTGGGGCAGACGAGTCTTCTCTCCAGCGTAGCTCTTGCTTTCCATCTCGGCACATGAGGTGCGCATGGTGGCCTAGGAAAGGCACCTGTGTGCTACGCTTGGTCAGATCCTAGCAGCCACGCCTGATAGCGAGGCAACCTGGCGAGCCATTGCCATTTCTACCCATGGCTTGGAACTGGTAAGACACCAAGCCAGGGTATCTTATGATGCCAATGCGGTAGCCTCCAGGCTTGTAGGAACCGCAGTCTGCATTAGGCGGACGGCGTAGCTCCATCTATCCCGGTTGTCAGCCATGGCATGTCGTAGGGTGATTGCTTCGCCATTCCAGGGAGCCTTGTTCTTCTCCCGCAGTGCCAGGCGAAAGCTTTCTGGGCGCCCTCCTTCTCCTTCAAGTCAGGAGCCTTGACCTGACTGTGACCAGTAGCTGGTCTGTCCAGACCCGTGATGGGCTCCATCCTTTTGTGAGTCCCCCACAGAAGGCTGAGGGAAAGTTTAATCCTCAGGGAGCTGTCAGCACCACAAACATGGTGATTGGTACCCACCAGTGATGAATGGTGAAGCTTGATACAGGCAAGATATGAAAATTTTGTACCTACCGTAATTCTTGATCTTCCTGTATATCTTCACCATTCATCACTGCTTCCCAGCCACCATCCCGTCTTGGGCCTCAGCTTTCTGG
The DNA here is from genome assembly GCA_016271365.2 of Neoceratodus forsteri. NCBI lineage: Eukaryota > Metazoa > Chordata > Ceratodontiformes > Ceratodontidae > Neoceratodus > Neoceratodus forsteri. Next base: position 1,148,118,970 of record CM057453.1, read on the forward strand.
GCCGTGCCTCCTCCCTGCTTGCCTTCCCCCCATTTGAGGCCAGTTGCGAGCATAGTCCCACTGGCACCTCCGGGTCTACTGATCCTTCTGTGAAGCAATAGGGCTCCACTGCTGGGGGGAGGGTAAGCAGGAGCTCTTGCCCTCTTTGTCCAGGGGATCTTCAAGCTCTGTACTACCTGGTGGGGTCTCCATGGGGCAGCATTCTGTACCATGGTTCTGGTTTTGCCCCCCCCTTCTTTTTTTCTGCGTGAGGCCCTTCATTCCTTCCCCTGGGCCCTCGCCTTGGTGGGTGGAGCTCCGGGGATCCCTATCTTTTCTTCCTCTGTCTCTGAGCCACAAGTGGTTCATTTACACACACATGAGCAGCAAGTGGCTGGCCATAGAACAAGGTCCTTCTGGTCTCTTACCTTTTGGTGACATGAACCCTATTTTCTAGGGACGTGGATATGTTGTTCATCCACACTTCTTGGCATGTCCCTTTCCCCTTTAATTCTTGCCGGAAGGTCTTCAGGCTGGCTCCTCTCACCCACTCGTGTGGTATAACCCTCGGCTCTGCCCCGTGACACCAGGTCTTCCTTTCCGCTGGAAGATACAGGTTGCCACCTCTCCGCTATCATGTTTTGTAGACCTTTGCTTCAGATTCTTCAGATCGTCTGAAGATTTGGCTCGTTCGAGCTAGCAGTTGCAATTTGTGCTATTCGATCATGAAAGATAAATCTTCCCCCGGTTTTCGCCGGTGCCCGTGCAGCCAGAAAATGTCACGCACTGATCCTCATACCTGTGCGTGTACTGTTTGGGTGTCGGCCATGACACCCAGGCTTGCGAGATGTCTCTCTTTCCATCTGAATGTCCTCGACGATCGTCTCTGCGCCTCGAGGTTGGGCAGGCCCGAGAACGAATCCTCCGGAAATCCAAAGAAGCCTAGTGGTGGTGGTCTCAAGCTGGGTCCTACGAGTAGTTAGAACAAATGCAGGACTTGAAGAAGAAGCAGCGTGGCACAGAGCTCTCCTCTCAGCTGATTTTCATTCCTGTCAACCTGGGCTCAACATTCTCGGATTCATTTCGGGAGTTGTGCTAGTCTCTCCCCACTAAGGGCAAGGGACCTTCGGGCTTGCATATCCCCTGGTCCCATAATAAGGACAGGGACCCAAGAGATTCTTCATCTCGGCGGAGACGTTCTTGGGATCATGAGCGATCTCAGTCCCAGGAAACTGCAGTCTCGACTTCGGTCCAAATTGCTTCCTCAACTGCTGGCTTCTCGGCTTTGCCATCTGGTCAGTTGGCCGAGGCCTCGATCGACGTTGCGGTTGAGATCACTCTCAATCTGTTGTCGCCAGACGAGGCCGACAGCTCTTTGACTAGGACCCCGGTCCTGCCTCTTCCTGATGAGGAGACCCAGCCAGCTGGGAATCCCATCGAGGAACCGGTCCCTGATCCGAGGAAATCACCGGTTCCCCTGGTGTCTCCCGAGTGACTGACTTGGCCAGTCCGGTCAAGTCCGAGATCCAGATCTCAGACCCCCTTGACTGACAGGCCAAGGAAAGAGCATAAACGTGCTAAAAAGAGGCACTGCCACCTTTCACCCTCATCCACATCAGATGAGGAGAGGCTTCGGTGGAAACTCCGTCGACGCTACGAGGATTTAATGTGGCAACAGCTGATTATGTCCGGGCAGAAGCCTACTTCGGTTTCTTCCACTGCCATTACTTGGCTTTCGCCTCCTAGGCCAAAGCCGACTCCACTAGAACTGGTGAAATTGGTTCCCCCGCCAGCAGAGCTGGCTAAACCTGCCGGGTTCAGCCAAAATCGGTCTCTCCACGATTTGTGTTGAAGCGCCATGCGCCCTAAACAGCCTTTGGGACGGCTCCTCGTAAGGATGCGCCGGATCTGTTTCGGTCTTCTCGCATAGGTTATCGGTTACCCTTACACCTGACCACTCCAGGTGTGTAGAGGGGGACCTTGGTGGCCAACCGATTTATCCAGATTCTTCGGATTCTGACGACACCGACGACCTCCTCTCTCATCCGCTGGATGATGAGTCCGTTGTTAGTCTGTCGACAGAGGAGGGCCCTTCATCATTTTTGGGGATTCTCCGCCTTATCCCTGAATCTGCTGGGATGCCCCTGGAACCTGTCCAGAAAAGGGCAGAGTACCTTCTTACAGATATTCATAAAAGAGGGGATACCCCGGAGTCATGTGATGTGTCGGAGCGGGTAAGACACTGTAACCTCAGCTCTGCTTTCCAGCTCCTAAATTTAAGTCTTTTATAGCTGTTTTAGCCAGCAGAAAATACTGGTTTGTCTTTATGGAGTGTGATAATCATTGCGAGGCATTGGCAGACAGTCTCCTGCTCTCCTGGGGTGCAAAAAATTGGACAATCGCCAGCCGCTTGCCATGGAGGCAGACATGCGGCCTGCAGGGCCTTCACACACTCCTCCAACCACGCCGGAGAAGTCTAAGGTGACTAAGAAGCTGAAAACTCAGCCAGTAGCCGTCTCTAAAGCAACACTGCCTCTGGTTCCCCTCACAGAGGAAAAGTTTTTATCTGAGATGTCTCCCTTGAAAGATGCGCTGCTGGGTATAACTAAACAACTTACCAGTCTGCAGCAGATCTCTGAGACTCTATCTCGCCGGATGGGGGATGTGGAAGCACGAGTGAGCTCTCTAGATGACTGGCGCTCCCGGCAAGAGTCTGATGCCACAGTGGTCTGCCGCAAGCTTACTAAACTAGAAGAAAAGATAGAAGACCTTGAAAGTTGCAGCAAGAGGAATAACCTCATCATCATCGGTCTCCTGGAGGGGCTGAAGGGCAAAATCCCGTATTGTTTACTCAAAAGTTCTGCGAGAAGATAGGGCCCTTGCCTAATGGGCCTAGCTATATAATGAAAGGGCCCACAGGGCGCTCAGACCGATGCCTGCCTCTTAACTCACCACCTCGCCCTCTTATATTCGCTGAAATATTTAGATAAGATGCACATCCTTACAAAACTCAGGGAGATGAAGGAAATCCTGTGGGAGGGAGTCAAACTTCGCATCTCTCAAGACCTCCCAAAGTCAGTCAGGCTGAAAAGGGCTGAGTTCAACCATATCATCTCCAAGCCTATGGCGGCAGGCCTGTGCTTCAAAATGCTGTACCCCGCTAAGCTACAAATTCTCTGCCAGGGTTCCCCAAGATCCTTCGACTCGGAGGCACAGGCCAAGCTGGAGTTACCCACGCTATTTCCAGACCTGTTCCAGGCCCCAATGTGAACTACTTCAGCATGGAACATGACTTTAGTCAAATAGTTTCAGACCGGAGTACAGGAGTATCTTGGAACTACATACTTTTGGATTTCGACCCTTAAAAGTATTTTGTCTGTGTGTGTTTCACCCCTTAAGGACCTCATCAACCTCAGCTCATCCTTCGGACTATCCCCCTGTCATTATCTGGAACATGAGCTTTCCTGGGACAGTATCCCTCTTTTGACTTCAGCCCTTGGCATCAACCAGAGCATCTGTGACGTTTTGAACTAGCGAGGAAGAGCACGAGTGAGCACCCTATACCCTCTTGATCACACGGTTGCAGTTGTCTGGGGAACTCATCCAGGGTTGGTACAGGATGGAGGATTCATGGAGTTAACTGCGACACATGGAAGGTAGGTCCCTGGGATGTCGGTGGGGGAGCGGGAAACCTTGAGGGGTCAGGGGTCTCTCCATTCAGTTCCCGCAGTGGCGCACCCGCATTGGCTATTAATTGCCCACCTAAGTATAAGATTGGGAGCCTCAGTAAGGTTCGATCCATTCCAGGGGGTCAGGACTTTTTTCTTCTGTCTTATAGGCACCTGGGAGTTACGAGGTGAACTGGTGCTATGCCAAGCTTTCTAAGGTAGCTACCGCTTGTATGGGCTCTCTTGGACTATAAAACCTGGTGAAATTATGGTATAGTGGGACACAGGAGATTGTGAGGATGGGTCCCCCAACACGGTCCACTTCAACTAATGAGGAGTCTGGCATCCTAGGGCATAGACTAGGGGGCAGTATGCCTCTGAGTGAAGGTATATTACTGCATTTGGCCTGGGCAGCCCCGAGTTTATAGACGAGACTGCCTTGGGGGGCATATATAACCAGTGGCTCCTACTGTTGTTGGAGGTCCTGGGCTGGAGTTGACTTTAGTGGTGGGAATTGACTGACAGGGTGCACCAAGCGGTGTGTTGGGGAGTTGAACAGACTCTGGGTAAGCCTGGTCCCACAGATGATTCCCTGGAGGACTTCTTATCCTGGTTCTTGGGGGCACTGTGGAGCTACCACGATGTACCCTGGAGAGGAGCCCTACGGGTTGCACCAGCTAGCTGATCCTTAAGCAGAGGCCTCGGAATCTGTCTATTGCTGGCAAGCTCATAGACGTGTATTCTTCAGGATCCTGGTCTTGTTGGTACAGGGGGACTTCAAGAACTAGTAAACTGACTTTTTGGACTTGATAACATTAGTTGGCACTGGGCTAGTAGCGGCTGTCATAACCTCTCAGTGTTACAGATTACATATGAGCTGGGGGGAGGGAGCCTGCTCTGAGGTGGGGAATCATCACGGACAAGGATAGTGTGGAGGAGCGGCCTTTAGGGCCAGTGGCAAGGCTTTTGTAAATAGTTATTGGGGAGGGCAGGGGGAGGGTGGGTTCTCCGGAGGTTCATTGCATTTGATCTTATCTGTGTCAGTCTTCACCATTCATCACCTTTTGGTATATGGCGGAGGGTCATGACCCAAGGGCTGCCTTTTTTTTTGGATGGTAGGTTGGCGGCACCATCTGCACCGCCCTAGGAGCTGGCCTTTTCAGTGGCGCTTGCAGGTTGGCCGTTAGGTGCTGTCGGCTCCACCCTCCCGCCAGTTCTTCATCTCCCACCGTCGAGGTCACCTCGTGGGACGCTGGAAGAAGATTTTTGAGGCCTATTTCTCGACTATGTCATTCCCTTACTTTCGGTGCAGAAGTTCGTCGGTTCCTCCTGCCGCTTCTGTTTTGCAGTACTCGACATCGCCCGGTAAGACCTTTCCAATTATTCTATTTTTTACGGCGTCTAATCTGTTTTTGGTGGTTTTTCCCCTGTAGGTCATGTCTCAGTCGGAGGGCAAGAAGACTTCTAGGACGGGTCAGCCCCCCATGCGACGGTGCCCATGCGGCCGAAAATATTTAGTCACCGACCAGCATGACCATTGTCTTGCGTGGTTCTGGGCCTGGCTTCACGACATGTGTGGATTCGCAGACGCCCATTTCTCCATGGATCGGAGAGTAATCGAACATCGCGTGGAAAGTGCGGGCTCCCGACGATTTTCAGGGGTCAGGTTCGCACTCGTCTGGCCAAGCCATGTTCTCTCTGCCTTTCCTCCGGTCCCTTCCTGGTTCTATCTCGAACTGAGGAGGAGGGAGCCTCGGCTTTTCCCAGCCTAGCTGGCTGAGGCTCCTGTCACAGGAGCAGGAGGCCGGTCTGTTTTCTCCCGGGGATGGACTGGAGGCACCGTTAGCAATCACCCCTTGGGTGAAGGCTCCCAGTGTCGGACCAGCGGCTTGGAAGACCTGGCTCGGCGCCATCCTTGATGCCGTCGGTCGAGGCGCCATTTGGGCCTCGGCACTGTTCGCTGGTGCCGTGGGCCCTGACGTGCACTGCTCTTCTGCCGTGGTTGTCACTCGGCGCGGTTCGCGGCGCCAGTAGTGCTAGTGGCGCAGTCAGAGTTTCTACGGCACTGTCTTAATCTTCCTCTCCACGCCAAGGTTGAGCATGGTGCCATGTCTTTCTCAGGAGTTGTTTGTGGCTCCGAGTGAGCTCACGTCGCCGTGGGGGTTCCGGATCTCAGCGCACCACTGTCGGCGCCACTTCTGCCCTCAGCGCCGCTTGTGGGGCCGGGCAACGCCGATGGGACTGTTGGGGCTGACGTCGGCACCGTCTCTGCCCTCGGGGCTGCTCACGGCGCCGTGGGGCTGGACAGCGCCGTGTCAGGGATTGCTGCCCGTGTTGTAGTCGTGCCTCCTTCTGCCACTGTTCGCAGTGCTGAGGGGGGCATTGGAATCATCTCGGGTGCAGTCTCCTTTTCTGGTGCCCCGTTTGGTCAAGATGGCGCGGAGTGCCCACCCACCGTCTGGCACAGGACTTGGGTTTCCACTTCTTCAGAGGAGGAGTCGGATTCTGGGTTGGACAGGCAGTCTGGTTCCTCGGAGCTAGTTGCCCAGGTGGGCGCTCTAGTAGTATCCTCGGCAGGCAGCGACCAGTGCCCCTCTGAGGATTGGACAGCGGCTGCCGTGGCCAGGGTCAGGGGTGCTGACCAGCAGGCAGTAGTGCAGGCCACTATTGCTCTGCAGCCTGGTCTCGGAGGGTTCGCTGACCCCTCAGTGATTGTACCCCCTCGAGTGGTGTGCCTAGATTGACCAACTTTGGGGCCAATCAGAGCACCCACAGGAGGGGAGGGCAGTACTCCTTGGATAGCTCCTTCGGGGGCTGACCAGGGTTGCCAGCTGCCTAGGCTGGCTCTTTCGAGGAGGAGGAGGGCACTCTCTGATTCCATGGGGTCGAGGGGCGTGAGTTCTGTTCGTCGGCCTTTTTCTGGAACCCACCCGGGCTCTGGGAGGAGCTGTAGTGCAGATCTCCGTTCTTTCCCCTCGATTTCTTTGAAAAGACCCCGTTCTTTGGAGGTAGGGGACCATCCTTCTGGACCTACACGGCCCCGGTCACCTCACGGGGGATTCTTCCGGGCGCAGCCAAGGCAGTTCCGAAATGGTTGTTCAGCTGTCGGCTGTGGGGTCTTCTGGAGCTCTTGGTCTGCTCCCTAGCCCAGGCGGAGGCCAGTCGACTTCTCTTCTTGGCTCTGTCCCCATCCCTCTGCCGCATTCTCCTGCGCTTCCTGGTATACTCGGTCCTTCCGGGCTTCTCACCTGGGAGCAGTTCAGAGCCGTGGCTGCTCAGTTCCCCGCTTACATCAGGGTCATGGACAGACAGGTTTTTCAACCTCCCCCTGAGCAGCCGCGCTCCGAACAGCCTAGGTCCTCTGGCTCCTCGTCTCCCTCTTCTGGGGAAGAGGAGCCTTCTGTCCACATTTCTCTAGCTGCTGATCTCACAGAGTATCAGCGATGCCTTGTGAGGATGTTGGAGGACCTGTGTATGACCCCTCCCACTCCAAGCAATCCAGAGCACTCGGGGCACTTCTTTTTAAGCAGTTTCAGCGAGGACACCCTTGTGGTGCCTCCCTGGCCTGCTCCCTTTCGGGAGGCGTCGTTGCATTCCTGGCAGAGACCGTTCTCCGGAGTTCCTGTCCCCAGGGATCTCTGCCAGCAGTATTGCACCCCCCTGGAGTCTCCAGGTTCCATGCCTCATCCTCAGTCAGGATTGACGCAGCTGGACACTCCTGATGGGCTTCGCGCCCTTCATTGTGACCGGCCCCCAGATCAAGACTCCTCGGATTTTGACTTCTGGGGTAGGAGGACTTTCTACTCGGCACGGTTGCTGCTCTCTATCGCAGCACATCAGGCCCACTACACAACGTATGACAGGTTCCTGTGGTCCAGGCTCGGTCAACTCCTAGCCTCAATACCTGACACAGAGCAAACCAGACAAGCCATTGCACTCTCTGCATGTGGCCTGGAGCTAGCAAGGCACCAACTGAGGGCATCTTACGATGCCAACGAGGTAGCTACCAGGGTCGTAGGGACAGTGATCTTCACTAGGCGGATGGCATGGCTACGTCTTTCCTGGTTGTCACCCTTGGCCCAGCGTAGGGTAATCAACTCCGCTCACCAGAGAACCTATCTTTTCTCCCGTGGAGCAAGACTGCGTTTCAGGGCAACTTCCTTCCCCCTCCGGGGGTCCCCGTCTCACTCTCGGGCCTCTCCAGGCCCCGAAGGTTCTCCCTCTTAGTGTGTCACCCACTGAGAGCTAAGGGACTCTGTCCCTTAGGGTTAAAAGAAAAACCCCTTTGGAGGGCTCGGCACTCACCCAAAGGTGATGAATGGTAAAGATTGACACAGATAAGATATGAAAATTACATACCTACCGTAATTATGATCTTTCTGTGTATCTTCACCATTCATCACAATCCCACCCTCCATCCCCCTGGGGCCTCAGTCTCTGGGTCCCCCTCCCTCTCTCTGTCCACCCCCCCCCCCTTTCTTTGTCAGGAGTGGGGTAAACAGGGACACATAGGGGTATGATGTTTCTAAGGGGAGAGTGGTCAGCATGAGGGGCATTCCTTCTTCAGTGCTCTAGCTCCACCCCTGTGGGGTGGGAGTTGGCAGTTGCCCTCCATTCTCTCCTCCTCCTTGTTCCCGTCCATCTTTAATTTTTTTTGTCCGTTGGACACATCATTTATTATTTAAAAAAAAAACTATTATCTTTCACCAAAAATGTTTTCTCCTGAGAGGGGGAGAATTCTCTGTGTCCTGTCTTTCTTCCAGAAGAGCCGTTTTCTGATTTTGGAGTTATTGCCAGTGATTCCGTGCCTTGAATTCTGACAGTGAGCCTTTTGGCTACTCCTTGCAGTTTCTGTACAATCTGGAGATAAGTCAAGGTCCAGGGTATGGTTGTTACCTTTCTCCTCCCCTCTCACGCTTATCCTAAATCCTTCCTTCCTCCTTTTCCTATTTCCAGAGATTGGGGCCCCTACCCAATCCCCTTAGACTTCCTTCTTATTCTGTCCTCTGTCATTTATTTCTCCTTTATGTTGTATATCTTTTCCTTTATCTGTCCCTTGGACTTTCTTGTCCCACCCTCCAACCCTTTTCCTCACCTCTCCGCGACTCAGAACTGGCAGGGGGTGGAGCCGACAGCACCTAACGGCCAACCAGCAAGCGCCACGCAGTGCGTCAGCCTCAAGAGCGGCACTGATGGTGCGTCTACTCCTCCCATCCAAAAAAAAAAAGCTCCTGCAGGGTCATGACCTCCAGCCATATACCCAAAGGTGATGAATGGTGAAGATACACAGAAAGATCATAATTACGGTAGGTACGTAATTTTCATTTGTATCCAATTTGGCTGTTGCATTGTGGGTCGGGGAGGGCTGGGGTGTGGTGGACCGACACCTGTAGCTCAAGGGCGAGCATTGTTTCTGTATGGAGGCTTGGACAATAGTACTTGGCACGAATTATCATGGGATCATTATTTAAATTCATGTCCTGGAATGTTACAGGGGCCAGTAATAAATGCAAACGCTACATGATTCTTTGACACCTCTCCAAATACCAACTGAATGTAGCGTTTCTGCAAGAAACCCACCTAAAGCCAGAAGATATCTTGCTTTTCCGTAGGGAGTGGGTGGGCCAAGTGTTCAGGGCAAGGTCCAGTAGTAAAAGGGGAGGAGTATGCATCCTGATTGACAGGAAGACTCCCTTTCAGCTAACAGACGAATATAGTAACCCAGAAGGCCGCTTCATCCTAATACGAGGCCGGTTGGGACTTAAAGAAGTTTTACTGGGAGGCATTTATGGTCCAAACACCGATTCTCCTATTTTTTTCTCCAACTTTATTACTCACCTCTCTACCCCCTCCATCCCTCTCACCGTTTTAGGAGGAGACTGGAATCTGGTATACCAGAACGATGCTGATAAGTCAGGGGGACAAAAGAAAGGACTATCACTGGCCCAGAGGGGCCTTCGGGAACTTCATACACGCTCGGGCTGGGCGACTCTTGGCGCATTTTCCACCTGTCGGACAAACAATACATGTTTCACTCACTTCCACACAACTCCTACTCCAGAACTGATCATTTTTTAATATCCACGTCCAGTCTTACTGGGTTGATGTCTTGTAATATCTTACCCACAGTGCTATCAAACCACGCCCCGATACTTATGGAGCATACCCTGGGTGGGTCAGACGATAGAGACAGAGTCTGGAGATTCAGTCCGGGAATCTTGCGAGATTGCCAAATTACCCAGTCCCTTTCTGCCTTCATCACAAACTTTTTTAAGGAAAATATGGGAACGGTGTCCTCTATGGACATGATTTGAGGAGCAGCAAAATGCGCAGTTAGGGGGGGAATGCATAAGAATTGCCTCCAAAACTAAAAAATTGAAAGAGGCGTCCATTAAGGGGATACTTGATTAAATCAGGACCCTGAGCGAGAGCTTTCTTCTTCTTCAGAGGAGAGGGTCTGGTCCAAACTTAATGCTCTTAGAGCTCAATATTTTGGACCGATGGCAACGAAAGCAGACTTTGCGCTGCAAAGGGCTAAGTTTCGATACTTGGAATCAGAGGAGAAAGCAGGCAAGTTACTGGTGCTGCGGCTTAAGCAACTAGAGGCACAGGGTGTAGTGCAGTGCATCCAGCCCACACAAGGTGGCCCAATTTTTACCAAGCCTAGAGAGATAGTGGAAACCTTTTAAACAATTTTATGAGAAACTCTACTCGATGGCTATCGAGGCCTTGCCCAAATCATCTCTTATAGACCCGTTTCTGAATTCAGTAGCCTTACCTTCCCTCTCTCGGAACCAGCAGACAGTCTTAAGTACCCCCATTTCAACCGAGGAAGTTAGGCAGGTTATTGGAGAGCTACCTAAAGATAAGGCCCAGGGCTCTGATGGATTTAACAATTCATTCTATGTGACTTTTGCAGAAGAGCTAGCCCCTTTCCTCTCGCAACTTTTCAATTCCCTACAATTTTCTGGCATCTCTGACTTCTCACTCACCCAAGCCTGGGTCTCAGTCATCCCAAAGCCGGGCAAATCACCCTTGGCGCCAGGTAACTAGCACCCTATATTACTGTTGAACTCTGATATATAAAGATCCTAGCTAAAATTCTGGCAAATCGTCTTCATCAGGTTTGGCAGAACTTAGTCAGTCCTTCTCAGGTGGGCTTCGTAGCAGGGCGGCTGTCCTCAGATCATACGTGTAAGATACTCCACCTTATGGCTTCGACTAGGGACTGCCCTACCGCTTCAGTCTTAATCTTGCTCGACGCCAAAAAGGCGTTTGATCGAGTCTCTTGGCCGTTTCTCTTTGCAGTGCTGAGTAAACTTGGCTTCCCTTCCTCATTCTGCGACTGTATGCACGTCCCATGGATAGGGTTCGCTGTAATGGTGTCCTTTCTACTCCATTCTCTTTTTTCTGCGGCACTAGACAGGGATGTCCTCGCTCCCCATTTCTCTTTAACCTTTACCTCAAGCCTTTGATTTTCTCACTGCAGTCATGTAAAGAAGTTCAAGACATCAGAGTAGGAAAGGCCGCATTTCCTTTATCAGTGAATGCGAACGATCTTATGCTGCACCTTGAAAATCCCCAGCAGTCAGTCCCATCAGCGATAAATATTATTAATCACTACTCGTCGTTTTCTGGGTATAAACGAAACGGCGCCATGTCCAGCTCTGGTGCCGCTTGCGGTGCTGAGTAAGGACACTGTGCTGTGGGGGCTACTGCTCTCTGCGCCGTTCACAGTCTCTGACCTTGATGCCGCTTGTGGCGCCGTGACAGGCTCTGGCTCCGATACTGCTGCAGCCCTCGACGCCGTGTCTTCTTCGTGTCCGTTGGCAGTGCGGTTGAAACCGGTAGCTCTGGTGCAGTCCCTTGGACTGGTGCCCCATTCAGTCAGGATGGCAGTGGGCATCCGTGTACCATCTGGCACCGGACTTCGCTCTCCACCTCGGTGGAGGAGAACTCTGAGTCAGACAGGCGGTCTGACTCTTTAGAGTTGGCCGCTCACGTGGACACCCTGATAGTGTCCTTGACAGACCGGAACCAGACCCCCCTCTGAGGAGCGAACAGTTGCTCCCAGGTCCAGGGGTGCTGGCAGTGGTGCAGGCCACTGTTGCTCTGCAGCCTGGCCTCGGAGGGTTTTATGACCCCTCAGTGGTGGTACCCCCTTAGGTGGTGTGCCTGGATCGCCCAACTTTGGGGCTGATCAGAGCACCCACAGGAGGGGAGGGTGCTGCTTCCTGGATAGTCCCTTTGGGCACTGACCAGAGTTGTCAGCTGCCTAGGGTGGCGTTTACGAGGAGAAGGGCTCTGTCGGAATCCGAGGGGTAGAGGTTCAACACGGCGACCCTTTTCTGGGACCCACATGGGTTCGGGAAGGAGTCTTAGTGCGGACCTCCGCCCTTCCTTTTCGGTTTCCTCGAGAGGGCCCTGTTCTTTTGGAGGTAGGGGACTGTCCTTTTGGAGTTCCAAGGCCCTGGTCACCTCACGGGGGGGAATCTTCAGGGCACAGCCTAGGCAGTTCCAGAATGGTTGACCAGCTGTCGGCTGTTGAATTTTCCAGAGCTCCCACTTCCCTTGGCGCTCCAGGTGTGCTCTCTTGCCCAGGCAGAGGACAGTTGATTCCTGTTGTGTGCTCTGCCCCCCACTCCTCTGCCACCTTCTCCTGTTCTCCCAGGCATTCTTGGTCCTAGCAGACCTCTCTCCTGGGAGCAATTTAGGGCTGTGGCTGCTCATTTTCCCTCTTTATGTTAGGGCCATGGACAGGCAGGTGTTCCAACCTCCCCCCTAAGCAACCAGCCACTGAATCTTTAAGGTCCTCCACTTCTTCATCCTCCTCTTCGGGAGGAGAGGAAACATCTGTCCACATCTCCCCTGCTGCTGATCTCACAGAGTATCAGCGTTTCCTTGTGAAGATGTTGGAGGACCTGCATATCACCTCACCCACTCGGCACAATCCGGAGCACTCGACGTGTGCCTTCTTAGGTGATTTCAGTGCGGACACCCTTGTGGTCCCCCCCGGCCTGCTCCCTTTCGGGAGGCACAGTTGCATTTCTGGCAGAGATCCTTTTCCGGAGTCCCAGTCCCTAGGGATCTCTGCCAGAGGTATTGTGCGCCCGAGTCTCCAGGTAGTTTGTCTCATCCTCAGTCAGGACTGACGCAACTGGACACTCCTGATGGGCTTCGCGCCCTTCACCATGACTGGCCCCCAGATGCCGACTCCATGGATTTTGACTTCTGGAGAGGAGGACTTTCTACTCTGCACGGTTGCACCTTCCAGTATCTGCAAATCAGGCCCACTACACTAACTATGATAGAATCTTCCTGGACATAAAGTCTCCACCACTCATTCACACTAATGGGATCTATGCCGGAGGCGCTAGGACCCAGCGGGAGCAAACGTTTTGTAGGAGGGCCGGCGCCAGAGATGGAGCCGTGAGGAGTGGCGCCGCGAGCCTCTGCTCGTGCGGCAGTGACTTTCTCGTGGACCCTCCAACCACCTCAGTTCCTTTTTTCCCCCGCCGTGTGCACTTTGGTGATGATGTCACTCACCTGCCGGGAGTCAAACTTCAAACTAGCAGCATAGTTTTCAGTTTATTATTTTGTAGCATTTCTCGAATAAAGTACCGCTTACGATAATTTATTCTTACCAAAGAAAGAAGTCTCAGCCTACTTTAACGGAGTCGACCATGAGCGGGTCAGGTGACGGTAGGAAGACTTCGTATGAAAGCTGTTCAGTCAGCTGGGCTGGGTCCCGTCTGCCGCCTTCTCCGGAGGGGGGAGGGGTCAGACAACGGATGGTCCATTGCCCGAGGGGATGGGCGGTCCCCCCCAGAAGCATAAAAGAAAACTGTCGCATTCTTGGCACTGTTCGGCCTCAAGCTGTTCTTCAACCCGTAGGTCAAAAAAGAGAAGGCATCACTCGAGGTGGCCCTCTAATATGTCTGCGCATCGTCGGTCGATCATTGGGGTTAGTTGCTGGTCTCCTCGTTCGGAGTCGCCGGTTTCTGGTTCTGGTCACCGACCTTCGACATTGGAGCCCTTCCCCTTCCTGGTATGGTTTCCATGAGCAGTTTCATCAGTGGGCGCTCTGATGGAGCAATGGGCTCGGAGGTTGGTCCGGGCCTCAGGCTCTTCGGGATCGGGCAGGCGATTGGGCCTCCCTAGTTGCGCAGTGCCCTCTTCGGTGCCGTCGACTCTGTGCTCAGGTGTCCCCCCTCCTCACAGGCTGCGGCGCTGGGGTCCACACCGATGCCTCTATCTCTTGGTATTCTTCCTTTCTTTCCCTCAAATTCTAACTTTCAGGGCCCTGGATTGGTTTCGGCACTGTAGCTGGGTCACTCAACGTCGATGCGGCTGCCGGCGCCTCTGCGTGCCTGTCAGGCCATGCGGCTTTTGGTATTGAGTTTCTCGCCACATGGCCTTCGGCACTATGTTCTTCTTCGTGCCGTCGGCTTTGTCAGCGCTGTGCTCTTCTTCGGCGCCAAGGCCTGGCTTTTCATCTGCCAATCTTCAGGGCTTCTCCTCCCCGAATTCTTTTCCTTGCTCTTTTCCTGCTGATTTTCATTCCTTTCCTGTCCATGCAATCCCTCCTGGACTGTCGGGAGATGATATTGAGCCTGACCCAGATCTTAGACTGGACGATGATGTGGAAGGAACGGGGTCTAATCCTGTTGCAGAGCCTGTGGTCGAGGACCTGTCATTTAAGTCTCTGCTGAAAAATTTGAATTCCACTCTTTCTCTCTAGACTGTGGACATCGATCCTGGGAAGCTTTTAAGACTCCAGTACTTTTATGTTCCAGACATCCCTATGGACTTAACTCCCCGGTACAACCCTCCTTTGAGACGCTTTCTCAAATGGTATGGAACAATCCTGCTCTCATTCCTTCTGTGGCTAAGTCCATAGATAGGAAGTATGCTGCTCCCAAGGATCGACCTATTTTGGCCTCCCAAGCCTTTGCGGATCCTATTGTAGTCTTGGCAGAGAATGATATGGTTGTCCTTCCTCAGACTAGTACAACTTGACCTATAAACAAAGAATCTCTTAAGATAGATACTTTAGGTAAGAGAGTCTTTGCTGCATCCACCCTGGGTATGCGTATCGCCAGCTACCAGGGCTATTTCTCTCAATGTGAATATATTCTTTGGCATTCGCTCAAACAAATGGTTGAAGCTCTACCGGAGTCTGACACTAATTCAGAGCTTCTTCAAACCGTAACCAGGGTTATCGAGTCCAACAACCAACAGGTTAAAGCAGCTATGGATGCCTTCGTTACTGCCTCCCGAGCGGCGGCAGCGGGCATTTGTACCCGCCGCCATTCCTGGTTGCGCACTTCAGGTTTTACGAATGATGCCCAGCAACAGGTCATGGCGTTGCCTTTCGATGGTGTGTACCTCTTCGGCCCTCAAGTAGAACAGGCTCTAGAGGCCACACAAAAAACTAGGTCAGCCATTAAATTGGCTCAACCTCCTCCCGCCCCCTCTTGAGGGGGTGTTAACAAACGCCAGTTTCATAACCGTCAGTCCTTTCGAGGCAAAGGCAGGGGAGGTTTTAATAAAAAACCAAGCCCCTCAGGAGGTCACGTGATGAGCTAGTCGAGCAGGACATTTCTCGCGCCGCTCCGGGACCCGAAATTACTTTTTAAAAGTAAATCGCTTCGGGAATAGCTAGTTTCAGTTATTTTAACATCTTCCTGGACATAAGTCTCCACCACTCATTCACACTAGTGGGATTAGGGCCGGAGGCACTAGGACCCATCGGGAGCAAACTTTTTTGCTGGAGGGTCGGTGCGAGAGACGGTGCCACGAGACACGGCCCGCTGAGCTGCGGCTCGAGCGGTAACGTCCTTCTGCGCCGACCCTCCAACCGCCTTGTTCCCTTTTTTCCTACCGCTGAGTGCGCTTCAGTATACGACGCCGTCGTCGGGAGTCAAACTTCAAACTAGCGCTAGTTTTCAGTTTGTTTTTTGTAACGTTATCACGATAGTAGTATCGCTAATTTTATTCTATTTTCGAAAAAATTTTCAAATATCTTAAATTTAACTTACTTGAAGAAGTCTCGGCCTACTGGACGGAGTCGACCATGAGCAGGTCAGGTGATGGTAGGGAGACTTCGTATGAAAGCTGTTCAGTCAGCCGGGCTGGGTCCGGTCCACCTCCTTCTCAAGAAACTCAGCGGGGTTCCGACAACGGTCAGTCCGATGCCCGGGGGGATGGGCGGTCCCCTCGTCGGCATAAAAATAAACGGTCGCTTTCACGGCACCGTTCGGCCTCGAGCTCTTCTTCGCCCACTGGTCAAAAAAGAGAGGGTATCACTCGAGGTCGCCTCTGGTATGTCTGGCGCCGCGACGGTCGGTTATCATTGCTAGTTGCCGGTCTCCTTCTTCGAGTCGCCAACTCTGGCAATCGCTGCCTCGGCATCGGAGCCCCTCCCGCCTATAGGTAGGGCTCCAGATGAGCAGTTTCATCAGTGGGCCGCTCTTATGGAGCGATGGGCCGGAGGTTGGTTCTTCTGCCTGGCTCCGGTTGCCTCGGAGCCTCGGCCCCTCCGCGATCAGATAGGGCGGTTGATCTTCCTAGTCGCATGGGCGCCTTCTTCGGTGCCTGCGATCTGCTGCTTAGGTGTTTCCTCACATGGCTGGCGCGCAGGGGCCACACCGATGCCCTTATCTCCTGTTTTTTTCCTTCTTGCTTCCAGGTTCCTGGGCTTTTCCGCGCCTTTCTGAGCAGTCTGTTGGCTTGTCGCGCCGCTTTTGGTGCCGATGGGGTCTGCGGGTCGCTCATGCGCCATGGATCTGGCGCTACCAATGGGCGGCGCTGGCCGGCTTGGTGGCGCCTGCAGGCGAGTTGCCGGCTTCGTGGCGCCTGCTTGCGGCGCCGCTTGGGTTTTATGTGTGCCGCTTATGGGGTCACAGGCTCTTCTAGCGCCGTAGGCGCCTGAGGGCCGCCTCGCCCGCTTGTGCCTCCGGCGCCGGGGTCCTCGGGACTCTCCTTGTTTTTCTGATATTTCCTCCTTCCTAATTTTCATTCCTTTCCTGTCCAAACAGTCCTTTTCTGGACCATCAGGAGATGATGTTGAGCTCTGACCCAGACCTCGTTGGGTGATGAAGTGGAGGAAACAGGATCTTTCTTGCTACAGAGCCTGTGGTCGAGGACCTCGTCCTTAAGTCTCTGTTGAAGAACCTGAGATCCACTCTTCTCTCCAGACTACAGACATCGATCCTGGAAGATGTTAAGACTCCAGTACCTTCACGCTTGGAGATCCCTACGGATTTGACTCCTCCGATCCAGTTTCCTTCGAGACGCTGTCTCAAATGGTATGGAATAATCCTGCTCTTAATCCTTCAGTGGCTAAATCCATTGATAAGAAGTATTCAGCTCCCAAGGATCGTCCTATTTTGGCATCCCAAGCATTTATGGATCCTATTGTAGTCCTGGCAGAGAATGACAAGGTCGTTTTCCTCAAACTACTTCAGCTCGACTTTATTAACAAAGAGTCTCGTAAGATTGATACATTAGGTAAGAGAGTCTTGCTGCTCCACTCTAAGTATGCTATGACAGTTATCAGGCTATTTTTCTCAGTATGAGTATATCCTGTGGCACTCTATGAAAAGAATGGTTGAAGCTCTTCCAGATTCGGACTCAAGTCAGAGCTCTATTGACTGCTACTAGAGGTATTGAATCCACTAACCAAAGTCAAAGCCACCATGGACGCTTTGACGCTTCTCGCTCAGCTGCTGCAGGATTTGTACCGACGCCATTCCTAGCGCTTCTTCGGCTTCACGAATGATGCTCAGCAGCAGGTAATGGCGCTGCCTTTGATGGCACCCCTATCTTTTCGCCCTCAGGTGGAGCAAGCCTTGGAAGCCTCCTAAAGACTGATCGGCCATTAAATTGGCTGGACCTCCGCCTGCCCCATCTCGCGGGCATGCGAACAGACGCTGTTTCTTAGTCGTCAGTCCTTCGAGGCAGAGGCAGGGGAAGCTTCCATAAAAGCCAACCTGCCCAACCTCAGAAAAGACGCAGAAAGTGCAGGGCCTAAAGCCCCAGCGCCACCTTTATGATGTTGGCCCAAGTTCCATCCACACTGCCCGAGATGGAACTTCTTCTCCGTGGAGGTCGCCTGATGTACTTCTACAACGAGTGGAAGTCCATAACTTCATTGGTCAGCATTATCAGTTCAGAGTCCTGCCTTTGGCTATCCTCGGCGCCATGAAGTTTACAAAGTGTTGTGCAGTTCTCGCGGCGCATCTCAGGAACGGCGGATCTGAAGTCTTTCTCTACCTGGACGATTGGCTTCTAGCAAGCCCGCTCCAGCTAAGGGACTTTGGAAGCCGTGCAAACGACTTCTCGTCTTCTCACATCCATGGGAGCTCTGCTGAATCTGAAAAATCCCAACTGCAGCCCTCCCAGAGGCTCCTTTCTTAGGGACGCTTCTAGACACCTCTTCCGCAAGGCTTTCCTTCCAGAGGACAGAAGACTCGACATCCTTTTGATGGCCCGTTACATCGGGGAGAACCAATCGGTTACAGCTCTCTCGATGCAACGCATGTTGGGTCTCATGGCGTCCTCGGTGTTCACTGTACCCCTGGCCCGGTTGCACATGAGAACCACCCAATGGATGCTCTCCACTCAGTGGTCTCCGACCTCTCACCCCCAGTCTTATCCCATCAAGGTGACGGAGCCCCTTCGAAGGTCTCTCACCTGGTGGTCTCAAGAGAGCAACTCTCAAAGGGGTTCCCTTGCTCTTCCGGGACTATCAGATCTCCATCACCACAGACGATCGCTAATGGGATGGGGAGCTCATTGTCTCTCCCTCCACACCAAGGTGTATGGACTCGTTTCAATCTCATCTCCACATAAATGTCTTGGAGATGAGAGCGTGTCTTCTGTGTGATCCGAGCTCTGAAGGATGTCCTTGTCACAAGAACATTCTCCTTCAAACGGACAACAAAGCTGTGATGTATTACATCAACAAGCAAGGCGGTGTTTACTCTATCCCTTTGCAGGAAGCAATGAGGGTATGGGAGTGGTGCTTGGAGCACAAGTCTCAGATTCAAGCGGTTTATCTGCCAGGTATACAAAACGACCTAGCAGATCACCTCAGCAGAACGGAGGCAGACCCTCACGAGTGGTCTCTCGACCCAGCTGTAGCTCGGTCCCTGTTCAAAGAGTGGGGAACTCCAGACCTGGACCTTTTTGCATCCCCACTCAACGCAAAACTGCCTCTCTTCTGCTCCAGAAATCCAGGGCCTGGCATTTTCTGTCAGGATGCGTCAGGCTGCGTGGACAAACCGCCTTTTACGCCTCTTTCCACCGCTTTCTTAATCCAGAGAGTACTTTCAAGTTCCGAGTCTCAGTGGACCAAGATGATTCTCATTGCTCCTCCTGGCCTCGACAACTATGGTTTCTCCACTCAACAGTATGTTGGCAGCCTCCCAGACCACTTCCCTTGCAAGTCAATCTCTTGACCCAGGTTCGTTGATCCATCCCAACCTGAAATCACTTTCACCTTCATGCTTGACTCCTGAAGAGATAGAAGTGAATCGGCTCAACGCCTCCGCAGAGTCTCGAGCATCCTTCTGGCTGCTTGGAAGCCAGCCACACGAAAACATACGATCCAAATGGAAGCTGCTTCTCTCTGTGTGCAACGCCCTCTTGAACCCCTTCCTGTCCTCCTGACAAGGTTCTGGAGTATCTTTTGACCTATCTAACTCCAGGTCTTCAGTACTCCACAGTTAAAGTTCACCTTAGTGCCATCTCAGCTGCTCCATGAGCTGGTTTCATCCCTGACTCTGGCTCAGTTACCTATGGTGAAGAGATTTCTTAGGGATTCTTCATACCAGACTCTCTGTTAAGCGTCCAGTTGCAGCCTGGGACATTAACCTGGTGCTGGACATGCTCACTGAAGCCTTCGAACCCCTAGCTACCTGTGAGCTAAAATTTACCTGGAAGACTGCCTTTCCTGGTGGCCATTACCTCAGCCCGCAGAGTCTCTGAGATACATGCCCTGGTTACGGACCCTCCGAGATACTGTCTTCCATAAAGACAAAGTAGTTCTCCGACTCATCCAAAATTTCTTCCCAAGGTTGTGTCAGAATTCCATCTGAACCAACCTCTGGTACTTTCCCAGCTACTTCGCTAATTTCCAAAATGAAGGAACGAGCTCTTCATTCCTTGGATGTTAAGAGAGCCTTGCTGTTCTATTTGGACAGAACCAAGGATGTTCGCAAGACTCAACAACTCTCTTTGTTTCTTTCAGCGACACCGGCTGGGTCAACCTGTCGCTATCAGATGCATCTCATCATGGTTAGTGGCATGCCTTCGACATTGCTAATCCATGACTCAGGTTAAATTAGAAGGTAGAGTGTACGACACTCTACTAGGCGTGTCGCGTATCCTGGCGGAAATTGCAATGTTCCAATTGCAGATATCTGCAACGCCGCTACTGGAGCCTCAGTGCATACCTTCTACACTATGCACTGGATGTTCATGCCAGGCGACATTCCGCATTCGCAGAACCATCCTTAATGGGCTTCTACCTTAGACATGTGAGCTCTGGCCTCCTGCCGCCCTTTGGGGATTATCAGCTTGGTACTTCTCACTAGTGTGAATGAGTGGTGGAGACTTATGTCCAGGAAGATAGGAAAATTACGCACTCACCTGTAATTTTTGATCTTCTTGGACCTAGCTCCCCACCACTCATTCACACGCCCACCCTCCATCCCCCGAAGCTCACCGCTGTGTTGGTCTTCACTCCCTCAAATCTTTAGGCCGTGAGGACTTCTTTACTGACCCTTCTTACACGGGTCATAATGGACTATCTTATGTCCGTGTTTTAATGTTACAGTTACTCTTTACGTTAGTTGTGCTGCACCTCCTTGGTAAAAAGGTACTGAGGCGGTTGGAGGGTCGGGCGCGAAGTTGTCGTTACCGCTGAAAGTCAGCATCGCGGCGCCGTGTCTCGCGGGCGCTGCCTCTCGCACCGACCCTCCAGCAAAAGTTTGTCTCGATGGGTCCTAGTGCCTCCGGCCCTAATCCCACTAGTGTGAATGAGTGGTGGAGACTCGTCCAAGAAGATCAAGAATTACGGTAGGTACGTAATTTTCCTTTTTCTCCGACTGGCGGAACAGCTCGGCAGTGTTACTGCAGCAAAAAGGGGAAATTCACCGGACCAAAGCTACGGTTCATGAGGGGCACTAGCGAACAGCGTTCAGCCACGACAAAAAGTTGCTATGGAGCCCGAGACAGTCGAGCCCCTGGCGGCGAGATCTCCAGCCCTTAAACGGCCAAAGCCCCATTCACCTACCCCCAATGATCGGAAGAAGAGGCAGAAGAGCTGGGGCTACACCAAATAATGAGGATATACAAGAGATTAAACATTTGCTCCAGGGGCTGGTAGTAGATTTTGCAGCCTTTAAACGTGCATTGTAGTCATTAGCACAGAGGATGGGAGATGCTGAGGCCCGGATCTCCTCACAAGAAAGGAAAGTTTCTACAGTGGAACAAGAGTTGGTGGTGGTCAGAAAACAAATCAAGAAGTTGGAAGAAAGGCTGGAGGACCAAGAGTCAAGGAGCCGACGAAATAATTTGATTCTGGAAGGGCTTCCTGAGAAAGCAGAAGGTGCGGACTGTGTTTTTTTTTTGCAAGACATGCTGCTTAAACTGTTCGGCCCCACGCCATATGGGGAGACCTATAATCTAGAGAGAGCACACAGGGCCCTGAGAGAGGTGTCACTCCCGGGAGGAAGACCCCGAGTAATCATAATGCGGTTCCTCAACTATAAAGAAAAAATGTTTGTATTGGCCTCGGCACAGCAAAAGAAAACAATACAGTGGAATGGCGCCACCTTGTGGATGTTTCAAGACCAAACGCCTTCCGTGAGATGCAAACAGAAGGAGTATGTGGAAATTAAAAAGAAGCTATATTTGGCCGGTATCAAATTTCGGCTCCAGTTTCCTGCTACCCTGGTGGTCCGGCTACAAGCGGGGGAAAAGAGATACCTCACAGCCAAGGAGGCACTGGAAGGGTTTCAAGTGGAGCTCCCAAATTTATTCAGAACACCGACCTGAGACGACTAGGAAAGATGCCGAGAGTCTCTTTGGGCTGGGACTGTTGTAATTTCAAATTTGTTAATCTTAAACTGGTTAAATTTACCTTTAAGGTGGAGGAACCTAAAGCTTCAACTGGCTGGTTTTCGATAGTAGCTTTGAGATAGGGGGCATAGGAATGGTTACGGACGACTATGGGCTTAACAAGAGAAACCTAGGGAAGGGGTATGCAGGGTAATTTTATGTTCTAGGGACATGGATATGTTGTTCATCCACACTCATTGGCAGTATCCTTGCCGCTTTAAATCTTGCCGGAAGGTCTTCAAGCTTGCTCCTCCCACCCACCCGGGTGGTATAACTCTCGGCTCCGCCCCATGACGCCAGATCTTCCTTACCGCTTGGAAGCTCAGGTTCCCTCCTTAACGCTCTGCGTTTGTGACTGGTTCCTATTTCTCCGGCTTATGGATTTAAAATAATATTTTGCAAAAGACTTCAGTTCGATCCCTCGCTGCCGCGAAGGATAAATCGACCTCGATTTCGGAGATGCCCATGGCGGGCAGAAGATGTCTCGACGGATCCACACTCCACGGTGTCTACTGCTTAGGCCTTGAGCACGACCCGCAGGCTTGCGACCTGTGCTCATCTTTCTCGGCCTACGCCTCGGAAGACTGCTGCCCGATTGCAACTGGGCCGCCCCGAAGCGCTTTCTCCGTGAAGTCCAAGGAGGCCCGTTGGCGGTGTCCGCGGGGCGCGGGTTTCGGCGGATCAGCGCTCGAGCGGATGGTCGCCTCAAGAGGAGGCGGCGCGGGCCGTATTCTTCCTCGGCCGCCGTATTTATCCCGGCCTCTCTGGGTTCTTCCTACACGGCTTCCTTTAATGAGCTTTGGTCTGTCCCTCTCACTAAAGGAGAAGGGCCTGCCTGCTGGACCTTTTCGGTCCAAAAGAGGGACAAGGGTAAGTCCCTCCATCGGACGCTCTTGGGAGCGGAAAGGTCCCTCTCCGCTGGCCGATCGACGGGTTTCGCTTCGCATCATTACGCCGCTTCGCCACTGGCCTCACGGTGTCCCTGTCAGGTCAGTTGACTGAGACTTCCTACTGGATGAAGTTCTAGATTTTTCTCGACCCATTGGACGGGCTGTCGCTTTAGCAGCCGAGATTCCCTCTCCCGGTTCCCCGGAGGAGTTGAGGATCCTGGGCTCGCCTGTGCCTCCGGTTCCAGAGCCCTCGATGGACCTTCCGAGCCGAGGGAGTGTCGGTTCCGCCGACACCTCCCTGCACCACTCCCGGAAATTCCGGGACTCTCGTCTCGGTCTCGGACCTCTTCGCGGTCCAGCTGCTCCTTAGTCATAGCTGGGTCTCGGTCTCGGCACTGCTGCAGCGGGCAAGTCGGCTGTCTCGCCCTCCTCCTCGGATGAGGGAGGCTTCATGAATTACGCCGACGGTACGAGACCTTATGTTGCAACAGCTCCTCCTGGCCGGAATAAGCCGACCCGCGCCTTCCCCGCCATTATGGCTGTCTCCGAACGGCCGACACAACCTCGACTCTGCCCGAGGAGCCTATACCCAGGCCGTTGTTCCGCCAAAACCTAGCTGCTCCACCGATTATGTGGAACCTCCGCCTCAGCCACCAATTGGGGCTCGACCAAGATCTCGGTCGCATAGGTTTACCCCATCGGCTGTCAGCTACCCTCACTCCCACCCACCTCGGCAGGTGAAGGGTGGCTCAGGCCAGAGGAAGCCTTCGAGGACTCTTCCGAGTCCGAAGATGATTCCTCCTTCTTCTCCAAGCGATTGGACTGGAGTCTGCGGAGGTCAGCCACTGGTCGATAGCCCGTCTCTTCCTAGGGACTGCTTCGCTCATCCGGAGCTCAGGATGGAGCTCTAACCTGCTTCCAAACGGGCCAGGTATCCCCTCGGAGATTCTGGACCGAGGGATTCTCCGACGGAGGCTCCTTCCGGTGGCCGAGGCCATAGTGGGTCCAGCACTGGAACTTTGGCAGCGCGCCTGCTTCCTGCGCCTGCGCCTGGGCCAGGATGGTCCAGGAAGTATGCGGTCCCTATCGGTTCCTTGTCCTGTTTTCGTGAACACCCTCTGCTGAGGGGTTGAGCCAACGACAGCGTTTCGCCCGGCTGCGACCAGGGATGTGGACAAACCTCCTGACAAGGAGTCCAAGAAATTGGACTATGTCGGGCTAAAAGTCTATCGCCAAGGCCCTTCCTGCGCTTCGGCCAGCCAGTTCGGCCGCCCTCATGGCACATTTTCTCATGCCCTGTTGGGCTCCCTGGATGAGGTCATCCTCATCTTCCGGCCGATCTGCAGACTACGGTTAAGCAGGTGCGGGACCAGGGCAGGCAGTGGCCAAACAGCAGCTCCAGACTGCTTTGGATGTAGGGGACTCATGTGCTAGATCGGTGGCGGCCGCAGTGGCTATGGTCGGCGGGCTTGGCTGAGGATATCCACCTTTACTTGGATCACCAGCACAAGTTGGCGGATGTTCCCTTTTGGGACTGACCTCTCTCCTTGGGGTGGATGGTCACTGCAGAGGATCGAGAAGTCCAATGCCACCTTGGACTCGGTCTCTTCCGCTCAGAAGGACAAAGGCCCGAAACCACAGCTCTAAGCCCTTCTCTTCCCTATGCTTGGCCGACCCAGCAACGTCCAGGGCCAGCAGGCTCGGCCTTGCATCCCAAACCCAGCCGCCGCTTCCTCTACAGGAGGCAGGGAGGAAGGGCCCAGAGGTCCCTTCGGCCGTCCCTCCTCCAATTCTCGCCCAGTGACGGGCTGAGGGGTGTCGCCCATCCCGCCTCACACTTACTCTGGGTCCCTCTGAGTGGACGGCTCGGCACTCAGTTCCGCCTGGTCCGCTGTTACCACGGACAGGTGGGTCTTGGAGGTGGTGGGAAGAGGCCTGCCTCTGGAATTCGACAGGCACCACCCTTCAGAGCCGTCGCCTCGGGGCTCTTGATCCCCAGCCTCACTGGCGGCTCGCCGAGCCGAGACGCTCTCCTCCTCCAGAAGGAGGTAAGAGTGGTGGACCCTCTTTCAGACCCAGGTTTGTGTCCAGGTACTTCCTGGTTCGAACAGGACGCGGGGCTGGGTCATTCTCGACTCTACACGACTCAAACAAGTTCCTAGGATCCTAACCTTCAGGATGGTCACTCTGGCTCAGATAATACCATCCTTGAACGTGTGGTTCTGCTCCTGGACTTGCAGGACGCGTTTTCACGTCCCTATCCGTCTGTCTCACCAGAGATTCCTTCGCCTGCCGGAAGGATCTCTCTTGTGTCCCAAGCCATGCCCCTTCGGCTTGTCTCCAGCTCCCGGTGGTCTCAAATGCATGGCAGTGGTGAGCATTCCTGCGTGGCGCCCGAGGGGGTCCGTGTACCTTTACTGGACGACTGGTTGATAGCAGCTCCTCCAGGAAGGAGGCGGAGTGGTCCAGAGATCTGGTCTTCCAGGTCTCTCAACTGGGCCTCCTTATCACACGCAGGCCAAGTCGGAACCCCGAGTCAAGCAGGTGATTTTATTCATCATCGCAGCCTCGCCTCTCTCTGAGCTGCCAGAGCTGTTGCTCCCGCGGACAGGTCGAGGTTCTTTCCTCCTTGCTCTGATCATTTCTGGTTGGGCATTGCTCCTGCCCGGGACTTCCTGCCTCTGGGTCACAGCTGCGTCTGTACCAGCGTGGTCCGCTGGGCTCGCTGGAACATGGCCTCTTCAGTGGGATCACAGCCAGGTCACAAGGCAAGATCCCTTGACCAGTCTTTGTCAGGGCATATGAACGCCTCCAGTGGTGGACTGCTCCAGATCATTTGTAGGAGGGCATCCTCTTCGTCCGCCCGAGCCGACGGTCTCTGCTCACCTGATGCCTCTCTGATGGGTTGGGGTGCCCATCTGGGGAACATCAGTCACTCTGGTCCCGGGAGTCCATATCAACTGTTATTCTGATGGTCCTTAGTTTCACCGCTTTGTCGCTCCTCCGGGCTGGTCCGAGCCAGACGGACAATACCACCATGTATTATCTAAACCGCTAGGCGACGTCATCTGTCATGCAAGGAAGCCCGATTTGGTCACTGCGAGAGCCTGGAGGCGGATCTCCTAGCTATTCACGTGGCAGGCCCAACACCCTGGCCGATGCCCTGAGCGATAGGGGCATCCCACGAGGGTCTCCTGCCGGGTGTAGTACTGCCTCTGTTCTTTGGGCACACCTCTCAGGTGGACCTGTTTGCCCATGGAGAACGGCCGAGTCTGTTTTGCCTGCCCCCCAGAGGGCTGCTGCAGGGGACCGTAGGCAACGGATCCGGCCTTTTTTCTTTTCCATTTCCTTGGATCCACAAGGTGCTTCAAGGCGAGGGATGAAGAGATCGAGAGACTGGCCTCAGCCTGTACCCAGATCTCTCAGTCTCAGCTCCAGGACTCGGGCGTAGCTTGTGCCCGCCTGGACCTGCTCTTCAGTGTGAAGGGTTCCATCCGACCTTCAATTCGTGCACCTTACGCCTGGTTCCTGAGCTGCCAGAGTTCCAGGTTTGGGTCTTCCACCAGTCCTCAGTAGTTGAGCGCCCTGTATGAGTCGACCAGAATGTTGAGTTCTCTGCGGAAAGGTTTTTCATTTGCGTCAGGCAAGGGCTGGACCTTCCTCCGTTCCTCAAGCATCTTGGACTATTTCTGTCTTTTCACGTCAAGGGCTCAGGGTCGACGACCCTAAGGGGCGTGACTCTTTGCAGCCATCTCTGCTTCACCGGGCGCGGGGTCAAAGGTCGGGTACGCAGGCGGTTCATGCCAAAGGCCTTGATC
Organism: Neoceratodus forsteri; assembly: GCA_016271365.2. Classification (NCBI taxonomy): domain Eukaryota; kingdom Metazoa; phylum Chordata; order Ceratodontiformes; family Ceratodontidae; genus Neoceratodus; species Neoceratodus forsteri. Next base: position 1,148,145,454 of record CM057453.1, read on the forward strand.
ACATTTCCTCCAGTGCGGAACCCCACCTGTGATCTACTGCTGGTACAAAGCTCTTGGGCAAGCTTTCGAACTATGCACAGGTGTGCTCTCTCCACCTGTCGGAAGACCGCCCTTTGGTATCACTCAGCTGTAGGATGGGAGAGCTCCAGGCGCTTCCACCAGTCTCTTACCTGGTCTTCCATAGGACAGTTGTTGTCCTCCCGGAAGTTCCTTCCAAGGTGGTTCGGAGTTTCACTTAACTGTTGACTCACCGGTGTTCTATCCCCACACCCTCGAGGCGAATATGGCCCATACTCTGACCCTAGAAGGGCGCCGCTATTATAAGGAGTTTACGCGAAACCGGGAGAGGTTCGGCTGTTTGTCACCTGGCTGAAGTCAAGATCTGGCAGACCTGTTGTTGACTATTTATGTGGCAACCCCTGCATAGATCTCTGCCATAAGTTGGCGGGCATGGAGTAGTTAAGAGCTCATTCTACCCGCATACTGTTGCAACGGTGGCTGCCCAGGATTCCCATCCAGGAAACGCAGGCTGCTGCCTGGAAGTGTAGGCAACCACCTCATTACCCAGCTACCACATCGACCTTGAGCCTCGACGCTGGTTTGGGGCCCTGCTCCCTGTGGCCCTTCTTCGTAAGTGGGGTGTGTTTTACCTCTCCTCCCGGAGAACTGCAGGGTCTGCCACTGAGTGTGGATGAACAACATATCCATGTCCCGCAAATACAGGTTACTCAATGTAACAGGAGTTCTAGGCATATGTTGTTCATCCACCCACCCACCCGACTTCCCCGGCTCGGGACGACAACCTATTTTCCACCCAGATTCAGGCCCTGGGCTGAGCGGAGTTATCACTCGGTGTGGAGTGGAAGTTTAAGACCTTCCGCAAGATTAAAGGATATCACTGAGGTGATGAACAACATCCATTCCTAGAACTCCTGTTGCAGAGTAACTTATTTATATGATGTCATATCTGAGAGGGGGTTGAATAGTGCTGGCCTATTTCTGGAAGTGTCCCCCTTTTTTTTTCTTAAGATTCTTAGATGGTACTGGTTTTTCTGTCTCTTTGTTGGGGCCTGTCAGGGGCCAGATTTGTGTGGCTATACTGCCAAGTGACACTGTTCTAGGTTGGGGTGGTTAGTAACCCAGAGGTGGTTTGGCCTTTTGCTAGGGCACTAGTGGTGTGTGAGGGGAAGAGGGATGATCGCCAAGGGACAGACACTGATGTGCTCCAACTCGAGTACTGTAGATAAGTAGGTTTTTCTAATCAATCATTACTACCAATAGCTGAAGCCAGGGCTGGAGATCATTGCGTGTTTGCAATGCGGGACTTGGAAGGTTATTCTGGTGCCCGGGTCAGGTGTTGCGTGGTAGACGGGGGTAGGAGACTGACTGCCGAGGTTCCAATAAGGGAAGGGAGCCAAAGGATAGCTATAGAGTAACCCACTTAACAATAAGAAGTTTGTGGTGATTTTTAAGAGGTCCCGAGAAGGAGGGGTGTGAGGGCTGGGAGCCCATGTGGAGAGTCATCGATGACCTGGACTTGAGGCGATGATCAGGATCGGGGCAGGGATTGGGGAGGATTGGGTTTATAAGGAGAGAGAGTCTTTAAGATAAGGTAAAGAAGGTGGTTTAGATAGGTAGCGAGTCATTGTCCCACATATGTCCTTGCACTACTAATGGCTAAGGTTAGACTGATCTCATGGAATGTCAGTGCCCAGGTGATGCAAAATGGTAATCCTGAGACATTTGGATCAGTTGCTTCAAGTGGTGGCTCTGCAAGAAACACATCTTTGACAAGGTTGAATAGCTCAAACCATCCGGGTTGGGATGGTCGGGTGGGCGAGAGGGGCCAGGAGGGGTAGCACCTTAATTAGGGAAGTCTTGTATGTATGTGTTGAACAGGTACAAGAGTAGACTGTAGAGGATTGTATCTCAGGCCTGCTGTGTGTAGGTCACTGGGTCCTCTATGGTCTGACACCTCCCAAGGTGTGGAGTTTTTTGCTTCACATAGAGAGGATATAGCGGGTCTCCTGTGTGCCCTTATCTGTATGAGATTGAATGCTTATGTGACAACTGTAGGATGGATCCCACCGTGAGAGGATCCAAGGCCCAACATGCCTTGGAGAAGTTGATGGAGGCTTCGCCCTGTGAACGACTCATGCTGATGGGGGTAGGAAATACGATATTTTATTAATTGTGCACAAGACCTAATCTCGTATTGATTTTTTTTCTGGTGGATAGGAGGTACTTACGATGCGGGGTCCACCCGAAGGTAGAATCTTCAGATCACTCCCCATTTCACTATCTGGGAACCGGAAGTGGCCCATTTTGACCTTTCATTGAGGTTGAGTGATTGTTGTTGACTGATTCTACATTAAGGACAAGCTTGAGGGTTTCTATGATATTATGCCACCATCGGCGGACAGATAGGAACGGCCTGGCCAGCTTGCAAAGTACTTTTTGTGTGTAGAACTGACAGCCTGAAAACAGGCAGAGGAGGCAGGAGTTTATCTTGGAGCTATTAGTTATTTGACACCTAGAGGGGTCTCAGAGGAAGTCGATGGGGAACTTAGAAGTCTGGGCGTGAGCTGAAGACATGGTTAACGTAAGGTGTACTATTGTTTGAAAAAGATTAAAGTAAATATCCTGAAAGGTGATGTTCGGTCACCTGCTGGTGGCTGAGTTAGAGTGAGTTTGTTAGAACAGTGACGTTTATATGATATGATGGGCTAATTATAGATCTTGGAGCTAGCTGACATTTTTGGCTGTATTTTAAGATTTAATTAGATTGGGAATATAAGGAAGAAGAGGTCAAGGCATTCTAGAGGAAATACCTACCCTGATATCTCTCAGACCAGGGAGCTGATAGCGCCCTAGGTGCAACCAGATTGTGAGGGTCAAGTCCTTACCTGGGGAAGACACCGGGGTTTGATGGTCTTACGCAAGTTCTACCAGACTTTCATTCAGTTGTACTACCTATCCTTCTGTGAATTCTACAACACTATAATGCAGGAATATGCCCCACCCCCCTCTACCAGCTATAATATTAATCCCTAAAGGTGTTTAAGATGAACCAGCTAGTTATAGGCCCATTGTATTGATGAACCAAGATATAAGATTTTACCAAAATATTGTCCATTGAATTTTGGATAGCACCCATTATAATTAGTCAAGAGCAATGGGGTCTATGCCAGGGGGGCCCAGACGCCTTTGAGGAAGCTTCATCATATCCTTGAGCTTATGCGGTGGACCTCAAACCTCAGCCTTATTATGTCTTGATGCTGAGAAGGCCTCTGATAGGTCCTCGATCTCTTCCTTTTGCTACAATGGAGAGGATGGGTTTCCCGAGGGCCTCTGAGGGGCATTAAAACTGTATGCGCCCCTGATTTCAAGAGTCTGCAATGGGTACATCCAAAATATACTTTAAAATGGACGCGCCATGATGCCCTTCCCATATTGTTTAATATTATTTAGAACCCCTGAGAGTTAAGGACGGATAAAGGTGTAGATATAATGGGGAGGAACTTAAATTTCAGTGTCTGCATTTACGTACCCTGTGGCCTAAGAGACCATGGGTGGATTCTAGAGTGCGAGGAGAGTTAACTGTTTACTTTCTAAAGTATAGTCAAACTATAAATTAAACCTTAGCTAAGACCCAGATTTTACCCTTGACGCCACATGTTTATAGGGTTTGATTTCCCACTTGAAACCTGGTGGATGCCAGATAAATGAAATACTTGGGTATATGGATCACGAGGAATTATGAGCTGGTGTCAAAAACATAGATGAGACAATTTCGATATTATGAGATTTAATGATGGAATAAGTTGCTCAACTCTATGGTATTGCGCTTTGGGGCTTATCAAATGAAACTTGTCAGGCCGTTATAATTCGATTTACTTGGCTCCATATAGTATCCCAAAAATGGTTTGACTGATTGCAGTTACTGTCAGATTTTCTGTGGGATTGTAAACCACCTAGGAAAGCTATATTTACGATTCCTCCGGCTGAGGAATTAAGCTACCACCGCGCTAATCCCACTAGTGTGAATGAGTGGTGAGACTGCGTCCAGGAAGATCCAGCATCACTCCGTAACCTCAAGGTCGGCGTTGGTTGGTAATAAAGGTGTTCGCCGACTCAGGTAGCAGCCTGACAGATTTCCTGGATAGGGATGTCCTGGAAGCAGCCAATCAAGCAGCAGTATGGCGGGTAGAATGAGCCTTATCTCTGGGAGGCCTTGCCCACCAATTCATACGACACTTATGCATGATGTGATCCATCAGGCAATAATCCGCTAGGCTGCAGGTCTGCCAGAAGCTGTTTGTGTCGAGGTGACAAACAGCTGGCAACTTCCCGATTCTCGCCATCCTCTCCTTATAGTAGGAGAGAGCACATCTGAGATCCAGAGTATGGAGCCTGTACCAGCATCAGAGGTGTTAGTTTATTATACCGCAGAGTCAACACCTGGTTAAGGTGACACTCTGACACCACCTTCGGAAGGAATTTGGTGAAGCAGGGACAACTTTGTCCCGTGAAAGACCAGATAAGGGAGTCCACTGAGCGCCTGAGTCTCTGTCCTCTGGCTGATGTGATTTGCCACTAGGAAGGCAGCCTTCAATACAAACGTGAAAGCTCACACTTGTGCATTGGTTCTGGTTAGCTTGCTCATGAGCTTTGCCAAACCAGCAAGAGATCCCACAGAGGTGGAGATTCACGCGATCAAGGGGATACGTGATCCAGGCCTTGAAAAGCCACCACCACTGTCTTCCCTGTGCCAATGTCGGCTGACTGGCCCGCGGTTCGGTAAGCAGAGATGGCTGCCAGGGTGCACCTTCATGGTCGATGACCGAAGATCCCTTTGAGAGGGAATGCTGTGGTCTAGAATATTAGCCACTGAGCAGGAGCAAGAGGGCCAGGCCCTTTCTGACACCAAATGGAAAACCTTTCCATTTGAAGGCATAACATTTCTGGTCGATCTTTTCTAGATGCTTCCACAACGTGTAGACATCCTCAGCAAGACCCAGAGCCTGGAACTCTAGCTGCCAGGAACCAGGTGTGAGGTGCAAGGATCTGATGGTCTGAGAGGAAGACCTTCTCCTGGTTCAATGATATCAGGTCCGGGGGTGCAAAGCCGCTCGAGGTCCTGCAGCTGAGGCTGATGAGATCTGATACCAGAACTGGCGAGGCCAATCTGGGGTACCAGGATCATCTTCGCTTTGTCCTCCTCACCTTGAGTAACACCCTGTGGATCAAGGGAAATGGAGGGAAGGCATAGAGGAGGCCTGGGGTCCACGGGCCTTGAGAAGGCATCCTTGCAGCTTAGCCCTGCTGAGGGGAAGGCATATAGCTTCGCTTGGTGTTCTCCCTTGAGATTTAACAGGTCCACCAATGGTCTGCCCCAACGGAAGAACAGATTTAAGCTACCTCTGGATGGAGAGACCACTGTGATGTCTGGCTATGCGGTTGAGAGCATCCGCCAGTTGGTCTGAGACTCCTGCCACATGAATGGCTAGGAGATCTGCCTCCGCCGGGCTGACGGAGGTCCAGATCCAGACAGCCTCTTCACAGCAGACGGGAGCATGACTGCCCTGTTTATTGAGGTAGTACAGTGTCGTGGGTATTGTCCGGCCTGACTTGAACTCACTTTGACTCCTGGAGCTGAGGAGCTAAAGCTGACAGGCCAGTCTGACTGTTCTGAGCTCCAACAGGTTGATGTGGCATCGGGACCTCGGGGTCCAGAACCTGTGGAGCCCTGTTGTTCTAAGTGGGCTCCCAGCCTATGACAGAGACGTCGCTCGTATGACCCGTCATTGAAGGTGAACAAACAGGATTCCTTCCTGCAAATGACTCTGGACGGTCCACCATTTGAGAGCATCCTGCATCCTCTGGGTGACAGTGACCAGCTGGTCGAAGAAACCCTGATGCTGAGACCACTGGGCAGCCAGTTCTACTTGAAGTGGGGCGATAGTAATCTGGCCCATCACACTGAGGTGCACGCCCGCCATGTACCCAGGAGGCGAGGGAAGTCTCGGCAGGCGGCCATGCCCAACCAGAAATGACTGGGCAAAAGAGGAAAGAATCCTCCGACTCTGGTCCGCCGAGCCGAGCCTGGCTTGATGAGAGTTGAGCTCTGCCCCGGCTGAAGCCCATCACGGAGAAGGCATGAGTTCTGATTTGGCCTGCTGATTAGGGAGGCCCAGGTGGGAGCAGGTTTTGAGGGTCAGGTCCTTGACCTCTCCACCTCCTGTAGGGAGGAACCCGCCAGGAGCCGATCGCCAGATAGGGTTAAATGTGAACCCTTGATGCCAGATGGGCTGCCACCACCGGCGATGCATTTGGTGAAGACCCGTGGGCCGGCGACAGGCCGAACGGCATGGTTTGAACTCGCATAGGTCCTTCACCCTGAAGCGGAGGAACCGCTGATGAACGGATAGATTGGGACGTGGTAGATGGCGCCTGAAGATCTATTGTACACAACCACGTTTCGCTCCAGAGTTGGTATGATCTGGTTCAGAGTTACCATCTAGAAGGTGCGATACCCGAGCTATCGAGTCAGGTCGTGGAGATCTAGGATGGGGCGCCAACCTCCAGTCCGCTTGGGCACCAGGAAATACCTGGAGACGAAGCCTGGGTCTGAAGGAGGATCCGGCACTGGAGCTACCGCCTCCTTGAGGAGGAGCTGAGCAATGTCATCCTGAAGGGCCAACTGAGATCCTTTTCTCCCGTGAGGCACGGACCAGGTTGGGAGGGTACTGCTCGAACTCTAGAGGCAGTCCCTGCCCGACCACTTCCAGAACCCACCTGTCCGGGGATACCTGACCAGGCGGAGAAAGTGGCGGAGCCAGCTCCCACGGAGGATCCAGACCGGCGTGACGGGTGTAGGGGAGGCCACCCCGAACCGCCACTGCGCTGGTGCTTGGAGGAGGAGGCACCTGACCAGCACCTCTGCCTTTGGCGGGGTTGTTAGGGGACCTTGTTGGGCCTAGGGCGCTGCTGGAGCCTGCTGCTGGGCTGACCTCCTGAAGTAGGGCTGTCTAACCGCAGGGGAAGAATGCCGAAGGACTTCTTCTGCGCTCTGCTGGCTCATGCCCAAGAACCTTTAGCAGAGGTGGCATCTAAGGTGGCATTAGACTGCTCAATGCGCTGGAGATGACCTGCCACTCCCGGACCGAAGAGGTCGGTGCCAAAGAAGGGCACGTCAGCTAGCTTGTGCTGAGTATCCGCGGGAAAGGAGGATAACCTCAGTCAAGCCCCACGGCGAGTGGCTACCGCGGCAGCTAGTGAATGGGCACAGGAATCACCAATGTCCAGAGCCATCTGGAGCTGTTGTTTAGCAGCAGCACGGCCCTGGTCCCGGACCTGCTTGACCGTGGCCTGCATGTCTGCTGGGAGATGAGGAGGACTCACTGCCTTACCCCTAGATAGGCGGAGAGAAGTGTGCCATGATCACTGCTGAGCTGGACCTGGACGGCCTAGGGATGATGCTGTAAACCTTCCGGGTCGAGTGGTCCAATTTTTGGACCCTTGTCCGAGGGCGGTCCAGTATCCACAGAGCTGCCTGCGCCTTAAACACTGAGGCAGTCACAAGGTCTCGCCGAGGGATGCCATGAAGCTCCGCTAAGGACCCTATGGGCACCGCAGACTTAGGGCCAAGCGCGGCAGATGGAGCCAGGCAAGAGGCAGGACGCGCCAAAGTTCCAGTGCAGGCCAAATATGGCTCGCCACGGGAAGGCCCCTGTCGGGATATCCCTCTTGAGAATATCCGTGAGAGGATATTCCGCCTCTTTGTATGATGCAAGGCATCCCTGTGGACTACGTAAATGAGTCGAAGGATGCCCCGGAAGGATGAAGGGCCTTCCTCCAGGACTGTCACTGACAGCTCATCATGTGAGTGAAGGCCGGTAGTGTCCAAATCAGAGGAATCCGGATACAAGGGTCTCCCATCTAAGTCCCCTCAATGCACCTAGGTGATCAGAGAACTGTAATGGATAACCCATATGGGGCAAGTCAGAGCTGGTCGGTCCTCCTTAGAGAAGCCCTCCTGAGGCTGTTTAGATGGTGGTTCCACCAAAATTGGTGGGGAGCCCGTAACAGGCAGAGCTGAACACGCTCCGTCCCACCGGAGGAGAACTGAGTCCTCGGAACCGAGGGAGTCGGTGTCGGCCGAAGAGGCTGGGGCCAAGCAATGGCCAGTACAGCTGGAGCAGACGGCTTTTGACCCGTCAAAAGAAGTTGCTGCCACATGAGGTCCTCATAATGTCGATGGAGCTTCCATCTAAGTCTCTCCTTGTCCGAGGAGCATGAGGGAATGGGGTGGCGCTTCTTCCGGGAGTGTTTGTGAGATTCTTCTCAGTTTACCGATCGACGGGTCCCATTTCCTCGATCGAGACCGATGCGGCGCCGCTCTGTTGGTCGGGAGAAGCTGGATCGGGCGGAACAGAGGTTCCTGCCTTGTCCTCGATCGACATGCCCGAAGGACGAAGGGAAGGAGAGAATGGAGTCCTTCCAAGGAGTCGCCGACAGGCGTCGGCGACAACGGCTCGATCGGGTCGAGATATCTTGTCTGGTTCTGCGGTATCTCAGCTGTGCCTGGCCTGACAGAAGGTCCTAAAAAGCCGGTGGTTAGGCGATCTCGACCATGGCTTAGACCGCCTGCTCCTGAGTGCTGACCGTCCCAGGAACGCCTTCTTTGCAGAAGATGATGATTTTGGATCCTTATCCTTCTTCTTGATCGAGGAGCGGAAGTCAAAGGCGCCACCCTTAGTAGGAGAGACTGCACAAACTCCCAGAAGGATCCCGTGAAGGTGGAGCCCAGGTTGAGCTGGCACGGAAGAAGCTTCGTTGGCTGAAGCAGGCAGTTCCTCTTCGAAGGCCGCCGATCTGCTCGCCGAGCTGCTCAGCCGGATCTCGTAGGCCGTGGAACCGCCCCACCTGGCCTCCTTCGATTTCACCAGTGGATTGGCGGTTCGATCTCCCCTAACTTAAGGAGCGCCTTGCGTCCCTCCAGAATGTTGGGATGGAAGGCCGAACAGATGGTGCAAGCCGAAGTATCATGCACGGCATCTAGGCAGTAGACACATGAGAGGTGGCGATCAGTGCTAGACATTTTTTGTCCACAAGGACACTGGCGAAACCCAGGGGATGACTTGCCCTCCATATCCGAAGCGTTCGGATCCGAATTGTAAACTCTGATGAGTTTTAAGGTGAGTAAGTGTGGCGAAAACCGTCGATTTGACTCCAGGGCCTATGGTACTGCAAAGTAGCACGAGGGAACCTGTATCTTCCAGCGAGGAAAGGAAGAATCTGGGCGTGAGCAAGGTATTTACTACCCGGTGGGTGGGAGGAGCCAGTTTGAAGACTTCCGGCAAGATTTAAAGGGGGAAAGGGACAATGGCAGACAGTGTGGATGAACAACAACATATCCACGCTCCTAGAAAGACTATCTCGGTGTCGACCCTCCAACCGCCTCAGTACCTTTTTTCCGAGGAGGTGCAGCGTAACAAACCTAGAAAGTACTAACCTAACAAAATCGGACACAAGATGGTTCAAATGGACCGTGTAAGAAGGGTCAACAATGAAGCCTTCACAGCCAGCCATTAAGGGAGTGAAGACCAAGAACAGAGAAGTGAGCTCGGGGGATGATAGGTGGGCGTGTGAATGAGTGGTGGAGACTTCATCCAAGAAGATCAGAGACCATGTAGGTACGTAATTTCCATATCTTCCTGGTCAAAGTGTCCACCACTCATTCACACTAATGAAGTACCAGCTAATAATCCCCGCCCTCGACGGGTGGCAGGAAAAAATAAGAGCTCACATACTTATGACAGAAGTCCGTTAATAATAGTACAGCCAAACGACAGATGTCGTCTGGCATGGACATCCAAGGCATAGTGCTTAATGAAAGTATGCACTGAGCTCAAGGTAGCCGCACTGCAAATATCTGCATTGGGCACGTTGCGTATTTCAGCCAGAGATGCCGCGACTGCTCTAGTAGTGTGAACGTACACTCTGCCTTCCAGCTTAACCTGTGCATAGAATAGCAGTGTCTAAGGCATGCCACCAGCCATGCTGAAATGCACCTGATAGCGACAGGTTGACCCAGCCGGGTCTCGCTGAAGGAAGGAAACAGTTGAGCCTTGCGAATTTCCTTTGTTCTATCCAGATAGAATTGCAGTGCTCTCTTAACATCCAGAGAATGAAGGGTACGCCCCCTTAAGTAGGTAGGCAGACTAAAGGTTGGTTCAGATGCAATTCTGAGATAACCTTAGGGAGAAACTTAGGATGAGTCCCAAGAACTACTTTGTCCTTATGAAATACAGTGTACGGAGGGTCTGTGACCAAAGCATGCATTTCAGAGACTCCGCGGGCCGAGGTGTTGGCCACCAAGAAGGCCGTTTTCCAAGTGAGGAATTTCAGCTCACAGGTAGCTAGAGGCTCCAAGGGCTTTCGAGTGAGCATGTCTAGCACAAGATTAATGTCCTAGGCTGTGACTGGACGCCTGGTAGGAGGTCTGGTATGCAGAATACCTTTAAGAAACCTCTTAACTACAGATAATTGAGCCAGTGACAGAGAAAGTACCAGTTCATGATAGACTGAAATAGCACAAAGGTAAATTTTGACTGTAGAGTACTGTAGACCTGAATTTGAGAGGTCTAAAAGGTACTCTAGGACTTTATTTGGTGGGCAGGAAAAAGAGTTTGAAGAGGATTTTGCACACCAAATAGAGAAACGCTTCCATTTGGCTGAGTAGGTTTTTCTAGTGGCTGGCTTACGTGCAGCAAAAAGAATATCTGAAACCTTACAGGAAACATTGAACCTATTCACCTCTCTCTCTTCAGCAGCCAAGCGTGAAGGTGAAGTGACCTCAGATTGGGATGGACCACGGGACCCTGGGTCAGAAGGTTCGTTTGAAGAGGAAGTGCCTTCAGAGGGGTTTCTAACATACTTTTGAGTACCGGAAACCATATCTGCCGGGGCCAGAAGGGAGCAATGAAGATCATTTTGTCCCCAAGACTCGAATTTGAGAAGTACCCTCTGAATTAGTGGAAGAGGAGGAAAAGCGATAGAAAGCGCTTTGTCCACTGCAGCCTGAAGCATCCTGACAGAAAATGCCAGGCTCTGGATTTCTGGAGCAGAAGAGAGGCAGTTTTGTGTTGAGTGGAGATGCAAAAAGGTCCAGGTCTGGAGTTCTCCACTCTTTGAAGAGTGACTGAACAACAGTTGAGTCGAGAGACCACTCATGAGAATCCGCCTGTGTTCTGCTGAGACGGTCTGCCAGTGCGTTCTGCACTCCTGGCAGGTAGACCACCTGAATTAGAGTCTTGTGCTCTAGGCACCATTCCCACATTCTCATTCCTTTCCTGCACAAAGGGTAAGAGTGTGCACCGCCCTGCTTGTTGATGTAATACATCACTGCTTTGCTGTCCGTTTGAAGGAGAATGTGCTTCTGACAGAAAATATCCTTCAAAGCCCGTGTTGCACAGAGGATGGCTCTCATTTCCAGGACGTTTATGTGGAGATGGGACTCTACATGAGTCCACGTGCCTTGGGTGTAGAGATTTTGACAGTGAGCTCCCCACCCCATCAGGGACACGTCCGTGGTAATGGATATCTGATGATCCAGAGGAGCAAAGAGATACCCTCCTAGAAGTTTGTCCTCTTGCGACCACCAGGTGAGAGACTTCCTTAGAGGTTCTGTCACCTTGATGCAAAAGTACTGAGGATGAGTGGTGGGAGACCACTGAGTACTGAGCATCCACTGGGAGGTTCTCACGTGGAGATGTACTAGGAGTACAGTGAACACGGAGGATGCCATGAGACCCAGCATCTGTTGCACTGAGATAGCTCGAACCGAGCTGTTCTCTCTGATGTAACAGGCCATCTGCAAGATATCGCTCCTCCTGTCCTCCGGATGGAAGGCTTTCACAGAAGAGGTGTCCAGAAGAGTTCCTATAAAGAGGAGCTTCTGGGAGGGCTGCACCTGTGATTTTTTGAGATTCAGCAGGACTCCCATGGACGTGAGGAAGTCTGAAGCCGTGGCTACGGCGTCCAGAGTTTCTTGTCTGGAGGGACCTGCTAGGAGCCAGTCGTCCAGATATGGCAACATTTGTATTCCGATTTTCCTGAGATGCGCTGAGAGTATTGCACAACACTTTGTAAAGACTCGTAGTGCAGAGGACAGCCCAAAGAGTAGGACTCCGAACTGATAATGTTGCCCCAGCGCCACAAACAAACAGGTTACTCACCTGTAACAGTAGTTCTAGGAGTGGTATATGTAGTTCATCCACACTGTCTGGCATTTTCCCTTTCCCCTTTAAATCTTGCCGAAAGTCTTCAAGCTGGCTCCTCCCACCCACCCGGGTGGTATATACCTCGGCTTTGCCCCATGACACCAGATCTTAGCTCGCTGGAAGCAAGGGTGGTGCGCCCAGAGCCAGGAGGCCGGAGGTGCGGGATGAACCCACACATACCACCCAGAACTACTGCTACAGGTGAGTAACCTGTTTTTCTAGGAGCGTGATATGTTGTTTATCCACACTGTCTGGCAGACTCTAGCAGTTCTCTGGGATGAGGGAGGCAAGAGCACCCTACTTAGGAAAAAGAGATTTGAGAACCGAAGCCCCAAAACCAGCATCATGTCGTGACTCAAGGTCGATGTGGTAGTGGGAAATGAAGGTGTTTGCTGACTTCCAAGTAGCAGCCCGACAGATTTCCTGGATAGGGATGTCCCTGGAAGCAGCCACCGATGAAGCAGTATGGTGGGTAGAATGAACTCTTATCCCTCTGGGAGGCTCCTTGCCTGCCAACTCATTGCCCAGACTTATGCACGATGTAATCCATCTTCCAATGGTCCGTTTGGCTGCAGGTCTGCCAGAAGTGGCTTCAGCGTACGTGACAAACAGCTGGCGAACCTCTCCCCGAATTTCTGCCATCCTCTCCTTGTGGTAGGAAAGAGCACGTCTAAGGTCCAGGGCATGGAGCCTGTACTCTGCGTCAGAGGTGTAATTAGGGTAATGTACCGGCAGAGTCAACATCTGAGTAAGGTGAAATTCTGACAGCACCTTCGGAAGGAATTTCGGGTGGGGGCGCAGGACAACTTTGTCCCTGTAAAAGACCAGATAAAGGGAGTCCACCGAGAGCGCCTGGAGTTCCCCTGTCCTTCTGGCTGACGTGATAGCCACCAGGAAGGCAGTCTTCCACGACAAGTGCGAGAGCTCACACTTGTGCATGGGTGCGAATGGCTTGCCTGTGAGCTTTGCCAGTACCAGCAATAGATCCCACGGAGGTGGAGGTTCACGCACCGGAGGGGATATGTGATCCAGGCCTCTGAAAAAGTGCCCAACCACTGTCTCCTGTGCCAGCGTCGACTGCCCGCTAGCCGGTAAGCAGAGATGCTGCCAGGTGCACCCTTAGGGTCGATGACCAACTACCCCTTTGGAGAGAGACTAAGGTAGTCTAAAATGTTAGCCACAGAGCAGGATAAGGGGTCCAGACTTCATTCCTGCCACCAAATGGAAAACCTTTTCCATTTGAAGGCATAACATTTCCTGGTCGATTCCTTACGAGATGCCTCCACCACGGTGTAGACATCCTCGGAAAGACCCAGAGCCTGGAACTCTACCCGCTCAGGAACCAGGCTGGGAGGTGCAGGGATTGAAGGTCCGGGTGGAATACCTTCTCCTGGTTCAATGATATCAGGTCCAGGCGAGTACAAAGCTGCTCCGGGGCCCTGCAGCTGAGGCTGAGGAGATCTGGATATCAGAACTGGCGGGGCCAATCTGGGTCTACCAGGATCACCTTCACCTTGTCCCTCCTCACCTTGAGTAACACCTTGTGGATCAAGGGAAATGGAGGGAAGGCGTAGAAGAGGCCTGGGGTCCACGGCCTCGAGAAGGCATCCCCCTGCAGTGCGCCCTGATGAGGGGGGCGGGCATGGTACAGCCTCAGCTTGGTGTTCTCCCTTGAGGCTAACGGGTCCACCAACGGTTTGCCCCAACGGAAGAACAGACTGTAAGCTACCTCTGGATGGAGAGACCACTCATGGGATGTATGGCCTATGCGGCTGAGAGCATCCGACAGTTGGTTCGAGGCTCCTGTCACATGGATGCAAGGAGATCTGCCTCCAGTCAGTTGACGAAGGTCCAGATCTGGAGCGCCTCCCTGCATAGCAGACGGGAGCGTCTGCCGCCCTGTTTGTTGAGGTAGTACATGGTCGTGGTATTGTCCGTCTGGACTTGAACCACTTGACCCCAGAGCTGAGGAGCGAAAGCTGACAGTGCCAGTCTGACTGCTCTGAGCTCCAACAGGTTGGTGTGGCAAGGGGACTCCTCAGGGGTCCAGAACCCGTGGGCTCCGTGGTCCCCCATGTGGGCTCCCCAGCCCAGGAGAGAGGCATCGGTCGTGAGGACAACAGACTGCTCGGGGCGGACAAATGGGATCCCTTCCTGCAGATGACTTGGGACGGTCCACCACTGGAGAGCGTCCCACATCCTCTGGGTGACAGTGACCAGCTGGTCGAAAAGACCCTGACGCTGAGACCACTGAGCAGCCAGCTCCTACTGGAGGGTGCACATGTGCAATCTGGCCCAACAGACCACTGGGTGCACGCCGACATGTAACCCAGAAGGCGCAGGAAGTCCCGGGCAGGGCGCAAGCGCCCAACCAGAAATGATTGAGCAAAGGAGGAAAAAATCTCCGCCCTGTCCGCCGGAAGCCGAGCTCTGGCTTGACAAGAGTCGAGTTCTTCCCCGATAAAGCCCATCACCTGAGAGGGCATGAGTTCTGACTTGGTCTCGTTGATCAGGAGGCCTAGATGGGAACAGGTTCGGAGGGTCAGGTACCTGGACACCTCCACCTCCTGCAGGGAGGAACCCGCCAGTAGCCAATCATTGAGGTAGGGGTATATCTGAACCCCTTGACGCCGTAAATGGGCTGCCACCACTGCGATGCATTTGGTGAAGACCCGAGGGTCGATGACAGGGCCTAACGGCATGGCTTGAACTCGCATAGGGTCCTTCGATCCTGAAGCGGAGGAACCGCTGGTGGGACGGACGGATTAGGACGTGAAACAACGCGTTCTATAGATCCAGTGAACAGAACCATGTTTCGCTCCAGAGATGGTATGATCTGGTTCAGAGTTACCATCCGGAAGGTGCGAGACCTGAGATATTGATTCAGGTCGTGGACATCTAGGATGGGGTGCCAACCCCCCCCCCCGTCCGCCTGGGCACCAGGAAGTACCTGGACATGAAGCCTGGGTCTGTAGGAGGATCCAGCACTGGGGCTACTGCCTCCTTGCAGAGGAGCTGAGCAATGTTGTCCCGAAGGGACCGACTGGCGCCAGCTGAGATCTTTTCCTCCCAGAGACGCGGGCCGGCTGAGGGGGTACTGCCAGACTCTTAGGCAGCAAGTCCCTGACCGCACCACTTCCAGAACCCACCTGTCCGAAGTGATACCGGACCAGGTGGAAAGAAAGTGGTACAGCCAGCCCCCCCATGGGAGGACCCAGAACTGGTGTGACGGGTGTAGGGGAGGCCACCCCCGACTCGTCACTGTGCAGGCTTAGAGGAGGAGGCTCCTGGACCAGCACCTCGGCCTCCTTTGAGGGGCTGCTGGGGACCCTGCTTGGGCCTAGGGCGCCAAGCTTGAGCCTGCTGTTGCTGCTGACCTCCTTGGAAGGAGGGCAGACTAACCGCAGGGGAAGAGTGCCAAAAAGGCGGCTTCTTGCGCTTCTGCTGGTTCTTGCCCGAAGAACCCTTAGCAGAGGTGGCATTAGACTGCTCAATGCGCTGGAGATGACCTGCCACTCCCGGACCGAAAAGGTCGGTGCCAAGGAAGAGCACGTCAGCTAGCTTGTGCTGAGTATCCGCTGGAAAGGAGGATAATCTCAGCCAGGCCCTGCTACAAGTGGCCACTGCGGCAGCTAGTGAACGGGCACAGGAATCTCCAATGTCCAGAGCCGTCTGGAGCTGCTGTTTTGCAACAGCACAGCCCTGGTCATAGACCTGCTTGACCGAGGTCTACATGTCTGCTGGGAGATGAGGGAGGACTTCATCAAGCGACCCCAGAAGGGCATGAGAGAAGTGTGCCATGATCACTGCTGAGCTGGCCTGACAAAGGCCCAGGGATGAGGCCGCATATACCTTCCAGGCAGAGTGCTCCATATATCTGGACTCCTTGTCCGGAGGGCGGTCAGTATCCGCAGAGCTACTCGTGTGCCGAAACACTGAGGCAGTCACAAGGCTCTTGGCCAAGGGATGCTCAGTGAAACCTGCCAAGGACCCCATGGGAACGGTGTACTTGCCAGCCATGCGGGCAGATGGAGCCAGGCAAGAGGCAGGGCGCTGCCATAGCTCGAGGGCTGGGCCAGCAATGGCTTCGCCCACTGGAAAGGCCTCCGTCGGGGTATCCCCCCTCTTAAGGGTATCCGTGAGCGGATATTCCGCCTTCTTTTGACTAGGCTGCAAAGGCATACCCGTGGACTCAGAGATGAGTCGAAGGATGCCCTGGAAGGAGGAAGGCCCTTCCTCTAGGCCTGTCACTGACAGCTCATCATCAGGGTGTGAGTGAAGGCCAGTGGTATCAGAGTCCGAGGAATCAGGATACAAGGGTCTCCCATCCACGTACTCTTCAATACGCCTGGGGCAATCAGGAATGACGGTGATGGACAGCCGACGGGGCAAGCCCGCATCTGTCCGATCCTCCTCCGAGGGAGCCCCTACCTGAGGCTGCTTGGGCGGTGGTTCCACCAAAATTGGTAGGGAGACCGGAACAGGCTGAGCCGGAATACATGCCGGTCCCACCGGAGGGAGAACCAGAGTCCTCGGTCCTGGAGGGGTCGGTGTCGGCCGAAGAGGCTGGGGCCAAGTAATGGCCGGTGCAGGCAGAGTAGACTGCTTTTGACCGGTCAAAAGTAGCTGCTGCCACATGAGGTCCTCATAACGTCGACGGAGCTTCAGTCTAAGTCTCTCCTCGTCCGAGGAGGATGAGGAACGGCAGCGGCGCCTCTCCCGGGAGTGTCTGTGACCCTTTTTCGGTTTTTCGACCGACGGGGTCCTACTCCTCGATCGAGACCGACGGTGTCGGCTCTGTCGATCGGGAGAAGCCGGATCCGGTGAAAACAGAGGTTCCGGCTCTTGTCCCTCGATCAGGATGCCTGAAGGACGGGTCTCCTCGTCGGGGAAGGAAAGGATGGGAGTCCTCTCCAAGGAGTCGGCGACAGGAGTCGATGAAAACGGCTCGATTGGGTCGAAAGAAATCTCGGCTGGTTCTGCCGTATCCTCAGCTTTGGTGCCTTGGCCTGACGGAAGGTCCGAGAAGCTGGCAGCCAAGGAAGTGATCTCGACCGAGGCAGAGACCGCCTGATCCTGTGTATCGGACCGCTCTCGGTCCCAGGAACGTCATCTTCGACTAGAAGATGATGATTGGGGTCCTTGTCCTTTTTCTTGGAGCAGGAGGAGTGCGAGCCCGAAGGCGCCTTACCCTTACTAGGAGAGGAGCTAGCTGCTCGAAAAGAACCCAGTAAAGGTGGAGCCCAGGTTGAGTGGCACGAAAAACTTGGTCTGTCAAGCTTGGCAGCTTCCTCCCGAAGCCGCCATTGTCTGTTGAGCTGCTCGGCGGATCCTATGCCGCTGAAATGACCCACCTGGCCTCCTTCGATTTCACCGGTGGATTGCTAAGCTCCAGTCTCCTTAGCTGAAGGCGCGCCTTGCGGTCGTCCAGGACGGTGGGATGGAAGGCCAGACAGATGGTGCAAGCAGAGGTATCGTGCACGGCGCCTAAGCAGTAAACGCACGAGAGGTGGGGATCAGTGCGAGGCATTTTTTGTCCGCAAGGACACCGGCAAAACCCAAGGGACAACTTGTCCTCCATGTCCGAAGCGTTCGGATCAGAGTCGTAAACTCTAACGAGTTTTAGAGAGAGCAAATGCAGCAAAAAATGTCGATTAGACTCCAGGGCCTACAGTACTTGAAAAGTAGCACGAGGGAACCTGCATCTTCCAGTGGAAAGGAAGATCTGGTGTCATGGGGTGAAGCCGAGGTATATACCACCCGGGTGGGTGGGAGGAGCCAGCTTGAAGACTTCCAGCAAGATTTAAAGGGGAAAGGGACATGCCAGACAGTGTGGATGAACAACATATCCACGCTCCTAGAACTTAGGAATATGTTGGTAGGCATCCTGCATGTCCAGGGAAGCTAGCCAATCGTGTTGATGAAGCAAGGGTAACAGGGTCCCTAGCACAATCATCTTGAACTTTTCCTTGAGAAGGAACTTAACTTTCTGAGCTCCAGAATAGAGCGCATGCCACCGGTTTTCTTTGGGACCAGGAAGTAATGGGAGTATAAACCTATGTTTCACTGATCCGGTGGAACCATTTCTACTGCCCTGCTGTTCAGAAAGCCTTGTACCTCGGAGGCAAGAAGGTCTGACTGAATTGCCGACAGCCTGGGCTGTTATTTGGGTGGATGATCCGGAGGAGTTTCTGAAAGGTTGAGTGAGTACCCCTCGCGGATTATCCGGAGGACCCATTTGTCTGAAGTTATGGATTTCCACTGGTTGTAGAACTGAGTCATACGTCCACCCACCGCTGAGGAAGAGTCCCCCTCGGAGAGCTGAGGTGGGACCTGGGCCAGAAATTCAGAAGGTGGCACTAGGCGTGTTGGGCCCTTGCGCCTTCTGTTGCATTTTCTTCTGGGGGTTTTAATTTTTGATAAAATCTCCCCTGCCTCTGCCCCGAAAGGACTGATGGTTATGAAACTGATGCCTGCTGACGCCACCCGAGAAGGGGTGGGAGCAGGTTGAGCCATTTTAATAGCATATCTAGTCTTCTGTGTGGCCTCCAGCGCTTGCTCTACTTGAGGTCCGAACAGATACATACCGTCAAAGGGTAAAGCTATGACCTGCTGCTGGGCATCATTCGTGAAGCCCGAAGTACGTAGCCAGGAGTGGCGACGGGTGAAAATGCCCGCTGTCGCTGCTCGAGAAGCAGTATCGAAAGCGTCCATTGCAGCTTTAACCTGTTGGTTATTGGACTCTATACCCCTGGTTATGGTGTGAAGTAGCTCTGAAGTAGTTTCTGACTCAGGCAGAGCTTCTACCATTTGCTTAAGCGAATGCCAAAGGACATACTCATATTGAGAAAAATAGCCCTGGTACCTGGCTATAAATATACCCAGGGTGGAGGCAGCAGACACTCTCTTACGAGATTCTTTATTTATATATGCTTGAGTTAGAACAACCTTATCCTTCTCTGCTAGGACTACAATTGGGTCAGCAAAGGCCTGGGAGGCCAAAATAGGTCAATCCTTGGGAGGAGCATATTTCCTGTCTATGTACTTAGCCACAGAAGGAATGAGAACAGGATTCTTCCATACCATCTGAGAGAGTGTCTCAAAGGATGGTTGTAGAGGAGGTGTTAAATCCATAGGGATCTCTGGGACATGAAGGTATTGGAGTCTTAACAGCTTTCCAGGATCGATATCTGTAGTCTGTAGAGAAAAGTACAGTTACGTAAGAACTTACCGTAACAGTAGATCTTCGAGAACAGCTCTTGCAGCAGGTTACACCATTAGGACTGAAGCCGGCAGGCGTCAGGACCCCAAGGAAAAATTCTAGCTAGCAATCTTCATCGGGGACCGCCCCCGACGTCAGTCCCGCCTCAGACGTCAGACGTAGTACATAAGGGGACGGTCCCGCCCGATTCCCCAGTTCTCCCGCCGGAGACGTCCAGCCGCAGGCTGACATCAAAATGGGAGACCGAGGATCCACCGTCAGAAGACAAAGGGAACAAACCCTGATAGTAAAGGCGAAAGCCATGCCTCCTCCAAGGGGGAAGGTGGGCGGGAAGGTACTTGCTGCAAGAGCTGTTCTCGAAGATCTACTGTTACGGTAAGTTCTTACGTAACTGTACTATCTTACTTCGAGACACAGCCTTGCAGCAGGTTACACCATTAGACTGTTTCCAAGCAGTAACGCTGCCAAAATTCTGGGAGGAGGAAACTAGGAAATACATTCCAGGTCCTGAATATAGGACAGGAGACCCTGTAGTACCGCCAGGCGAGTGACTCTTGCGAGCAGTCCAAGCCTATAATGCCTGATAAATGTATGCACAGGCTCCAAGTAGCTGCAGCACATATGGCAGAAGTGGAGACGCTTCGAGTGCTGACAGGAGGTGGCCACACTCTGTAGAATGACCGGACTGTACCGGGAGGGGCTTTTGTTTGATATCATAACAGAATGAAATACACTGGACAAGCCAGCGAGACAAGGACTGTTTGGATACTGGTTGGCCCATCATCCTTTCAGAAAAGGAAACGAAAAGTTGCTCTGAACTATGAAGTTGTTTAGTTCTGTCGAGGTAATACCTCAAGCTGCGGTGAACATCCAGGGTGTGGAGCAGTGCCTCTCCTCTATTAGAGTAGTTCGGGAAGTAGACCGGCAGGTCAATATCCTGATTGAGAGTGAGTGCAGAAACCACCTTAGGCAAAAATTTAGGATTCGTCCTCAGGGATACTCTGTCCAGGTGGAAAACTAAATAAGGCTCTTTGCACATGAGAGCGTGAAGCTCAGAAACTCTTCTCGCTGAAGTAACAGCAACCAAAAATAGCGTTTTCCACGACAGAAAACGCAGTTTAACCAAGGGCAGGTTCAAGGGGAAGCGTGAGTTGTTCCAGGACAAACAGCAAATCCCATGGAGGCACTGGGTCCTTAATGGGTGGCCTAAGGTGTAACACCCTCTCAAAAATTCCCAAGAGCGTCTAATTGTGCCACTGTGCGTGTCCCACCGGAAGGTGGTAGGCAGAGATGGCACAGAGGTGCACCTTGATAGAGGAGTAGGCTAGACCCAACGGAAAAGGAGAGAGCAGGTAGTCCAACACCACCCCCACCGGGCAACCTAAAGGGGAAAAATCGCGTGCTCGCGACCATAAACAAAAACGGCGCCATTTCATGGCGTACGTCGCATGCGTTGCCGGTTTTCTAGCGGCAGAAAGTACATCTGCCACCTCTTGCGAGACCCCGTGCCGCATCATGGCTATCTCTCTAGGAGCCAGGCATGCAGGTTCAATGAATGCAAGTCCGGGTGGACTAGTGAACCCTCCTCCTGAGACAACAGATGGGAGCTGATTGGCAAAGAAAGCGGAGGTTCCCGGGATAGCTGAATTAGCAAGGCGAACCGGATCTGTCTGGGCCAGAAAGGGGCCACCAGGATCATTGCTGCATGCTCCCTGCGCAGTTTGAGAAGAACTCTCTGGATCAATGGGAAGGGAAGGAAAGCGTAGAGGAATCTGTCCGCCCAGGAGAGGGACAACGCGTCTCGCCAGAAAACACCAGGCCCTGGATCTAGCGAGCAAAAATTGGGCAGTTTTGCGTTGGATGGGGACGCAAATAGATCTAATTCTGGAGTGCCCCATCTGTGGAACAGATCCTCTGCCACCTCCTGTAGAGTTCCCACTCGTGGACTCTGGCCTGTAGAACGACTCAGGCTGTCTCTGACAGTATTGTCCACCCGGGGGACGTGAACTGCAATAAGGTTTGGCATTATTGAATTACCCACTCCCACACTCTCATGGCCTCCCTGCAAAGGGGGTTGGAGTGTCTGCCTCCTTGTTTGCTGAGGTAATACATCACCGCAGTATTGTCTGTTGGCAACAGGAGAGTACTCGGTGGAATCTCTGACTGGAAGGCTTGCAGGGCATAAAGGACCGCCCTCATCTCCAATATGCTGATGTGGAGATGAGATTCCTGGGTTGTCCATGTTCCCCGAGACCTCACCCCGTTCAAGTGCGCTCCCCACCCCAGCCCTGAGGCGTCTGTGGAGAGAGTTACCGTCGGGGACGGTGCTGTGAAGGGAACCCCCACGGAGAGGGTTCCCGGGTCTAGCCACCATTGCCAGTCCCGAACCACAGCCTTCGTGATTCTAACTGGTTGCTGCAGATGGTCTTGCCTTTGGTCCCATTGCACCCTTAACATCCACTGGGTTACCCGCATATGGAGTCTTGCCATCGGGACTGTTGGAATGGCCGCAGCCATGTGTCTGAGCAGGCGAAGGACCAATCTGGCCGGGATGGTCTTCTTCACTGACAGATCCCTTATGAGGGACCGTATGCGTTCCGCTCTGTCCTCGGGAAGAAAGGCTTTTCCCTTGACGGTGTCCAGAACTGCCCCTATAAACTGCAGTTTCTGGGACGGTACCAGGAGAGACTTCTCATAGGGATGCCCAGTGACAAAAAAAGGGTCTGGGTACGCTGAATGGCTATCAGTAGAGCCTCCTTGGAAGGGGCCATGAGAAGCCAATCGTCCAGGTAGGGGAACACGTAGTGTACCTGTCTCCTCAGAGACGCTGCCACGACTGCCATGCACTTGGTAAATACCCGAGGTGCTGATGACAGCCTGAAGGGAAGCGCCCGGAACTGATAATGGCAGCCGAGAAACTCGAAGCGCAGGAACCTCCTGTGCGCTTGAGCAACAGGGATGTGCAGGTAAGCATCCTGCATGTCCAGGGATGCCAAAGAAAGCGTCCTTCTTCAGCATGGGGATTAGCCCCGGAAGGGTCACCATGCAGAAGTGCTTGTAGACGACCGACAGACTGAGGTCGCTGAGGTCCAAAATTGGACGGAGGTCCCCTGTTTTCTTTGGAACCAGGAAGAAGTGCGAATAGTATCCTGTTCCTCTCTGGTCCCCTGGAACGTGCTCCAAAGCTTCCTTGTCTAGAAGCGTGAGCACTTCCTGCTACATAAGCAGGGCATACTGACCCGAATAATGGGAAAGCAGAGGAGGCCTTGTGGGCGGGTTGTCTACAAATTCTATATAATGGCCTTTTTTGACCAACTGTAGCACCCACCTGTCGGTGGTGATCTACCGCCACCCTGGCAGGTGGTCCGTGATACGACCCCCGACCTTCATTTCCCGTTGATACTGAGGAGGGGCGGGGGCCCGGAAGGAGTCATGCTGTGACAGCATTGGATCCTGCAGGTTGGGCCGACTTTGTGACTTGTTGGCCTCTGCCTGAGGATGTCTTAGCCTGGGCTTTTCGGGTGAAGGAGCCCCTTTGTTGCTGGCTGGAACATGGTTGTTTCCTTTGGGTCCGGCTGCGAAAACGACTCTCGTTCCTGCGAAAGGAACTAAGTCGAGACCTGTACATAGCGTGGACAGATCTAACCGCCTTCCCGGCTTCCTGCAGTTTGGTGTTCACCTTCTCCGAGGCTTCACCAAACAGAACTTCGCCATGATAAGGGGCGTCCATGATGTTCTTCTGGACATCCGGGGTAAACCCGGAGACATGTAGCCACGAGTGTCTCCGGAGACACACGCCTGAGGCTGCAGCTCTGGCCGAAGAGTCCGCAGAGTCGTATGCGGCTCTAAGCACCTGGGTCCCCATGTCCGAACCCGTACGGAGGAGTTGCAACAGCTCCTCCTTTTGGCCACCGTCTGGCAATTTTTCAACTAGGTCTTGTCCCTGTTCCCGCAATGCATTCTGGAACTGAACCATGTGGGTGAGGTAATTTAACGACCTAATGGCGCAAGTCGCGGCCGCGTACGTGCGCCTGCCCAGGACATCCAACTGTTTGGATTCCGGGTCCGGTAGCTGCTTGCTCAAGTGCTGCGGTTTCTGAGACCAGTCATGTGAGGCTGTAATGACCAGGGAGTCTGCCAGAGGATGGTTTGCCAGGTACTGGTCCTCCCTTAGGGCCTTGTACAGACGGTCAGCCTTCTTCGGCACTGCCGGAGTCGAATGTAGACGCTTCCACGCAGCCTTGGTGACGTCCACGAAGGTGTCCACCAAGGGTGGCACTACCACAGGCTTGGGGTCTTATTGCCGAAGGTAGCGGGCAAGGCGTAGTCTCTCGGGGTCCAGCTCTTCAGCGTCCCACCCCATGTTCTCCTGAATATGCCTCATTATCTCGGCGAACGAGGGGTCATCCGGAGGGGACCTGGGAAGGTCGCATGGGTCCAGAGAAGGGACGCTGATTGAAGAAGGGGATCTAGAGCACGCAGAGGTGTCAGATCTGGAGTCCTCCACGGACGGGGTATACAGACGCCGTCTGGGTCTCTTGGGGCTGGGTGACCCTGAAGTGGATTTTGAAGGAGGCCTTCTCCTCTCCGAAGATCTGTCCACAGAAGGGGCGCTGGCTCCTTGGGGTCGATGGTCGCCCTGCTGACCCCCTGGGTAGTGAAGGGGGCGCAGGCGTTGGAGGGGCAGCAGGCGCAGGAGGAGGTTGTGCGGTGACCACATCCTTCTTGATGGTGTCCAACCAGAAGGGAAGAGCTCCTTCGCCTCTGTCAAATTTAAGCCCGACGGACTGGGCACCGGTGGCCTGTCGTTGGGGCTGGGCGTCGGGTCCCCGGGGGTCTCCCGTTCTGGGGAGGGATCCCGTGGGAGCTCGACGGGACCGGGGTCGCCCGCCTGGTCTTCGGGCTGGGTAGAGTCCTCCTCCTCCTCCGACGCCTTCCGACCAACGTCGGTAGGTGGTGGTGTGGTCCTTCTTTCTGCAGTAGCCGATGCCGGTCCCCCCGCAGACGTCCTCGAGGGCGAACGCCTGACTGGTGACGGGTGACGTACGGTAGTCGGTTCCCGGGAGTGCCTATGTAGCTTGGCCGATGTTGGGTGGGCCAACGTCGGGTCCGACATCTGCTTCAGGGAGGTCAGCTCCTTAGTCTTGCGCTGGTGTGGCGGCGGTTGGGAGATAGACCTGACATCGGAGTCCGGATGACGGATGGAAGACTTATGGCGCTCCCCAGACCTAGACGAGGCCTTAGACGGAGTGGACGAGGATACAGGCCTGAAGGTCTTGACAGGCTGCAGAGAGGAGGAACCACTAGCCGATCTGACGAGAACCGGGGGAGGCTGAGAGCGAGCCCTCGAGGGAGAGCGGTCAGACCCGGAGCCGGAGCTGTGGGAGTCCGAGGCCCTGGAAGGGGATCTGGGTCTATCCTTCTCCCGGTGCTTTTCGCGGTGCTTATGGGACTTTCCTGATGACTCCCCTTTGGAGGAAGGGTCTCGATCCATAGCTTCAAGTTTTTCCTCGAGGAGAAAAGCTTGAAGGGACCTTCTGGTGGCAGATCCTTGTACGGCTGATGAAGCCCTGGCAGAAGGAGCAGGCCTGGGTGTCGTGGTCTGGGCCCAGGCAGCGTACACAGGCCGAGTGAGGATCCTTGAAGGAGATCTGCCTGCCGCAGGCACACTTCGACGAATGGCCTTCCAGAGAAGTTGGAGAGGACATCAGACGAAATCCAGTGAGAAAAGAACAGCTGAAGTTTCCTAGTTGTCGCTGGCGTTAGAAGATCTACCGAGGTCGATGCTGCTGGCGCGTCGACGCGGAAAAGAACTGGGGATTGTGACGGGACCACCTCCTTATGTACTACGCCTGACGTCGGGGGCCGGACCAATGTCGGAGGCGGTTCCTGCTGAAGACTGCTAACTAGAAAATTTCCCTGGGGTCCTGACGCCTGACCGCTTCAGTCCTAATGGTGTAACCTGCTGCAAGAGCTGTATCTCGGAGATCATCCTGTGTTTTGTTGATCCAGCAGAACTACTTCTACTGCTCTGTTGTTCAGAAGGCCTTGTACCTCAGAAGCAAGAAGGTCTGACTGAGCCGCCGACAGCCTGGGCTGCTGTTTGGGAGGATGATCCGGAGGGGTTTCCGAAAGATTGAGAGAGTACCCCTTGCGGATTATCCTGAGGACCCATTTGTCTGATGTTATAGATTTCACTGGTTGTAGAACTGAATCAGACATCCTCTCACTGCTGAGGAGGAGTCCCCCTGAGGCAGCTGAGGTGGGACCTGGGCTGGAAACTCAGAAGGTGGCACTGGGCGCTTTTGGTCCTTGTGCCTTCTACTGCGCTTTCTTTTGCGGCTGAGGTTTCTGTTAAAACCTCCTCTGCCTTTGCCCGGAAAGGACAGACGGTTGTGAAACTGGCGCTTGTTTCCACCCCCTCGGGAGGGGGCAGGTGTAGGTCTGGCTGTCTTAATGGCAGACCTAGTCTTCCGTGTGGCCTCCAGTGCTTGCTCCACCTGACGTCCGAACAGATACATACCATCGAAAGGTACGGCCATGACTTGCTGCTGGGCATCATTTGTGAAGCCAGAAGTGCGCAGCCAAGAGTGGCGACTGATGCAGATGCCAGCTGCCACTGACCAGGAAGCGGTATCGAATACGTCCATTGCAGCTTTAACCTGTTGGTTATTGGACTCAATACCCCTAGTTATGGTTTGAAGTAGCTCTGAGTTAATCTCCGATTCAGGCAAAACTTCTACCATTGCTTTGAGCGAATGCCAAAGAACATACTCGTGTTGAGAAAAAAAGCTCTGGTAGCTGGCAATGCGCATGCAGAGGGTTGAGGCAGCAAAGACTCTCTTACCTAAGGTGTCTATCTTGCGAGATTCTTTGTTTATAGGACAGGCTGTAGATTCCTGAGGAAGGAAGCCTTATTATTCTCTGCTAGCATCACTATGGCATCAGCAAAGGCTTGTGAGGCCAAGATGGGACGATCCTTGGGAGGGGCATATTTCCTGTCTACGGACTTGGCCACAGAAAGAATAAGAGCTGGATTCTTCCACACCATCTGCGAAAGGGTCTCGAAAGAGGGCTTTACTGGAGGGGTTAAATCCATAGGGATTTCCGGGACATGAAGATACCGGAGATGCAGAAGCTTCCCAGGAATCTATTTCTGTGGTCTGGAGAGAAAGGGTAGAATTTAAATTCTTGAGCAGAGACTTAAAGGAAAGGTCCTCAATAACAGGCTCTGCCGGAGGATTGATCCCTTCCCCCAGGGCAGTGTCAGCATCAACATCATCACCCAGTCTAAGATCTGGATCGGGCTCAAAATCATCTCCTGACAGTCCGGGGGGGCTGCATAGACAGGAACGGAGTGTAAACCAAGAGGAAGAAGAGAAGGAGAAAGAATCGGAGTAGAAAACCTCTGAAAACCAGACGGCGCCATACCCATCCCCGGCACCGAAGAAACGGCGCACAGATCAAACAAGGAGCAGTCACAGAAAACAGCATCGTGCACGGCACTGACAAAGAGTGCGACACCGCAGCGATGCCAACGGATAGTGCAGCACCGCACCAGGTGCTGCCGTCAGCCCAGATGCCGAGGACGGCCCCGAGAACACCTGCCGAGCCGCAGATGGCGCCGACAGGACTCGCAGCGCCGCAAAGAACCCCGGCGCCAGAGAAGTCGGCACTGCAGAAGACAGCAACGTTACAGAAGTCTGAGAAATGCAAATTACGTATCTACTGTAATTCTTAATCTTCTTGGACGAAGTCTCCACCACTCATTCACACTGATGGGAATTACGCCGGAGGCACTAGGACCCAGCGGGAGCAAAAATTTTTGCAGGAAGGTCGGCGCCAGAGATGGAGCTGCAAGGAGAGGCGCCATAAGCCTCAGCTCGTGCAGCAATGACTATCTCTGCGTCGACCCTCCAAACGCCTCAGTTCCTTTTTTCCTGCCATCGAGTGCGCTACAGTGACGACGTCGATCGCCGGGAGTTAAACTTCAAACTAGCAGTATATTTTTAATTTTTTTATTTTGTAGTATTTCTTCAAATAAAGTACCGCTTACTATAATTTATTGTAAGAAAGAAGTCTCAGCCTACATTGACAGAGTCGACCATGAGCGGGTCAGGTGACGGTAGGGAGACTTCATATGAAAGTCGTTCAGTCAGCCGGGCTGGGTCTGGTCCGCCGCCCTCTCCAGAGGGAGGGTCTGACAATGGACAGTCCAATGCCCAGGGGGAGGGGCGGTCCTCCCAGAAGCATAAAAGAAAACTGTTGCACTCTCGGCACCATTCGGCCTCGAGCTCTTCTTCGACCCGTAGGTCCAGAGAGAGAAGGCACCACTCGAGGTCGCCTTCTAGTATGTCTGCGCGTCGACTGTTGGTCACTGGGATCAGTTGCCGGTCTCCTCCAGAGTCGCAGGTTTCTGTCACCATTCCCACACTCTCATCGCTTTCCTACATAAAGGGTAAGAACCAGAACCACGTGTTCCGCTCCAAGGATGGTATGATCTGGGACAGAGTGACCATCCAAAAGGTGCGTGACCTGAGAAATTCATTCAGGTCATGGAGATCTAGAATGGGGCGCCAGCCCCCCATCCACTTGGGCACTAGGAAGTACCTGGAGACAAAGCCTGGGTCTGCTGAAGGATCCGCCACTAGAGCCACTGCCCCCTTGAGGAGGAGCTGAGCGATGTCGTCTGGAAGAGCCGACTGGGTGTGTGCATTAATCCGTTCTTCCTGAGGGGCGCGGGTTTGACTGGGAGAGTACTGCTCGAATTCTAGAGGCAGTCCCTGACCGACCACTTCGAGAACCCACCTGTCCAGGGTAATAACAGACCAGGCAGAAAGAAAGTGGTGGCACCAACCCCCCACAGGAAGACCCAGAGCTGGCATGACGGGAATAGGGGTGGCAACCCCCACCCCATCACTGAGCAGGCTTGGAGGAGGAGGAGGAAGCTCCAGGACCTGAGCCTCGGCCTCCTCTACGGGCCTGCTGGGGTCCAGGCTTGGGCCGAGGGTGCCAAGCTTGAGCCTGCTGCTGATGTCGATGCTGCTATCCCCCCTGAAAAGAGGACTGCTGATCTGCAGGGGAAGAGTGCCGGAATGGCTTCTTCTGCTGGTTCTTGCCCGAAGAACTCTTAGCAGAAGTAGCGTCCAAGGTGGCATTGGACTGCTCAATGCGCTGGAGGTGACCAGCCACTCCCAGGCCGAACAAGTCGGTCCCAAGGAAGGGCAAATCTGCTAACTTGTGCTGAGTATCCGCCAGAAAGGAGGAGAGCCTCAGCCAAGCCCTGCGGCGAGAGGCAAACGCGGCAGCTATTGATCAGGCACAAGAATCCCCGATGTCCAAGGCCATCTGGAACTGCTGTTTGGCAGCGTCTCGGCCTCGGACCTGCTTGACCGTGGTCTGCATGTCTGCGGGGAGATGTGGAAGGACTTTGTCTAATGACCCAAGAAGGGCATGAGAGAAGTGTGCCATGATGACAGCCAAACTTGTCTGATGAAGGCCCCAGGAGGAAGCCGAACAGACCTTCCTCGCAAAATGGTCCAAATGCTTGGATTCTTTGTCGGGAGATCGGTCAGTGTCAGCAGAACTACCAGTACGCTTCAACACAGAGGCGGTCACCAGGCTCTCAGCCAAAGGGTGCTCTATGAACCCCGCAAGGGACCCCATGGGAACCGCATACTTGCGGGCCATGCAGGGAGACGGTGCTGGGCAAGAGGCAGGACGCTACCACAGTTCGAGTGACAGACCAACAATGGCCTCGGCCGCAGGAAAGGCCTCCGTCGGAGTATCCCCTCTCTTGAGGATGTCTGTGAGAGGGTATGCCGCCTTTTTTTTTTGCTGAGTTCCAGGGGCATCCCTGTGGAATCAGAGATGAGGCGAAGGATCCCTTGGAAGGAGGAACCTAAGTTCCGACTCGCTGGAGAGTCACTTCTGTTGCTGCAAGGCTCTGATCAAGAGAAGAAAGCCTGATTAAAAAACAAAAAGGGACTAACAGACTGGTTAGACGCCTAGGTTTTGGAAATATCTCGAATAAGAGAAATTTCTAGAGAAAAGAGGTGAGCTATACCACCGCTGGATCGATCACTTCTTAGGGGTAGAAGAAATCAGGTACTCTTTACTGAGGTTTAGAGACGACTGCCTCAGGGTTGAGGCGGAACCTGACCAGATCCAAAGTGTGGTATCGGGAAATTCCAACTAGGCCCTGTGCTGTGATAATTCTGACCCTCCCCCCCTTTTTTTTTTGTATTAATCATCATTAGTCCGAGCCTGACAAGGTTGCTGGGTGCTAATTGGCAAGGATGCCTGATACAGAAATGACAAGGATGTCATCCCTCTGAGGAGCAGGAGGAGCCTGAGGATCCATAACTGAACTCTTGAGTGGACTAATAACAGCTAGACAGATGTTAACCACCTGTGCCGAAGCAGCCACCAGAGGGGCAGCATCAAAAGAGGGCTGTATACCCCTATCAAAGGAGCAGAACAGTCTATGCGGCTCCCGACCATTGAATTAGAATGTTCCACAAAGTGTAATTGTCTTGACCACTGACAGAGTCTAGACGCAGAGGTATATGGTCCACAGATCCAGTCTGAACACTATGGTGGACCCCATAAATGAGGAACTACTGAAAAAAGCTTCCATCACAGACTCTGATGATAGAGAGAGCGTGTCTTTCAGTATATAAAATGAGTCATCCGCTGTATCACTGACCAGAAGGACAGGGAGAGACTCATCTAGATGCCCTTCTACCACAGAAGGACCCCAAAAAGAGGTCTAGGTTAGAGCCACTAGAGACTCCGCCACCAGGAAGGGTGTCGAGGAGCTTGGCACCACGTAGGGAGCTGAGAAAGTGCTGAGCGGAATGAGAGATTATGCTGACAGAACAGAACAGAAGAGTCCCATCAGCGGAAACCGCTGGATGATGAGACTCGATGCAGACTGCCACCCACTAAGATGTGTGGAAAAATAATCTGCAGAATAGGACTTCATTCCGCGGAAACATCCCACCACAAGTCCTGCGGAAGAGAGGTCTGCAAACGGAGATCTTTCCCTAGTTCTGTCAGACAGCACCAACTGGCACCCTGCGGCACCAGGCCACTGTGGCACAGGAGGGCACCAAGCAGTACCTATGCCAACCTGGGAGACACCAGAGGGCACCCACGGCGGAACCCGTAGGTATCCTCGGCACCAACGGCAGCAATGGCATGCAAGGGCACCCCCGATGCCCATGGTACCAAGGCACCCAAGAAACCCATGGGCACTCATGGCACCCATGCCACCCGCGGGTGCCCGGCACCGCCCACAGGTGCCTGGCGCCGCCCACAGCTTCTGCGGGTGCCCGGCACCAACCACAGCGCTGCCCGTGACCCACGGGTGCCTGGCGGGCATCCGTGGCACCGTGAGACACCCACAGCACCGCTAGTGGCGCTGGCAATGAAGGCAACAATGACAGCACCCACGGCACCGAGTGCAGTGCCGAGCCATGGCGCATCGCGCCGATCCACGCTCACCCAAACACCAGAGGTGCCGCTTATGGCACCAATGCAAAACCAGTGGCACGGCGCCGGACCTGCGGTGCCACCAAGGTGTCTGGCACAGCACCAGGAAAAACACCGTGGAAAAGCCAATGGAAAAGATGGGGAGAAGGAGAAAGGTGGTGCCCGTGCCGGCCCCAGCAGGGAAAAGGAAGAGGGGGTAGGCACGAGGGGCTAACACGATGGCGAAGGCACCAAGAGGGCACCACGCTCATTCTGATCCAATTGACCCGGCTCCGAGGCCCGGAGGCCCCGAAAACAGGAACACAACCAGGAAAAAAGGAAAGTCAAACCCCCTGCTCCACAGGAGCGGCCCAGAGGTGAAACTGCTCACCGGAACTCCAGCGAGGACAGAGATGGAGTCCAGAGTCGAGTATGCAGCCATTAGGAGCAGGGCCAAGGGGAACCCACAAAAGTTGGTTCAGGCCTATCGCCCCTACCAACGAACAATCCTCGTGCAGACATACCAATGGGCAACCTCGAGTGGCACCGATTCTTCTTCCCAAATGAAGAAGAAGAAGAGTTCTGAGGGGTTGCCGGAGCCGGATCCCCGGCACCGCCAGATTCAGAGCTCAGTGGACTGTCCTCCCCCAGCACACAACTGTCCGTAGTCAGACCCTCCTACTTAAGGGTGGCGGACCAGGCACAGCCCCTCTGCAAACAACAACTTTCAACAAGTTCTTCCTACCGCCACCGCCACTGCTCTGGCGACGACGCCATTGATGGCAGGAAAGAATTTCTTTTTCTTCATAATCTTCTTGTTCGTAAAATAAAAAAATTACTAGTAAATAGTTAAATTAAACACTAAAAACTGCTGTCGTATAGACGAAAACTTTGACTCTGGCAGACGAGCGATGCCCAAATCCAAGCGCAGCACTGGACGGGCAGGAGAAAAGGAACTGAGGTGGTTGGAGGGTCGACAATCGTGATAGCTTCACACAAGCCGAGCCAAGTCTCGCTCATGTGTGCTGCATGCGGGTCCTACCGCGCCCGACCCTTCAGAAAATTTTGCTCCCGCTGGTCCTAGCGCCCAGCGCCATCCCACGAGTATGAATGAGTGATGGAGAATTAGTCCAGGAAGATCAATCTGTACCTCATCGGCCGCATCCTTGGTCAGCTGGCCCGACGGAAGGTCCGTAGAGCCAGCGGCCGAGGAAGCAATCTTGACCGAGGTCGAGACCGCATGCTCCTGGGACTGAGACCTCTCTCGGACCCAAGAGCGCTTTCGCCGGGACGAAGACGTGCCCGTTTCCTTATCCTGCTTGCAGGATCGGGAGGAGTGCGAGCCTGCGGGCGCCTCTCCCCGGGTGGGGAGAGACTGGCACAACTGCTTGAAGGAGCCCGAGAATGTGGAGTCCAGGTTGAGTGGAACGAAGAAGCTTCGAATGTTCGAAGCACGGGCGGCTTCTTCCTCGAATGCCTTCATGCATTCCAGCTGTTCGGCGGAACCCGCAACCGTGGAAACCGCCCATCTAGCCTCCTTGGACTTCACCGGAAGGTTCTTCTTCTCCGGTCTCCCCAGTTTAAAATGTGCAAGGCGGTCGTCCAGGATGTTGGGATGGAAGGCCAGAAAAAATGAAAATTACGTACCTACCGTAATTATGATCTTTCTGTGTATCTTTACCATTCATCACTGTTGGGTACTCGGCTGGAGGTCAGGACCCCGCGGGAGCTTTTTTTTTTTTAAGGTAGGTGAAGCCGACGCACCATCAGCGCCGCCCTCGAGGCCAATGCACTGCGTGGCGCTCATGGGTTGGCCATTAGGCGCTGTCGACTCTGCCTGCCTGTCAGTTCTGAGTCGCTGGAGAGGTAAGAAGAAGGGAGTGGAGAATGGGACAAGGAAGTCCAAGGGACAGAAAAAGGAAAAGATATATAAAGTAAAAGGAGAAATAATGACTGAGAGGACAGGAGAAGACGCAGAAGAAGTCAGAAACTAAAGGGATTGGGAGGGGCCTCAATCTCTGGAAATAGAAGAGGGAGGTAGGGTG
Source organism: Neoceratodus forsteri (assembly GCA_016271365.2). Classification (NCBI taxonomy): domain Eukaryota; kingdom Metazoa; phylum Chordata; order Ceratodontiformes; family Ceratodontidae; genus Neoceratodus; species Neoceratodus forsteri. The sequence goes on from CM057453.1 coordinate 1,148,178,483, forward strand.
GGATAAAGAATTTAGGAAGAGAGGGGGGAGTTAAACACATCCCAAACCCTGGTCCGTCTCCAGATTACATAGGAACTGCAAGGAGTAGCCAAAGGCTTTCTGCCAGAATTCAAGGCACAGAATGGCTGGCAATACACTCCAGTTAAGCAGAGTCGGATATTCTGGAAGAAGGACAGGGTATAGAGAATTGACACCCTCTCAAGGAAAGATTATTGGTGAAAAAAGGAAAAAGGATTTTTTTTGTAATAAAAGATTGTCCAAGGACGAGGAGAAATAAGTTGGACAAGAACAAGGAGGAGGAGAGAATGGAGGGCAACTGCCAACTCCCACCCCACATGGGTGGAGCTAACGCACTGGAGAAGGACTGCCCCCCATGCTGACCACTCTCCCCAGAGCATTATCCCCTTATGTGCCCAGTCCTACCTCACTCCTGACAAAAAAGGAGGGGGGGTAGGGATGGGCACAGAGAGGGAGGGGGACCCAGAGACTGTGGCCCCAGGGGGATGGAGGGCGGAATTGTGATGAATGGTAAAGATACACAGAAAGATCTACACCACGGGTAGGTACGCACTTTTCTATCTTTATCAGTGTCAATTCACCATTCATCACTGTTGGGTGAGTGCCGAGCCCACCAAAGGGGGTTTTCTACACCCTAAGGGATAAAGTCCCTTAGCTCTCAGTGGGTGACACACTAAGAGGGAGAACCTTCAGGGCCTGAGAGTGAGACGGGCCCCCCCCCCCGGAGGGGGAAGGAAGTTGCCCCGATGAACGCTGTCTCGCTCTACGGGAGAAAAGGTAGGTTCTCTGGAGAGAGGAGTTAATCTCCCTACGCTGGGCCAAGGGTGACAACTGGGAAAGACGCAGCCATGCCGTCCGCCTAGTGCAGATCGCTGTCCCTACGACCCTGATAGCTACCTCGTTGGCATCATAGAATGCCCTCGCTTGGTGCCCTGCTAGCTCCAGGCGACGCGCAGAGAGTGCAATGGCCTGTCTGGTTTGCTCCGTATCAGGCAATGAGGCTAGGAGTTGACCTAGCCTGGACCACAAGAACCTGTCATAGGCTGCACAGTGGGCCTAATGTGCAGAAATGGAAAGCAACAACCGTGCCGAGTAGAAAGTCCTCCTACCCCAGAAATCAAAATCCAAGGAGTCTTGATATGGGGGCCGGTCACGGTGAAGGGCGCGAAACCCATCAGGAGCATCCAACTGCATCAATCCGGACTGCGGATGAGGCATGGAACCTGGAGACTCGGGGCACAATACCTCTGGCTGAGATCCCTAGGGGCAGGTACAACAGAGAAGGGCCTCTGCCAGGAACGCAACGACGCCTCCCGAAAGGGAGCAGGCCAGAGCAGCACCACAAGGGTGGCCTCGCCAAAAATCGCCTAGAAAGGTGTGCGCCAAGTGCTCTGGATTGCTAACAGTGGCAGGGGTGAGGTGCAAGTCCTTCAACATCCTCACAAGGAAGCGCCGATACTCAGCGAGATCAGCGGCTGGAGAGATGTGGACAGAAGGTTCCTCTTCCCCAGAAGAGGGGGATGAAGAGCTGGAGGGCACCGACTGCTCAGAGGTCGACTGCTCGGGAGGAGGCTGAAAAACCTGACTGTCCATTGCCCTAACGTAAGCTGGGAACCGAGCAGCCACCGCCCTGAACTGCTCCCAGGAGGTAGGCCCGCTAGGACCAAGGAAAGCTGGGAGTGCAGGAGAATGTGGCAGAGGAATGGGAACAGAGCCGAGAAGAGATGTCGGCTGACCTCCGCCTGGGCTAAGGAGCAGACTGGAGCACCCACGGAAGAAGGTGCCCCAGAAGACCCCACAGCTGAACAACCATTTCAGTACTGCCTTAGCTGCGCCCAGAAGAATCTCCCCTGTGAGGTGCCCGGGGCCGTACAGGTCCAGAAGGATGGTCCCCTACCTTAAAAGAATGGGGCTCTCTCAAAGAGACCGAGGAGGAAGAGCGGAGATCCACACTATGGCTTCTCCCAGAGCCCGGGTGGACCCCCGAAAAAGGCCGCCATGCAGACTCCATGCCCCTCGGAGTCTGAAAGAGCCCTCCTCCTCGAGAGGGCCAGCCTAGGTAGCTGACAGCTCTGGGCAGCACCTGAAGGAGCTATCCAGGGCAAAGTACCCTCCCCTCCCATAGGTGCTCTGATCGGCCCCAAAGTTGAGCGATCCAGGCACACCACAGGTGAGGGTACCACTGCTGAGGGGTCAGTGAACCCACCAAGACCGGGCTGCAGAGCAATGGTGTCCTGCACCACTGCCTGCTGGTCAGCACCCCTGACCCCAGTCTCGGTAGCCACCAACCCCATCTCAGAAGGGGGCCGACTGGCTTGTCGAGGATACTACAAGGCTGCCCACTCCAACAGTCAACCCCAAAGAGTCAGACTGTCCATCTAACTCAGAGCCCAACTCCGCCTCCGAAGAGGTAGAGGCCGAGGCCCTGTGCCAGACCATAGGAGGGTGCCCACTGCCATCTTTGCCAAAGGGGGTGCCTGAAACCAAAACCATGCCCGAGCCAGATCCAGTGCTCCCTACAGCACTGCGAGTGGAATCCACAGGGGGCACAGCTCCAGCCTGAACAAGAGCTCCAGACTCGGGACCAGCCATGGCGCCATCCGGCCCCACGGCGCCGAGGGCAGAGGCGATCAATGACACGAAGAGGCGATCGCTAACTCGAACAATTTTTAATCTCGGTAAAACCGAAGTTTTGAAAGCCAGGACCTACGAAATGAGTGAGCACGAGGGAGGCAACCTGTATCTTCCAGCGGAAAGGAAGATCTGGCGTCATAGGGCGGAGCAGAGGTATATACCTCCTGGGTGGGTGGGAGGAGCCAGCTTGAAGACTTCCGGCAAGATTTTAAGAGGAAGGGGACATGCCAATAAGTGTGGATGAGCAACATATCCACGATCCTAGAATCTTCATTCTCATCCTCCCCTTCCACATAAACTTCAGCCAATCTCGCAAGTGAACCAGGAACTGAGGAGGAACCCAGGTCCTGAACCGAGGAATCTGAACCAGAATCGCAGTACCAGTTTGCAGCACCTGAAGAACGCTTATAGCATTTGCTATAGCCTTTGCAATCATCAGTTGCGGTTCCTTAACCGAGGGCTTTTCCTTTTTCTTCTTTTTAGCAGAAAGTACAGTTACGCAAGAACTTACCGTAACAGTAGATCTTCGAGAACAGCTCTTGCAGCAGGTTACACCATTAGGACTGAAGCCGGAAGGCGCAGGACCCCACGGAAAAATTCTAGCTAGGCTATCTCAGGGCTGGGACCCCTCGATATCGGCGTGGTACATAAGGGGCGTCCCGCCAGATTCCCTAGTTCTCCTGCCGGAGACTTCCGGCCGCAGGATGACATCAGAATGTGAGACCGAGGATCCACTGTCAGAAGATAATAAGGGAATAAATCCCTGTTAGAAAAGGCTTAAGGCATGCCTCCTCCAAGGGGGAAAGGTGGGCGGGAAGGTACCTGCTGGAAGAGCTGTTCTCGAAGATCTACTGTTACGGCAAGTTCTTACGTAACTGTACTATCTTACTGAGACAGATCTTGCAGCAGGTTACACCATTAGACTGATTCCCAAGCAGTAACGCTGCCAAAATTCCGGGAGGAGGAAAAAAGGAAATACATTCCGGTCCTGAATCTAGGACAGGAGACCCTGTAGCACCGCCAGGCCGAAACTGGCTCTACGCCGAGAGGCGATGTCTAGGCTATAATGCCTGATAAAGGTATGCACAGAGCTCCAAGTGGCTGCAGCACATATGGCAGAAGTGGAGACGTTCCGGAGTGCTGCAAATGAGGTGGCCACGCCCCTAGTGGAATGACCCCGGACTGAACCCGGGAGGGGCTTCTGTTTGAGCTCATAACAGAGTGAAATACACTGGACAAGCCAGCGAGACAGGGACTGTTTGGATACAGATTGGCCCAACATCCTCTCAGAGAAGGAAACAAAGAGTTGCTCAGAACTACGAAAAGGTTTAGTTCTGTTGAGGTAATACCTCAGGCTGCAGTGAACATCCAGGGTGTGGAGCAGAGCCTCTCCTCTATTCGAGTAATTCGAAGTAGACTGGTAGGTCAATGTCCTGATTTAGGGTGAGCAAGAGACCACCTTAGGCAAAATTTAGGATTCGGCCCTCAGGGATACTCTGTCCCGTGGAAACTAAATAAGGCTCTTTGCACAAGAGAGCGTGAAGCTCAGAGATTCTTCTCGCTGAAGTAACAGCAACCAAAAACAACATTTTCCATGACAGAAAACGTAGCTCGCAATCCGCGGCAGGTTCGAGGGGGGGGGGGGGAGCGTGAGTTGTTCCAGGACAAAGAGCAAATCCCATGGAGGCACAGGGTCCTTAATGGGTGGCCGAAGGTGTAACACCCCTCTCAGAAATTCCCGAGAGGCGTCTAATTGTGCCACTGTACGATGCCCCACCGGAAGGTGGTAGGCAGAGATGGCACAAAGGTGCACCTTGATAGAGGAGTAGGCTAGACCCGAACGAAAGAGGGAGAGCAGGTAGTCCAACACCACTCCCACTGGGCAACCTAAAGGGGAAAAATCGAGTGCTCGCAAACATAAACAAAAACGGCGCCATTTCATGGCGTACGTTGCATGCGTTGCCGGCTTTTTGGCTGCAGAAAGAACTTCTGCAACCTCTTGCGAGACCCCATAACGCAAGATGGCTATGTGATGATGATGGCGATCCCCAGACTTCACCAAGGCCCTGGAGGACGAAGACCAGGACGGCCTGGTGGACTTGGCCTGAGAAGAGGACTTCCTGACCGCAGCCGAGGGAGGCTGAGAGCTGGCCCTGGAGGGGGAGCGGTCGGACCTGGAACCAAAGCTGCGAGAGTCCGAAGCCCTAGAGGGGGACCTGGAAAGGGCCTTCTCCTTTCGTTTCTCTGCATGCTTGTGGGTCTTTTTAGAGGATTCTCCCTTGGAAGACATGGTCTTTAGCTTCTCTTCCAGTAAGAAAGCTTGAAGGGCCTTCTGACGTCGGATCCAGGTTCGACTGTTAAACCCCTGGCAAAAGGAGCAGGCCCGGGTATCGTAGTCTGGGCCTAGGCACCAGACGCAGGCCGTGTGGGGATCCTTGAAGGGGATCCGTTTCCCGCAAGCACACTTGGAGGAGTGACCGGAGGTCTGGAGAGGACATCAGCGAAAAAACTTGCTAGAAGAAATCCAAATTTCCATAGAAAGAACTTATCCACGCAGCGCTGACCAGACAGCAACCAAGGGTCGAGACATGCAAGTCGACGCAAGGAAAGAACTGGGAATCCATGGACCGCCCTATGTACCACGCCTGACGCCGGGGCGTAGACTGGCCGGCATGATGCCGCGCTTGAAGATAGCTAGCTAGAATTATTTGTGGGGTCCTGACGCCTGCCGGCTTCAGTCCTAATGGTGTAACCTGCTGCAAGAGCTGTATCTCGAAGTAAGATCCTGACGCTTCAGAGGCGTTTCTTCAGTCCCCGTCCCCGAGGAACCTTCACCCTGGTCAGAGGGTGTTGCTCAATCGGTTCCTTCTGGTTCTCCTTCTGAGAGAAGGAATTTTTGTTCACGGCTGGGTCAGCAGCCTTCTCTGACATTTTTTCCTTCAGTCAGTTCAATCGCCTATCAAGCGTCGACTGAGAAAAATTCTTACAGATTTCACAGTCTGCCTGAAGATGGTCAAACCCCAGACAGGCAACACAGACCAAGTGAGGATCTGCTTTAGTAAACGGTTCCCCACACATTGTGTAATGCTGAAAACCCATTGGGCCCGTTCATTTCTTGGGAAGCAAGTGACATAACCAACAAAAACAACTAACACTGGGTTTTTAGTAGGCCCACTATGAAAGACAAACCTTTTAACTTTCTTTTTGCGGTCGGTTTAGCGACCGAGAAGAAAACCGAGAATAACCCCGGTTTCTCTTAAAACCAAATAACTGGTCCCAAAGGGTTTAAAATTTAGAAATAAACTAAAAAATACAAATAAATGACTGGTTTTCTTTTCTCGATACCTGGAATGTTACTTACAGCAACACCTGGACAGGCTGTTGCTGTAAGTAACACTACAAGTATCAAGACCCCTTTAGAAGCCATAAAATAAGAATAAAGTAACGCCACTGCTGCTATAAGAACAGTGGTGGAGTGACGCTCACTAAATGTGTGTAATACCCATGACTCCTTGTACTCAAGTAATCGAACCGTATGGGCGCTTCATGCTCGACTAAAGTTTTCGCAGTTTATACAAAAATAACCAGTGGATTAAAAATTATGATCACTGCAGCCCCAGACTCCCATAGCAGCATCGTAAGGTATATGGGGACGGGAGCGGACTGCAATGGTTCTTTGCAGGTCACCTTTGAAAATTTTACTTAAAAAAAAAACAAGAAAATAAAATCTTCAAGAAAGATGGAGGGCTCTCCGAGGCATCTGTACTAGGCAAGCGGAGTAAAGAATCTGATGGTTGCAGAATGTTTACCAGGGACAGTGGTTTGAAAACTGAGCTTGAGCCTAACATTCCATGATTAGCATAGGTTCTATTATCCATTTCGGCTACGGGGCAGTCTTATGGTGAGACTGTACTGCAGAAGTCAGAATACACTAAGATTTCCTGGGGTTTGAACTTGACATATCTAGTGTGAGAATAAATGGCCGATGACGGATCTAGTATGTGTATAAATGTCAGATTTTACATTTATACACACACACATAGTAGGTACGTCATCGGGCCGTTTATTCCACTGGGGTGAAAAATACACGATTTTATTGCACTCTATCACCTCACCCTATTGTGTGTATATATATATATATATATATATATATATATATATATAGAAATGGGCAGGTTGAAAGCTAAACTCTAATTGGCTCAAACATCCTGGCACCGATGTTATTTCTTAACGCCCAGGAAATAAGTGCCAGTTCGGGATGCCCCAGTCTCAGTGTATCATTGGGCACACCGAATGTTCAAATTCACCAGCTGCCTTTTTTTCCTCTCGTTTACCGAAACCCACTCTCCACCACACACACACACACCAAAAACTGAGCCATAACATTTTTTAAATATTCTGCAGAAGAAAATAGTTTCTTGCTAAATAAATAACACACCTCCGACTGCAAACATCGACAGCTGAAACACTGACAACTCCCCCGGTCCCGTTCGTGGTACCTCTGCCCACTGTGTTCTTCCACAGTGCACCTGCCCACCGCCATCGCTCTGCTGCCAGTTCACCTAAGAAGATCCTTTCTGTTTTCTTCAGCGTAGCCCTTGTCTAAACGAAGCAAAAACTAAAAGAAAGCACTGTAACTTTATGTAGAAGGCTTACTTTTCTTGCCTTCTCAGCTTGTCGCCTCGTGCGACCGGCACCATCGCTCCTCACCCACAACCCGAGATTAGAAAAGAAAAACTGACCAGGCAGAAAAGACTGGATGAAGTTCAAAAAATAATAAATAAATAAAACAGCGAAAGAGAAACAACTGAATTTGGAGGGGGGGGAGGGCCATAACAACCAGGAAGAAACCAAAAGTAAAAACTACAGAGGCTCTACCAGGACAAAAGTACCTAGTTAAAAAAAAAAAAAAGGCAGCAGTAAAATGCAAGCGTAGGAACTATTTTATTACAAAAATAAATGAAAGCATGCATAGTTTAAACATCAAAAGAAACTTTTTTTTCAAATATATAAAAAAGTTTCCCATTTTCAAAGTGCAATACCACCCTCCAGGGTGGGCGTTACGGGATATAACAGATCTTCCAGGCTATAGGGCCCTCCTGCCTGTGGCGTTGGGCCTCATTACGCCCCTGGGTGGTCCATTATATCCCAATAACGTCCACCCTGAAGGGTATTATTGCTCACATATATACACACACGCGCACCGGATACTGCATGGGGCTCTAGTGTGTAAGCTTCTTATTTTCTCTGGAATGTTAGCAAGAATGCCCTCTGAGCATGAGTGGTACAGTTCCTAGTTAAATCACTGGGCACAATCCTTGAGACATACCTGCAGGGATGTAAACAACCCTGTAGGTATGATATCACCCCTGCAGGCACCTAATAACATGTTTTACGGAGTTTATTTATATTTCCCCCAATGGTATATACAAAAAGCAGGTTTCCTGGTGTGAACAGGGAGAAAATAAAGCATAGGGAGGCCAAGATACTTGCTCAGGGTCACTCAGTATGCAAGTGACAGCTTTAGAATTCAATCCCAGGGTTACTGGGTCTCCAGGTTCTCAACTATGCCCTAACCACTTAACCTAAATTACCTCCTGAACAGAAACAATGCCCATTTTTGATTGAGTATCTGAACAGACTATAAACTTACCATCGTCATCTTCTTGGTTTGGATTGGGCACATCTTTTAAAATGTTCAGGATCTCTTCATTAGTAGCTTTGTTTTTAATAGCATTGGAGAGATTAACAGCAACACTGTACCCAGGAAGGGAACCTGAAATAGATAAGACAGTGCTCAAACACAGCATCCTTAAGGAACAAAGAATGCCAATTAATAACCACAGTAATTTTATGAGGTACGCACTAGGCTGGACTTACAGCCTAATGGTACGTGCAGTCGCTCACCTTGCTGATCAAAGTTTGGTGCCTTCTAAATATCTTGCCCTTTCTTCTATCTTAAACAGATCACTGGGGCAGTGAGAATTTCCTTTAGTCTGGGAACCAGTGAAGGTGGAACCGATACAGAAAGGAGACCCTACTGATCAGATGTGTAATAATAACAGGTTACTCACCTGTAACAGTGGTTCTAGGAGTGGTAATATGTTGTTCATCCACAGTGTTTGGCATGTCCTTTCCCTTTAAGATTCTTGCTGGAAGGTCTAAAAGCTGGCTCCTCCCACCCACCCGGGTGGTATATGCCTCGGCTCCACCCCATGACGCCAGATCTTGCCCGCTGGAAGCTTAGGTTGTGCGTCGAAGCCGGGGAGGTCGGGTGGGTTCGTGGGGATGAACAACATATACCACTCCTAGAACTACTGTTACAGGGGAGTAACCTGTTCTAGGACTGTGGATATGTTGTTCTATCCACACTGTTTGGCAGACTCCCAGCAGTTCTCCGGGATGAGGGAGGCAAGGCGCACCCCCCCCAAATACTTACTTGAGGAACAGAGACAGGAGAACTGAGGCCCCAAAACAAGCATCCCGGCGTGACTCAAGGTCGATGTGGTAATGGGTGATGAAGGTGTTTGCTGACTTCTAGGTAGCAGCCCTGCAGATTTCCTGGATAGGGATGTCTCTGGAAGCAGCCATCGACGCAGCAGTATGGGGGGTAGAGTGACCTCTTATCCCTAAGGGAGGCTCCTTGCCCACCAACCTGTAGCAGAGATCAATGCATAATGTAATCCATCTGCCAATCGTCTGCTTGGCTGCAGGTCTGCCAGGTGCGGCTTCAGCGTAGGTGACAAACAGTTGGCGAACCTCTCTCCGAACTTCCAGCGTTCGCTCCTTATAATAAGAGCACGCTCATCTCAGGTCCAAAGTATGGAGCCTGTACTTGGCCTCTGAGGTGTAACTGGGGTAGTACACCAGCAGAATCAACACCTGGTTAAGGTGAAACTCTGACACCACCTTCAGAAGGAATTTCAGGTGGGGACGCAGGACAACCTTGTCCCTGTGGAAGACCAGGTAAGAAGACTCAGAGTGCCTGAAACTCCCCAGTCCTTCTGGCTGACATGACAGCCACCAAGAAGGCGGTCTTCCACAACAGATGTGACATCTCACACCTGTGCTTCCGTTCGAATGGCTTGCCCATGAGCTTTGCCAGTACCAGCAGTAGATCCCACAGTGGTGGTGATTCATGCACCGGAGGGAAAATATGGTTGAGGCCTTCAAAGAAGCGCCAGACCACCTTCTCCTGTGCCCGGTAAGCAGAGATGGCAGCCAAGTGCACCTTAAGGGTCGTGGACCGAACACCTCCTTTGGACAGGGACCAAAGGTAGTTGAGGATACTAGCCACTGGACAGGACAAAGGGTCCAAACCCTTGCCCTGACACCAAATGGAAAACGTTTTCCACTTGAAGGCATAGCATGTCCTGGTCGACTCCTTTCTAGATGCTTCCACAACTGAGCACATCCTCAGAGAGACCCAAAGCCCGGAACGCTAGCTGCTCAGGAGCCAGGCTGTCAGGTGCAGGGATTGAAGGTCCGGATGGAATACCTTCCACAGACTGACTGATATCAGGTCCGGGCATACTGGAAGACGCCTCGGGGGCCTGGAGGGGAGTTTGAGGAGATCTGGATACCAGAACTGGCGGGGCCAGTCTGGGGCTACCAGGATCATCCTTGCCTTATTAATCCTGACCCTGAAGAACACCTTATGAACCAAAGGAAGTGGAGGGAAGGCGCAGAAGAGGCCTGGGGTCTATGGCCTCAAGCAGGCATCCCCCTGCAGCAAGCCCTGCTGAGCAGGGCGGGCATGAAACAGCCTCAGCTTCATGTTCTCCATGGAGGTGAACAGATCCATCTGAGGGCTGCCCTAGTGGGAGAACAGGCTGTGTACTACCTCTGGATGGAGAGACCACTCGGGGGACGTCTCACCCACATGGCTGAGAGCATTCGCCAGTTGGTTCGAGGCTCCTGCCACATGGATGGCTAAGAGATCTGCCTCTAGTCAGCAAACGAGGGTCCAGATGTGGAGCGCTTCCCTGCACAGAGGCTGGGAGTGCATGCCGCCCTGCTTGTTGAGATAGTACATGGTTGTGATATTGTCCGTCTGGATTTGCACCACTTGACCCCCAAGGAGCAGAGCGAATGCTGACAGTGCCAGTCCGACTCCTCTGAGCTCCAGCAGGTTGACAGGACAATGGGATTCCTCGCAGGTCTAGAGTCCGTGGACTCTGATTTCTCATAAGGGCACCCCAGCCCGTGAGAGAGGCATCAGTCTTGAGGACGACCGTCAGCTCAGGATGGACAAACAGGATCGCTTCCTGCAAATGTTTTAGGACGGTCCACCACTGGAGAGCGTCCCACATCTTCTGGGTCACTGTGACCAGCTGATCGAAATGACCATGGCGCTGAGTCCACTGGCTGGCCAGCTCCCACTGAAGAGGGCACATATGCCACTGGGCCTATCAAACCATGGCGGTGCAAGCTGCCATGTACCCCAGAAGTTGCAGGAAGTCCCGGGCAGGGCGCAAGTTCCCAACCAAAAATGATCAGGCAAAGGAGGAGAGAACATCCGTCCTCTCCATCGGGAGCGTGGCTCTGGCTCAGCAAGAGTCGAGCTCTGCCCCGATGAAGCAGATCCCCTGCGAGGGTACGAGTTCCGACTTGGTCTCGTTGACCAGGAGACTAAGATCAATGCAGGTGTGGAGGGCCAGATCCCTGGACCTCTCCACCTCCTGTCTGGAGGAAGAACATGCTATGAACCAATCATCGAGATAAGGGTACACTCTGACCCCTCGATGCCGAAGATGGGCTGCTACCACTGCGATGCATTTGGTGAAGACCCAAGGGGGGGCGATGACAGGCCAAACGGCATGGCTTGGAACTCGAAAGCGGAGGAACCTCTGGTGAGATGGACGGATCAGGACATGAAAGAACGTGTCCTGAAGATCCAGAGAGCAGTACCGCATGTTCTGCTCTAGAGATGGCATGATCTGAAACAGAGTTACCATCCTGAATGTGAGAGACCTGAGAAACTGGTTCAGGTCGTGCAATCTAGAATGGGCACCAGCCCCTGCCTGTTTCGGGACCAGGAAGTACCTGGAAAACAAACCCTGGTTGACATGGGGTCTCATACCCCACGCCTACCTCCTCCTTGCGGAGGAGTTAGCAATGTCTCGGAGAGCCGACATCGAGTGTGTACGGACACCATTTCCTCCCGTGGGGCGCGGGCTCGGCTTGGTGGATACTGCTCGAATGCCAGAGGCAGTCCCTGGCTGACCACTTCTAAAACCCACCTGTCCATTGTAACAGTGGACCAAGTGGAAAGGAAGTGGCGGAGCCGGAACCCCATGGGAGGACCCAGAGCTAGTGTGACAGGTAAGGGGGTGGCCACCCCCATCCTGTCACTGAGCAGGGCTGGAGGAGTGTCCGGGTTTGGGGACTACCTGAACCCAGTCGTCCGGGTTTACGGGCCACCGGAAGCCCAGACTTGGGCAGAGGGCGCCAAGGATGAGCCTGCTGCTGCCCCTATTGGAAATGGGGTTGCTTGGCCACAGGGGCAGGGTGTCAAAAAGGCTTCTTCATCTGCTTTTTGAAACCCTGGGATTCTATCTGAGCAAAAGTAACAGAGTCCAAGGTGGCACTGGACTGTTTGATGCGTTGGACGTGACCATCCATACCTGGGCCGAACAGGTCAGTACTCAGGAAAGGGTCGTCCGTCAGTTGGTGCTGAGTGCCCGCCGTGAAGGTGGACACCCACAACCAAGACCTGCGGCGCATGGCAACCATGGCTGCTATCGAGTGGGCGCAGGAATCTTCGAGGTCCAAGGCCGTCTGGAGTAGCTGTTTTGCAACTGCCTGATCCTGGTTGCAGACCTGCTTGACCGTGGTCTGCGGGGAGGTGAGGTTGAACCTCATCGAGAGAGCCCAGTAGGGCATGAGAAAAATGTGCCATGATGACAGCTGAGCTTGCCTGGCGGAGGCCCAGCGAAGAGGCGGCATAGACTTTCTGGGGCCTAATAGTCCAATTTTTTTAGATTCTTTGTCCGGTGGTCTATTGGTGTCTCCTACATTATCCGAGCGCCTGAACACAGACCCAGTCACCAGTCCCTTGGCCGAGGGATGTTCTATGAATCCTGAAAGAGACCCAATGGGCACCGCATACTTGCGGGCCATGCGGGCTGAAGGCGTGGGGCAGGGTGCTGCCACAGATTCAAAGCCGGGCTGACAACGGCCTCGGGCACTAGGAAGGCCTCAGTCAGTAAATCCCCTCGTTTGAGGATATCAGTGAGGGGGTATTCAGCCTGTTTCTGAACGGGTTTTAAAGACATCTCCGTGAATTCAGAGATGTGGTGGAGGATGCCCATGAAGGAAGAAGGGCCTTCCTCCATAGAAAGACTACAGACGGGTTCCTCGTCCAAGGGGCGAGAATGTAGGTCTGAGTCCTTGGACTCCGAAGAGTCCGAATAAATCGTCTGGCCACCAGTCGCCCCGAACCCGCCTGGAACTATCAGGCATAAGGGTGACAGACAGCCTATGCGGTAGGCACGGAACAGGCAGAGACTCCTTAGAAGGAGCCACTGAAGGAGGCTGCTTCAGTGGCAGCTCCACCACAGCTGGTGGAGAGACTGATTTTGGCATAGCTGGAATGGTCCTGCCCCGACTCGGCAGGCGGAGGAACAGTGCGGACCGACTCCTGAGGAGTAGGCATCGGCCTAGGAGGTGACAGCCAAGTAATGGCCAGTGTAGAAGCCGAGGCCGACTTCTGGCTGGACATAAGTAGCTGTTGCCACATTAAATCCTCATAGCATGGACGGAGTTTCCGTCGAAGCCTCTCCTCATTCGAGGAGGACGAGGAAGAGTGGCAGCGGCACACCTTCGTAGAGCGCTTATGCGCCTTCTTTGACCTGCTGGGATCGAAGGGGCAAGAGACCTCGACTTGACCATCGGGGGACACCATGGGGTCGCTCTGAAGGAGCCGGGAGAACTGGCGACTTCCTGGTCCATGACCAGGACCACGAGGGGAATCCCAGCAAGCTGGGTCTCCTCCTCGGTGGCAGGCCGGACCGGGTTCTGAATAAGGAGCTGTCGGCCTGATGGAGCGACGACAGGTCGATTTGGTCGAGAACAGTATCACGAGATCGTTGTCCTGCACCTGAGCCAGCTGGCCTGACAGGGGTACCGTGAAGCTAGCGGCCAAGGTTGCAACCTCCACCGAAGTCGAGACAACAGATTCCTGGGACAGAGATCTCTCATGGTCCCAGAAAGATCATCAGCTAGACTAAGTTTCCTTAGGCTCCTTGTCCTTTTTATGGAACGAGAGAATCGAGTGACCGAGGTGCCCTCTCCCTTGGTGGGAAGGGACTAGCACAACTCCTGAAAGGAGCCCGAGAACGTGGAGCCCAAACTGAGTGGGATGAAGATGGACATGGAAGAGGATCGATCCACAGCCTATGCCGCCTCATCTTTGAAGGTCTTCATCTGTTCGAGCTGGTCGGCGGACCCCGCAGCCACGGAGACCACCCAATGGGCATCCTTGGATTTGACCGGCAGATTCCATTTTTCCGGTCTGCCCAGTTACAGTTATGTGAGACTATCGTCCAAAACATTTGGATGAAAAGCGTGACACATTTCGCTCGCCCGGGTGTTATGGCCGACACTCAGGCAATAAACGCACAAGGAATGCAGGTCAGTGCGAGACATCTTTTGCCCGCACGGGTAGCGGCAGAAATCGGGGAGGACTTGTGCTTCATCACGGTCGAGATTGTGAAGTGATTAGAAGAAACTCATGAGTTTTAGTTTTGGTAAATCCGGAAATTTATTCGCCAGGGCCTACAGTAGCACGTAAGCGATAAGGAGGGGACCTGAATCTTTCAGCGGAAAGAAAGATCTGGCATCAAGGGGCGGAGCCGAGGCATATACCACCCGGGTGGGTGTGATGAGCCAGCTTTTAGGTCTTCCAGCAAGAATCTTAAAAGGAAAGGACATGCCAAACAGTGTGGATAGAACAACATATCTACGATCCTAGAACACACCAATTACCCAGTTATCTACTGGCCCAAAACTCTGGAAACATTTGCCTTTAGACAGATGCAGGAATGGATCAGGGAAGGAGGCAGGATCATTTTCAAGCAGGTTTTGGTGCTGATCATAGTGATGAACTTTACTTAAACGTGTTATCTGTGCACCTTACTTACTGTAGTCTCATGTTTGTACTGTGTACACTATCTGCTCAATCCAGTACAAAACTGCATAGTATTACTTACTGTGACAGGGCTGAATATGGCCCTGTCCCAGTTGTTATGCAGAAAGTGTTTAAATGCAAGGATCTGTTCTATTCCCTCCTTTTCTGTCTCTTCTATGTCTGGCTGCGCAACCAAATTTGTGTGTGAGACTTAGGACTTGATCACCCCGATGGTCTTGCAATTCTCTGCCTCTTGCGATCTCTCTACCCTCACTTGCTGTTTCTGTCTTTTCTCACCCCTTGCATATCTGCTGGTATAAAAATATATGTGAATCATTTTGTGGAAATGTAACTGAGACTGGGATCCATTTGTTTAAAAATGAAAATTACGTACCTACCGTAATTCTTGATCTTCTTGGACGAGTCTCCACCACTCATTCACACTAGCGGGATTAGCGCTGGAGGCACTAAGGACCGCCAGAGCAAACTTTTTTTTGCTGGAGGGTCGGCGCCGCAAAGCAGTGCTGCCTCGAAGGCAATGACCATCTCGGCGACGACCTCCAACCGCCTCAGTACCTTTTTTACCAAGGAGGTGCAGAGCAACTAACGAAAGAGTAAACTAATCCTCAAAAAAACGGACATAAGATAGTCCGCATTTACCCGTGTAAACGGTCAGCAAAGAAGTCCTCACGGCCTAAAGATCTGAGGGAGTGAAGACCAACACAGCGGTGAGCTCGGGGATGGAGGGTGGGATACGAGTGGAGATCATGTCCAAGAAGATCAAGAATTACGGTAGGTAACGTAATTTTCATATCTTCCTGGACATAAGTCTCCACCACTCATTCATACCAGTGGGAGAGTACTAGCTGATAATCCCCAAAAGGGCGGCAGGAGAGCCAGAGCTCACGCTGCCCAAGATAGAAGCGTGATTAAGCGATAGTTCTGCCGACGCAGAATGTCGCTATATTAACATCCAGTGCATAATGCTTAACGGCTGATGCACTGAGCTCCAGGTGGCGGCGTTGTAGATATCCGCACTGGAACATTGCAAATCTCCGCTAAAGATGCCGCTGACCGCCTCTAGTAGAGTGAGCGTACACCTCACCTCCAATTTAACTTGAGCCATGGAGTAGCAATGTCGAAGGCATGCCACTAACCATGATGAGATGCATCTAATAGTGACGGGTTGACCCAGCCGGTTCGCTGAAAGAAACAAACAGTTGCTGAGTCTTGATGAGAATTTTGGTTCTATCTAAATAGAACTCGCAAGGCTCTCAACATCCAAGGAATGAAGAGATCGCCCCTTCATTTTGGAAATTAGCGAAGTAAGAGGAAGTACCAGAGGTTGGTTTAGATGGAATTCTGACACAACCTTGGGAAGAAATTTAGATGAGCAAGGAGAACTACCTTGTCTTTATGGAATACAGTATACGGAGGGTCCGTCACCAAGGCATGAATCTCCGAGACCCTGCGGGCTGAGGTAATGGCCACCAGGAAGGCAGTCTTCCAGGTAAGAAATTTTAGCTCACAGGTAGCTAGGGGCTCGAAAGGCTTCCGAGTGAGCATGTCCAGCACCAGGTTAATGTCCCAGGTTGCAACTGGACGCCTAACAGGGGTCTGGTAAGAAGAATCCTTAAGAAATCTCTTCACTATAGGAAGCTGAGCCAGAGTCAAGGAAGAAACCGCTCATGGAACGCTGAGATGGCACTAAGGTGAACTTAACTGTGGAGTACTGGAGACCTGAGTTTGATAGGTCCAAAAGATACCCAGAACCTTGTCAGGAGGACAGGAAAAGGATTCCAAGAGGACTTTGCACACCAGAGAGAAAAGCGCCCATTTGGAAGCGTGATGCTGGGTGGCTGGCCTCACAAGCAGCCAGAAGGATGTCCGAGACTCCACGAGAGACGTTGAACTATCACTTCTACCTCTTCAGGAGCCAAGCATGAAGGTGAAGTGATTTCAGGTTGGGATGGACCAACGAACCCTGAGTCAAAAGGTTGATTTGCAAGGAAGTGGTCTTGAAGAGCTGCCAACATACTGTTGAGCAGAGGAAACTATAGTTGCCGAGGCCAGGAGGGAGCAATGAGAATCATTTTGGCCCCTGAGACTCGAACTTGAGGAGAACTCTGATTAGAGGGAGCGGTGAAAGGCGTGAAGAAAACGCTTTGTCCACCGCAGCCTGAACGATCCTGACAGAAAATGCCAGGCCCTGGATTTCTGGAGCAGAAGAGAGGCAGTTTTATGCTGAGGGATGCAAAAGGTCCAGGTCTGGAGTCCCCACTCTTCGAATAGTGACCGAGCTACAGCTGGATCGAGAGACCACCGTGAGGGTCTGCCTCCGTTCTGCTGAGGTGATCTAGATCGCTTTTGTATACCTGGCAGATAAACCGCCTGAATCAGAGACTTGTGCTCCAAGCACCACTCCCACACCTCATTGCTTCCCTGCAAAGGTAAGAATGAGCACCGCCTTGCTTGTTGATGTAATACATCACGGCTTTGTTGTCCGCTTGAAGGAGAATGTTCTTGTGACAAAGGATATCCTCCAGAGCTCGGATCGCGTAGAGGACCGCTCTCATCTCCAGGACATTTATGTGGAGAAGAGTTTCGAACTGAGTCCATACACCTTCAGTGTGGAGGGAGCGACAGTGAGCTCCCCATCCCATTAGCGATGCGTCTGTGGTGATGGAGATCTGATGATCCGGGGGAGCAAAGGGAAACCCTTCCAGGAGATTGCTTTCTGAGTCCACCAGGTGAGAGACCTTCAAGGGGCCTGGCCACCTTGACGGGATAAGACTGGGGTGAGAGGTCGAGACCACTGAGTGGAGAGCATCCATTGGGTGATTCTCATGTGCAACCGGCCAGGGTACAGTGAACACCGAGGACGCCATGAGACTCAACATGCGTTGCATCGAGAGAGCTGTAACCGATTGGTTCTCCTCGATGTAACGGGCCATCCAAGGATGTCGAGTCTTCGTCCTCTGGAAGGAAAGCTCTTCATGAAGAGGTGTCTAGAAGCGCCCCTAAGAAAAGGAGCCTCTGGGAGGGCTGCAGTTGTGATTTTTCAAATTCAGCAGAATTCCTCATGGACGTAAGACGACGAGAAGTCGCTTGCACGGCTTCCAAAGTCCCTTGGCTGGAAGGCTTGCTAGAAGCCAATCGTCCAGGTAGGGAAACACTCGGAGTCCGATCTTCCTGAGATGCGCTACAGTGAACTGCACAACACTTTGTAAAGACTCATGCCGAGGATAGCCCAAAAGGCAGGACTCTGAACTGATAATGCTGACCCAGAGCTACAAACCTGAGGAACTTATGTGGTCGGTGATGGGGATATGCTGGTAAGCGCCCTGCATATCCAGGGAGGCCAGCCAGTCGTGTTGATGCAGCAAGGGTAACAGGGTACCTAGGGAATATTTTTGAATTCTCCCTGGGGAGAAATTTGTTTAACTTTCTGAGGTCTAGAATGGGACGATTCCCCAGACTTCTTTGGAACCAGGAAGTAATGGGAGAACCCTGTGCTCAGAGATGCGGGGCACCAGTTCTATTGCCCTGCTGCTTAGAAGGCCCTGATCTCGGCGGTGAGGAGGTCTGACTGAGAGGCCGACAACCTGGGTTGTCATCTGGGAGGACAATTCGGGGTTTCCAAAAATTGAGAGAATAACCTCGCGAATTATCCGGCGACCCATTTGTCCGGGTTATGGACTTCACTGGTTGTAGAAGTACATCAGACGACCTCCCATCGAGGAGAAAGTTCCACCTCAGGCAATGTGGATGGAACTTGGGCCAGCACATAAGGTGGCTGGGGCTTTAGGCCCCTGCGCTTTCTGCTGTGCTTTTGAGGTTGGGCAGGTTGGCTTTTATGGAAGCTTCCCTGCCTCTGCCTCAAAGGACTGACTTACTATGAAACTGACGCCTGTTCACATGCCCCGAGAGGGGCAGGCGAGGTCTGGCCAACTTAATGGCCGACTCTAGTCTTCTGAGTGGCCTCTAAGGCTTGTTCCACCTGAGGGCCGAAAAGAAAGGAGCCATCAAAGGGCAGCGCCATTACCTGCTGCTGAGCATCATTCGTGAAGGCAGAAGTACGAGCCAGGAATGGCGCCTTTAGTACAACACTCGCGGCTGCTGAGCGAGAAGCAGTGTCGAAAGCGTCCATAGCGGTTTTGACCTGTTGGTTATTGGACTCAATACCTCTAGTAACGGTCAGAAGAAGCTCTGACTTGGGAGTCCGAATCCGGAAGAGCTTCAACCATTCTTTTCAAAGAGTGCCACAGGATATACTCATACTGAGAAAAATAGCCTTGATAACTGGCAATACGCATACTTAGAGTGGAGGCAGCAAAGACTCTCTTACCTAATGTATCAATCTTACGAGACTCTTTGTTAATAGGTCGAGCTGTAGTAGTTTGAGGAAGAACGACCTTATCATTCTCTGCCAGGACTACAATAGGATCCGCAAAGGCTTGGGATGCCAAAATGGGACGATCCTTGGGAGCTGAGTACTTCTTATCAATGGATTTAGCCACTGAGGGAATAAGAGCAGGATTATTCCATACCATTTGAGACAGCGTCTCGAAGGAAGGCTGGATCGAGGAGTCAAACCGTGGGATCTCCGAGCATGAAGGTACTGGAGTCTTAATATCTTCCTAGGATCGATGTCTGTAGTCTGGAGAGAAAGAGTGGATCTCAGGTTCTTCAACAGAGACTTAAAGGACAGGTCCTCACCACAGGCTCTGTAGCAAAGAAAGATCCTGTTTCTCCACTTCATCACCCAACCAAGGTCTGGGTCAGGCTCAACATCATCTCCTGATGGTCCAGAAAGGACTGTTTGGACAGGAAAGGAGTGAAAATTAGAGAGGAGGAAATAGCAGAGAAACAAGGAGAGTCCCCGAGGGCCCCCGGAGCCGAGAAGGCAAAACGGGTTGAAAACGGCACCGAAGAGGGGCATGGCGCCGAAGAGTCACGTGGCGCCGCCGAGCGGCACCGAAAACAGCACCGACAAGCCAACAGACCCCGCGGAAGGCGCCGGAAACACCCCAGGAACCTGGAAAGCTAGAGAAGGAAAAAAACCAGGAGATAAGGGCATCAGTGGCCCCTGCGCCGCAGCCACGTGGGGGACACTGGCGCCGAGTCACCGGCATCAAGAAGGCGCCGCGACTAGGAAGATCCAACCGCCTCTACCCGATCGCTGGAGGAGCCCTGGGCCCGTGGCAACCGAGCCAGGCAGGAGAACCAACCTCCAAGCCCATCGCCTCCATAAGAGCGCCCACTGATGAAACTGCTCATCTGGAGCCCTACCTACAGGCGGGAGGGCTCCGTGTCGAGGACGACGGTTACCAGCAGTTGGCGACTCGAAGAAGAAGAGCGCAACTAGCTACGATAACCAACTGTCGACGCCAGACATACACAGAGGGCACCGAGTGATGCCTTTCTTTTGACCTGTGGGTCAAGAAGAGTTTCGAGGCCGAACGGTGCCAAGAATGCGACCGTTTATTTTTATGCCGACGGGGGGACCGCCCATCCCCCCAGGCATCGGACTGACCATTGTCGGAACCCCGCTGAGGAGAAGGAGGCTGACCGGACCCAGCCCGGCTGACTGAACAGCTTTCATACGAAGTCTCCCTACCGTCACCTGACCTGCTCATGGTCGACTCCGTCCAGTAGGCCGAGACTTCTTCAAGTAAGTTAAATTTAAAATATTAGAAAAATTTTACGAAAATAGAATAAAATTAAGCGATACTACTATCGAAATAATGTTACAAAAAAAAGTAAACTGAAAACTATGCGCTAGTTTGAAGTTTGACTCCCGACAGGCGAGCGACGTTGTCACTGAAGCGCACTCGACGGCGGGAAAAAAGGAACTGAGGCGGTTGGAGGGTCGTCGCCGAGATGGTCATTGCCGCTCGAGCCGCTGCTCGAGGCGCCATGCCTCGCGGCGCCATCTCTCGCGCCGACCCTCCAGCAAAAAGTTTGCTCCCGATGGGTCCTAGTGCCTCCGGCACTAATCCCACTAGTGTGAATGAGTGGTGGAGACTTATGTCCAGGAAGATCTATATATAGTTATACTGTTGAAATGATTGCAGATCTATTTGGAACTCAAGGGGTTAACCTGAGATGCATTTTTTTTAAGCCTCTTGCGGAAGATGTAAATAAGAGGTCAGTTCTGGGTCACAATGTTTATGCTGCAGCTGCTCAAAATGGAAAATACGTACTTACCATAATTCTTGATCTTCTTGAACAAAGTCTCCACCACTCATTCACACTAATGGGACTACGCTGGAGGCGCTAGGATCTCGCAGAAGCAAAAATCTTCAGGGCGACCGGCGCCAGGATAGGACCACGCATGTGTGGCACAGCGAGACTAGCTTGCGTCCCTATAGCCTATCCCGGCGTCGACCCTCCAACCACCTCAGTACCTTTTCGACCGAGGAGGTGCAGCGTAAACTAACAAAAGAAAACCTAACCCTAACTTCTGGGCATATGAAGGACTGGATGACCCGTGTAAGAAGGGTCAATTCAACAATGTCTTCACAGACCGAAAAAACAGGAAATGAAGACCAAAACAGAACGAGTGAGTTCGGGGATGGAGGGTGGGCGTGTGAATGAGTGATGGAGACTTCATCCAAGAAACTCAAGAATTACAGTAAGTACATAATTTCCATATCTTCCTGGACTAAAAGTCCACTCATTCACTGAACTGCACTCATTCACACCAATGGGACAGTACCGAGCCGAAAGTCAAACCCCCAAGAAGGGCGGAAGGAGACAGAGTTCACTCAGGACAGAAGTCCATAAGGACTGCCCTGCCGAAGAAAGTGAACTGTCTGGCATGGACATCCAGAACATTGTGCTTTTACAAAGGTATGCACTGCGCTCCAACTCGCAGTCTTGCTGAAGTCTGCAGTGAGTACATTACAAATTTCCACTAAGAAAGCTGCCACCACTCTGGTAGAATGGTGTGAACCCAGCTTTCCAACTTGACCTGTGCCACGGATAAGTAGTGTCGAAGACATGCAACTAATCAAGCCAAAACACATCTTGTGGCAACAGGCTGACCCAGCTGAGGCATGCTGAAAGATTCAATAGATGCTAGGCTGCATGTCTCTTCGTTCTGCCGATGTAGAATCGCAGAACCTTCAACAAATAGAGAATGAAGGGAGCGCTCTCCTTCATTCTGGAGTTAATAAAGTAAGTAAGGAGAAATAAAACTTGATCAAACTTGACTAATGGTAACTGAGCCAGTGACCTGTCGTCTACTGGTCAAGATAGACCAAAAACGCGCAGAGGTGTACATTCCCTGCTGAGTAATGCAGACCTGTGTTCGACAGGTCCAGTAGGCACCCTAACATCTTGCTTGGTGGGCAGCCGGAGGGTCCAGACAGGACTTGCACCCAGAAGGAGAAGGGGTTTCCACTTAGCCGCGCAAGCCCTCCTGGTGGAATGCCTATGCATGGCTTAGAAGATGCATGCGATGGTTTTGGAAACCTAAAAACTTGCCCACTTCCATTTCTTGAGGAGCCCGGCATGAAGAAGGGAACGCAGGTTAGGACAGATTAAAGTCCCTGTGTCAGAGGTCCACTCGTAAAGTCGCCTCGGGGGAACGTCTGACAGACTGCTGATCAATGCAATCATATCTGCCGAGGCCAGTCTAGGATGATGCCTACAACTTGCGTAGCAGCCTCTGACTTTAGGGAAGAGAAGGAAAAACGTACAGGGAGCATCTTGTCTACTGCAGTGAACACATCCTGACAGGAACCACCAGGGTCCGGATTCATGAAGCAGGATAGAGGTGGTTTTGCACTGGGAGGGGACGCAAAAAGGGGCAGGTCCGAACTGCCTCACTCGCCAAAGCGACAGCACGAAATCTGGACTGACGCATTGTACGAGGTACCTACGGCCTGCCTGCAGAGAGGGTAGAAGGGCACCCCACCCTGCTTGCTGATGCAATACATCATAGCTCTGTCATCCATCCAAAGCAGGATAACTTCATGACAGAGGGCATCCTTCAGGACTTGCGCTCATCGCTAAGATCAGATCCAGAAACAAATGATTTTATACCTTTTATTGGACCAACATGGATGTTACAGAAAAGAACAAAGTGCTCTAGCTTTAGAACCTACCCGGTCCTTCTTCAGAAGCTTTATGGCAGTTATTTTGAAAATCCCATACTATTAACACCAGATTATGTTGAAAAAACAGAAATAATCCTCATTGGTTTAACATATACATTTAAAACATAACAGAAGATTACATCAGAGAAGCTAATTAACACCAGTATACTTTTAACTGAGGAGCCTCAGAAGGGCAAAGGTTATCAAGAATTCTCAACAACCAGAGAGTTCTTCTCATACAAATTTTAAAATGTCTCAGTATGCCAAGAAAGCATTCTAGTGATAAAAAAACCTTGGGCTAGCATTCTCTCCAATACATGTAAAATGAGGTTACAGCTTACATTCCAAGTGTCCTGGTGTATTAAAGAACAGATAATGAGAGACAAAATCCTGAAATTAGGTATAACTGCAAGTTGAAAAATAGCCCCAAATTAAACATATACGTATATGCATGATAGTATCGCTTGTAAGTGTAAGTGCCAAATAAAAATACTTGTCAAGGACCCCCAAGAAAATGAGACCATGAGCCTGATAAGTGCAGATTTCAACACAGAGTCAGTGTATAACAAAAATGCACAGAATCAGTCTAAGGAATCTAAATGAAAACTTCCAAGGATGAAATCCTCCAGTTCCCCTCCTTTTTTTTCTTCTCTCCCTCTCTCTCTCCTTGGGAAAGATACTGTAACTAGTAGGAATGAGATATACTGTATGTACAAGAGTCATAATACAGCATCATTCACACCAATATTAATCATTACCCAAAGGAACTGCACCTTTTATGAACCCCCAAGTAAATGAGATATGCATCTTAATATGAGCAGATTTAAAAAGGTGACTGCGAAATCCAACCACTGACAACTGGTAGAAGGAAGTAAATGTACACTGTGAAAACTAAGTGTCCTAGCCACATAATAATTGTCCCATGCCACGCTCCCCCCACACAGACGTGTGTACATACGCCACACACACACACACCCCTGTACACCCCACACAACAAATATAACAAACACATACCACACCGCGCATACACAAACAAAACACACACACATCCCCACCATACCCACAACACACAAAAACACAACACATGCAACACACACATATACATACATCAATACACACACACACTCTCTCTCTCACACACACACTCTCACCACAGTGTTAAGGTGAGAAGTCAACATGTAGATAACAATAAACTTACAAAATCAAAGGCCCGCTGATGAACTGAAGTATTTATGTCCATCTCTGTAAAGTCTGTGTAAGTTTAAGTGGAATAATGTGTCACATAACCAACAACAATGTTCAATCCATCTGCCACCATATTGAGAAGTAAAATAAGTCTAATTTCAGAAGCCTGTCTCTGTTGTGTACTGTTGAAATGTCCTTTTAAGACCATCACAGACATATCTGAGATTGAGTGGCTATCCTGGGAGAAGTGCTGGGCTACTGGTTTCTCAGTCTTCTTGTAATTAATAGAATGCCTGTGTGAATTCATTCTAGTGCGGAGTTGTTGGCTTGTCTCCCCCACATAACCTATGCGAAGACATTTCTTGCATTGGATAAAATAGACCACATTACTTGATGTACATGTATAATTCCCCTGTATCCTGAATAGTCTGTTTTGAGATGTAACCACACAGTCTGAAGTGGAAATGAGGTTACATGTCTTACATGTGCATTGATGACAGGGTCGTGTACCATATGATGTCATGGTATTCTGTTCCGGTTCAAGTTAATTTAACTTGGTGTATATAGACAAAGTAGGCTGAAGGCCCATTTAATTGTCTCCCACTCATAGTGGGTTTATTTATTGACAATCTTGTGTAGTAGATATTCGTCTAACCTTCTTTTAAATATATCTGATGACAAAAACTCCACTATATTCCCAGGAAGATTATTCCAGATCATTGGAGTATGTATATTGTAAAAATTTTGATACCTGGTGGTTCATGCCGTGTATAACAATTTGTCTGTCATGTGATCTTAAATTAATTTTCTTCTGAATCCTTTTTATATTACATTGTTCCATTAATGCCTTATCCCTCAAAATTTGGTACAATAGGAGTAAATCACCTCTAATTCTTCTGGTCTCTAAGGGGAATAGATTTAGACTCATAAGTCTTTCACTATACTCCATATGGTTTAGTCCCTTAACAGATTTGGTCATTCTCCTTTGAACTCTTTCAATCTGTAGGATATCTTTTTTTAAGATAAGGGTCCCAGATTGGGGATCCATAATCAAGGTGTGGTAAGACATATGTCCTATATAATTTAAGGACACAGTCTTTATTCCTAGAAATAAAGGCCCTTTTAATGGAATGAATAATACTATTGCATTTCCCCACAGTCTTAATTATATGCGAACCTGATGACAATTGTGAATTTATCAATACTCCAAGATCTTTTTCACATGTGCTATTTTTAGGGGTTTTCCATTGAGAAAATATGGATATTTGGGATTCCTTTTACCAAAATGTATCACTACACACTTACTTTCGGTAAATTTCATATTGTTTATTTCACCCCATTTTTCAATTTTCTTGAGGCTATCACTTAGTTCTTTATACTTGGATAATGATGAAACTACCCCACCTGCTTTAGTGTCATCTGCAAATTTAATGATGACTGAATCTAGACCATAGCCCATGCCACTGATGTATAAACCAAAATCGGACCTAGCACTGAGCCTAGGGGAACTCCACTTAAAACATTACCCTCATCCGAAAGAACAGAATTTATTCTAACTCTTTGTTTTCTATTTGATAACCAATTCCCAATCCATCTTACTATATATTTATTTAGACCTAGATTTGATAGTATCAGAATAAGTTTACTGTGTGGGACCATATCAAATGCTTTTCCCAAATCCAAAAAAATTACATCTACTGGTTTCCCTTCATCCAAATTACTGCTAACATGGTTATAGAATGATAGTAAATTGGTGTTACATGAGAGTCCTCTTTTGAAGCCATGTTGAGATAAATCTTGCAATCCCAATTCAACTAAGTCATTCTCAATTTTATTTTTTATCAACCGCTCCAGAATCTAACAACAAATTGCTGTTGGCTAACTGGCCTATAGTTTGCCACATTAGATTTGTTTCCCTTTTTATGTATTGGCACTATTGTTTCACTTCTCCAATCAAGAGGAATCATACCGGTTGAAAGATTTATTGAATATGGTGGTCAAAGGACTTACTACCACATCAGAAAGATGTTTCCAAATTACCATATCTATGTTATCTGGACCTGAGGAGGAGGAAGTTCGTAGTTTAGATAATTCCTTAAGTACCATATACTGGCTGATACTAAAAGCTTCAGAGTTAATTACACTGGGAATAGTCACATTTGATTTGTTCACCTGATAGATTGACGTGAAATAATTATTAAAACAATTTGCAATTTCTTTATTACTATTATTTCTCCATTGACTATCACTGAATTTATTTTTTTCCCAGTTTGCTTATTATTATTGATGTATCTATAAAAGGCCTAATGGTTTTTGTTGGATGCTAATTTATTCTCAAGTTTTAACTTTCCTTTTTTAATAATGGATTTCAAGAATCTCTGCTGAATCCTATATTTACTTAGGTTATTCTGGGATGGGAAGGATTTATATTTTCTGAAGGCTTTTTCTTGCTTATTTGCGCCTTAATATTTTTATTAAACCATAAATACAGGTTACTCACCTGTAACAGGAGTTCTAGGAATGGTATATGTTGTTCATCCACACTCATTGGCAGTATCCTTGCCGCTTTAAATCTTGCCGGAAGGTCTTCAAGCTTGCTCCTCCCACCCACCCGGTGGTGTTACCGCCCGCCTCATGACGCTTGATCTGGCTCCGCTGGAAGCTCGGGTCGTTATTGCCGAGGTCGGGTGGGTCGTGGTGGATGAACAACATATACCATTCCTAGAACTCCTGTTACAGGTGAGTAACCTGTATTTTAGGACATGGATATGTTGTTCATCCACACCTCATTGGCAGACTCCTAGCAGTTCTCCGGGAGGAGGGAGGCAAGACGACACCCCATATACTTACTTGGGAAAGAGAGACTGAGAACCGAGGCCCCAAAACCAGCATCCCGGCGTGACTCAAGGTCGATGTGGTGGGTAATGAAGGTGTTTGCTGACTTCCAGGTAGCAGCCCTGCAGATTTCCTGGATAGGGACGCCCCTGGAAGCAGCCACTGCTGCAGCAGTATGGCGGTAGAATGAGTCCTTATCCTCTGGGAGGCTCCATGCCCGCCAACTTATAGCAGAGATCTATGCAGGAGGTTACCCACCTGCTTATCGTCCGCTTGGCTGCAGGTCTGCCAGATGGCTTCAGTAGGGTGACAAACAGCTGGCGAACCTCTCCCCGACTTCTCAGCTGCAGCCCTTATAATAAGCGAGCGCCTCTAGGGTCCAGAGTATGGAGCCTATTCGGCCTCCGAGGTGTGATTGGGGTAGAACACCGCAGAGTCAACACCTGGTTAGTGAAACCTCCGCACCACCTTCGGAAGGAATTTCGGTGGGGCGCAGGACAACCTTGTCCCTGTGGAAGACCAGGTAAGGAGACTGATGGAAAGCGCCTGGAGCTCTCCCATCCTTCTGGCTGACGTGATAGCCACCGAGAAGGCGGTCTTCCACGACAGGTGAGAGAGAGCACCTGTGCATAGGTTCGAATGGCTTGCCCATGAGCTTTGCCAGTACCAGCAGTAGATCCCACGGAGGTGGGGGTTCCCTGACTGGAGGGGAAATGTGATCAAGGCCTTGAAAAAGCACCAGACCACCTTCCTCCTGCGCCATCGACTGCTTCCCTGCCCGCCCGTGTAAGCAGAGATGGCT
This sequence comes from Neoceratodus forsteri, assembly GCA_016271365.2. Taxonomy (NCBI): domain Eukaryota; kingdom Metazoa; phylum Chordata; order Ceratodontiformes; family Ceratodontidae; genus Neoceratodus; species Neoceratodus forsteri. The sequence continues at coordinate 1,148,206,192 of CM057453.1, forward strand.
GCCAGGTGCACCCTTAGGGTCGCCGACTCAAGCCCTTGACCAGAAAGGACCATAAATAGTCCAAGATGCTTGCCAAGGAACAGGAGGAAGGGTCCAAGCCCTTGCTCTCGACACCAAATGGAAAACCTTTTCCATTTGAAGGCATAGCATTTTCTGGTCGACTCCTACGGGACGCCTCAACTACATTGAGGACCTCGCCGGAAAGACCCAAAGCCTGGAACTCTAGCACCAGGAACCAGGCCGTCAGGTGCAGGGATTGAAGGTCCGGATGGAACACCTTCCCTGATTGACTGAGAGCAGGTCCGGGCGAGCTGGAAGCTGCCGCGGAGTCCTGGAGCTGAGACTGAGGAGATCTGGTACCAGAACTGGCGAGGCCAGTCTGGGGCTATCAGAATCACCTGCGCTTGTCCCTCCTCGCCTTGAGAAGCACCTTGTGGATCAAGGAAATGGGGAAAGGCGAAAGAGGCCCGGGGTCCATTGCTCGAGAAGGCATCCCCTGCAGCGAGCCCTCTGCGGGGGCGGGCATGAAACAGACTCAGCCTGCTCTCCATGGAGGCAAACAGGTCCACCTGAGGTGCCCCAAAGGGAGAACAGATGCTGTACTACCTCCGCAGAGAGACCACTGGGGATGCAGCCCTATCCGCTCAGGGCATCGGGCCAGGGTGTTGGAGGCTCCTGCCACGTGAATGGCTAGGAGATCCGCCTCCAGGCTCGCGCATCTAGTGACCAAATGCGGAGAGCTTCCTGCATAGAAGCATGGAGCGGCCCCGCCCTGGGCGGTTTAGATAGTACATGGTCGTGGTATTGTCCGCCTGACTCGGACCACTTGACCCGGAGGAACGGAGCAAGGCGGTGAGAGCTAGGCGGACCGCCTGGAGCTCCAGCAGGTTGATGTGGCATCGGGACTCCCAGGGGACCAGAGGCCATGAGCCCGGTGTCCCCAGATGGGCACCCCAACCCATCAGAGAGGCATCGGTCGACAGAGAGACCGCCGCTCGGGCGAACGAACGGATGCCCCTCCTGCAAATGATCTGGAACGGTCCACCACTGGAGAGCTGCCCACATCCCCTGTGTCACCGGCTCAAGCTGGTCCAAGGGATCGCAGCTGCCAGACCACTGGCTGGCCAGTCCCCACTGAAGGGGACGCGATGTTCCAGCGGCCCAACGGACCACGCTGGTACAGGCCGCCATGAGACCCAGGAGGCGAGGAAGTCCCGGCAGGGGCAATTGCCCAACCAGAAATGATCGGGCAAAGGAGGAAAGAACCTCGGCCTCCAACTGGGAGCCGGGCCTGGCTCAAGAGAGTCGAGCTGCGCCCGATGAATAAAATCACCTGCTTGCTCAGTCCGACTTGGCCTGATAAGGAGGCCCAGTTGAGAGCAGACCTGGAGGGCAGATCTCTGACCACTCCGCCTCCTTCCTGGAGGGAGCTGCTATCAGCCAGTCGTCCAGGTAAGGGTACACCCGACCCCTCGGGCGCAAGAGGAATGCTGTCACCACTGCCATGCATTTGGTGAAGACCTTGGGAGCTGGAGACAAGCCGAAGGGCATGGTTTGAACTCAAGAGAGATCCTTCCGCTGGAAGCTAAGGAATCTCTGGTGAGACGGACGGATAGGACGGAAAAACGCGCCTGCAAGTCCAGAGAGCAGAACCACAGCCGCTCCAAGGATGGTATTATCTGAGCCAGAGGACCATCCTGAAGGTTCGAGACCTTAGGAACTTGTTTAGGTCGGTAGGTCGAGAATGGGCGCCAGCCCCCGTCTGCTTGAACCAGGAAGTACCTGGACACAACCCTGGGTCTGAAAGAGGTCCACCACCTCTCTTACCACCCTCCTCTGAGGGAGAGCGGCGTCTGCCCGACTTTGCCGCCTGTGAGGCTGGGGATCCTGCCTCCCGAGGGCGACGGCTCCATGGCGTGGTGCCTGCTCGAATTCCAGAGGCAGGCCTCTTCCACCACCTCCAAGACCCACCTGTCCGTGGTAACAGCGGACCAGGCGGAACGGAAGTGCTGGAGCCGCCTCCACGGGGGACCCAGGGGTAAGGTGACGGGATGGGGCGACACCCCTCAGCCCGGCCACTGGGCAGGCTTGGAGGAGGGACCGCCGAGGGACCTCCTGGGCCCTTTCCCTCCTGCCTCCTGTTAGAGGAAGCCGGCGGTTTGGGTTTGGGATGCCAAGGCCGAGCCTGCTGGCCCTGACGCTGTTGGCCGCGGGCCAAGTACAGAAGGACGAAAGGGCTTAGGCTGTGGTTTGCGGCCTTTGTCCTTCTGCGCAGGAAGAGACCGAGTCCAAGGTGGCATTGGACTTCGATCCTCTGCAGGTGACCTTCCACCCCAGGGGTCAAGAGGTCAGTCCTCAAAAGGGAACATCCGCCAACTTGTGCTGGGTATCCGGCAAAGGTGGATATCCTCAGCCAAGCCCGCCGACGAGATAGCCACGCGTCGCCACCCATCTGGCACATGAGTCCCTACATCCAAAGCAGTCTGGAGCTGCTGTTTGGCCACTGCCCTGCCTGGTCCCGCACCTGCTTAACCGTAGTCTGCAGATCGGGCGGAAGATGAGGGATGACCTCATCCAGGAGCCCAACAGGGCATGAGAAAAATGTGCCATGAGGACGGCCGAACTGGCCTGGACGGCTGCCGAGAGGACGCAGCGTAGACTCTTTCCCGACTAGTCCACTCCTTGGACTCCTTGTCAGGAGGTTTGTCCATCCTGGCGCGCAGGGCGCACGGAAACGCTTGTCGGTAACCAACCCCTCAGCAGAGGGGTGTTCAAAACCGACAAGGAACGGTGGGGACCGCGATACTTCCTGGCCATCCTGGTCAAGGCGCAGGGCAGGAAGCAGGCGCTGCCAAAGTTCCAGTGCTGGACCCATCATGGCCTCGGCCACCGAAAGGCTCCGCCGAGAATCCCCGGTCCAGAATCTCCGAGGGGATACTCTCTGCTTGGAACGGTTCGAGCCCATCCCGGTAGACTCCGAGATGAGCCAAGCAGTCCTAGGAAGGACGACGGCTATCGTTCATTGGCTGACCTCCTGAAGACTCCAAGTCCAGTCGCGGAGAAGAAGGAGGAATCATCTTCGGACTCGAAGAGTCCTCAAGAGCTGCTCTGGCCTGAACCACCTTCACCTGCCGAGGTCGGTCGGGAGTGAGGGTAACTGAGAGCCGATGGGGTGAAACCCTTAGCCGACCGGAACTTGGTCGGAGCCCCACTGGTGGCTGTGGAGGCGGAGGTTCCACCGCAATCGGTGGAGCAGCTGGTTTTGGCCGAACAACCGGCCTGGGTATAGGCTCCTCGGGCAAGTCGAGGGGTTGTGTCGGCCGTTCCGGTGACAGCCACTTAATGGCCGGGGAAGGCGCCGGAGTCGGCTTATTCCCGGCCAGGAGGAGCTGTTGAAACATAAGGTCCTCGTACCGTCGACGTCATTTACGCCGAAGCCTCCCCTCATCCGAGGAGGAGGACGAGGACGAGCGGCGACGCCGCTTACCGCGGTGCCGAGACCGAGACCGCCTATGACGGTGGGAACGGCTGGACCGCGAAGAGGTCCGAGACCGAGACCGAGAGTCCCGGAATTTCCGGGGGGGTCGGTTCGGTGCAGGGAGGTGTCGGCCGAACCAGACTCCTTCCGGCTCGGAAGGTCCATCCGAGGGCTCGGAACCGGAGGCACAGGCGAGCCCACGGGATCCTCAACTCCTCCCGGGGGAACCGGGGAGAGGGGAATCTCGGCTGCTAAAGGCGACAGCCCGTCCAATGGGTCGAGAAAAATCTCGACTTCATCAGTGGGAGTCTCGGTCAACTGACCTGACGGGACACCGTGAGGCCAGTGGTCAGCCGAGCGGTCGACCGGGCCGACGGTCGACGGCCCGGGAGAGGGACCTTCCGCTCCCAAGAGCGTCGGACGGAGGGACTCTACCTTGTCCTTCTTTTTGGACCGAGAAAAGGTCCAGTAGACGAGGCCCTTCTTCCTTTAGTGGAGAGGGACAGACAAAGCTCCTTAAAGGAAGCCGGTAGAAGAACCCAGAGAGAGCGATAAATGTCATGGCCGAGGAAGATACGTCTGCTACCGCTTCCTCTTCGAGGGCGCACTATCCGGCCGAGCTGATCCGCCGAAATCACCGCACGCGGACACCGCCAACCGGGCCTCTTGACTTCACCGAGGGAACGCTCGGACGGCCCAGTTGCACCGGGCAGCACGGTTTTCGAGGACGAGGTCGGGAAAGATGAGCACAGGTCGCAAGCCCGCGGGTCGTGCTCAAGGCCTAAGCAGTGACACACGTGGAGTGTGGATCCGTCCGAGACATCTTCTGCCCGCATGGGCATCTCCGAACTGGGAGTCGATTTATCCATCGCGGCCGCCGGGATCAAGACTGAAGTCTTTTGCAAAATATTATTTTTAATCCGCAAACGGAGAAATAGGAACCAGTCACAAACGCAGAGCGTTAAGGAGGGAACCTGAGCTTCCAAGCGGTAAGGAAGATCTGACGTCATGGGGCGGAGCCGAGAGTTATACCACCCGGGTTGGTGGGAGGAGCAAGCTTGAAGACCTTCCGGCAAGATTTAAAGCGGCAAGGATACTGCCAATGAGTGTGGATGAACAACATATCCATGTCCCTAGAATGGAATAATACCTTTTATTTTTATCTTTACACCTTGGAATAAAGTAATTTATTGTTTCTTGAATTTTTGATTTTAATTTCTCCCACATCAAATTTACATCTAATTTACAGAATGATGTTCCCCAATCTATTTTATTAAAGGCTTCTATAATTTTCATCCAATTGGCTTTTTTGTAATCAAATGCTAAGGAGGATCCTTTTGATTTTGGTTTTCTGATATTGATAGTACACTCCACAATCTTGTGATCACTGCAACCCAGATGGGGGAGAATTTCTATATTACTAATTCTATCTATAGAGTTAGTTATCACTAAGTCCAGAATATTTCTCTTTCCGGTAGGAACATCCACCATTTGATGACAACCATGAGATACTAATGTGTCAATCAATTTCTCAAATACGGCAACTCCTTTCATTTGGTCCCAAGCAATGCCAGGTACATTAAAATCTCCCAGAATTAGGATATCACCTAACCTACATACTTTATCAATATCATCAATTAAGTTACTATTATAATTAATGTTACAAATAGGGGGTCTATAACAGATCCCAAGAACTATTTTGGGTGAATGAGGAAATATTAAGTTTATCCATAAAGTTTCAGTTATACTTTCAGAGGTGTTAGGTACTTCAATTTCTTGACACTGGATATATTCTGAAACATAACAACAAACTCCACCACCCTTCCTATCTATACGATTTTTTAAGAAAAGATGATACCCAGGAATGCTATTAGACCAGTTGTTGCTCTCATCCCACCATGTTTCAGTTACACAAAAAATGTCTATACTATATTTATAGGAGATTTTAATTTGGTCAGTTTGACATTAAGACTTCTAGCATTAATATTCCATATTTTGAGATTCTTAGATTTTAAATCATCATGGCTGGGTTCTAATTGGACACCCTCTTCCCCCTTATTTTCTAGTTTAAAGCTCAATATATAACGTTCTCAAAAGTTCTGCCCAGTTTGTAAGCACCCTGCTTACTAAAGTGAAGTACATCCCAACAATACAATGACGGATTTTCACAAAAAATTTTCCCCAGTGAGGAATAGATTGACATTCTTCTTTAAGTGTCCATTTACGCATCCATTCATTTATACATTTAATCTTTCCGGTAGTCTGATATTTGCTCTAGGTACAGGTAATATTTCAGAAAACCATATCTCACATTTAAGTTTAACCAATGTTTTCCCAAATTTATATATTCCTGTTTAATTTCATCGAAGGATAATTTTTTTTAAGCCATTTGTACCAGTGTGAATTATGACAAGTGGGTTCGGGCCTGAATTGTGTAATATATCAGAACACATTGTATTTATGTCCTTAATTCCTGCCCCTCGAAATGATGACCATGCTATATTGTGTTTGTCTCTTCTACACACAATTTTGTCGTGTATTTAATTACTGAGTCACCTAGTACAAAATATTGCCTATGTGAGTCGTTTGTTGGTTGTGTTTCCATAGAAAATGCATCCTCTTTTGTACCAAACTGTACTTCTACTGTTTCATAAGTGGATGTCTCATCAACTAATTTCTTGGTATTGCTTATTTTATTTTTATATTTCCCTCCATTATTTATCACTGTAGTGTCTGGATAAGTTACAGTTTCCCTTGTAGAAGATGAGGGATCCGAAATGCCAGTTGTCAATATAACTGCTTGAGATTCTGTATCAACTGTATTAGAGGGGGAACTGATAAGTCGTTCACTCTGGGCGCTGAGCTGCACATTCTCCATGCTGTTATCCCCCATGTCCAGATCAATCAGGGCTTCATACCTATTGCTTAGTATGAAACTGTTTCCCCAAGGCCCTGCGTCTGGATTTAGATTTATGACCTATAAAGTACAGTTACACAAGAACTTACCGTAACAGTAGATCTTCGAGAACAGCTCTTGCAGCAGGTTACACCATTAGGACTGAAGCCGACAGACGTCAGGACCCCACGGAAATTTTCTAGCTAGCAGTCTTCAGCGGGGACCGCCTCCGATGTCGGTCCCGCCCCAGACGTCAGGCGTAGTACATAAGGAGGCGGTCCCCCCATAATCCTCAGTTCTCCCGCCGGAGACTCCCGGCCGCTGGATGACATCAGAAGAGGAGACGGAGGATCCGCCACCAGATGGCAAAGACTATAGAATAGGAATGTCCCATCCCGTAAGATGGGTGTTTGGCTACGACCTACCTCCAAAAGAAGGGGGATGGTGGGCGGGAGAAGGTACCTGCTGCAAGAGCTGTTCTCGAAGATCTACTGTTACGGTAAGTTCTTACGTAACTGTACTATCTTACTTCGAGATACAGCTCTTGCAGCAGGTTACACCATTAGGACTGATTCCCAAGCAGTAGTAGCAATCATGCGCCACTGGGAGGAGGAAAGACAGAGATCTCGATATTACTCGAACCTAGGACAGAAGTCACTGAAGGGCGGCTAGACCGAGCCCTGCTCTTCGCCTCGATGCAATGTCCAGACTGTAATGCCTGATAAAGATATGCACAGAGCTCCAAGTAGCTGCAGCGCAAATAGCTGAGGTGGAGACGTTCTTTAACGCCGCAAAAGAAGTAGCCACCCCTCTTGTGGAATGACCCTTGACCACACCCGGTAAGGGTTTATTGCGCTTGTCATAACAGAAAGTAATGCACTGGATAAGCCACCTCGAAAGTGACTGTTTGGAGACAGGAGCTCCTTTCATCCTGTGAGCAAAGGAGACGAAAAGTTGGTCCGCCTTTCGAAATTGTTTGGTTCTGGTCAAATAGTATCTGAGGCACCGATGCACGTTGATGGTGTGCAGAAGGGCTTCTCCTCGATTAGTGTACCTTGGGAAATACACTGGTAAATCAATATCCTGGTTAAGGGTGAGGGCTGAAACCACCTTAGGCAAAAACTTTGGGTTTGTCCTTAGGGATACCCTGTCCTGATGGAAAACCAAATAAGGCACTTTGCATATAAGAGCATGCAATTCCGAGATCCTTGTCGCCGAATTAACAGCAACTAAAAATAACGTCTTCCAAGACAGAAAACGTAGCTCGCAATCCGCGGCTGGTTCAAAAGGTGGCAGTGTAAGCTGCTCCAGGTCGAAAGGTAAGTCCTAAGGAGGAATTGGATCCTTGATGGGTGGCCTATGATGGAGGACTCCCCTTAAGAAGGCACGAGTAGTGTCCAGCTGGGCCACCGTCTGATGGCCTACTGGGGCATGGTAAGCAGAAATTGCACAAAGGTGCACTTTAATCGAGGAGTAAGCCAGTCCGGATTGGAAAAGGGAAAGCAGGTAGTCCAGAACCAGCTTTTCGGGACAGTCTAACGGCGAAAAACCGCGCGCTTGAGCCCACAAACAGAATCTACACCATTTCATGGCGTACGTTGCATGGGTTGCCGGTTTTCTGGCGGCAGAGAGTACGTCTGCCACTTCCTGCGAGACCTTGTATCGTATCTTGGCTATGTCTCTAGGAGCCAAGCGTGCAGGTTCAATGAACGCAAGTCTGGGTGAACCAATGAACCCGCCTCCTGAGACAACAGATGGCAGCTGATTGGCAAAGGAATTGGGAGGTTCCCAGGATAGCTTGTGCAGGAGAGGGAACCAAATCTGTCTGGGCCAGAAAGGCACGATCAAAATGAGCGTCGCTTGCTCCCTGTGAAGTTTTAAGAGAACTCTCTGGATCAACGGGAAAGGAGGGAAAGCATAGAAGAATCTGCCCGCCCAGGAGAGGGACAACGCGTCTCGTCAGAAAACACCAGGCCCTGATCTAGCGAGCAAAAACTGGGCAGTTTTCTGTTGGATGGGGACGCGAAAGGTCTAACTCTGGAGTGCCCCACCTATGAAAACAGATCCTTGCCACCTCCTGTAGAAGTTCCCACTGTGGACTCTGGCCTGAGAGCGCTTCAGACTGTTTCAAGTGACGGTGTTATCCACTCCGAAACGCGTATTGTAATTAGGTTTGCGCCGTGATGCAATATCCACTCCCACACTCTCATGGCCTCCCTGCAAAGCGGGTAGGAGTGAGTGCCTCCTTGTTTGTTGAGGTAATACATCACCGCGGTATTGTCTGTCTGTAACAGGAGAGTACCCGGTGGAATCTCCAACTGGAAAGCTTGCAGGGCGTAAAGGACTGCCCTCATTTCCAAAATGTTGATGTGGAGATGAGACACTGGGCTGTCCACAGGCCCTGAGACCGAACACCGTCCAGGTGTGCTCCCCACCCGAGCCCTGAGGCGTCTGTGGAGGTGTCACAGTCAGAGACAGCGCTGTGAAGGGAACCCCTGCTGAGAGGTTCCCCAGATTTAGCTATCACTGCCAATCCCGAATTACGGCTTTCGTGATTCGGATTGGCTGCTGCAGATGGCTTTGCCTTTGGTCCCATTGCACCCTTAGCATCCACTGGTTTACCCGCATGTGGAGACGTGCCAGCGGACTGTTGCAATGGCCGCAGCCATGTGTCCGTGCAGGCGAAGGACCGATCTGGCCGGGACAGTCTTCTTCACCAACAAGTCCCTGATGAGGGATCTGATGTGTGTCCAGAACTGCTCCTACAAACTGCAGTTTCTGGGATGGCACCAGGAGTGACTTCTCATAGTTGATGAGAATACGCAGTGATTGAAAAAGGGACTGGGTGCAGTGAATGGCCGTCATCCGTGCCTCCCCGGAGGGCGCCATGAGAAGCCAGTCATCCAGGTATGGGAATATGTAGTGGCCTTGTCTCCTCAGAGACATCGCTACGACCGCATGCACTTCGTAAATACGCGAGGTGCTGATGACAGCCCGAAGGGAAGAACTCGGAACTGATAATGGCGGCTCTGAAACTCGAAGCGCAGGAAATAAAAATTACGTACCTACCGTAATTATGATCTTTCTGTGTATCTTCACCATTCATCACAGATGGGTACTGGCCGGAGATCAAGACCCCACAGGAGCTTTTTTTTTTTTTTTTTTTAAAGGATAGGTGGAGCCAACGCAGCATCGGCGCCGCCCTCGAGGATTAGCCATTAGGCTGCATCGACTCCGCCTGCCTACCAGTTCTGAGTCGCCGGAGAGGTAAGAGGAAGGGATGGAGGGTGGGACAAGAGAGTCCAAGGGACAGAAAAAAGAAGAGAAAACCTGAACTAAAAGGAGAAATAACGACAGAGGACAGTATAGAAGAAGCAAGACTAAGGGGATTGGGTAGGGGCCCCAATCTCTGGAAATGGAAGAAGGGAAGGAAGAAAATTTAGGAGAGAGTGAGAGGTAACAAGGATCCGAGACCCTTGTCCGTCACCAGACTGTACAGGAACTGCAAGGAGTAGCAAAGCTCTCTGCTAGAATTCAAGGCACAGAATAACTGGCAATACCCTAAAAGCAGAGTCGGCTATTCTGGAGAAGGACAAGGTACAGGGACTTAGTACTCTCTCTGGAAAGATATTTGGTGAAAAAAAGGGGGAAATCTTTTTTTTTTTTTTTAAACAGTTAGATGGATAACAGAAGGAGGGCAACCACCAGCTCCCACCCCATGGGGTGGAGATATGTAGTAGAGAAGAAGTGCCACTCAAGCTGTACCCCTTAGGGGAGAAAATAACCCCCTGTGTGTCCCAACTGTACCCCGCTCAAGAAGAGGGGTAGGCACAGAGGGAGGAGGACCCAGAGACTGAGGCCCCAGGGGGATGGCGGACTGGATTGAGATGAATGGTGAAGATACACAGAAAGATCATAATTACGGTAGGTACGTCATTTTTATATCTTATCTGTGTCAATCTTCACCATTCATCACAGATGGGTGAGTACCAAGCCCCGAAGGGGGCTGATTCATTGCACCCTAAGGGACAGAGTCCCTTAGCCCTCAGTGGGTGACACACTAAGGGGGGGAACCTTCTGGGCCTGATGAGGCCCGAGAGTGGGGAGAGCGAGACGGGTCCCCCAGAGAGGAAGGAAGTTGCCCCGACAAATGTCGTCTCGCCCTACGGGAGAAGAGATAGGTTCCCTGGTGAACGGAGCAAATCACCCTACGCCAGGCCAAGGGTGACAACCGGGAAAGACGAAGCCACACCGATCTCCTGGTGCAGATCGCTGTCCCTACGACCCTGGTAGCTACCTCACTGGCGTTGTAAGATGCCCTTGCTTAGTGCCTTGTTAGCTCCAGGCCACGTGCAGAGAGCGCGATGGCTTGCCTGGTTTGCTCCAAGTCTGGCAAAGTAGCTAGGATCTGACCTAGCGCGGACCACAAGAACCTGTTGTAGGCTGCATAGTGGGCCTGATGAGCAGACATGGAGAGAAGCAACCGTGCTGAGTAGAAGGTCCTTCTCCCTCAGAAGTCAAAATCCAAGGTGTCTTGATCTGGGGGCCGGTCACGGTGGAGGGCGCGAAGCCCGTCAGGGGTGTCCAGGTGCGTCAATCCGGACTGAGGATGAGGCATAGAACCTGGAGACTCCGGGGGAGTGCAATACCTCTGGCTGAGGTCCCTAGGGGCAGGAACTCCGGAGAAGGGCCTCTGCCAGAAACACATGGACGCCTCCCGAAAGGGAGTAGGCCAGGGTGGCACCACAAGGGTGGCCGCACTAAAATCGCCTAGAAAGGCGTGCGCCGCATGCTCAGGATTGCTCACAGACAGGGGAGAAAGGTGAAGGTCCTCCATCATCCTCAAGAGGAAACGCTGATACTCTGAGAGATCAGCGGCCGGAGAGATATGGACAGAGGGTTCCTCTCCGCCAGAAGAGGGGGATGAGGAGCTGGAGGTCACCAAATGTTCCGCAGGTGGCTGCACGGGGGGAGGCTGGAAAACCTGGCTGTCCATAGCCCTAACATAGGCCTGGAACCGAGCAGCCACCGCTCTGAACTGCTCCCAGGTGAGAGGGCCGCTAGGACCAAGAATGCCTGGGAGCGCTGGAGAATGTGGAAGAGGGATAGGGGCAGAGCCGAGAGAAGAAGTTGTCTGACCTCTGCCAAGGCTAGGGAGCGGACCACAGATACCCGAGGAGGGTGTCCCGGAAGACTCCACAGCCGACAGCTGTACAACCACGTTGGTACTGCCTAGGCTGCGCCCAGAAGAATCCCCCCAGTGAGGCGACCGGGGCCGTATAGGTCCAGAAGGACGGTCCCCTGCCTCCAAAAAATGGGACCCCCTCAAGGAACCGGAAGGGGAAGGGCGGAAGTCCACACTGCGGCTTCGTCCACGGCCCGGGTGGACCCCAGAGAAAGGCTGACGCGCCGACCCCACACCCCTCGACCCCTCAGAGTCCGAGAGGGTCCTGGTCCTCAAAAGGGCCAGCCTAGGTAGCTGGCAGCTCTGGGCTGCCCCCGTAGGGGAGACCCAGGGAGCAGCACCCTCCCCTCCTGCAGGCTTCTCGGGCCCCAAAGTTGGTCGATCGAGACACACTACCGGAGGGGGTACCACCACCGAGGGGTCGAGGAACCCCCGAAGGCCAGGTTGCATGGCAATGGTGGCACGCACCATAGCCTGCTGGTCAGTACCACTGACCCTAACCTCGGGAACCACCTGACGCTCCTCAGAAGGGGGCTGGCTAAGACTCGTCGTCGAAACCACTGGCTCGCTCTCCTCCGCAGACAACCCCGAAGGGTGTGACTGCCCGTCCGACTCCGAGCCCGACTCCGACGAGGTAGAGTCTGAGGCCCTAAGCCAAACGGTAGGAGGGCGGGGGAAGGCAACCTTACCAAAGGGCCCGCAGTCAAGCAGTGGTCGAGGTGGCACCTGCGGCTCCACAGCCCTCAAGTGGGCTGACAGAAGGCGCCAGGCAGCTCGGGCCAAAGGTCCAGAGCTGGGCCAGCCACAAGGCCAGTCAAGTCCACTGGCACCGGGGCGTACTAGGGACAGAGACGGCGCCGACGGCAGCCCCAGCTTCGACTTCGGCGCCGGCGACACCACCAGGCCCCTCGGCGCCGCTGGCGGCACCAAGGAAGCGGCGCCGACGGCTCCGAAGGCGGACTCTGCGCCGAACACGACACCACTAGGCTCCTCGGCGCTGCGAGCGGCACCGAGAGCACCAACTGTGCCGAGGACGGCACCGACTGAGGACGCCGAAGGCCCCACAGCACCATGCTCAACCTCGGCGCCGAGGCGAGACATGACGAAAGGCGACGCCGAATCCAGGGTCATGGCGTCGCGAATGGCGCCGACAGGGCCCACGGCACCGCGGAACGGTGCCGAGGCTCCCGACGGGCGCCGACCCGGCCTTCTGGACCGTGGAGCGACACTGGGAGCCTTCACCCCGACGGGGCGATTGCCGAAGGGGCGCCCCGCCTGCTCCCCGGAGGAAGCGGACGGGCCTCCTGCGCCGCGGGAGGAGCTTCACCAAGGCCAGGCTACTAGTAGCTGAGGCTCCTCCTCCTCGGTCTGTATAGAACTGGGAGGGGACCCGGGGAAAGTCCGAGAGAGAGCGCGGTTTGGTTCGACGAAAGGGCGAATCCCTACCCCGAAAGTCGGGCGGAGCTCGCCCCACTTTCTACGCGCGCTGTTCGAGGACACGGTGGTCCATGGAGAAGCAGGCGTCGCACGAATCCATGTCGTGAAGCGGGCCAAGACACGTGAGACACCGGTCATGTTGGTCGGTAACTGAATACTTGCAGCCACACGGGCACCGACGCATAGGGGGCCGACCCGCCTTGGAAAACTTCTTGCCCTCCGACCGAGACATGACCTACGGAAAAAAACACCAAAACAGACTCGACGTCGCAAACTTTAAAATAAAAAGGAAAGATCTTACCGGCGACGTCGAGTAGAGGCAAACCCAGAACTAGTAAGACCGACGGACTTAAACGTCGCAATAAAGGCTGACAGGCCTAGTTTTTCTTCTAACAGCTTCCCACGAGGCGACCTCGAAGGCGGGAGACGAAGAACTGGTAAGCAGACGGAGTCGATGCAGCCTAACGGCTAATCCTTGAGCGCCACGTAGTACGTCGGCCTCGAGGGCGGCGCCGATGCTGCATCGGCTCCACCTATCCTTTTAAAAAAAAAAGCTCCCGCGGGGTCCTGATCTCCGGCCAGTACCCATCTGTGATGAATGGTGAAGACTGACACAGATAAGATCTTCAGGTGCGCTTCAGCAATCTGAATATGCAGGTAGGCATCCTGCATGTCCAAAGACGCCAGAAAGGCGTCTTGCTTCAGCATAGGAATTAGGCCCAGAAGGGCCACCATGCGGAAGCGCTTGTAAACGACCGACAGGTTGAGGTCGCTGAGGTCCAGTATTGGACAGAGGTCCCTTGTTTTCTTTGGAACCAGGAAAAAGTGAGAATAGTACCCTAGTCCTCTCTGGTTCTCTGGAACGTGCTCTAAGGCTTCCTCTTCCAGAAGCGCAAGCACCTCCTGCTGTATGAGCACGGTGTGCTGACCCGAATATCGGGAAAGCAGGGGAGGTCTTGTGGGTGGACCAGTGTTCCCATTTGCCCCCATCTGTATGTGATTCAAGTACAAATTATGAAATTCAAGTACATTTTTGTGTGAACAGGGTACACTGTACCCCCATAATCCTGTTAAAAGTATATGTACCCCACAAAAATGTTGCACAAATGGTAGAATAAACCCTTATAATTAAATTTTTACCCCTGAAAATTTTTGGAGAGGGTGTAGTGCACCCCCAGATCTGCAGCCTTAATGGGAACACTGGGGTGGACTGCCTACAAATTCTATATAGTGGCCTTTTTTGACCAGTTGCAGAACCCACCTGTCGGTGGTGATCGACTGCCACCCTGACAAGTGGCGTGCGATGCGACCCCCGACTTTCTTTTCCCGTTGATCCTGAGGAGGGGTTGGGGCTGGGAAGGAGTCATGCTGTGGCAGCGTTTGATCCAGCAGGCTGTGTCGACTCTGCAAATCGTTGACCTCTGCCTGGGGATGACTTGGCCTGGGCTTTGCAGGTGAAAGTGCCCCTCTGTTGTTGGCTGGAACGTGGCTGTTGCCTTTGTTGCCGGCCACGGAAGCGGCTCTGGTTCCTACGAAAGGAACTGGGCCGAGACCTGTACATGGCCAGTACAGATCGGACTGCCTTCCCTGCGTCCTGAAGTTTGGTGATTACTCTCTTGGAGGCTTCACCAAACAGGACATCGCCACTATAAAGGATGTCTAAGATGTTGTTCTGGACGTCCGGGGTAAAACCGGAGACACGGAGCCAAGCGCGTCTCCGGAGACACACGCCTGAGGCTGCAGCTCTGGCTTAAGAGTCCGCAGAATCATATGCGGCTCTGAGCACCTGGGTCCCCACATCCGAACCCGTGCGGAGGAGGTTCAAGAGCTCCTCCTTTTGGTCACCATCGGGCATCTTCTCGACCAGGTCCTGTCCCTGTTCCCACAGTGTGTTCTGGAATGGAACCATGTGGGTGAGGTAATTCAGTGACCTGATGGCGCAAGTCGCAGCCACGTACATGCGCCTACCCAGGACATCCAACTGCTTGGATTCCTGGTCCGGTGGCTGTGTGCTCAAATGCTGAGGTCTCTGAAACCGGTCATGTGAGGCAGTGATGACCAGGGAGTCTGCCAGAGGATGGTTCGCCAGATACTGGTCCTCCCTAGGGGCCTTGTATAGGCGGTCAGCCTTCTTCGGCACTGCTGGAGTGGAATGCGGATGTTTCCATGCAGCCTTGGTGACGTCCACAAAGGTATCCACCAAGGGCACCACTACCACAGGCTTCGGGTCTTTCTGCCGAAGGTAATGGGCAAGGTGTTATCTCTCGGGGTCAAGCTCTTCAGCATCCCACCCCATATTCTCCTGGATGTGCCTCATGATCTCCGCGAAAGAGGGATCATCCGGAGGAGACCTGGGTAGGTTGTGTGGGTCCGGAGAGGGAATGCTGATGGGAGAAGGAGATCTGGAGCGCTCTGAGGTGTGTACTGGCGTCGTCTGGGTCTCTTGGGACTGGGTGACCCTGAGGTGGATCTGGAGGGAGGTCTTCTACTTTCTGAGGATCTGCCCCGAAGAGGTGGTGTTTGCTCATTGGGGGTTGGCGACCATCCTACGGGCCCCTCAGGCGGAGGCAGTGAAGGAGTAGGAGGAGGCGGAGTTGGAGGAGGACGTGTGGCGACCACATCTTTTCTGATGGTGTCCCACCAGAAGGTAAAGAGCTCCTTTACCTCTGCCAAGTTCATGCCTGATGATGGGCCCGGCGCCGGTGGCCTGTCACCGGGGTTGGGTGTTGGGTCCCCGGGGGTCTCCTGCTCCGGGGAAGGTTCCCGTGGGAGCCCGGCATCTCTGGTGTCGCCCGCCTGGTCCTCGGGCTGTGTGGTAGCCTCCTCAGACGAGTCCTTCCGACCGGCATAAGCCAGCGACGGTGGTGCGGTCCTCTTCTCTGGGGTAGCTGACGTTGGTCCCCTGGCCGACGCCCTCAGAGGCGAATGCCTGGCCGGCGACGGGTGTTTCAGTGTCGCCGGCTCCTGGGAGCGCCAGTGATGCTTGGCCGACGTCGGGTCCGACATCCGTTTCAGGGACGTCAGGTCCTAGGTCTTGCGAGGAACCGGATCCGACCCACGCGGATGCTGGGAAACCGACCTGGCGTCGGAGTCCCGCCGGCAGGAAGAAGATTTATGGTGCTCCCCGGACTTCGACGAGGCCTTAGTTGGAGTGGAAGATGCCGACGGCCTGGAAGTCTTCAGGGGTTGCAAAGAAGAGGAACCGCTGGAGGATCTGACCTGAACCAGGGGAGGCTGCGATTGAGCCCTGGAAGGAGAGCGGTCCGATCGTGAGCCGGAGCTTCGGGAGTCCGAGGCCCTCGCAGGGGGCCTGGGCCTTTCCTTTTCCCAGTGTTTATCCCAGTGCTTGTGGGTTTTACACGCCGACTCCCCCCTGGAGGAAGGTTCTTTGTCCATGGTCTTCAGTTTCTCCGCTAAGAGAAAAGCTTGAAGGGCCTTCTGGCGGCGGATCCTGGTGCGACTGTTGAAGCCCTGGCAGAAGGAGCAGGCCTTAGTGTCGTGCTCCGGGCCTAGGCAGCGCATGCAGGCCGAATGTGGATCCTTGAAGGGGATCTGTTTGCCGCAGGCACACTTCGATTGGTGACCCTCCAGAGAAGTAGTTGGAGAGGACATCAGTTGAATCCAAAGTCGTGAAGGAAGACGAAATCGTCATAGCTCTAAAGGTCGCCGCACGCTAGAAAAAGGACCAAGAGGCCAATACTTGCGATGTCGACGGCGGGAAAAGAAATGAGGATTATGGGGGGGACCGCCTCCTTATGTACTACGCCCGACGTCGGAGGCGGTCCCCGCTGAAGACTGCTAGCTAGAAAATTTCTGTGGGGTCCTGACGTCTGTCGACTTCAGTCCTAATGGTGTAACCTGCTGCAACAGCTGTATCTCGAAGTAAGATCTAGAGGACCGACGTCGGTCCGAAGACAGACTCCGGTCCTGAGACCGGCGACGGAGCAGAGACAGACGTTGGTCAGAGGACCGACGTCGGGAGCGTTCCCATCTAGAAGACCGAGAAGGACTCCAAGAACGTGACCTAGTGAGACGACTGTCACCAGAGTCGCTGGAGTGTCGTCGGTGGTCTCTGGACCGGGTGCGGGAACGAGCCCTAGAAGGAGGTGTAGGCGGTCGCCCGGGACTTCTGTGGGGAAGGCTCACCTCCCGCTGTGGTTTATCCGCTGGGTCCGCACCGTGTCTGGGCTGGCGGCGGGCGGGGGTGGGGTGCTGTTCTGACCTGCCCACCAAAAGGAAAACAGCTTCTGCAGCTCGTCCTTCATAAAAGTTCTGCCGCCAGCCCGGAAAGGGAGTATCCAGGATGTCGGCCCGCGAAGGAGAGCCCTCCTGAGGGCCCAGGGGAGAGGAGGACTTGGGCGATGGGGACGTCGGCTCTTCCACGGCCGATCCCTCACCCTTTGCCCCTTCAACCGGCGTCAGTGGTGGTACCGATGACGGGGTGCCGCCGGGGAGCGCCGGAGAGTCCTTGGGCTCTGGAGGCGCGCCTTTAGCAGGCGGCGCCGGTGCCTTGGGAGGTGGGGCCGCAGCTTTCATCTCCAAGGGCTTTGTGGTAACCCTTAGCAGGGTTACCTTCGGCTTGGCCGGCTTCTCCCCTGAAGGACCGGCCTTGGCCTGCGATTTCGGATACTCTCCTAATCCCGAAGGGCGGGCCTTCTTGGGAGAGGGCCGCGAGTGAGACCGGGACCGACTACAGTCTTTACCGTGACGCTTCTTCTCCTTGTGTTTCCCCTCGGAGGAGTGCAGATCCATCTTCTCCAGAAGAAAAGCCTTCAGGGCCTTCAGACGACGGAGGCGGGTCTGGCTAGTAAAAGCCTGGCAGGCGGAGCAGGCCGCAGTGTCGTGGTCCGGCCCGAGGCAGAAAAGGCAGCGGCGATGGCCGTCCTTGGACGGGATCTGCCTCCCACACTCGCACTTGTTTTGATGGTGTTCAGGCGAGGCAGACGACGGTGAAGACATCCGTCAGAATAACTTCAAAAACCGTCGGAAACGGTCTGACGTCTGTTAAACTAGAAAAAAACGTTGAAAAACGGTAAGAAAGCGGATTTTTGTAGAAAATCTTGCTGAATCTGGCAAGCTGAGTTGTTCCTCTTCTTCACGCAGCGACGCCAGGGGAAAAGAACTGAGGTGGAACTGAGTCCGCCCCCTTTTGTACCAGGGCCGGCATCGGGGGCCGTCCCTGCTGTATACTGCTGGCTGAGAAGTTTTCCGGATGGTCCTAGTGCCTGTGGCATAGTACTGAATGTCATAGCCTGCTGCAAGAGCTCCCACTCGAAGTAAGATCTGTCTGACTCAGTCGACAACAGGTTGACTACTATTTCGACCTGGTCGTCATCCCGTATCTGAGCCGGCTGGCCTGATGAGAGTACCGTGAAGCCAGCAGCCGCAGTCGCATCTGCGATCGAGGTTGAGATAGGAGACTCCTGGGACCGAGATCTGTCTCCGTCCCAAGAGAATCGGCGATGCGAAGAATCTTCTCTCAATCCTTTGTCCTTCTTGCAGGACCAGGAGGTGTGCGAACCAGATGGGCCCACTCCTTTTGTCGGGAGACACTGGCACATTTCCTTCAAGGATCCAAAGAAGGAAGTGCACAGTTTGAGAGGAATAAAGACCGAGACTGAAGAGGTTTGCTCGGCGGCATGAGCAGACTTCTCATCTGCTCCAGTTGGTCGGTGGATCCCACAGAGACCACACAACAGGCATCTTTGGATTTGACCGGCAGGTGCCGTTCTTCCAGTTGTCCGAGTTGCAAACGTGTGAGGCAATCATCTAGAACTGCAGGATGAAAAGCGCAACAAAAATCGCAGGCCTGGGTATCATGCGCATAGTCCAGGCAGTAGATGCACGTGGCATGCGGGTCAGTACGGGACATCTTGTGCCCGCAGGGACACCGGCAGAACCTGGGAGAGGACTTGTTCTCCATCACGATCGTGAGTTTATACAGAGAAACTCTAACTAGTTTGATTTTCGGTAATCTATCCGAAGGATTAAGTGCCAGGGCCTAGTCAACGGGGAAGCAGTAAGGAGGGAAATGAAAATAACGTATGTACCGTAATTATTGATCTTTCTGTGCATCTTCACCATTCATCACTAGTGGGGTACAGTGCCGGAGCTAGGATCCTGCGGGAGACTTTTTTCTCTCTCCTATGGGCAGAGTCGACGCAGGGCCGGCGTCGCCCTCGAGGCCGACGTTCTACATGGCGCTCGTGGGTTGGCAGTTACCTGTCGTGGACTCTGCCCTAGACTCAGTTCTGAAACACCAGAGTGTAAATAAAATAATGAGGTGGGTTGGGGCAAGGAAGCCCAAGGGATAGATAAAAAGAAAGGATATATAAAAACTCAAAGGAGAAATAAATGACAGAGGAGACAGGAAGAAACTAGGTACAGCAAATTGGGGAAAAGAGGAAGGGCCCCAATCTCTGGAAAGGAGGAGAAAAGAGGAGGAAAGATAGAGGGATGGGGGGGAGGAGAAGAGAGGACTGCACCCCTAGAGACGATCCTGGACCCCAGGGCTTTAGCAAAGGACGACAGACCAGAAATCTGGACCATCTAGTAGGTTAAGAGGTGCCAGGAGGCAAAGCCTGAATCTGAATGAGCAGCATTAGTCTGAGAAGGGACAACCTTTGGGGGGGGTCAGTAATGGGGGTGGTGTCTCCCCCAAAAAATAAGGGAAAATCTAAATGCTAGGAAGGATAGCCAAAGGACATTCAAAATTAGGGCAAGTAAAACCAATGGTTTCTAGGTCAAGGGAAAAATGTTGTTGGGGGCCTAATCTCACCTCACTCCAGAATGTAAGTGAGAAGAAGATAAGGCTAATGAAGGAGGAGAGGACCCTCCTCCCATCCCAAAATAATAACCCCTTACAGGAGAAAACTCCTCCCTGTGCGTCACCAGGATCCCCTTCCTCCTAACTGCAAGGGAGAGGAGAGCGAGGAGAAACAACAGGGAGACACACAGGAGGGAGCCCAGAGACTGAGGCCCCGGGGAAGGTGGGCGGGATAGAGTGATGAATGGTGAAGATACACAGAAAGATTAATAATTACGGTAGGTACGTAATTTTCATATCTTATCTGGGTCAATCTTCATCATTTGTCACTAGTGGGTGAGTACCGAGCCCCCCCGAAGGGGACCCTAAACTTCCCTAAGGGACTAGGTCCCTTAGCCTCTAGAGGGTGAGACACTGGAGGAGAGAACTCTTACAAGCTTGGGGAGGCCTGAGACTGGTCCGGGTGAGATGGGGAGCCCCCAGTGGGGGAGGGAAGGCGCCCCGAAAGCAGCGGTCTCACCCTGCAGGAGAAGAGGTGGGTTCTCCGGTATGCGGAGGAAACCACCCTACACCGGGCCAGGGGTGACAACCAGGATAAGCGAAGCCATGCCGTCCGCCTAATGCAAATTGCTGTCCTTATAGCTCTGAAGGCTACCTCACTGGCGTCATAAGATGCCCTTGCTTGGTGCCTTGCTACCTCCAGGCCCTGAGCAGAGAGGGCAATGGTTTGCCTGGTTTCCTCCGTATCAGGCATTGAGGCTAGGAGTTGTCCTAGCATGGACCACAAGAACCTATCGTAGGTAGCAAAGTGGGCCTGATGAGAAGCAATGGAAAGAGGGTATCCATGCCAAACAGAAAATACTTCTCCCCCAAAAATCAAAGTCCGCAGAGTCAGAGTCTAGGGGTCGGTCATGGTGGGGGGCATGAGGCCTAGAGAGGGTGTCCAGGCAGGTCAAACCCAAAGAAGGATGAGGTAAGGAACCTGGAGACCTGGGGGAGCGCGCAATACCGTTGGAGTAGGTCCCTTGGGGCTGAAACAGTGGAGAAGGGATGTAGCCAAAGCCGACGTGACACTTCCTGGTAGGGAACAGGCCAGGCGGGAACCACCACGTTGGCCACACTGTACTTGCCTAAGAAGGCGCACATCACATGCCTGGGATTGCTGACAGGGACTGGGGTAAGATGGAGCTCGACAAACATTCTCACGAGGAAGCGCTGATGCAAAGAAAGATCAGATGCTGGGGAGACGTGGAAAGATAATTCCTCTCCCTCCGAGGAGGAGGAAGATGATGCAGGCCAGCTCTGAGATTCAGGGTCCAGCTGCATGGAAGCATGGTGGAACACCTGCTAGTCCAGGACATGGAGGTAGGTAGGGAAATGTGCAGCTGAACCTCTGAACTGTTCCCAGGTGAGAGGTTCCCTAGGACTGGGAATGCCAGGGATGGAGGCAAAGGCACAGGGGACAAGCTCCTAGCAGGAGAATGGCCTCTGTCAGGGCAGGGGGCCTAGAGGAAACTCCCCACAAAGAGGGAGACCCGAAGGTCTCAGCAGCTAACAGCCGTTCAACCGGATCGGAACAGTCAGAGCTGTGCCCATGGGAAGAAAACCCCCCCACGAGGTGACCGGGACCGTGTGAATCCAGACGGACGGCCCCTGACCTCCGAAGCTGAAGTCCTTCTTGAGGACCGATCCAGGGAAGAGCGAGGGTCCGCACTGTGGCTCCTCCCAGAACCCAGCCGGGCTCCGGTGAGGGTGTGCTGCGCCACACCCCCGACTCCTCAACCCTTCAGAGTCCAAGAGTGACCTCGTCCTCATAGCCACCAGCCTAGGCAACTGGCAACTCTGGGTAGACTCCGAAGAATCCACCCAGAGAACAGTACCCTTCCCTTCCTGGCGTGACCCGGGCTGTCCCAAACTTGGACTGTCCAAACACACCAGGTTGCACGGCAGTGGCCATGAGGACCACTGCTGGCTAGTCAGTACCACTGACCCCAGAGTCTACCGGCAACGACTGACCCCAGGAGGAGGCCGAGTGGGGGCAGAGGTGCTGGACACAGAGGGATCGGAGGATTCCAAAGAATCCGGGACCCAATCCGGATCAGACCCAGAGTCCTCCTCTGAGGATATAGACCCCGAGGCCCGATCATCCCTCGAGCTCCGCCAGTTCCCGGACCACGAGCCGGACCACCTTCAACCCTGGCACCGCAGGTGGCACCGGAGTCAAGGACGCTGCCACCCTCCTCTGTGCCACGAACAGCATCGGAGTCGGGCGCGACACTGAGCGTAGCGCTGCACTCAACCCTGGTGCCGTGAACACCGCCAGAGCCAAGGTCAGTGTCAACCACAGCGTCGCCCATCCCTGGCGCGCAACGGCACTGGAGTCAGGAGCGCAGAGACAGTCCAGTCCCGGCGCCAGACAGTGCCAGAAACAGATCCAGAAACCAGGCAGCACTTCCCCAACGCCGCTGAAATCCCCGCGCCGTGAACAGTGTCAGGAGCGCATAGCGACACTGAGAGGGATGGCCCGTGTTGACTGAGATGTTGCCTCCAGGCCTTCCACGCTACGTAACGGCACCGAACTATATGGCAGCAGCCTTCGACGCCGAGGATGGTACCGGTCCGAGCCTGGAAGGAACGGAACACGACAATGAGGGAGCCTTCACCTCCGAAGAGGCGATTGCCATAGTGGTGCCTCCCACCTGCCCCCCAGAGAGGGACAGACAGGACCTCCTGTACTGTGGAAGGAGCCCCCGGAGTGGCAAGGCTGAGAGAGGCAGAGGCCCCCTCCTCCATGGGCCATATAGGACCAGGAGGGAACCTGGAGGAAGGGTCGAGAATCCTGGCATTGGCCCATCGACTGCAAACCCACCCCACCCACCCCGAAAGTCGGCGGCACATGTCCGACTTTAAATGTGCGGATCTCAAGAACTCGATGGTCCATAGAGAAGCAGGCATCGCAGTTGTCCATGTCATGGGCTGGGCAGAGGCAGGAGAGACAGCGGTCATGCTAGCCCATCACGGAATAAAGGCGGCCACAGTGGCACCAACGCATTGGTGGCCGCCCCACCTTCGACAATTTTTTGGCCCTGGGACAAGACATGACCGCACGGCAAACAATAAACAAAAACAGTACTCAATGTCGCCATAAATAATGAAATGGTCTTACCGGCCAGAAGCGACGTCGAGCAGGGCGAAACAGAACCGAGAACCTTCACACACTAGGCCGCGAACGATAACTAGGCCGCACACGCAGTTGACTGTAGAAGTCTCCTCACAAGGTCTGCACTCAACGGCGGGAGAAGAGTAACTGAGGCTAGGGCGGAGTCGACGACAGATAACGGCCAACCCGCGAGCGCCACGTAGAACGCCGGGCTCGAGGGTTGCGCCGGCCCTGTGTCGATCCACCCATAGAAAAGAAAAGTCTCCCCGGGTCTAACTCCGCGCTGTACCCTACTAGTGATGAATGGTGAAGAATGACAGGTAAGATCCTGAATCTTCCAAGCGGAAAGGAAGATCTAGCGTCAAGGGTCGAAGCCGAGGCTTATACCACCCGGGTGGGTGAGAGGAGCCAGCTTTTAGACCATCCAGCAAGATTTAAAGGGAAAGGGACATGCCAAACAGTGTGGATAGAACAAATAATACATGCTCCTAGAATAATGTATGTACACTTGATGTAACAAGATAGCAACGGTAGGAGCATATTCATCACAACAAGGTTGACAGAGTAAAATACAGGTAAGATGCAATATTTACAGCAGATATCTAGATACAATATTTACATTAGCAGAAACATGGTAAGATGGCAATCCAGGAGAGTGTATAATACTCAGGAGAAGAGTGGTATATGAGAGATGGGGAGAGAGGTAGGGGGCTGTGAAAAGGCAGTGGAAGAGGATAGGCAGAGGACAGGGGAAAGTGAAGGACAGGGAAGCAACAGACGAGCAGCAAAGGAATTAATGGAAGCAGGAGCAGGTCACAGAGGCAGAAAGAGAGGTAATACTTAAGGACCTCCTGTTTCTGGGTACCCTCTGGGAGGGCCTGAGAAGCCACCCTGCCCTTCTTCCATGCGGTATTCTGGTACTTGATCATATGGGACAAGTAATTTGCAATCTGGAGTCCCAGAGTAGAGGAGGCATAAACCCTCTTACCCCAGAGGGTAATGAACTAGAAACCTCAGAAGTTAAGAAAGATCTGGGGGTCCTAGTAACGAACAATCTCAGATTCACAAATCATTGCTCTTCTGTGGTTAAAAAGGGTTATGGTATTCTGGATTCACTAAAGAGAAACAAAGAGTAGGGCAAGGGAGGTGGTAGTGCTGTTTGTCTCTCTGGTGTGGCCACATTTGGAGTACTGTGGCCCCTTCTGGGAACCATATCGTGAAAGAGACATTAGAAGACTAGAAGGGGTCCAAAGACAAGCAACTCGATGGGTAGCAGAACTGGGAAATAAGAACTACAATGAGAGACTGAAGGACCTCGAACTGTACTCGCTGCAGTACAGAAGAATGAGGGGATATGTGCTTGGTTTATAAGGCATTTAAAAACAATGACTTATGGGAGTGTGCTGGATAAAGCACGAAGCCTGAACAAATTAGGTTGAGGGGGCACCATATCTAGTTAAGGGGAGAACATCATAGGAAAAATGAGAGAGGAAATTGGTTCTCTCAGAAGGTGGTCTCAAGACGGAACTCACTGCCAACAACTGTGGTATCCAGTGCAACCATCAGACAATTTAAACTATAACTAGATAATTATTACAAAACAAGATGCTATGAAGTAGAGATTTAACATGAGGTGCAGGTCAGCATATGGCTTACGCTAACTGACCGGATATAAATCTTATGAATCATGATCCTCCTGGATCCTCTGTTGGTGGGGGGTAAAGTGTTTTGGCACACTGGACCGGTCATGTGCCGCTTTGATGACCACTGAATCCGTTTCAGGCTGGGCAGCATAATAGGGCACACCCTGGGGGGCATGGTAGAACTTCTCTTCCCCTCCAAGGCATGGCAGGGACCATGTCAGGGCAGTGCCATACTGCAGTGGTGGCATTCCTCAGAGCTGGCAAAATGGAAGGAATGACCTTAGGTGGAGATTCCGGGATCTCCCAAAACTCCACCAGGTCCCTTCTGGTGGCATCCTATTAATCGGTGTGGAAGCCCATGTTAGTAGACAGCTGCTTCATAATGTTGAAAAAGGTGGAATCTTCTGTTGGGGACCTTGGAGTGTGCTTCACAGAGTCATCGCTCACTGAAAAGGCTGTAGATCTGCCAGAGAAAACGGTTTCCTCCTCCTCAGGGAGAATAAGGTCAATGTGGTACTCCTCTTCTCTACATCGACCCTTTCTAACTCAGGGTCCGATGAATGAAGGACCAACGGCAAGATATTTAAAGGGAAAGGACATGCCAACAAGTGTGGATAAGAACAACATATCCACATCCCTAGAAAGAGAAATATTATAACAAAAACGTTACACAATCTGGAAGTTTATTGGTGCAGTTAGAGGCCATCTTAGGCATTTAAGAGTGTCACCACTTGTGTTCTTAGATCATCAAAACTGCTCCCCTTCAGTTTGCAGTTCTCATGTCCTAAAAACGTGCACAAAGGGACACTCATCTTATAAGAGGGCCTCCAACTGCACCAATAAACATAAAAAATACTGAAAATTAAAGAATAATTGAGGAATAAAACCTGATCCCAATTAATTAATAGCCAGGAGTTAATATTTAATAAACATGCGGGTCATGTTACTTGGATTTAATGACACTATGCAATACTTACTGTTACTCTCATCACCATACTTAAAGATGACGACAGGGTTTGATGGCAGCAGTGCAGAGAACGTTGGAGGAACAATTTCTACTATCCTTTGGTGGTAAGAAAGCCTGTAACAGCAGTGCAGAAACACATCTCCATTGTAACATTTATAAAATACTGCATCCCACACCACTCCAGCCAATCAGATCTTACTCTGCACTATTTTAACACTAGTGCATGTTACATTTTTTTGTTTATTCTTTGGCAATCAGGTAAGGCCCACTAGGCACAAATGAAAATTACGTACTCACCGTAATTCTTGATACTCCAGAAATATCTTCATCATCGAGCCATGCTAGTGGGTCTAAGCTGGAGGCACCTGGACCCTGCAAGAGCCAGAACTTTTCAGAGGGATGGCACCGAGGTAAGTTGCACGCATGCACGGCTCCACGAGACTGAGCATGCAGGCACAAGCTTACCTTGGCACTAGTCCTCAACTGCCTCAGTACCTTTTTCCTTTTGTTTGTTACCGAGGAAGTGCAACATAATCTAACGACTACCTATGCTCTTAACCTGAGGGCATAACATACCCTGGTTGTACATGAAAGAAGGGTCACCAAATCCAGCAACAGTGTCTTATTGCCCAAACCAAACATAAAGATGTGAAGACCAACACAAAACACTGGAGTCGAGTCCAGGGGATGGTGGCTGAATGTGTGAATCAATGGTGACAATATTCCTAGAAGATCAAGAATTACTGTGAGTACATAATTTACATATGTTCCAGGAATCAGTCTTCAGCACTGATTCCCACAAGTGGGTCAAAGCACCAAGCTCAGACAAAGTGCCCTGGAAAAGGGCGGTATGAACAGAGGGCTCACTCAGAATAGTAATCCATTCAGGATGTATCTGCAGACAGTGGCATGTTGTCTGACATGGACATTCAGGGTACAGTGCTCAGCAGAAATGTGCACTGTGCCCCAAGCTGCAGCTCTACAGATGCGAACATATGAAACTGTCAGCAGATACAGGCCATTCGGTCCATCTAGTCTGCTTGAATGTGCAGCACTTCAGTCCATTAGACTGCAGCTGGCCTCCCCCCTCCCTCATATGCCTCCCCCCATCTCCCCCATCTCCCAATTTGTACCCTCCCTTTGAATCTGTCCCACCCCCTCTTGAAGCCCCCAATACTCGGCAATTACACAACTTCCTTTGGCAGAGCGTTCCACCCTGCCACCACCCTTTCTGTGAAATAGTGCCTCCTTAGTTCCCTCTTGAACCTGCCCCCCTTCCAGCTTCATAGAGTGTCCCCTGGTTTCCCTTCTACCTTTCAGACTGAACATACACCTGGTGTCTGCTTTGTTCAAACCCTTCAGGTACCTGAAGGTCTCAATCATATCCCCTCTCTCCCTTCTTTCCTCCAGGGTATACATATTGCGCGCTCCCAGTCTCTCCTCATATGGTCTGTCCCCCAACCCCAGGATTTCTGTTGCCCTGTGCTGTACCCCCTCCAACAGTTTGATGTCCGTCTTCAAGCAGGGGCGTCAAAATTGCAAGCAGTACTCTAGGTGTGGTGTCACCAGGGACCTGTACAGGGGCAAGAGGACATCCCCACTCCTAGAAGTAATCCCCCTTGCTATGCACCCTAGCATCCTGTTTGCCTTCAGAAGTAATCCCCCTTGCTATGCACCCTAGCATCCTGTTTGCCTTCACTGCCGCCTTCCTGCACTGAAGTACTTTTGCTCCCTCACCCCCTCATCTACCTCAGCACAAATCGCTGTGTCATCTGCAACGAGATTGATCTTGCTCTTAATTCCCACTGCAATGTCGGCTATGAAAATGTTAAACAGAACTGGTCCCAGCACTGAGCCCTGTGGTACACCACTTGTTACTGCCCTGGGTTCAGATGCAGCCCCCCTCCCCCCCCCACTACCTTCTGCTGTCTACCCTGCAGCCAGTTCTCGACCCATCTGACCAGTTGAGTTTCCTCCCCGCTCCCAGACTCAACTTGTAGGTCAGACTACCGTGTGGCACTGAGTCAAAGGCCTTGCTGAATCCAGGTAGAGGAAATTCACGGCATGTCCCCTGTCCAGTGCCCCCGTAACCCAGTCATAAAAATCAACCAAGTTCATCTGGCAGGATCTGCCTGAGACAAACCTGTGCTGCCTGCTGTCCTGGAGATTGTTATCCTCAAGAAATTGCACCTGTCTTTCCTTGAGGATTGTCTCCATCAGTTTTCCCACAACTGCAGTAAGGCTTACCGGTCTACAATTTCCTGATTCATCCTTGGGCCCACTCTTATGGAGAGGTACCACATGTGCTTCCCTCCAGTCCCTGGGCATGCAGCCCGAGTTCAGAGAGTTGTTGAACAGGTCTGCCAATGGCCCTGCCAGGACCTCTGTCAACTCTCTCAGCACCCTGGGGTGGACTTCATCTGGGCCAGGTGCCTTGTCCACCTTCAGGGACTTTAGGCCCTCCCTCACCCTTTCCACCGTGATTTCCCTATCCGTGGTTGCTTCTCCCCCACCTTGCTCTTCTTCTCAGGTACGGGCCCACCCCTCTCCTTGGAAAAGACTGAACAGAAGTATTCATCAAGTACTTCTGCCTGCTCAGACCCCTTTTCTACCCACCCAGTTCCCCTCCTGATCCTATCAATTTGATCCTTGCTCTTCCTCTTCTCTCTGATATACCTGAAGAAATCCTTTTCTCCTTCTTTGATCCCCTACGCTAACCTCCGTTCCCTAGCCGCCTTTGCTGTCCTTACCACTCTGCTCACTTCTCTGGATTTCTTCACATATTCTTCTCTGTCTTTTGCCCTGTTGGATCTCTTGTAGATCCTAAATGCATTCCTCTTGTCTCTCACCTTCTCCACATCCTCTCTACTCATCCGACTTGGTTTCTTGGTACTGACTTTCTTGCTCTGGATCTTGACACACGTTTTAATGGCTTCAGCCAGTCCTGCCTTGATGACTGCCCATTTTTGTTCCGTGTCCATTTCTGGGCGGATGCATGCCATATGACTTTCCAGTATGTGTCCCATCTTGCCAGTTTGCCCTTTTGAAGTCCAGGATCCTAGTTTTTGTAGTGGCTACTTCCCTACCCAGACTGATTGAGAACCACACTGTGAGGTGGTCAATGCTTGCTAGAGGTCCCTCCACCCTTACATCCCTGACCTGTTCACCATCTTCCAATACCAGGTCTAGTATATTCCCCTTCCTCATTGGCTCCATCACCCACTGGGTAAGGAAGCCATCTTGGAATGCTTCCAGGAGGATCTGCTCCCTGGCGCAAGTGGTTGCTGGAATGCTCCAATCCACCCCCTGGGAGATTAAAATCCCCCACCACCACTGTGCTCCCTTTGTCACTGTGCCTCCTTATCTGCTCCCCCAGTTCCCTGTCAATGCCCTCCTTCTGGGCTGGAGGTCTATAAATGACCCAATACAGATCTTGGTCCCTTTCTGGCTGTGTAGTTGCAGCCAGATTACTTCTGACCTGCCTTCCTCTCTATTACATGTGATCCCTTCCCTTACGTAAATGGCAATGCCCCCTTCCCCAGCCTTCCCTTTATCTGCATCTCTCCAGAAAGTACAGTTACGCAAGAACTTACCGTAACAGTAGATCTTCGAGAACAGCTCTTGCAGCAGGTAACACCATTAGGACTGAAGCCGGCAGGCGTCAGGACCCCACGGAATTCTTCTAGCTAGCTATCTTCAGCGGGGACTGCCCCCGACGTCAGGCGTAGTACATAAGGGGGCGGTCCCGCCAGAGACTTCCGGCCACAGGATGACATCAGAATGGGAGACCGAGGATCCACCGTCAGAAGACAAAGAGGTATAAGTCCCATTAAAGGCTCGAGAAGCCATGCCTCCTCCAAGGGGGAAGGTGGGTTGGAAGGCACCAGCTGCAAGAGCTGTTCTCGAAGATCTACTGTTACAGTAAGTTCTTATGTAACTGTACTATCTTACTTCGAGATACAGCTCTTGTAGCAGGTAACACCATTAGGACTGATTTCCAAGCAGTAGTGCTTGCAAACACTCTGGGAGGAGGAAACTAGAAGGCTCATTCCAAGTCCTGGATCTAGGACAGGAGACCCTGTAGCACGGCCAGGCTGAAGCTGGCTCTTCGCCGTGAAGCAATGTCTAGGCTATAATGCCTGATAAAGGTATGGACAGAGCTCCAAGTGGCTGCAGAACAAATGGCTGAGGTGGAGACGCTATGGCGTTGCAGAGGAGGTGGCCACCTCTAGTGGAATGGCCCCAACTGATCCCCGAGGGGCTTTTGATATCATAGCAGTATGATATGCACTGGACAAGCCAGCAAGAAAGGGATTGTTTCGATACTGGCTGGCCCATCACCCTTTCAGTAAAGGAAACAAAAGCTGCTCCAACTTCTGAAGCTGCTTGGTCCTGCTTAGGTAGTACCTTAAGCTGCGGTGAACATCCAGGGTGTGGAGCAGCGCCTCTCCTCTATTAGAATAATTAGGGAAGTAGACTGGCAGGTCAATGTCCTGATTGAGAGTGAGTGTGGAGACCACCTTAGGCAGGAACTTAGGGTTCGTCCTCAGGGAAACTCTGTCCTGGTGAAAAACCAAATAAGGTTCATTACACATGAGAGCCTGAAGCTCAGAAACTCTTCTCGCTGACGTAACAGCAACTAAAAATAACGTTTTCCATGACAGAAAACGCAGCTTGCAATCTGCGGCAGGTTCAAAGGGGGGAAGCGTGAGCTGTTCCAGGACGAAGAGTATATCCCATGGAGGCACAGGGTCCTTAATGGGAGGCCTAAGATGCAACACCCCTCTCAGGAATTCCCAACAGGCATCTAATTGCGCCACAGTGCGCTGTCCCACCGGAAGGTGATAAGCGGAGATAGCACAGAGGTGCACCTTAATAGAGGAGTGGGCGAGACCCGAACGGAAAAGGGAGAGCAGGTACTCTAGCACCGCCTTCACCGGACAACCTAGAGGGGAAAGGCCGCGTGTTTGCGACTATAAACAAAAACGGCGCCATTTCATGGTGTATGTTGCATGCGTTGCCAGCTTTCTGGCTGCGGAAAGGATTTCCGCCACCTCTTGCGAGACCCCGTGTCGCAAAATGGCTATGTCTCTAGGAGCCATGCATGCAGGTTCAGAGAGCGTAAGTCCAGGTGGACCAGTGAACCCTCCTCCTGAGAGGAGAGATGGGAGCTGAACGGGAACAGGAGCGGAGGTTCCCGGGATAGCTGCATTAGCAAAGGGAACCAGATCTGTCTGGGCCAAAAGGGGGCCACCAGGATCATTGTTGCATGCTCCCTGCGCAGTTTGAGAAGAACTCTCTGGATCAACGGGAAGGGAGGGAAAGTGTAGAGGAATCGGTCCGCCCAGGAGAGGGACAACGCGTCTCGCCAGAAAACACCAGGCCCTGGATCTAGCGAGCAAAAATTGGGCAGTTTTGCATTGATGGGGAAGCGAACAAGTCCAATCTGAGTTCCCATCAAGAAACAGATCCTCTGCTACCTCCTGAAGAAGTTCCCACTGTGGACTCTGGCCTGGGAATGACTCAGGCCGCTCATGATTGTGTTGTCCACCCCAGGAACATGTACTGTGATCAGGTTTGCTGTGTCGGATTACCTCAATCCCACACCTCATGGCCTCCTGCAAAGGGGTAAGAGTGGCGCCTGTTTGTTGAGGTAATACATCACCACCGTGTTGTCTGTCTGAAGCAGGAGAGTACTCGGCAGGATCTCTGACTGAAACACCTGCAGGGCATAAAGGACCGCCTTCATCTCTAGGACATTGATATGGAGGTGAGCCCTGAGGGGTCCACGCCTCCTGGGACTTCACCTGCCCAGGTGTGCTCCCACCCTAGTCCTGAGGCGCCTGTGGTGAGGATTACCCGGGACGGTGCTATAAACGGACGCCAGAGAGAGTGTCCCTGGTTCAGCCACTATTGCCAGTCTCGAATCACGCGCTCGTGATTCTGACCGGATGCTGCATGTGGTCTTGCCTTTGGTCCCACTGCACCTTGAGCATCCACTGAGTTACCCACATGTGAAGCCTGCGTAAAGGGACGGTCGGAAGGTCTGCAGCCATGTGTCCGAAAGAGGCGTAAGGATCGACCTGGCTGGGACGGTTCGGCGAAAGATCCCTGATGAGGGATCTGATGCGCTCCGCTCTGTCGTCTGGAAGAAATGCTCTTCCCTAAATGGTGTCCAGAACTGCGCCTATGAACTGCAGTTTCTGCGACAGTACCAAGAGAGACTTCTCGTGGTTGATTAAGATGCCCAGAGATCGAAACAGGTCCTGGGTACTCTGGATCGCCTGTAACAACGCCTCTCTGGAGGCAGCCATGAGAAGCCAATCGTCCAGGTACGGGAACACATAATGGCCCTGTCTCCTTAGAGACGCTGCCACGACTGCCATGCATTTGGTAAAGACCCTGGGTGCCAATGACAGCCCGAATGGAAGGGCTCAGAACTGAAGATGGTGGTAGAGAAAGTCGAGGCGCAGGAACCTCCTGTGCGCTTGAGCTATAGGGATGTGCAGGTATGCGTCCTGCATGTCTAGAGACGCTAAGAAGGCGTCCTGCTTTAGCATGGGAATAAGACCCGGAAGAGTCACCATGCGGAATCTTTTGTAGGCGACCGACATGTTGAGGTAGCTGAGGTCCAGAATCGGACGGAGGTCCCGCTTTTGGAACCAGGAAGAAGTGGAATAGTATCCATGTCCTCTCTGGTTCTCTGGGACTATTTCATCGCTCCTTTGCAGGAGCGCGAGCACTTCTTGTCTGATCAATGACTTGTGCTGACCCGAGTACCGGGAGAGCAAAGGAGCCCTCGAGGGTGGCTTTTCTACGAATTCTATAAAGTGGCCTCTTCCGACCATCTGGAGAACCCACCTGTCGGTGGTTATAGACTGCCATCCTGGCAGGAAATTCGCAATGCGACCCCCAACCATGAAATCCGGTTGATCCTGAGGGGCCGGGGCCGGAAAGGAGTCAGGCTGTGGTGGCTGAGGGGCCCGCTGGCTGGGCCGACTTAGGAGAGCGCTGGCCTCGACCTGCGGGTTGTTTTCCCTTGGCTCTGCGGAAATCGGAGCCCCTCTGTTGTGGAACGGGGCCGGACTGTTGTCTCTGCGTCCGTCCACGAAATCGGCTTTGGTTCCTACGAAAGGAACTAAGCTTCAGTCGGTACATGGCCTGAACCGACCTCACCGCCTTCCCGGCCTCTTGGAGTTTGGTGATTACCTTCTCGGAGGGTTGACCAAATAAAACTTCTCCCTCGAATGGGGCGTCCATGATGTTTTTCTGGACGTCCGGGGTAAAACCGGAGACAAAAGGAGCCAAGAGTGCCTCCGGAGGCATACACCTGAAGCTGCTGCTCGGGCCGAGGAGTCCGCGGAGTCGTACGCGGCTTGTAGCACTTGGGTTCCCACGTCCGAACCCGTACGGAGGAGCTGCAACATCTCCTCCTTCTGCTCACCTTCTGGCAATTTCTCAACCGCATCCAGACCCTGCTCCCACAGTGCATTTTGGAACTGCACCATGTGGGTCAAATAATTCAGGGATCTGATGGCGCAGGTAGCGGAAGCATACGTGCGCCTAAACCATGGCGTCCAGCTGCTTGGACTCTGGGTCCGGTGGCAGGGTGCTCAAATGTTGCGGTCTCTGGGACCGGTCATGAGAGGCTGTTATGACCAGAGAGTCGGCCTGAGGATGCTGAGCCAAGTACTGGTCTTCCTTGAGCCTTGTACAGGCGGTCAGCTTTCTTCGGCATCGCCGGGAGTGAATGTGGACGCTTCCACGCTGCCTTGGTGACGTCCACGAAAGTGTCTACCAAGGGTGGCACCACCACAGGCTTGGGGTCCTTCTGCCGAAGATATTTCGCAAGGCGTAGCCTTTCGGGGTCTAACTCTTCCGCATCCCATTCCATGTTCTCTTGGATGTGTCTCATGATATCCGAGAATGATGGGTCATCCGGAGGAGACTTTGGAAGCTCACGTGGGTCCGAAGAAGGGATGGAGAGAGGAGATGGGGATCTGGATCCTGCTGAAAAGTCTGATCCCGTGTCCTCCATCGAAGGCGAACGGCGGCGTCTTCTGGGTCTCTTAGGGCTGGGTCACCCAGAAGAGGATCTGGACGGAGGTCTCCTTTTATCTGGTCTCCCCCTTGGAGGGATCCTGGGCAGGAGGTAACCAGCCTGCAGACCCAGATAGAGAAGGGGGCGCAGGAACCGGAGGAGTAACCGGTGTAGGAGGAGGAGGTGGTGGGAGAGGAGGTGGAGTGGGGACCATGTCCTTTTTGATGGTATCCCACCAGCAAGTGAAAAGCTCCTTCACCTCTGAAAAAGAAAGGCCCGATGATGGACTGGGTCCCGGCGTCGGCTCCACAGGGGCCTCGGGGAGGGTTCCCTGGGAGTCTCAACAGGACCGGGGTTGCCCGTCTGGTCCTCGGGCTGTGTCAACTCCTCCTCAGTGATGGTCTCCTGAGCGACGTCGGTCGGAGGCGTCGGGGTCCTCTTCTCGATTGGTGCGGGCGCTGGTCCCCCTACCAGCGTCCGGGGATGAGTAGGCTTGGTAGGCGATGGTCTTCTGACGGACGACGGCTCTGGGGACCTGTGCGTAGAGGCCACGCCGGGCGAACCGCCGGGTCCAACGGTTTAAGGTGAGGTGAGCTCCTTGGTCTTCCGCTGGGGAGGAGGAGGCAAGGAGGTGGACCCGACGTCTGGTTCAGAATGGCGGGAACCCGACTTGTGGTGATGGTGACGATCCCCTGACTTAGCCAGGGCCTTGGAGGAAGAGGAAGGCCTGGGAGTCTTGGCCTGAGAAGAGGAGCCTGAAGATTTTCTCACTGCAGCGGGGGGAGGCTGAGAGCTGGCCCGGGAAGGAGAGCGGTCGGACCTGGAGCCGGAGCTGCACGAGTCGGAGGCCCTAGACGGGGACCTGGAAGGGGCCTTCTCTCTCTATGCTTCTCAGAATGCTTACGGGCCTTCTCCGAAGAATCCCCCCTGGAAGCCATGGTCTTGAGTTGTTCCTCGAGTAGGAACGCCTGTAGGGCCTTCTGGCGACGGATCCGGGTTCTGCTGTTGAAACCCTGGCAGAAGGTGCAGGACCGGGTGTCATGGTCTGGGCCTAGGCACCGGACACAGGCCGAGGGCGGATCCTTGAATGGGATCTGCTTCCCACAGGCGCACTTCGAGGAGTGACCGGAGGTTGGAGAGGACATCAGACAAAAAGCTGAACGAAGAGAACAAATTTCCTGTAGGAAAACACTTTACCACGCCGCGCGCACTAGAAACTGAACCGAAGGGTCGAGACATGCAAGTCGACGGCGGGAAAGAACTGGGGAATCTAAGGACCGCCTCTTATGTACCACGCCTGACGTCGGAGGCGAGACCGACATCGGGGGCGGTCCCTGCAGAAGATAGCTAGCTAGAAGAATTCCGTGGGGTCCTGACGCCTGCCGGCTTCAGTCCTAATGGTGTTACCTGCTGCAAGAGCTGTATCTCGAAGTAAGATCAGTTTGTACCCTGGTATGGTTAGGTTCTAGTCATGGTGCCTGGTTGCCCACATTGCCCATGTCTCAGTAATGGCGGCTATGTCCACCTTCCCCTCTACCACCAATATCCAATAAATATAGAGCGTACCTGCCAGGGACGTGGCAACCACTCTAGCTGAGTGGGCACATACACTGGCTTCAATTTAACCTGAGCCATGGCATAGCAGTGATGAATACAATTCACATTCCAGACAAAAAAATACTCTTGACTGTAACAGACTGTCCCTTCCAATTAAGACTGAAGAAGACAAAGAAATGTTTGGACTGTCTGAAGTCCATAGTTCTGTCCAGATAAAACCTGAGGACCTTCTTAACATCCTATGAGTGTACAGTGCATTCTCCCTCATTCTGGAAGCTGAAAAAGTAGGCTGGTTAAGATGGAACTCTGGGCTGACCCAGTGGTGCTGAGGCATCTGGCCTTACCTTGCGCCATGCCGGTGACCCGGGTCTGGGAGTGAGCTCAGGGAGCCGAAGTTGGACGGGGTGGAGAGGATTGAGCGTCTGATGGACTGCTCTCCTCTTCTAGGAGGGAGGGGGGACCTGGTTCCACAGCGCTAGTGGCTCCCACTGGAGAATGGGGACACTGCCACTGGGAATGCAAGATGGGGAAGATGTCAGTGAACGTCCTGTGGGAAGGTGCAGGAGTTTGCCTACCATGTGTTGGTCGTCACTGCATGTCTGTTTCTTTGTTTTGGGGGGGGGGTAGCCGAGCCAGAAATGAAAATTACACCATCTACGGTAATTCTTGATCTTTCTGTGTATATTCACCATTCAACCATTCATCACTGGTGGGTTACGGGCGGAGGATTAGGACACCGCGTGAGCAATTTTTTTTTTTCCCTAGAGGGAGTAGCCAGAGCCGGCACCGTCCTCTAGCCCAACGCACAGCGTGATGCTCGAGGGATGGCCAGTAAATTATGCAGATTCCTCCCTCATCTCAGTTCTGCATATGCTGGAGAGTGAAGAAACTAAAGATAGAGAAAGGAAGAGGGCAGGGCAAGGGATCCCAAGGGATAGCCAAATGAAAGGATATAAACAGAAAAAAATATAATGCTGAGTAAGAGGACAGTATTACCCTAGGGGTTTGGAACAGGGGGCCCGATCCTCTGGGTAAGTGAGCGAAGATAAGAAAAAGAAGATAGAAAAGAAGAAAAGAGAAGGAGACAGAAGACCCCCCCCCCCAACTTCTCCAAGAAGGGTACCAAGAGGTCAAGGGGAGAAAAATCTCCGCTCAGTCATATCCTAGCGAGATCTGCTCCCTCAACTCAATTATGTGTCTCCCAAAGGTGGAGCGCCATCACTTGAGAAGAGATGAGAGACTGAGTGCTGTGCCAAGAAACAAGAGACAGGAACCTGGCTCAAGTCCTCTCCTCTTACACCTGAAGTAGAGAAGTTGCAGGTCTCCCACTCCTGCTTTGAAGGTGTTGCTAGAGTGAGAAAAGAAACCACCCTGGGCAGAGTCCTCCTCTCATCTTGAAGAAGGCTCTCAAGAGGAAATCCTCATTCCCCCCACCCACCCAGGGTGGAATGAAAAGTCTCCAGGAGGAGAGCAGCTCAGAACAGACCTGCTGAAGACAGCGGTGGAACAAGTACCCAAAGGTTAAGAGAAAAGAAAGTCCCATAACCCTCAGAGTTACTACAACTCAGAGGAGGGCCTCCCTATCCCACAGCTAGGGGTCTCCTGAGGGAGGACTCCCACCAGGTCCTGGGAAGAGGGCACCAGGATGCTCTCTCTCTCCTAAAGGGGAAGCAGCTCTGCTTGTCTCCCCCCCCCCCCAAAGTAAGGACCCCACCTCTAAGAGAGGACCAGAGGATCCGGAGGTATCAGTGGGACACAGTCCACAATGGCCTCGATTGGGGAAAAACAAGCAGGGGGGGAGGCGCTACCCAGAGTAGGCACAAGAGGGGATGCTGGGAAGGAAGCAGTGATGATTGGTGAAGATACACAGAAAGTTCAAGAATTACGGTAGGTACATAATTTTCATATCTTATCTGTGTCAATCTTCACCATTTATCACTGGTGGGTGATTACCAAGCCCCCCTGAAGGGGACCTGGTACCTCCCTGAGGGAGAAAACTCCCCTCAGCCCCCTATGGGGGAGACACAGGAGGAGGAGGAGGAAACCCTCACAGGCCAAGTTAGGCCTGTGACTGGACAGGGTGCGGTGGGATCTCCCTATGCCTGGGAGATGAAAGTTGCCCCTGAAGCTCCCGTCTCACCCTCTGGGAGAAAAGGCGGGTCTCCCGGAAAGAGGAGGCTGTCACCCTATGCCAGGCCATGGGTAACTACCGGAAAGGTGAAGTCACGCCATCCGCCTGATGCAGATCGCTGTACTCG
This sequence comes from Neoceratodus forsteri, assembly GCA_016271365.2. Classification (NCBI taxonomy): domain Eukaryota; kingdom Metazoa; phylum Chordata; order Ceratodontiformes; family Ceratodontidae; genus Neoceratodus; species Neoceratodus forsteri. The sequence continues at coordinate 1,148,243,580 of CM057453.1, forward strand.
CTAACCTAGACGCCACCTCACTGGCCTCGTACAACGCCCTTGCTCGGTGCCTCGTATGTTCCAGACCACGTGCAGAGAGGGCAATGGATTGCCTGGTTGCCTCCGTATCAGGCATAGATGCTAGAATCTGTCCCAGCATGGACCATAAGTGCCTGCTGTAGATAGCATGATGGGCCTAATGCGCTGCGATGGACAGCGAAAGGCGCGCCGAGGAGAAGACTCTCCTCCCCCATTGGTTGAACTCTGCAGAATCTGCCTCTGGAGGTCAGTCATGCCCGGGGCTTCTTCGCCCAGGAGTATCCAGGAGTGCCAGTCCCGAAGAGGGGTGAGGCAGGGTTCCTGGAGATCATTGGGGTGTGCAAGACCTGTGCCAGCAGTCCACTGGGGCTGGGGAAGGAACCTATGGACACTGCCAGGTATAGTACGATGCCTCCCGGAAAGGGGTAACCCAGGCAGGCACCACCAGGTGATCCACACTGAACTCGTTTAAGAAAGTGCACAACGCCCATTCAAGACTGCGTCTTGCTACCCTGGAGATGTGGAGCTCATCGACCAGCCCTGAAAGGAAACACTGATAAAAGGTTTGATCAGCATCCGAGGACAGGTGGATGGAAGGATCCTCTTCCTCGGGTGAGGAAGACAAGGAGGCCGACGAGTCAGACTGCTGCTGGGCTAACAGGTGAAAAACCTGTTCGTCCATGGCTGACGTAATGAGGAAAATCAGCAGCCGAGGCCCTGAACTGTTCCCAGGTCATAGGCCCCGCAGCACCCAAGTGGCCTGACAAGGAAGGTGGGGAATGCAGAGGTAAAAGGGATAAAGGTCTCTGGGAAAGAGGACACTCTCTGCCAGGGCTAAGAGACTGCTCAGATGATTCAGCGCCCCGGAAGGATCAACCGGTCGGAACAGCAACTGACCGGCTCAACCATTCTGAAATGGTCAGGACTGAGCCCTGAAGGGGATTTCCCCTTGTGAGGCGATTGGGGCCACAAAGATCCAGAAGGGCAGCCCCTAGCCTCCTGCAACAAGGTCTCACTCGGGACCGAGAGGGGCAGAAGGAAGGCTCGGTGCTGCACCTCCTTCTGAAGCCCTGGAGGGCTATCAAGGAACAGCACTGCTCCTCACCTCGCCCCCTCAACCCTCCGAGAGGGACCTCTTCCTCAAGCTCAACCATAAGGTCTCTACCTCACCTACCAGCAGCCGGTGAGGGAACCCTCTTCCTTGCCCCAGACGACTAAGCGGCTCCAGGAAAGGAGCCAGGCTGGTCACTGGGACATGGGGACTCAACCCCGCTCCGGAGTTCATACCAATGCCAGTGGATCCTCCAGTGCCGCCACTGGCACCAGAAAGTTTCCAGGCACCGGTTAACACAACCGGCTCTGAAGGAAGAGGAGGTTGGGAAGGCACAGTGGTGCAGGGCAGAGGACAGCCCCGGTACTCCGAGGAGTCAGGCAGCCAGTCCGGGTCCGCCTCTGTATCGTCCGAGAAGAAGTGGATCCAGAGGACTTCCAGAGGGGCAACCCGCAAGGCTCTCCTATTCCCGGTGCTGCTAGCGGCACCGCGAGACAGCCCAGCACCGCCTACGATGACGCCCCACTCACTGGAGCCGCAAACTACTTCAGGATCCGAAATGGCCCTGCCAAGCAGTGCCAAGGAAACCACCAGGCCGGGCCGGGCAGGCACAGGCCTCGACACCGGGGAAGCCCTGCCAAGATGGTGCTCCCAACCCGGCTCCCGGGGGTGTGTGTGTGTGTGACAGACCATGCCTCCGGCACTGCAGGAGAGGCCTCTGCCATGGCAAGGCTTGAAGAGGCGGAGGCCCCCTCCTCCGTGGCCTGTATAGAAATGGGAGGGGACCTGCGTCTGGTGTCCTGTGTATGAGGCTGCCCTCTGAAAGTCGGCAGTGTGCAGCCAACCTTAAGCACGCGGCTCTCTAGCACTCTGAGGTCCATGGAGAAGCAGGCTGGGCCCAGGCAGGTCAAACAATGATCATATTGGTCTGTAACGGAATATAGCTGGCCTCAGGGACACTGAAGCATGGGGGGGGGGGCTGGCCCGCTATGGAAGACTTTTTCCTGTCCCTAGGACAAGACATGATCGGACAAGAAAATTGACTAAAATTACAGAGAAAGGTCTTGGCCCGAAAAAAGAAAGGTCTTACCGGCTTCGATGATCCAGAGTCGAATCGGCGCCAAGAGACGGTAATGGCATGCAGAGCTAAGGCTTCGGCATCAACAAAAACAGTACTAGGCCGCAGTGTCGCAGTTGAAATCTTGTTTGCTCATGAGGTCGCCATTTACTTAATGGCAGGAGAAGCAGAACTGAGGAGAGGGAGGAGGCAGCGTCATTTACTGGCCATCACTCGAGAGTCACACAGTGCGTTGGTCTCGAGGGTGGCGCCGTGCCGGTTCCTCCCCCTAGAAAAACAAATTGCTCTCACGGGGTCATGATCCCCTAGCCATAACCCACCAGTAATGAATGGTGAAGAGTGACACAGATAAGATCAAGGAAAAGCCCCGGCAACTGCGAGGATGGTGGTGGACCTCCAGACGACCTCACACTCGGCCCGTCATATGTTCCCAGATTCCTTCTCCTCTCAACCTGGCAGCTGGATTTGGAAGAGCGCCTATAAGTGGTGGCGGGTACAAGCAGGGGGGAATGATGCCAGATCTGGGAATGTAAGAGGAGCTCCGAAGGGGGATCCGAGTTTTGGGGGAGGGGGGGTTCAGGAAGGGTGGAACATGTCCACCTGGCGGGTACTCCAGAGGGGGATCGCAGTTGATCAGAGGGAAGTGTAGAAAAAAAAAAAAAAAAGATGGAACTCTGACACGTGTGTTTGACTTACACTTCTAACACCAGGGTATGTGACAGGGTTGAAAACAGCCCTGTCCCAGTTCTGCAGAAGGAGTTTAAATGTAAGAATCTATTCTGTTCTCTCCTTTTCTTCTCTTGTCTGTCTGGTTGCGCAACCAAATTTTCTCAAGAGACCTAGGATTTGATCATCCCAACAGTCTCGCAATTCCTTGCCTCTCACTGTCTCTCAGTCTTCCCTTGCTGTTTCTGTCTTTTCCTCCCTTGCATATCTGCTGGTATAAAAATATATGCAAATCATTATGTGGAAATGTAACGGATACTAGGATCCTTTTGTTTAGAAATTATATAGTGTTATTGTTGAAATGTATATAATTATAGTTTGAGATGATTGCAAAAAGCTACTGGGAACTCAAGGGGTTAACCTGAGAGCAGTTGTTAAGCTCTTTTTAGAAGCTGTGGAGAAGGGGCCTCAGTTCTGGGACATTGTGTTCTTTGTGTACCTGCCTGAAACATACAAGAACATTTTAGGGAAAAAAAAAAAAACAGGATGCTTGTTAAGGAGGGGGTTCCAAAGACTTATAAAAACAGAGCTGCAATTTCTTGCAAGAGAGACACAGAGACTGAGAAAGACTGAGATTGGAAAGTGAGAATAAACCCAGATGGACTTTCTCTGTTTATACTGCCTTTTGTAAATAGCTATACTGAAAAACGGTATTTTTTATTTATTTATTTTACTGTTAATAATAAACCACTTGTTACAAATTTTACATCTGCTCCTGGTTTTCCTATGCTTCCTGACCTGTGCCTTGACGACGAGCAGTATAAAACCGGGACTGGGGAACTGGGATCCCCCACCCACCCCCGGCAGGTCAACGTCCATTCTAGTATAAAAGGGGTGGTCCCCCACATCCACCTCAGTTACATACTGTAGATACATAGACAGTGTCGGCAGATAAGGGCCTATGGCCCACCCAGTCTGCCCATTTGAGCTTGTAAGTTCAGTTTATGTTTTCCTAGAAGTCTGTTGTCCCTTACCCCTGACCTCCAGAATTCCTTTATGTCTATCCCATGCATTCTTAAATCCCGTGATTGTTTCAGGCTCCACCACTTCCTCTGGCAGGGTGTTCCACTTGTCCACCACCCTGGAGACCCTGAAACAAGGTCCAACAGGAGAAAAGGAGGACTCCTGGAGCCTAGAGAGGCCAAGATGAACAGAGAGCGGGGGTGGAGGGAGGAAAAATATGTGCCTACTGCAAGAGCTCCTCTCGAAGATCTACTCTTACGGTACGTTCTTACACAACTGTACTATCTTACTTTGAGGGGGCACTTGCAGTAGGCAACACCGTTAGGACTGAGTCCCAAGCAGTACTCAAAGGGAAAAACTCCAGGAGGAGGAGGGAGGACTGCAATAAGCAGAAAAGGCAAAAGATGCTCAAGCACATCCTCGGCCAAAGGCTGGCCTCCAGAATAGGAGGGTGTCAGGGAAAAGACACCAGGGCAGATGCAAACTGTAGACAACCAAAGGAAGCAACAGGAAAAATAAACCCCACAAAGGGGGGAGCCAAAAAGCTACCAAACATGCAGGCTCACCTTCATCGAAGGAGAGCACCCTCTCGTGTTCGCTGAGAAAAAAACAGAGAACCACAAACGGACTGGACCATGTTTGAGTAGAACTGCCAGGTGTCAGTCCCATTTCAAAACCAGAAGGCGGTTAGCCTAACAAAGAAAAAGACCCCTCCCCAAATCCTGGAGAGAGTTTCAGGGGAAAAGGGACCGTGGAACAAGGCGCCCCAAGAGGGACTCCCTTGGAGGGAAGGAAACTGACCCTCAAAAAAAGGAGACAGCTGAGAGGGTAGCTAAAAAGATACCCAGTCACGGGCCAAAGGCCAGACAAATGAGAAAGGGTTCATTGAAAAAAAGAGCCTTGCCTCCTCTTAGAATGAAAGGGAGACTCTGGCAGAACCCGACTTCCTGGTGCCTCAAAAGGAAGAAGGGTAAGGGTGTCCCGAGGAGAAACCTCGAAACAGCAGAGTGAGACAAAAGGATAAGAGCACTCGGAAGACTACTCCTTGTAGGGAAAGTACCCTCCAAAAAAGGGTGTCAAAGTCCGTCCCTCAAGCGGAAGGGAAGGAGGAGGAAAAGACCTGGGGAATGGTAGGAACTGAGAAAGTGCGATTGTAGCCCCATCAAGACGAATACGGAGGACCCAGGCCAGAGCAGCAAGGGCAGACACCTGGTTTGACAGAGTAAGGCTCGTTGTCGACCGACAAGCCCCGGGCAACAGGGTGACACTTCCTTGCATCTAAAGTCAAAATTTCACTTAGATCTCCCAAATCTGATTTGGGGGGAGAAGTCACACAAACAGGGGAACTAGGAGATACTTCCATGTACCGAATTAACCCCTCAGGGAATTAGGAGATACTTCCTTGTCCCAAATAAACTCATTGGGAGAGGGGGGAGCTAGAAGAGCCGGCTTGGCTACTTGCCAACAACAACAAAAATCAATGTGCTGGGAAGGAATCCTAGAGCCAAAGGCAGAAACTATTGGTCCACAGAGCAGAGGACCTGAACTGGGCGAGGCATCTCTCTGAGGGGCTCTGGGGCCCTCTCTCACCATTCAGGTGATTTGAGGTGCCACCCGGAGGAATAGAGGAAAGAACCCAACAGGTGCATGCCGAAAACTCCAGTGATAGGGTACTCAAGGACAACCCAGGAGACCTGATGAAAGAAAGGGAAGAACTGTTCCCGGTCAAAAAGGATGGACCTGTGGTCAGAGGGCCTGATTATGTCCTCCCTGAGGTGAAATGGTGAGGAATGCTACCGGGGTATGTAAACACAGGAAAATCAACTCAGACACCCAACACCAGGGGAAGTTGGACGAGTTGTCTGAGATGCCCGGGGACAGGGGGGCCCAAAAGGCGAAGGCATAACACAGGGCAGAAAGCCTGAAAAGGATAAGGATCCGAGATGAGCAATCACAGCCTCTGGGAGACCCTGAGGCTGTCGCTCATGATGAGACCGTCCATGGCACAACCAAGGGGGACCACGCATAAAGACTGTGCCACCGTCCATCTAATCACACTGCCTAGGAACCCGAGGAACCCAAGGGAATCCTGACCCTGGCTGGAAAAAACTGCCCTAGGCCCAGATAGGAGGCCAGTTGTGCGACAAACCTGGCAAAATCCCGGGGAGAGGGACCCAAGAGGGATCCAGGCTGGTGACAGCAGTCCCTAGACAAGAAAAAGGGGAAACAGACCCTCTTAAGGAAGGCAACCAACATAAATGGGTGAAAGGAAGGGGAAAGACCCTTCAAACATGTGGAAGAAGTAGCCTCTGCAGTCGGAGTGAGGAAGGGCAAAAGCCCCATCCCCCAGAGGCTAGAAACGTTGCCCGAGCAGACGCCCACTCGGAGGAGTTGACGGGCAGACTTCAGGTCCCAACTGAAACAGGAGGAACTGACACCTCAGGCAGGTTGGGGGCAGAGGGCTTCCTCAAGGAAGTGCGGAGCTGGCCCCCGCAAACAAAGGTGGGATGCAAAGGATAAGAGGCCCACCGCTGATAGGTGAATGTCCTCTTAAGGGTTAGTGATAAGCATCGATATCTCAGCCGCAGGAACATGAGGCCAGATGGCCGTGGGAGAGGAGGGCAAAGCCTAATCCTTTCTTAAGAGAGGAAGGAGGGAAAGCAAGGTTTAGGAGGAAGCAGCGGGTGCTGACGGTGCTGCTACCTCCACCTTTTGGGACTTAACAGCTGAGGCGGCAGTGGTCGAAGAGGCCTTATGCTTGCCTCGCATCCCTGAAGGCTGGGGTCGTTGCCCTTGAGAACTGGCTGACTGAAGATGTGACCTACCCTGGAGACCATGGGGACTTATCCAAAGGGAAGATCCAGAGTCCTGCAGGGAGGACAACAATGTCTGCACCTCCTCCCCGAACAATACAGGGCCCCTACACGGCACATCCAAAATGGAAGCTTGAACCACTGAGGTGAAGTCGGTCAGACGAAGCCAAGCGTGACGCCTGATGCAGATGGAAGAGGCCAAACTGCGGGCAGCAGTGTCTACCGTGTCATAAGAGGCAAAGAGAGCATAAAAAAACGACGCTAGAGGCTGAAGCAAAGAGGTGCTCCAACTGGGACCAAGCTGGGGATTCCAGTATAGATTGAAGCAAATCCCCTATCTGCCTAAAGAGGGATTGCTGGTGCATAAGCTTATGTGACAAGTAGTTCAGAGATTCTTTTTTTTTTTTTTTACCTTTGTTTTACCAAGAGAGAGACACAAAGCTGAAAGCTTGTTTACATGTGCAACCTGGAAGCACAAGGAAGTTAAGTGACTTGCTCAGGGTCACACAGTATGCAAGTGGGGGCTGTGGGATTCAAACCCACGTCTCCAGGTTTGCAGCTCAGAGCCTTAAACCACTGCGCTATACTGTCTCCTTAAAGATTGAGAAGGCACAGACCTTGCATCCCAGAAAGTCCCAAAATATGGATTCCCAGTCTGCAGGGTAATCTCGATGGCCGGATCCTTCACTATCCACCAGTGCCCCCAAAAGATCGGAGGGATCAGCCTCAGGGTGGGAGTCAAAATGAGCTTTGCCATCTGGAACATGGTGTAAGCAGTCAGCCTTTCTCTGAGTGGCAGGGACTGACACGGTCTGCTGCCAAACTATGGATGAAACAATCGTGTGGGACCACCAAGGGTGAGATCACCACGGAATCAACCTCTGGGAGGCGCAGATATTGCGCCTTTGAGGGTCCTTTTCTCCGTATGCCATCCCTGTGATGCCTGGATGATCTTCATAAACTCCAGAAATGAGGGGTCCCTGGACTAGGTATACTGGACCCACACGTCCCCTAGGAGCGAATGTGGAGGGAGGTCGGAGACACAAAGAAATCCATGACAACGTGCAGAGACCCTTCCGAATCTGAGGCCGAGTGAGACAGAGGTGACATACCAGAGGTTGTGACTGTGCCTGCGCCCAAGCAATGGCCCCTGTCAGGAGGGGAGGCCTCTGTGTCTGATGGAGGGGGAGTCCTCTGCATGGGAGAAGCTGGTGCCAGTGAATGTGGAACAGGGTTTGATTTTTGGGCCGACGCCCACCAGGTGTTCAGAAGTGCGCTACAGTCTGCCGACGTCTGGCAAAGGAGTATCAGATGAAAGGAACAGCCTAGAGCCAGGTAGTGAGTCAGAAGGCCATAAACAGGGCCTGACACCACCCCGGACAAACCCATCGAGCGCCCAACAAGTGCAGACTGAAGGTCCAAGTCACTGACCAAGGACTCTGAAGAGCGACCAAAGGACAGCACTGGCTGCTGCACCAGGTTGGGTAATATCACCGAGGGTTTCAAAGTAGGAACCGGCCCCTAATGAGTTGTGGAGGGCACCGGTGAAGATGGGGCTGGGGACATCCGGCCAGGAGATAGAGGACTTTCTGCATCCAACTGAAGATGATTAAGCGTCTGATCCCCCGAAGGAAGCTTGGTGTAGGAAGGCCTTGCCAGTGTCTGGCGGGGAAAGGCCTGAGAGGCGACCATCAGCAGCATCTGAGGAGCCGAGGGCACCATGGGTGGAGGCTCAGCGGAAGCAGGCTGTGGCCTTAATGGTGACAGTGGTCGTAAGTCTGGTAGACCGCTGTCGGGCCCCACAGCGAGGTCCAGCAAAGACATTGAGACCGGGAGGGTGGAAACAGACATAGCATCACTCAAGGAATCAGCCTGGACACCTGTGTCAGGACTCTTATGAAGGACTGGCCTGAGCAACAGGGGCAGTGGGGTGGAGGAGGGATCCTCTGGGCCCGCACAAGCACTTTCCACCACTGAAATAACGGTAGGAGGCTGGTACACAGGCAGCCCAGAGGGAAGGAGGGCTGAAGTGGAGGAAGAGACCGACCTGCTGGAGGAAGACTCTGGCTCTGTCGAGGACCCAGTGGGTGACACACGACTCTGAAGTGGACCGATCCCGGTCCTGATGCTTCATGTGCTTTTTCTTCTACGATAAGGGCTCCCCAGAAGTCCCTGCCGTGGTCCGGGTCTGCAGCTCTCTTTCCAGGGTGGCCAATTTCTGCTGCAGGAGATGGGTCTCCAGACCCTTCTGGTGCCTTTTCCGCGTGATTTGACTGAACTTTTGGCAAGTCTGGCAGGCTTCGGAGTCATCATCCAGGCATAGGCAAATGACACACACAGTGTGGCTGTCCTTTTCAGGGAGATGCTTTCCACAGGTACATTTTGATTTCTGGGAGTCTGCTGATGAAGTCGGCAACAACACAGAGTCAAGAATAAACAAGTTCCTGGAGAAAAGAAATAAATTAAAAGGCAAATGGCGGTCAACTGTAGCAATGTTTTCTGTGGAATCCAACGAGCGCAGGTCGACGGGAAAAGAACTGAGGTGGGAGTGGGGGACCACCCCTTTTATATTAGACTGGACGTCGACTTGCCAACGCCGGGGCAGTCTCGCTGTATACTGCTAGCCAGAAATGTTTTCATGTGGTGATGGCACTTGTGGCTTAGTTCTAATGGTGTTGCCTACTGCAACAGCCCCCCTCGAAGTAAGATGGAACAGTTACGTAAGAACTTACCGTAAGCAGTAATGAATGGTGAAGACTGACAAGGGAAGATCAGCAGATCTTTGAGGGGATCTCAGTCATCAGGTAACACTGTAGGAACTTCACCATCGATGAACAGGAATCCACACACAAGATTTTCAGCAGTACAACTGGGACTGCCAAAGCCGTAGACGTCATCAACCCTATATAGGCGTGAGCGGCCCCGCTCCCTCCTCGGCTTTCCCCTTGGAGACTAAGGGAGCCAGGCTCTTGCCATGGGGCCAGGGGACCGAGGAGAGAGGGGTGTCCAGACCTAAATAAAAGGCTGGATACACCGGACAGCAAGTTCCAAGGCAGGAGTCCCAAGAATAGGGATGGAGGGTGGGAAAATATCCCTGATGACCGAGATCCCCTCGAAAATCTACTGTTAAGGCAAGTTCTTATGTAACTGTTTTATCTTTTTTGGGGGTATCTCAGTCATCGGGTAACACCATAGGAACAAGTCCTAAGCAGTTACAAGTGCATAACAGAGTCTGGGAGGAGGGCGCTCCATAAACTTAAACTTAAGACAGGAGTCCCTGTAACACAGTCCTGCCAAATCCTGGACAGGCTCTTGAGGTAATGTCCAGACTATAATGCTTGGTGAAAGTGTGGACTGTATTCCAGGTGGCAGCCGCACAAATGTCAATGGCTGAGACCCCTCGGAAACAAGCCACCGAGGTAGCCATTCCTCTGGTAGAGTGAGCTTTGACAGCACTAAGCAATTCTTTGTCATACTTGTTATAGCAGAACACAATGCAATTAGTCAACAATTTGGATAAACATTGCTTAGAAACAGAGACACCCTCTCTACCTGGGGTGAAAGATACAAATAACTGCTTTGACTTTCTGGACTTCCTTAGTCCTAAGCAGGTAGTACTTCAAACTTCTGTGCACATCTAATGTATGGAGCAGTCCTTCCCCTGGACTGGCACGCTCAGGAAAATAAACAGGCAGGTGGACAGACGGAGTGTGAACTCTGAAACTACCTTAGGGAGAAAATACAGGTTACTCACCTGTAACAGGAGTTCTAGGAATGGTATATGTTGTTCATCCACACTCATTGGCAGTATCCTTGCCGCTTTAAATCTTGCCGGAAGGTCTTCAAGCTTGCTCCTCCCACCCACCCGGGTGGTATAACTCTCGGCTCCGCCCCATGACGCCAGATCTGGCCCGCTGGAAGCTCAGGTTGTCTTGTCCCGAAGCCGGGAGGTCGGGTGAGTCGGGATGAACAACATATACCATTCCTAGAACTCCTGTTACAGGTGAGTAACCTGTATTTCTAGGGACATGGATATGTTGTTCATCCACACTCATTGGCAGACTCCTAGCAGTTCTCCGGAGGAGGGAGGCAAGACGACACCCCCATATACTTACTTGGGAAAGAGAGACTGAGAACCGAGGCCCCAAAACCAGCATCCCGGCGTGACTCAAGGTCGATGTGGTAGTGGGTAATGAAGGTGTTTGCTGACTTCCAGGTAGCAGCCCTGCAGATTTCCTGGATAGGGACGCCCTGGAAGCAGCCACCGCTGCAGCAGTATGGCGGGTAGAATGAGCTCATCCTCTGGGAGGCTCCATGCCCGCTAACTTATAGCAGAGATCTATGCAGGAGGTTACCCACCTGCTTATCGGTCCGCTTGGCTGCAGGTCTGCCAGATGCGGCTTCAGCGAGGTGACAAACAGCTGGCGGAACCTCTCCCGACTTCAGCTGCAGCCTTATAATAAGCGAGCTCTTCTAGGATCCAGAGTATGGAGCCTATATTCGGCCTCCGAGGTGTGATTGGGGTAGAACACCGCAGAGTCAACACTTGGTTAAGGTGAAACTCCGGCACCACCTTCGAAGGAATTTCGGTGGGGGCGAGGACAACCTTGTCCTGTGGAAGACCAGGTAAGGAGACTCGATGGAAAGCGCCTGGAGCTCCCATCCTTCTGGCTGACGTGATAGCCACCAAGAAGGCGGCCTCCACAGGTGAGAGAGCACACCTGTGCATAGGTTCAATGGCTTGCCCATGAGCTTTGCCAGTACCAGCAGTAGATCCCACGGAGGTGGGGGTTCGCACTGGAGGGAAATGATCAAGGCCTTTGAAGCGCCAGACCACCTTCTCCTGCGCCATCGACTGCTTCCCTGGCCCGCCTCGTAAGCAGAGATGGCTGCCAGGTGCACCCTTAGGGTCGCCGACCTAAGCCCTTGACTAGAAAGGGATCATAAATAGTCCAAGATGCTTGCCAAGGAACAGGAGGAAGGGTCCAAGCCCTTGCTCTGACACCAAATGGAAAACCTTTCCATTTGAAGGCATAGCATTTTCTGGTCGACTCTCACGGGACGCCTCAACTACATTGAGGACCTCGTCGAAAGACCCAAAGCCTGGAACTCTAGCCGCCAGGAACCAGGGCGTCAGGTGCAGGGATTGAAGGTCGGATGGAACACCTTCCCTGATTGACTTGAGAGCAGGTCCGGCGAGCTGAAGCTGCCGCGAGTCCTGGAGCTGAGACTGAGGAGATCTGGTACCAGAACTGGCGAGGCCAGTCTGGGGCTATCAGAATCACCCGCGCCTTGTCCCTCCTCGCCTTGAGAAGCACCTTGTGGATCAAGGGAAATGGGGAAAGGCGAAAGAGGCCCGGGGGTCCATTGCCTCGAGAAGGCATCCCCCTGCAGCGAGCCCTGCTGAGGGGGCGGCATGGAACAGACTCAGCTTCGCTCCTCATGGAGGCAAACAGGTCCACCTGAGGTGTGCCCCAAAGGGAGAACAGATGCTGTACTACCTCCGCAGGAGAGACCACTGTGGGATGCAGCCCCATCCGCCCAGGGCATCGGCCAGGGTGTTGGAGGCTCCTGCCACGTGAATGGCTAGGAGATCCGCCCAGGCTGCGCACGAGTGACCAAATGCGGAGAGCTTCTTGCATAGAAGCATGGAGTGCGCCCCGCCTCTGGCGGTTTAGATAGTACATGGTCGTGGTATTGTCTGTCTGGACTCGGACCACTTGACCCCGGAGGAACGGAGCAAAGGCGGTGAGAGCTAGGCGGACCGCTCGGAGCTCCAGCAGGTTGATGTGGCATCGGGACTCCCGAGGGGACCAGAGGCCATGAGCCCGGTGTTCCCCAGATGGGCACCCCAACCCATCAGAGAGGCATCGGTCGACAGAGAGACCGCCGGCTCGGGCGGACGTAACGGGATGCCCTCCTGCAAATGATCTGGAACGTCCACCACTGGAGAGATTCCACATCCCCTGTGTCACCGACACAGCTGGTCCAAGGGATCGCAGTGCCAGACCACTGGCTGGCCAGTCCCCACTGAAGGGACGATGTTCCAGCGGGCCCAACGGACCACGCTGGTACAGGCCGCCATGAGACCCAGGAGGCGAGGAAGTCCCGGGAGGCGCATTGCCCAACCAGAAATGATCGGGCAAAGGAGGAAAGAACCTCGCCCTGCCGGGAGCCGCGCTCTGGCTCGAAGAGAGTCGAGCTGCGCTGATGAATAAAATCACCTGCTTCGGCTCGAGTTCGACTTGGCCTCGTTGATAAGGAGGCCCAGTTGAGAGCAGACCTGAGGGCCAGATCTCTGACCACTCCGCTCCTTCCTGGAGGGAGCTGCTATCAGCCAGTCGCCCAGGTAAGGGTACACCCGGACCGGCGCCAAGAGGAATGCTGTCACCACTGCCATGCATTTGGTGAAGACCCTGGAGCTGGAGACAAGCCAAGGGCATGGCTTGAATCAGAGAGATCCTTCTGCTCGAAGGGCGAATCTCTGGTGAGACGGACGGATAGGGACGGAAAAACGCGCCCTGCAAGTCCAGAGAGCAGAACCACACACTGCTCCAAGGATGGTATTATCTGAGCCAGAGTGACCATCCTGAAGGTTCGAGACCTTAGGAACTTGTTTAGGTCGTGTAGGTCGAGAATGGGGCGCCAGCCCCCCGTCCGTTTCGGAACCAGGAAGTACCTGGACACAAACCCTGGGTCTGAAGGAGGGTCCACCACCTCTCTTACCACCTCCTTCTGGAGGAGGAGAGTGATGTCGGCTCGACGAGCCGCCAGTGAGGCTGGGGATCCCGAAGCCCCCCGAGGGGCGACGGCTCTGAAGGGTGGTGCCTGCTCGAATTCCAGAGGCAGGCCTCTTCCCACCACCTCCAAGACCCACCTGTCCGTGGTAACAGCGGACCAGGCGGAACGGAAGTGCCGGAGCCGTCCCCCCACGGGGGGACCCAGGGGTAAGGTGACGGGGATGGGGGCGACACCCTCAGCCCGCCACTGGGCAGGCTTGGAGGAGGGACTGCCGAGGGACCTCCTGGGCCCTTTCCTCCCTGCCTCCTGTTAGAGGAAGCCGGCGGCTTGGGTTTGGGATGCCAAGGCCGAGCCTGCTGGGCCCTGACGCTGCTGGGCCGGGCGCCAAAGGCACAGAAGGACTAAAGGGCTTAGGCTGTGGTTTATGGCCTTGTCCTTCTGAGCGGAAGAGACCGAGTCCAAGTGGCATTGACTCTCGATCCTCTGCAGGTGACCTTCCACCCCAGGGTCAAGAGGTCAGTCCTCAAAAGGAAACATCCGCCAACTTGTGCTGGGTATCCGGTAAAGGTGGATATCCTCAGCCAAGCCCGCCGACGTGACAGCCACTCGCGGCCGCCACCCGATCTAGCACATGAGTCCCTACATCCAAAGCAGTCTGGAGCTGCTGTTTGGCCACTGCCCTGCCTGGTCCCGCACCTGCTTAACCGTAGTCTGCAGATCGGCGGAAGATGAGGATGACCTCATCCAGGGAGCCCAACAGGGCATGAGAAAATGTGCCATGAGGACGGCCGAACTGGCCTGACTAAGGCCGAGAGGGACGAAGGCGAGACTTTTCGCCCGACATAGTCCAATTTCTGGACCCTTGTCGAGGTTTGTCCACATCCTGGCGCTGCCGCCGCCGCTGAAAACGCTTGTCGGTAACCAACCCCTCAGCAGAGGGTGTTCCAAAAACCGGACAAGGAACCGGTAGACTGATACTTCCTGGCCATCCTGGCCGAGGCGCAGGGCAGGAAGCAGGGCGCTGCCAAAGTTCCAGTGCCGACCCACTATGGCCTCGGCCACCGGAAAGGCCTCGTCGGAGAATCCTCGGTCCAGAATCTCCGTGAGGGATATCTGGCCCGCTTGGAACGGTTCGAGCTCCATCCCGGTAGACTCCGAGATGAGCCGAAGCAGTCCTAGGAAGGACGACGGGCTATCGCCCATTGACTGACCTCCTGAAGACCCAAGTCCAGTCGCTTGGAGAAGAAGGAGGAATCGCTTCGGACTCGGAAGAGTCCTCAAGAGCTGCCTCTGGCCTGAGCCACCCTTCACCTGCCGAGGTCGGTCGGGAGTGAGGGTAACTGACAGCCGATGGGTAAAACCCTCAGCCGACCGAGAATCCTTGGTCGGAGCCCCAATTGGTGGCTGTGGAGGCGGAGGTTCCACCGAATCGGTGGAGCAGCTGGTTTTGGCCGAACAACCGCCTGGGTATAGGCCTCGGACAAGTCGAGGGGTTGTGTCGGCTGCCCGTGACAGTTACTTAATGGCTGGGAAGGCGCCGGAGTCGGCTTATTCCTGCCAGGAGGAGCTGTTAGCAACATAAGGTCCTCGCACTGTCGACGCACTTACGCCAAGCCTCCTCATCCGAGGAGGAGGACGGATTTAGCGCGACGCCCGCCATCAAGGGTGCCGAGACCGAGACCGCCTATGACGGGGAACGGCTGGACCGCTAAGAGGTCCGGGACCGAGACCAGAGTCCCGGAATTTCCGGGTCGGTGCGGGAGGTGTCGGCCGAACTGCACTCCTTCGCTCGGAAGGTCCATCCAGGGCTCCGGAACCGGAGGCACAGGCGAGCCCACGGGATCCTCAACCTCCCGGGAACCGGGAGAGGGAATCTCGGCTGCTAAAGGCGACAGCCGTCCAATGGGTCGAGAAAACCGACTTCATCAGTGGGAGTCTCGGTCAACTGACCTGACGGGACACCGTGAGGCCAGTGGCCGAAGCCGAGCGGTCGATCAAGCCGACGGCCCGACGGCCCGGGAGAGGGACCTTCCGCCTCCCCAAGAGCGCCGACGGAGGGACTTCTACCTTGTCCTCTTTTGACCGAGAAAGGTCCAGCAGACGCAGGCCCTTCTCCTTTAGTGGAGAGGGACAGACAAAGCTCCTTAAAGGAAGCCGTGTAGAAGAACCCAGAGAGAGCGGGATAAATGCGCGGCGAGGAAGATACGCCCGCCGCCTCCTCTTCGAGGGCGACCATCCGCCGAGCTGATCCGCCGAAGTCACGCCGGCGACACCGCCAACCGGCTCCTTGGACTTCACCGGAGGGAAACGCTCGGACGCCCAGTTGCAATCGGGCAGCACGGTCTTCGAGGACGAGGCCGAGAAAGATGAGCACAGGTCGCAAGCCTGCGGGTCGGCTCAAGGCCTAAGCAGTAGACACGTGAGTGTGGATCCGTCCGAGACATCTTCTGCCCGCATGGGCATCTCCAAACTGAGTCGATTGTCCATCGCAGCACGAGGGATCAAGACTGAAGTCTTTTGCAAAATATTATTTTTAAACGCAAACGGAGAAATAGGAACCAGTCGCAAACGAGAGCGTTAAGGAGGGAACCTGAGCTTCCAAGCGGTAAGGAAGATCTGGCGTCATGGGGCGGAGCCGAGAGTTATACCACCCGGGTGGGTGGGAGGAGCAAGCTTGAAGACCTTCCGGCAAGATTTAAAGCGGCAAGGATACTGCCAATGAGTGTGGATGAACATATCCATGTCCCTAGAACTTGGGATTTGTGCGCAAAGACACACTGCCTTTGTGAAATATCACACCTCACACCAGAGGGTCTGAAGCTCAAATTCTTTGAGTCGAAGTAACTGCAACTAAAAACAACACTTTCCAAGAAAGAAAGTGCAAATCGCAAGTCACGATTTGATCAAAAAGAGACAGGGTCAACTTTTCGAAAATAAAATTCAAGTCCCAAGCTGGGACATGGGAACGGATTGAAGGTTTCAAATGCAGGATGCCCCTAAGGAAGGTACGGGAGACATCCAGCTGAGCAACTGTGCAGTCACCCACAGGCTCATGAAAAGCAGTAACAGACAAAAGGTGGACCTTGACGGAAGAGTACTGGAGGCCTGAGGCAGAAAGTGAGATCGGATAGTCCAGGATGTGATTCACCGAGCAGGTGAAAGGGTCGAAGCTATGCTTAGCAGCCCAGATGGCGAACCACTTCCACTTCATTGCATATGCGGCTCAAGTAGAAGGCATCCAGGCAGCCACTAGGACATCCGCCACCCTGAACCTGGCAATGACTATGTTCTCAGGAGCCAGGAATGCACATGGAGAACCTGAGGTTGGGATGGACTAGGGTCCCCTCAGCCTGGTTCAGAAGATTCCTGTAAAAAGAAAGAGGAACCAGAGGTTCCTCCGCCATCTGCTGAAGAAGAGGGAACCACATCTGGTGAGGCCAGAATGGAGCTACCAGAATAATGCTGGCCCCCTCCATCTACAACTTGATTAGCACCCACTGAATCAGAGGAAACAGAGGAAATGTGTAAAGAAATCTCCCGCTCCAAGAGAGGGACAACGCGTCTCGCCAGGAAACTTCAGGCCCTAAATATAGTGAGCTGAAACTTGAGCAGTTTTGCACTGAGTGGTGATGCAAAAATGTCCAACTCTGGATGACACCATCTGTCGAACAAGTCTCCTCCAGCGGATGAGAGAAGCTCCCATTTGTGCACACTGGACTGAGTCCTGCTGAGACTGTTCGCCAGGGTATTTAGTACACCTGGCACGTGGACCGCAGAGTGTGCCAGACTGTGATCTAACGCCCAGTACCACACTCTCATGGCCTCCTGCAAAGGGGCTACGAATGAATCATCCCCTATGCTTGCTGATGTAGTATACTACGGTTAGATTTTCTGACTGCACCAGCAGCTTACCCAGAGCAAAGTGTTCCTGAAAGGCTTGCACGGCGTGGAGCACCGCTCTCATCTCCAGAACACTGATGTGCAGGGAGGCTTCACACTGAGACCAAGAGTCCTGGGTTTGGAAGGGACTCTGGTGTGCTCCCCAGCCCAAACCTGAGGTATCTGTGGTTAGAATCTGATGTGGGGAGATCATCTGGAATGGGACGCCTTGAAGCAGATTCAAGGGGTCCAATCCACCACAGCAGTACCTCGCGTACTGGGGAATGGACCATGACTGGTTGGTCTAGCACATCCATGCACTGGTCCCACTGTACCCAAAGGGTCTACTGGAGGGTATGCATATGGAGATTGGCCAGCGGAACAGTGGGTATGGCAGCTGCCATTAGGCCCAGCAATCCAAGGTATGCCCTGACAGGAATGTAACGGCCCTGTGCAACTTCCTGAGCTTGGTCTATGAGGCACTCTGCCCTGTTCTGGGGAAGGAAGACCTTCACCTGCGCAGAGTCCAGAACCGCCCCTATATACTGCAACCTTTGGGATGGTGTCAGAACAGACATGGGCAGGTTGACGGTGATGCCCAGGAGTGGAAGAGTTGGAAAGTTTGCTCCAGAGTTAGCAAAGCTGTTTCTTAGACGGGGCCTTAAGAAGCCGATCATCCAGATAAAGGAAGACATTCAGTCCCCTTCCTTCCGACAGTCGCTGCAACCACTGCTAAGCACTTGATAAAGACTTGTGGTGCAGAGGACAAGCCAAAGGGCAGCACTTTGAACAAGTAATGCTTGCTCTGAAACGCAAAATAAAGAAACTTCCCGTTAGGAGAAAAGACCAAAATGTGCAGGTAAGCCTCCTGCAAGTCCAGTGAACAGTCAGTCCCCTGTCTTGAGAAGGAACATTTAGCCTAGCAATGTTATCATTCAGAACTTCTTGTACTGGACATACAGATTGACGTCCTCTAGATACAGAATAGGCCTCAGATCTCCGGTCTTTTTCAGGACCAGGAAGAACCTGGAATAAAACCCCAATGTTTCCCTGGCGCCTGGGAACTAGCTCTATACACAGATACACTTAAAGTGACGGCAGAAGGGGACCATAAAATCCATCTAGTCTGCCCATGTCACTACCCTTCCCCTTAACTGCTAGTCAGTGTTATGATGCCTTTGCAAGTATCCCAAGCATTCCTAAAAGCCCCAACTGTTTTCACCTCCACCACTTCCTGTGGAAAGCTGTTCTATGCGTCGACCACCCTCTCCATGAAAAAGAACTTACGTGTGTTGCTCCTGAACTTGCCCCCTCCCAGTTTTATATCATAACCTCTTGTTTTTGTATAACTCTTGACCTGAAACAGGTCTTGAACCTGTACACTATGTATTCCCTTCATGAACTTGAAGGCTTCAGTCATGTCTCCCCTCTCTCTCTCCTTTGTTCCAATGAATACATGTTGACATCCTTTAACTGTTTCTCATATGGTTTTGAACGGAAAAGGGAGAGCAGGTACTCTAGCACCGCTTTCACCGGACAACCTAAAGGGGAAAGGCCATGTGTTTGCGACCACAGACAAAAACGGCGCCATTTCATGGCATACGTCGCATGCGTTGCCGGCTTTCTGGCTGCAGAAAGAACTTCCACAACCTCTTGCGAGACCCCGTGTCACAAGATGGCTATGTCTCTAGGAGCCATGCATGCTGGTTCAGTGAGCGTAAGTCCGGGTGGACCAATGAACCCTCCTCCTGAGACAAGAGATGGGAGCTGAATGGCAACGGGAGCGGAGGTTCCCGGGATAGCTGTATTAGCAAAGGGAACCAGATCTGTCTGGGCCAGTAAGGGGCCACCAGGATCATTGTTGCATGCTCCCTGCACAGTTTGAGAAGAACTCTCTGGATCAACGGGAAGGTAGGGAAAGCGTAGAGGAATCTGTCCGCCCAGGAGAGGGACAACGCGTCTCACCAGAAAACACCAGGCCCTGGATCTAGCGAGCAAAAATTGGGCAGTTTTGTGTTGGATGGGGAAGCGAACAAGTCCAATTCTGGAGTTCTCCATCAAAGAAACAGATCCTCTGCTACCTCCTGAAGAACTTCCCACTCATGGACTCTGGCCTGGGAGCGACTCAGGCCGTCTGCAATTGTGTTGTCCACCCTGGGGACATGTACTGTGAACAGGTTCACGCCGTGTCGGATTACCCAATCCCACACCCTCATGGCCTCCCTGCAAAGGGGGTAAGAGTGTGCGCCTCCTTGTCTGTTGAGGTAATACATCACCGCCGTATTGTCTGTCTGTAGCAGGAGAGTACTCGGCGGGATCTCTGACTGAAATGCCTGCAGGGCATAAAGGACCACCCTCATCTCCAGAACGTTGATATGAAGGTGAGCCTCCTGAGGGGTCCACGTTCCCTGGGACTTCACCCCATCCAGCTGTGCTCCCCACCCTAGTCCTGAGGCGTCTGTGGTGAGGATTACCGGGACGGTATATAAACGGGAACACCCGTAGAGAGTGTCCTGCGGGTCTAGCTAATTATTGCTAGTCTCGAATCACGGCGCTCGGATTCTGACCGGATGCTGCATATGGTCTTGCCTTTGGTCCCATTGCACCTTGAGCATCCACTGAGTTATCCGCATGTGGAGCCTTGCAAAGGGACGGTCAGACACTGCGCTGCTGTGTCTGAGCAGCCGAGAGGAGACCGACCTGGCTGGGACGGTCTTGTTCGATAAAGCTCCTGATGAGGGATCTGATGCGCCTCCGCTTGTCGCCTGGAAGAAATGCTCTTCCCTGAACGGTGTCCAGGACTGCGCTATGAACTGCAGTTTCTGCACGGTACCAGGAGAGATTCAGTACTGATCAAGATGCCCAGAGACCAAACAGATCCTGGGTACTCTGGATAGCTAATAACAACGCTCTCTGGAGGCGCCATGAGAAGCCAATCGTCCAGTACTGGAACACATAGTGGCCCTGTCTCCCTTAGAGACACGGCCACGACTGCCATGCATTTGTAAAGACCCTGAGTCGGCGATAGTCCGAATGGAAGTGCTCGGAACTAAAAGTGGTGGCCGAGAAACTCGAAGCGCAGGAACCTCCTGTGCGCCTGAGCTACAGGGATATGCAGATATGCATCCTGCATGTCTAGGGACGCTAAAAATGCGTTCCTCTTTAGCATGGGGATAAGACCCGGAAGGGTCACCATGCGGAATCTTTTGTAGGCGACTGACATATTGAGGTCGCTGAGGTCCAGAATCGGACGGAGGTCCCCTGTTTTCTTTGAAACCAGGAAGAAGTGGGAGTAGTACCCGTATCCTCTCTGGTTCTCTGGGACATACTCTGTCGCCCCCTTTTGCAGGAGCGCGAGTATTTCTTGCCCGATCAGAGGCTTGTGCTGACCCGAGTAACGGGAGAGCAGAGGAGGCCTCGAGGGTGGCTTTTCTGCAATTCTATAAAGTGGCCTCTTTGACTAACTGAAGAACCCACCGGTCGGTGGTTATGGACTGCCATCCTGGCAGGTATTGCAATGCGACCCCGACCTTGATGTCCTGCTGATCCTGAGGGGCGGGGGCCGGAAGGAGTCAGGCTGTGGCGGGCGGAGGGGCTTATGGGCTGTCTACCCTGGCTCTACGGGAACCGAGCCTCTGTTGTGGACCGATGGACTGTTGTCTCTGTGCCCGGGCTCACTTAAAAACGGCTTTGGTTCCACGAAAGGAACTAAGCCTCGGTCGGTACATCGCCTGACCGACCTCACCGCCTTCCCGGCCTCTTGAAGCTTGGTGATGACCCTCTCAGAGGGCTCACCAAAGAGAACTTCTCCCTCAAATGGGGCGTCCATGATGTTTTTGTAGACGTCCGGGGTAAAGCCGGAGACACGGAGCCAAGAGTGTCTCCGGAGGCATACGCCTGAAGCTGCTGCTCGGGCCGAGGAGTCCGCGGAGTCGTACGCGGCTCGTAGCACTTGGGTCCCCACGTCTGAACCCGTCTGGAGGAGCTGCAACATCTCCTCCTTCTGCTCACCTTCTGGCAACTTCTCAGCCAGATCCAGACCCTGCTCCCACAAGGCATTTTGGAACTGCACCATGTGGGTCAAGTAATTCAGGGATCTGATGGAGCAAGTAGAGGAAGCATACGTGCGCCTACCCATAGCGTCCAACTGTTTGGACTCCGGTCCGTGGCAGAGTGCTCAAATGTTGCGTCTCTGGGACCGGGTCATGAGAGGCTGTTATGACCAGAGATTTGGTTTGAGGATGCTGAGCCAAGTACTGGTCTTCCTTGAGCCTTGTACAGGTGGTCAGCTTCTTCAGCATCGCCGGAGTGAATGTGGGCGCTCCCACGCTGCCTTGGTGACGTCACGAAAGTGTCTACCAAGGTGGCACCACCACGGCTTGGGGTCCTTCGTCGAAGATATTTTGCAAGGCGTCTTTCTGGTCTAACTCTTCCGCATCCCATCCCATGTTCTCTTGGATGTGTCTCATGATGTCCGAGAACGAAGGGTCATCCGGAGGAGACATGAGAAGCTCATGTGGGTCCGGAGAAGGGATGTGGAGGGAGATGGGGATCTAGATCCTGTTGAAAACTCTGATCCTGTGTCCTCCGTCAAGGCGATCTAGGCGTCTTCTGGGTCTCTAGGCTGGGTCACCCAGAAGAGGATCTGGACGGAGGTCTCTTTATCTGGTCTCCCTTGAGGGATCCTGGCCCCGGGAGGAGGTAACCGCCTGCAGACCCAATGGAGAAGGGGCAGGAACCGGAGGAGTAACCGGCCTAGGAGGAGGAGGTGGAAGAGGAGGTGGGGTGGGGACCACGTCCTTTTGATGGTATCCCACCAGTAAGTGAAAGCCCTACCGGCGTCCGGGTGCGTGAAGCGGCGGCGATGGTCTGGCTGGTCGACGGCTCTGGGGACCTGTGCAGAGGCCGACGCCGGGTCCAACGGTCTCTTAAGAGAGGTGAGCTCCTTGGTCTTCCGCTGGGGAGGAGGAGGCAAGGAGGCAGACCTGACGTCGGGTTCAGAATGGCCGGAACCCGACTTGTGGTGATGGTGGTGGTCCCCCGACTTGACCAGGGCCTTAGAAGACGAAGGAGGCCTGGACGTCTTGGCCTGAGAAGAGGAGCCCAAAGATTTTCTCACCGCAGCAGGGGAAGGCTGAGAACTGGCCCGGAAAGGCGAGCGGTCGGACCCGGAGCCGGAGCTACGAGAATCAGAGGCCCCAGACGGGGACCTGGAAGGGGCCTTCTATGCCTCTCGAATGTCTACGGGCTTCTCCTCAAGAATCCCTTGAGGCCATGGTCTTGAGTTGTTCCTGAGTAGGAACGCTTATAGGGCCTTCTGGCTGACGGATCCAGGTTCTGCTGTTGAAGCCAAGGCAAAGGAGCAGGACCGTGTCGGGTCTGGGCCTAAGCACCGGACGCAGGTCGAATGCGGATCCTTGAAGGATCTGCTTCCACAGGCGCACTTCAAGGAATGACCGAGGTTGAGAGGACATCAGACAACAAACTGACCAAGAAAACAAATTTCCCACAGGAAAACTTTACCACGCTGGCTGCTAGAACTGTGAACCAGAAGGTAGAGACTTGCAAGTCGACGTAGGGAAAGAACTGGGGAATCTGGCGGACCGCCTCTTATGTACCTACGCCTGACGCCAGAGGCGGCGGATCGACGGGCGGTCCCGCTGAAGATAGCTAGCTAGAATTTTTCCGTGGGGTCCTGACGCCTGCCGGCTTCAGTCCTAATGGTGTAACCTGCTGCAAGAGCTGTGTCTTGAAGTAAGATCTGTATGCTCCTGTACGCTCTATGGCTTGCTTCCGAAGAGATTGCAACTCCTCCCAAAGAACCAACAGGTGAGCCGGGAATAGCAGGAGGGCGGAAGCAGGGTTTCTGGAGACTGTTCAAAGAGCTCCAAGGTGTGACCCTTTTCTGTGATCTGCAGAATCCATGCATCCGAAGTTATGGTTCTCCATGGATTCAGATGGAGGGAGAACCGACCTCCGACCACCACCTCCTGGTCCAGGACTCATTTTTGGGGGGGGGGACTGGCAAGGAATCAAGCAGAGGTGGAGCCAGCCGCAGGGGCAGGTCCCTCCCTTCTGGGATGTTTAGCCACAGCTCCAGCACTGGAGGGAGTGGGCAAGGGAGCCTGGGCTCTGCATTTTCCTAGGGGACAGGGAGCTGTCCCTGGCCTGTTGTTCTGTTTATGAAAAGGAGGCCATCTCTACCTTTTGGTTGGGCATGGTAAAGGGCATGGACAGATTTGAGGGCTCTGCCCAAGGCTTGTAGGTCATTTATGATATCCTGGACATCAGGGCCAAACAGCTTGGTGCCACTGAAGGGGACATTAAACATTTTTTGCTGCACATCAACTGCGAAATGGAAATTACGTACCTACTATAATTCTTGATCTTCTTGGACAAGTCTTCACCACTCATTCATATTGCTGGGTACTACGCCAGAGATGCCAAAAGCCAGTAGAAGCCAAAAACCTTCAGAGGGGTCAGCGCTGAGGTAGGACCACGCATGCGCGGCACCATGAGACTGATTTGCACCTGTCTGGGCTATCTCAGCGTCGACCACCCAACCGCCTCAGTCCTTTTTGACCAAGGAGGTGCAACGTAATCTAAACTAGGAAACTCCTAACCTTAACCGGGCATAAGACACCACGGTGGACCTGTATAAGAAGGGTCAACTCAACAGTGTCTTCACAGCCCAGACCAACGAGGGGGTGAAGACAAGAAATGGAAATTACATACTTACCGGAATTATTGATCTTCTTGAACAGTCTCCATCACTCATTCACACGAGTGGTATAGCGCCAGAAGCGCTAGGACCAAGCGAGCCTAAAATTTTCAGAAGGGTCGGCGCCGGGACAGGACCACGCATGCGTGGCACCTCGAGACTAGCTCACGCCTGTGTAGGCTATCTCGGCGTTGACCCTCCAACTGCCTCAGTACCATTTCGACTGAGGAGGTGCAGCGTAACTAATGAGAATAACTCATCCTGAGTTTCTGGGCCTGAGGGGGCCCAGATGGCCTTTGCAAGAAAGGTCAAAGAACAATGTCTTCACAGTCTGAACCATAGGACCATGAAGAACAGGAAAGAAAACGAGTGAACCCAGGGGATGGTGGGTGGGCATATGAAGGAGTGATGGAGACTGTCCAAGACTATCAATAATTACGGTAAGTATGTAATTTCCATGTCTTCCTGGACTAAGTCTCCATCACTCATTCACACTAGTGGGAGAGTACAGAGCTAAAATCAACAACCCTGAGTAAGGTGGTAGGAGATAGGGTTCACTCAAAAAAGACAGCCAAGGACTGTCCTGCTAATAAAAAGAGCTGTCTTGTAAAGAGCATCTAGAACATAGGGTTTACAAGATAAACGCTCAAGTTGTAACTCACCACTTTGCAGACGACTGCAATGGGCACAAAATGAAAGTCTGCCAGGAAGCCGCAACCACTCTAGAAGAGTGGCAAGAACCTGGCCTCACAATTTGGTATAGGACCAAAAGTAATAGTGTCAAAGACATGTACTAATGTAACGTAAAGGGACCTCAGGAACTGAAAGAGTAGAGGTAAAGTCTACTGGTTCAGGGTAGACCGGAAAATGCAGATGGAAACCCCCACTATCAAGTATTGCTGACCTGTGAACAACAACAGGTCCAGGAGCATCTGAACCCCTTACTTGGTGAGCAAAGGGGGTCCAGGTGGGGTTAGCCCATCAAGGAGAATAGTCTCCACTTAGTCACTGGAACCCTCCTGATGGAAGGCCAAGCACGACTTAGAAGCCTCTTGAGGTGGTCTAGTAGAACCAGATCCTACCCACTGCATATTCCAAAAAGGAACCATCCTGCCCCTGTATGTACAACTGTAGTAGCGGTCTCTGAACTCAGGGAAGAAAGGAAAAGTGTACAGGAGGACATGTCCACTTCGGAAAAAAACATTCCGACAGAAAAAAACAGGGGCTGGGTTTCTAAGGCAAATAGAGGCAGATGTGCATCGAGGAGGGGCCCAGCAGGACCAAGGTAGGGCTAACCCATTCGTTGAAAGTGACTGGAAGCAGCAGTGACTCAATGCGGTGAGGCACTACTCACTCTGGCCTCCCTGAAGGGAGTAGGAAAAGATTCTAGTTTGTTTGCTGAAAAACATCACAACTCTGTCACGCACTTGGAGAGGATAGCTTCGTGAGCGACTGGCATGGAACCAGTGCGCCGGAACTGAAGATGTGAATATTTGAGAAGCATCCTCAAAAAAAAAGACCTACTTGACCTTTGGTCAAGAAGGAATATATCGTCTGTTAAATTACAGCAAGCAAGGAAGTAGGAACCTGAGTTCCGACTCAGTGGAGAGTCGCTTCTGTTGATGTGAGGCTCTGCTCAAGAGAAAAAAGCCTGATAAAAAGAAAGGGTAATTAATAGACTGGGCAGTCGCCTAGGTCTAGGAAATGTCTCTGAACAAGAGAAATCTCTCTTGGAGAAAGATGACCCATATCACCGCTGGATCGGACTCCCCCTAGGGGAAGAAGAAGTCAGGTACTCTTTACCATACTCTGGAGAAGAGCGCCTCAGGGGCTGAGGTGGAACCTGACCAGATCCAAAAAGGGGGTTAACGGGTAATTTCGGCTAGGCCCTGTGCTGTGATAAAAATCTTTTTTTTTTTTTTTTTTTTTTTTCCAGTCCGAACCTAACAAGGCTTTCAGGCTGCTATTTCGCAAGGACTGTCTTGATACAAAATGACGAAGATGTTCTCCATCTGAGTGCGGAAGGATCCCGAGTGTCCATACTGAAATCATGACCGGACTAATAATCACAGCTGGAGAGATGTTAACCACCTGTGCCGAAGAAGCCACCGAAGGGGCAATATCACAAGAGGGCCATATACCCCTATCAAAGGGGCGGAAGAGCAGGAGTGGCTCCCAACCATTAAATTAGAATGTTCCACAGAGTGTAATTGTCTTGACGACTGAAAAAGTCTAGATGCAGAAGCGTATGGTCCACGGATGCAGTCTGAAATACTACAGTGGACCCCATTGCTGAGGAACTACAGAAAAGATCTTGGACTCTGATGATAGAGAGGACGTGCCCTTCAGTATATAAAATGAGTCGTCCGCTGTATTACTGACCAGAAGGACAGGGAAAGACCCATCTAAATGCACTTCTACCCCAGAAGGACCTCTAAGAGAGGTCTAGGTCAGAGCCACTAGAGACTCCGCCAACAGGAAGGATGTCGAGGAGCTTGGTACCATGTAGGGAGCCGAGAAAGTGCTGAGCGGAATGAGAGATTCCGCAGGCAGAACAGTACAGCAGAGTTCCAACAGCAGAAAACTGCTGGATGACACAAGATCCCACATGGACCACCACTCACTAAGATGTGCCCAAAAATAATCCGCAGAACAGGACTTCATTCTGCAGAAAACATCCCATCACAAGTTCTGTGGAGAAGAAGTCCGAAAAGGAAAAATGTGTCATTAATTCTGCCAGACAGCACCCACTAGCACCCCGTGGCACCAGCATCACTCGTGACACAGGAGGGCACCAAGCAGTGCCTATGCCAACCTGGGTGATACCCAAGGGCACCCACGGCAGTACCCGCAGGCATCCCTGGCACCCATGCAGCAATGGCACCTGAGGACACTGACACCCATGGTACCATGGCACCCAGGTACCCATGACACCCATGGCAAGAATGGCACCCGAGGGCACCAGTGGCACCCATGGCACCTGAGGGCACTTGTGGCACCCATGGGCACCACAGTGCCCCAGCACCACCCATAGCACCCATGGCACCCGCGGGTGCCCGCGGCACCACCCTCAGGTGCACGGCGCCGCCCACAGGGGCTCTGCGTCACCTAGATACCCGCGGCACCACTGGTGGCCCCGACAACCAATGGCAGCAACAACAGCACCCACGCCACCACACAGAGCAATGGCACTGACCAAGGCACGGCACCGACCAAGGCACCGAGCCACGGCGCCGAAGGACAATGCCAATGGAAATCCTGAAAAGAAGGGGAGAAGGAAAAAGGTGGTGCCCGTGCCAGCCCCTGCACGCAAAAGGGAGAGGGGGTAAGCATGAGGGGTTGACACGATGGCAAAGGCACCAAGAGGGCACCTTGCCCATCGTGATCCATCCATCCTGCCGGTCCAACGGCTCCAAAGCCCGGAGACCCTGAAATCAGGAACAGAGCCAGAACTGGAAAAGTCAAACCCCCTGCTCCACAGGAGCAGCCCAGAGGTGAAACTGCCCACAGGAGCTCCAACGAGGACAGAGATGGAGTTCGGAGTCAAGAATGCAGCCGTTAGGAGCGGGGCCAAGGGGAACCCACCAAAGTCGGTTCAGGCCCATCGCCCCTCCCGACGAACAATCCTCGCGCAGACGTACCAATGGGCAACCTCGAGCGGCACAGATTCTTCTTCCCAAGGAGGAAGAGCTTGAGGTTACAGAGCTGATCCCTGAACCAGTAGATTTCTGCTTCAGTGGACTGTCTCTCCCCAGCACAGGACTGTCCGTAGTCTGACCCTCAATCAAGGGCAGCGGACCGGATACAGCCCTCTGCCATAAAAACTTTCAACAAAGTTTTTTTTCTCCTGCCATCACCGCTACCTGCCTAAGGACGCACTCGTGATGGCAGGAAAGAATTTCTTTTTCTTCTTCTTCATAATAATCTTTTCTTGTTCGTAAAATAAGAAAGTACTACTTAAAATATTAAATGCTAAAAACTGTTGTCATATAGATGAAAACTTAAGACTCCAGCAGACGAGCGATGTTGACATCCAAGCACACTAGACGGCAGGAGAAAGGGAACTGAGGCAGTTGGAGAGTTGACGCCGAGATAGCCTACACAGGCGCTAGCTAGTCTGGCGGTGCCGCACATGCGTGGTCCTGTCTCGGCGCTGACCCTTCTGAAAATTTTAGGCTCCGCTTTGATCCTAGCGCCTCCGGCGCTATCCCACTAGTGTGAATGAGTGATGGACAGAGTCCAGGAAGACACAAGTTGAGCGAGCTCGGGAGATGGTGGGTGGGCGGATAAATGAGTGAAGACTTGTCCAAGAAGATCATGAATTATGGTCGGTACGTAATTTCCATATCTTCCTGGACTTAAAATTTTCACCACTCATTCCAACTACTGGGTGAGTACCAAGCTAAAACCAATCCCCCCCGAGAAAAGTGGCAGGAGACGGGGCTTGCTCAGGACAGAAGTCCATTAAGGATTGTCCTACCAAAGGAAGTGTGCTGTCTGTCATGTACATCTAGAGCAGAGTGCTTCATGAAGGTATGCACTGAGCTCCAAGTAGCAGCTTTGCAGATCTCTGCAATGGGCACATTACAGATCTCTGCCAGGGATGCCACCACTGCTCTGGTAGAGTGGGCGTATACCTGCCTTTCCAATGTGAACTGCACCATCAAATAACAATGGCAAAGACATGCCACGATGCAAGTGGAAATGCATCTAATGGCAACTGGCTGACCCAGCAGGGCAATGCTGAATGATACAAACAGTTGCTTGGTTTTACAAATCTCCCCCGTTCTGTCGATGCAGAATGGTAAAGCCCTCAACATTCAGGGAGTGAAGGGCATGTTCCCTTCATTCTGGAAGTTAGCAAAATAAGCGGGGAGAACCAAGGTCTGATTCAGTTGAAATTCCGAAACCACCTTAGGTAGGAACTTCGGGTGAGTACGAAGTACCACCTCGTCCTTGTGAAAGACTGTACATTATACGGAGGGTCTGTGACCAGGGCATGTATCTCAGAGACCCTGCGAGCAGAAGTAATGGCCACTAGGAAGGTGGTCTTCCAGGTCAGGAACTTCAAGTCACAGGTGGCCAGAGGCTCAAAAGGTTTATGGGTGAGCATATCTGACAATAAGTTAATGTCCCACGCGGTCACCGCTCTCCTTACCAGGGGCTTAATGTGTAGGACACCCTTTAGGAACTTCTTGATTAGTAGTAACTGAACCAATGTCATATGCTGTACTGGCTCATGATAGGTGGAAATTGCACAAAGGTGTACCTTCACTGTCGAGTATTGCAGTCCTGCACTTGACAGAGCCAAGAGGTACTCCAACACTATTTGGTGGGCAACAGAATGGGTCCAGAAAGGACTTCGCACACTAAATCGAGAAGCATTTCCATTTAGCATTGTAAGTCTTCCTAGTGGAGGGCTTACACGCTGCCGAGAGTATTTCTGAGATTCTCTGAAAAACCTTAAACCTACCCACTTCTATCCCCTCAGGAGCCAGGCATGGAGATGAAGGGAGCACAGGTTGGGATGCACTAGAGGCCCCTGCGTCAAGAGGTCCTTGCTTCCGGGGAACTTCCGACAACTTGTTGATCAATGGGAACAATATCTGTCAAGGCCAGTATCAGAATCATTCTGCCTCCCTGTGCCTCCAATTTGAGCAGCACCCTCTGAACCAACAGATGAGGAGGAAATGAGTACAGAAAGCATCTTGTCCACCACAGTTTGAATGCATCCTGACAGAAAACACCAAGTTCTGGATCTCTGGAGCAGAACAGAGGCAGTTTTGAGTTGAGTGGGGATGCAAAAAGGTCCAGGTCTGGACTGCCCCACTCTTCGAATAGCGATTGCACTATGTCTTGTGCGAGCGACCATTCGTGTGGGTCTGCCTCTGTTCTGTTGAAGCGATCTGCCAGGTTGTTCTGAGTTCCTGGTAGGTAGACTGCCGGAATGAGAGCACTGTTCGAGGCACCACTCCCACACCTTCACGGCCTCTCTGCACAGAGGGTAGGAGTGCACTCCACCCTGTTTGTTGATGTAGTACATCACTAACTTCTTGTCCGTTTGAAGAAGTATTACTTTGTGAGACAGGGCATTCTTCAGGGCTCGAACAGCATACAGGACAGCTTTTGTCTCTAGAACACTGATGTGTAGATGAGAAGACTCCTGACTCCACACCCCTTGAGTGCTGAGATCCTGGAAGTGAGCACCCCAACCGATCACAGATGCATCCGTGGTGATAGTGATCTGAGATTTCAGTGGGGCAAAGGTAGACCTCGGAGAAGCCCTTCTTCCTGAATCTACCACACAAGTGATCTCATCAGAGGTTCTGTCACTTATTTGGTAGGACTGTGGATGCGTAGTCAGAGCCCACTGTGTACTGGGCATCCACTGCGTGGTCCTCATGTGCAGCCAGGCTAAGGGTACTGTGAACACAGATGATGCCATGAGGCCTAGCATTCGTTGCATGGAGATGGCTCGTACGGAGGTGTTCTCCCTGATGTATTGAGCCATCTGCAGAATGTTGCTCCTCCTGTTCTCCGGAAAGAAAGCCCTTGCTCTGGACATGTCCAAGAGGACTCCTATAAAGAGGAGCTGCTGGGAGGGCTTAAGCTGGGACTTTTCCAGATTCAGGAGAACTCCCATGGAGGTGAGGAACTGAGAGGCCATGACCACTGCCTCCTGTGCCTCCTGCCTGGATGGGCTTGCTTGGAGCCAGTCGTCCAGGTAGGGAAAGACTTGAACACCCAGTTTTTGTAGGTGTGCTGCGAGAAATGGAAATTATGTACCTACCGTAATTCTGATCTTTCTGTGTGTCTTCACCATTCGTCACCTTTGGGTTCTGGCTAGAGGTCACAACCCCGAGGGAGCTTTTTTTTTTTGGCTGAGGAGTCGTCGCCGCCCTCAAGGCCGACGCACTGCGTGGCACTCATGGGTTTGAAATTTGGTGTTGTCGACTCAGTCCTCTCGCCAGTTCTTCGTCTCCCACCATTGAGGTCGCACCTCGTGGGTAGCTCCGAAAACTTCTGAGAGGCCTGTTGTGTTTCGAAAGCCTTCGACTCCGTGTCACAGTCCATCAACTCCGTATATCTTCGTTCCTGCCGGTTCAGTTTCGCTCCACTCGAAGTCGCCTGGTAAGACTGTTCCTTATTTTATTTTGCGACGTTGGGTCTTGTTTGTGTTCTTTTATCTGTACGTCATGTCTCAGTCGGGGGGCAAGAAAATTTTGAAGACAGGACAGCCCCTATGCATCGGTGCCCGTGTGGCCATAAGTAGCACTGCTACTACCAGCATGACCCGCTCATCGCATGTCTTGGCCCGCCACACAACGCTCATGGAAAGTAGGACGAGTTCCGACGACTTTTGGGGGACGGGCGTGCACTCTTCGGGGAAGGGGAAAAAGCAAGTGAAAGAGGGGAACAAAGAAGGTAGTCCGAGGAGAAATGAGAGCAACTGTAATGGGAAAAGAATGTGGCAGAAAGACAGCAGGCAGTAGGCAATTCAAGCTATCCTACACCAAATCCTTAACACTACCGCTAACCTCTGTGAATGCCGATAGGTGACCTTGGCGAACCTGATGGTGTCAGCCTGGATAGTTTTGGAGACTCTGAGTCTGGCATAACTTCAATGGCAGGTTCCAGCTGACTGAAGAGACTTCTGGTAGACCAGCATGCGTGCCACATAATTTAATGCACGCATAGCCAAAGTGGAGGAAGAATATAATTTCCTCCCAAATTGATTCAGCTGCCTCGACTCCTTAGGAGGAGAGGTGCTTGAGTGTCTCGGCCTACTGTACCTGTCATGAGCTGCTGCAATGACTACTGAGTCCGCACTGGGGATCTTTACCTTCTGGCATTCTATATGTCCGGTCAGCCTTTTTGGCTATTTCTGGAATTGAAGACGGCATCATCCAAATGGTAGGTGCCAGGTCTTCAAGTGGCTCTAACCAAGGAGGTGTGAAGATGGGAGCTGCCTCCTGGATGTCCAAATGCTCAGCCAGTCTTTGGTGCTTAGGATCCTGAGCATCAAACTTAACATTCGTTGACCTCCGCAATCTTTTTCAGGAGGTCTGCAAAAGAAAGGTCCTCAGGTGGGGATTTAGGAGATTCTTAAGGCCTAGGCTCCTCTGTGAGAGGAGTTTCAAACCCTGACCCTGCAGAGGAAGAGGAGTCGGAATCCGAGCCCGTATCAGAGGACTCTGAAGACCAGACATCAGGACGAGAAGGTTCTCGAAAAGCCAGGAAGGGCTTTGTCTGTCGACCGCACTGCTGAAGGCTCTTTCGGCAGGTCAGACGTCAGCTGACATATGTCCAGCATAGGGGTAGACCAGGGCGTCCGGTCTGACAGGACCCAGTTAACATTACTTTGGGGGGGGGGGGGTGTCGGCTATCCAGCTCCAATACAAGCTGGGCCTTGGTCTCCGACAACCAGGATTGCAGAATAGCCCGAAAGTCCACCTGAGACTGAGGAGGAGGTGGATGAAGCTGGTATGCCGGTGGATAACCCGGGCGATGGTAGGTGTGTGCCGAAGGTTATGTGTGGGGGCGACACCCCAGTGTCGGACAGCCAGGCGGAGGGTAGTGTAGTGTCGGGTGACCCAATTTTGGGGGGGGGGTAACCTTGATGGGAGGCACGATGGCAGAGCCGGGGGACCTGAAGGAGGACCCCGAGGAGGCCTAAAACTTGGCCCTGAAGGACCCTGGAAAACTGAGTCGGATCCTGGACCAGCAAGAGGCAATCCCAGTGTTGGAGCCAGCATCCCTGCCAAAGTATTCGGCAGTGGTGGGCACAGAGAGTTATTTGAGAGGTCCAACGTCAGGTCTGGAGGTGAACTATGGAAGGCATCACCTAACGGATGACCCCCGTCCTCTGTGCCCCGAAGATCTGGGGAGGGCGGAGGAGGCTCTTCCAGAGGAGAAGAAGGGGTGATCCGGTGGGGAGACCCAACCTGAGAAAGCTGTGGTAAGTCCTGCAACTGGACATCGTCTGGGCCCTCGCTGGACCCCAACGTGAGCTGATCGATCGGGCGGACGTAGGATGAACTGACGACCAGCTTATTGACCTGATTAGTCGGGTGGACAGACGACAGGCTTATCGACCGTGGCCGGGCAGGCAATGGAGACCCTGGGGCCCGACTTCACAGCTCGGGCCGGGCACTCGCTATGGGTCCGGCTAAGTGGCTTACTGGCCCCGCCAGACAGCTTAGACCCACCATCTGAAAGGGGCCCAAGAGCAGCGGAAGCCTCAAACGTAGCCGAGGCACCCGCGGCCAGTGTAACTTGCGGTGGCGAGGGATCCAAGGGCTGCACCTGGGAAGGCGGGGCAGGCTTGGAGGAAGTAGCAGACTTCCCGGAGAAAGAGGGCCGCTGCTCACCTGAGGGCGGCTGCGGGTGAGAGGGAGACCTGTTCTGGTCCCAGTGTTTCTCTTTATCCATCTTTTTCTTATGCTTCTGGGAGTCAGGAGAGGAGGAAGCACTTCTGAGTTTCTGGAGCTCTTTTTCCATCGTGGCCATCTTTTGCGTTAACAAATGAGCCTCGAGGGCCTGCTGGCGACGCTTCAGTATGGCCTGGTTGAAGCTGGAACAGGCCTTACAGTCCTCAACCTTGTGCTCGGGCCTGGGTAGAAAGAAAGAGCAATGAGTGTCTTTGTGCGTAGCAGCAGCGCAACAACCGCACTTATTTTATGCAACTCATGAACACGCTAAGACATGCACAAAATAAAAATTTATCACTATAAGGTAGAAAAAAACAGATACTCATCTGAAAAAAAGCGGTCGAACTGCAGCAATGATCTCCACGAGGTCCGACATGCTCAGGTTGACGGCAGGAAAGAAAAACAGGTTACTCGCCTATAACAGTAGTTCTACGAGTGGTATATGTTGTTCATCCACACTGTTTGTCCTGTTCTTTCCCTTTAAGATTCTTGCCAGAAGGGCTGAAAGCTGGCTACTCCCATCCACCCATGTGGCATATACCTCGGCTCCGCCCCTTGATGCCAGATCTTGCCCACTGAAGCAGATGGTTGTGCGTCGAAGCCAGGGAGGTCAGGTGGGTTCGTGTGGATGAACAACATATACCACTCCTAGAACTACTGTTACAGGTGAGTAACCTATTTTTCTAGGATCGTGGATAGTTTGTTCTATCCACATTGTTTGGCAGACTCCTAGCAGTTCGGGAGGAGGAGGAAGGCAAGGTGCACACCCACTACTTCGGGAACAGAGACTAGAGAACTGAGGCCTCAAACTCCAGCATCCCGGTGTAACTCTAGGTTGATGTGGTAATGGGAAATGAAAGTGTTTGCTGACTTCCAGGTAGCAGCCCTGCAGATATCCTGGATAGGAACATCCCTAGAAGCAGCCACCGACACAGCAGTATGGCGGGTGGAATGAGCTCTTATCCCTATGAGAGGCTCCTTGCTCACCAACCTATAGCAGAGACCAATGCAAGATGTAATCCATCTGCCAATCGTCCACTTGGCTACAGGTCTGCCAGGTGCGGCTTCAGCGTAGGTGACAAACAGCTGGCAAACCTCTCCCCGAACTTCAGCTGTATGCTCCTTGTAATAAGAGAGCGCTCATCTCAGGTCCAAAGTATGGAGCTTGTACTCGGCCTCTGAGATGTAATTGGGGTAGTACACCGGCAGAGTCATCACCTGGTTCGGGTAAAACTCCAACACAACCTTCAGAAGGAATTTCAGGTTGGGGCGCAGGACAACCTTGTCCCTATGGAAGACCAGATAGGGAGACTCGACAGAGCGTGCCTGTAGCTCCCCAGTCTATCTGGCTGACGTGATAACCACCAAGAAGGCAGTCTTCCATGACAGATGTGACATCTCACACCTGTGCATCGGTTCGAATGACTTGCCCATGAGCTTTGCCAGTACCAGCAGTAGATCCCAAGGCAGTGGTGGTTCATGCACCGGAGAGGAAATGTAGTCGAAGCCTTCAAAGAAACACCAGACCACCTTCTCCTGTGCCACTGTCTACTGGCCGGCCCACGCTCAGTAAGCAGAGATGGCTGCCAGGTGCACCTTAAGGGTCGTAGACCAGAGACCCCCTTTGGAGAGAGAGAGACCAATAGTAGTCAAGGATGCTAGCCACCAGACAGGACGAAGGGTCCAGGTCCTTGCCCTGACACCAAATGGAGAATCTCTTCCATCTGAAGGCATAGCACTTCCTGGTCAACTCCTTCCTAGATACCTCAACTACACTGAGTACATCGTCAGAGAGACTCAAAGCCTGGAACTCTAGCCACTCAGGAACCAGACTGTCAGGTGCAGGGATTGAAAGTCCGGGTGGAGGACCCTCCCTTGACTGACTGAGATCAGGTCCGGGCGTGCTGGAAGACGCCTCGGGAGCCTGTTGCTGAGGCAATCGGGGTACCACAACTGGCGGGGTCAGTCCGGTGTCACTAAGATCACCTGTGCCTTGTCCCTCCTGACCATGAGGAGCACCTTGTGATCAAGGATAGTGGAGAGAGTGCATAGAAGAGGCCTGGGGTCCACGGCCTCGAGAAGGCATCCCCTTGCAGCAAGCTCTGCAGAGGAGGATGGGCATGAAACAGCCTCAGCTTGGTGTTCTCCCTGGAGACAAACAGGTCCACCTGAGGGGTGCCCCACTGGGAGAACAGGCTGTGTACTACCTCCGGATGGAGAGACCACTCGGAGGACACTTCGCCCACATGGCTGAGGGTGTCCACCAGTTGATTTGAGGCTCCTGCCACATGGATGGCTAGGAGATCTGCCTCCAGTAGGCTCACGAGGGTCCAGATGTGAAGTGCTTCCATGCACAGAGGCTGGGAGTGCGTGCCACCCTGCTTAAGATAGCACATGGTTGTTGTATTTTCCATCTGGACCTGCACCACCTGACCCAGAAGAAAAGGCGCAAATGCAGTCGCGCCAGCCGAACTGCTCAGAGCTCCAGCAGGTTGATGTGACATCGGGATTCCTCGGGGGTCCAGAGCCCAGGGACTCTGTGATTCAACATGTGGGCACCACAGCCCATGAGAGAGGCGTCGGTAAGAACGACCATCGGCTCGGGGCAGACAAACGGGTTCCCTCTCTGCAGATGTTCCAGGACAGTCCACCACTGGAGAGCGTCCCACATCTTCTGGGTCACCGTAACCAGGTGATCGAAATGACCGTGACGCTGAGACCACTTGACCGGCCAGCTTCCACTGAAGGGGGTGCATATGGCACCGGGCCCAATGGACCATGGAGGTGCAGGCCGCCATGCAACCCAGAAGGCGCAAGAAGTCCCGGACAGGGCGCAAGTGCCCAACCAGAAATGATTGGGCAAAGGAGGAGAGAATCTCTGCCCTGTCCTCTGGCTTGGCAAGAGTCGAGCTCTGCCCCGATGAAGCAGATCACCTGCAAAGGCACGAGTTCCGACCTGATCTCGTTAATGAGGCGACCAAGTTCGATGCAGGTCTGGAGGGCCAGATCCCTGGACCGCTCCACCTCCTGTTTGGAGGGACCCGCTATGAGCCAGTCGTCGAGACAGGGGTACACTCTGACTCCCCCCAAAGATGAGCTGCCACCACTGGGGGGGCTGATAGGCCGAACAACATGGCTTGGAACTCGAAGAGGGCTCCCTCTGCTCGGAAGCAAAGGAATCTTCGGTGTGACAAACGGATCAGGATGTGATACAACGCGCCTGCAGATCCAGTGAGCAAAAATGACAGTAGTAAGACCTACCTGTAACAGTAGATCTTCAGAGAGGTTCCTGCAGTAGGTCTTTACACATAGGACTGCGCCCCCTGGAGTCAGGATCGCGCGGCAGATTTTCTAGCTAGCAATCATTAGGGAAGGACCACCCCAGGCGTCACCTGATCATGCATCAGTGAGACAGTATATAGGGGGGCAGTCCCCACACCCACCCTCCAATTCTCCCGCCATAGACCTCTGAAGAGGAAACAGGAGAAAGGAGTAAAGACAACTCCTTAGGCCCTGGGCTCCGAAAGCAAAGCCTCGAGAAAGGAAAAGAGGATAAACATAACAGGAGTTGGGGAAGGTGGGTGGGAAATGTAGACCTACTACAGGAACCTCTCTTGAAGATCTACTGTTACTGTAAGTTCTTACACAACTGTCACATCTTACTTTGAGAGGGTTCCTGCAGTAGGTCTTTACATGTAGGACTGAATACCAAGCAGTTGAAAATAATGAAGGAGTCGGAGAATAAGTTCCAGGAGGAAGGAGCACCTGCCAACTAGAAACCTTCTCAAGAAAGGCGGCCTTGTAGAATGGCAAGGCCAAAACTGGCTCTACACCTAGAGGCAATGTTCAGACTCTAATGCTTAGTGAATGTAT
Organism: Neoceratodus forsteri; assembly: GCA_016271365.2. Taxonomy (NCBI): domain Eukaryota; kingdom Metazoa; phylum Chordata; order Ceratodontiformes; family Ceratodontidae; genus Neoceratodus; species Neoceratodus forsteri. The sequence goes on from CM057453.1 coordinate 1,148,280,874, forward strand.
GGACAGAGAACCAAGTGGCCGCTGCACAAATATCTGACGTGGACACATTCCTGAGAAAGGCCATCGAAGCAGCCATGCCTCGAGTAGAATGGCCTTTCACCTCCCCCAGAAGGGGCTTCTCATATTTGTTTTTATGTACACGATGCAGCCGGACACCATTTTGACAAACCCTGTCTGGAGATGGCCTTGCCCTGACAATTGAGAGCGAAGGTCACAAACAACTGGTCAGACTTTCAAGCCTCTTTGGTCCTAGAGATATAATATCTCAGAATCCTGTGCACATCTAGTGTGCAGAAGGTATTCCCTCCTGTTGGAGTACTGTGGGTAAAAAAAAAAATGGCAATTCAGCATTCTAGTTTGAAGTAAATTCCGAAACAACTTTCGGAAGAAAGGAAGGGTTAGTCCTCAGAGCCACCTCTGTGGAAAATCAAATAAGGCTCCCTACAAACGAGGGCCTGAAGCTCAGAAATCCTTTGAGCTGAGGTTACAGCAACCAAAAAGACCGTTTTCCAGGACAATTAAAGCATGTCGCAACTTGCTGCTGGCTCAAAAGGGGACAAAGTAAGTTTTTCCAAAATCTAATTTAAATCCCATGGGGGGACCAGATTCCGGACCAGAGACTTAAGGTGAAGGATCTCCTTCAAAAAGGTTCTGGAGATCTCCAACTAGGCAAGGGTTTTGCCCCCCAACGGAAGGTGGCAGGCTGAAACCGCAGATAGATGGACCTTCAGAGATGAATAACTGAGGTCCGAATCAGACAGGTGCAAGAGGTACTCAAGGATCTAGGAAGCTGAGCAAGAGAATGGATCTAGGCCTTTGGCCATGGCCCGAATAGAGAATCTCTTGCACTTCATGGCATACGTGGATCTGGTAGAGGGTTTTCTAGCCTCTACCAGAACCTAAGCGACTCGAGAAGAGAAGCCATAATGAAAGACAACTATGTCTAAAGGTGCCACGCATGCAGGTGGAGAGACTTTTTTTTTTTTTTTAAATTTTTTTTTAACTCTTTTTATCCTCCGACGGCAGGCTGTCCTGGAGCTTGGGGTCTTGTAGCGCCTTGCGAGCCACAGCAGATCCCCAGAGCCCCACACAGAGGCTTCATCCATGGACGGCCCCCGCATTTTCTCCCTGGTGACCTGTTCCCGATGCCCCCGGAAGTGGTGGCGCAGGTGCGTGGAGGTACACATGCGCACCGCAACTCCGGCGCCAGGTCTCTTCCACCCTCCCTTCAGCCTAACGCCGGCACTTCTCGGAGCAGCACCATCCCTCCGGCCTCCACCAGGGGACGGCCAAGCTCTGAGAGCGCCGACAATCCCCTCCAGAGGCGGAGAGCTCCCAGACGGCAGCTTAACTCACATCCTCTCCCTCCCCCGACCTCAGACGACCGTGGCTCGTTCCTGAACCTGGGTCACCGGCGTGGTGTCCACACCTCCACCTTCTGCGCCACCGGGCCAGTGAAGCCGAAGAGACTTGAGGCTCGGGTGCACCAGGCTGCCCTGCTCCTGAGAGAGGGTCGTGGGAGAGAGGAAGAGGTAGTGAGGGGTTCCAGTGCCAGCTACTGCAGCAGAGGGAACCAAATCTGCCAAGGCCAAAGAGGGGCTATTAGAATCATGTGAGCCCCCTCTGCCTGGAGCTTCAGCAGAACCTTCTACATAATAGAAAAGGGAGGGAAAGCGTACAGAAATCTCCCTGTCCAAGATAGAGACAGCACGTCTCACCAAAAAAACACCACGCCCGGGAATGAGCGAGCAAAAGCTGGGTAGTTTTGCGCTGGATGGGGAGGCCAATACATCTATTTCTGGCCAACCCTATTGAAGGAAGAGATCTTCCACTACTTCCTGCTTCAGCTCCCACTCGTGAGCCCGTGTGACAGTGTGGTCGAGATTGTCTTCGACCGCCAGGACGTTGTAAACTCCTGGAACGTGGACTGCTATCAATGACAGGCTGTGCTGGACTGCCCAGTACAACACCCGCATTGCCTCCCTGCAATGGGGGTACGATCGGGTGCCTCCCTGCTTGTTTATGTACCAGACTGTAGCTGTGTTGTCGATCTGGACCAATAGTGTTCCCAGTATCAAGAGGGACTGGAACGCTTGGAGAACATAGAGCACCACTCATCTCCAGAATATTGATATGTAGATATTCCTCTAGTGGAGACCATGTCCCCTGCATTTGCTGGTCTCCCAGGTGAGCGCCTCTTCCCTGACTTGAGGCATCCATCATCAGGGTCATGGAGGGGGATTGGGGGTGGAAGGGGATCCCCAACAAAAGGTTGGAAAGATTCTGCCACCATAAGAGATCCCTCTCTTCAGGCTGCTGGAGACTAGGATCATGTGATCCATGTCGTCCAGACGTTGATTCCACTGGACCCAGAGCTACCACTGGGTCACCTCATGTGCAATCTGGCCATTTAGACTGTGGGTATGGCAGCCGCCATTAGACCCGACAGATGGAGAACAGATACCAACGCAGCCTGCTGCATCAGAGTTTCTGCCCTGTCCGTAGGCAAGAAGGCCCTGCCCTGAACCGTGTCCAGCACTGCTCTGATGAACTGGAGCCACTGGGAGGGTGAAAGTTGAGACCTGGGATAATTCACAGTGATGCCAAGTCTGGAGAATAGGTCCAGGGTGGAGGACAGCAAAGTCCTCAGGCTGTCCTGCGACGGTGCTGACAACAGCCAGTCGTCCAGGTAAGGGAACACCTAAATCCCCTTGAGGCGTAAGGCCGCAGCCTCCAGCGCTAGGCACTTGGTTAAAACTCGAGGTGCCGAAGAAAGGCCAAATGGGAGGGCCTTGAACTGATAATGGTTCTCCTGAAATGAGAATCTCAGAAAGCGGCAGTGGGCCTGGAGGCTAGGGATATCTAGTTAAGCATCCTGCCTATCCCTGGAGCACAGCTATTGGTTCTGTTGGAACAGGGTTAAGAGTCCCTGGAGCGTCAACATACAGAATCTCTTATATTCTACAAAGAGATCGAGTAGGCCGAGCCCTAGAATAGGTCTCAGATCTCCCATCTTTTTGGGAACTAGGAAGAAGTGGAAGTAGTATCCCCTTCCTATTTGCCCTGGCGGAACCGGCTCTATGGCTGATTTCTGAAGTACAGCCTGGATTTCCTGATGGACAAGACTTAAGATGGCTTGATGGGTAGCAAGACCTGCCCAGTGGGTTGTCCGGGGGTCTGCCCAGGAACTCGACTGAGCATCCTCTTGCTACTAGCTGAAGGACCCAAGCATCTTCAGTTATCATCCTCCATCCTTCCAGGTGGAGGGCGAACCTTCCCCCCACTGGTTTCTCGGGAGGAGGGGTGGGGGGGAGAAACCCCCTCGCGTCATGATGCTAAGGGGAGTGCTGCTTTACTGCCCCCGGCGGTCTTTTGGAATTTTGCCTGAGGGATCTGGGGGCCTGAACCAGTGTTACGACGCTCACTCTGTCGCTCACCTTGGTTCTGCCTGTTCCACCTCTTCTGGGAGTGACAAAAGGACTGCTTGGGTTTTTGTCCCGAGTGGTACATGCAGCAGACGTTCTTAAGAGACCTGCTGCTCTCCTGTAGCTCCGTAATAATGTCCTCTGCATCTCCCCCAAACAGGACGGGGCCCCTGAAGGGGGCGTCCAGTAAGGTACTCTGGACATCTTGTGCTAGTAACGCAAGACTGAGCCAAGCCAGGTGCCTCAAGCAAATGCCGTAGCAGTGCACCATATTGTAAGTGGCCCTTAAGGCATGGCGGCAAGAAGACTTATTCAGTCTTACATTTTCCAAGAGCTGATTTCTGATGTCCTCATTCAGAATATCCTGCAGGTCCTTCTCCAAATCAGACAAAGCCGATTTCTGGAAGGACACCATATGGACTACATAATTCAACAACCGGATGGCACAGGTCGATGAAAAATACATTTTGTGTCCATATTGATCCATTTGTTTGGATTCCTTATCCAGAGGAGAGGCACTCGGGTGCTTCGGTTGTGCTGACCTATCATGGGTCGTGATGATGACCATGGAGTCGGCATTTGGTTGACAGGTCAGATGACGAATCCCTTCCAGGGGTGATACGTTCAATCATCTTTTTTGGAGACAGCCGGGATAAAGGAAGGCTGTTGCCAAATTGTAGAGTTAAGATCCTCATGCAGTCCCGTTCATGGAGGAATAGGGAGGGGATCCACACTAGTGAGGTCTAGGTGTTCTGCTAGACTTTTCCTCTTGGGGTCCAACTCCTGAGACGCCCAGCCACAGGCCTGCTTGATAGACCTTAAGAGGAAGGATGGATCCTCTGGTGGAGACTTCGGGGATTCCTTAGGCTAGGGTTCAATGAGGGAGTGAGGTTCTGATTGACCAACCAACTTGGAGTCCGGTTCAGAATTAGAGGACTCTGACCTGCTGGGCAAAGGGTAACGCCTGGGGACCATCTTGCCACCCATGCTCCGGGTTTCAAAGAACGCCCACCCAAACCCCTGTCTGATGCCCTGTCCGGGGCGCCCTGGTGATGGTCCCATGAGTTGGTGGGGACCACTACCATGTGGGTTGTCCCACCCTGCAGGAGCTGGAATTTTGCATCCTGCCACCATGCTGGAATGGTAGTGGGTGGTTCCGGCTGGGGAAGGGGTACAGAAGGCTGGTATCCTGGGTACCCTGTAGAGTAGGGAGGGTAGCCAGGAGATTGGTACCAATAGTGGTACGGTTGGTGACCCTGGCAGAAGTGACCTAGCATCTGGTATCTCGGCGTCGGAGCTTGTGGCGGGTAACCCGATGACGGCCCCACTGGCATTGGGTAATAGGGAAACTGGCGGGGGATAGCCAGGAAAGTGACCCATAGGACCCGATGGAGGAGGGGCAGAGGGTCCAGGGATAGGTGATGCCGAGGGACCACTGGGTGGGATAGGATCCGTCGGCAGGCCTGAGGTCTCAATCAGGACCCCAGAAGATGGCTCCAGCGTCAGAGTAGGAATGCCAGGGACCATGTCAATAATAGTAGCATGGATCAGGGAATGGCCTGGCGTCAGGGTAGGCAGGTGACCCGACATCTGGTCTGAGAAAGGTGAGGGAGGCAAGGGGATAGACAGCCCCGTCACCAGATCCGGCCCTAAGGCTGGAGTCTCAGAGTGGGTGCCCCGACACAGGAGCGGTCCCCTGGCCAGCCATGCATGGTTTCCAGGCCAAGTAAAAAGAGTTGTCAGGCAGGGTCAGTTAATCCAGTGGAGGAGAACTCTCACGGGAAGGACGACGACCAGGAGGCTCTTCCTGCGCAACATCGGAGACCACAGGGTTGTCCGACAGGAGAGCACTTGTCGGGCGGTCAACGGATAAGCCGATGACTGACTTATCGTCGGAAACCTGGCAGGCGTCAGAGGAACAGATGGCCAACCTACAGGCAGCGGTCGGGCCCACAACAGCCGGGGTGCTGGAGTGGGGCGGAGCGCCTGAAGCCGAGCTCCTGGCAGGAGAACCGGAAGGAGGATTAGCGACCGAGACCTTGACAGTCGGCGGTGCCGGCGGCGGGCCAAGGAAGGAGCCGGGAAAACCCGCTGACCCTCTGGTTCAGGGTCCTGGGCCAGGGACTTTGGCTCAATGGTCTAAGGCAAGTCCTCGGAAGGCACCGGAAGCACTGGTGTCTGAGAAAGAGTTGTCGACCTCCTCGGTCGACAACCTGTTGGTGGGCTCGAGAAAAATCTTGGCTGCGTCAACAGGCGTCTCGGCCAGCTGGTCTGACAGGGACACCGTGAAACTAGCGGCCCGGGCCGCAACATCGACCAAAGTCGAGAGCCGGCGGTCCAAAGAACGAGATCTCTCCCGTTCCCAAGAACGTCTTACCTTTTTTCGGATCTTTCTTCCGGGACAGAGGGGTGTGAGACCCAGAAGGACCCTCCCCTTTAGTCGAGAGGGAATGGCACAGCTCATGAAACAAAGCCATGTAAGAAGAGCCCAACTGCAGCAGAATAAAGGCCAAAGCAGAAGAGGAGCTCGCCACGGCCTGGGCCGTCTCTTCCACGAGGGCTGCGAGCTGTTCAAGCTGTTCCAGTTCTGCAGACCCCGACGCCAGACACCACCCAACAGGCCTCATTCAATTTGACCGACGGGTACCATTTCTCTGGTCGCCCCAGCTGGAGTCGGGCAGCGTGGTCTTCTAGCACCGACGGAGAAATAGGACAGACATCTCGTAAGCCTGTGGATTGTGGTTGTGCCCGAGGCAATAAACGCACGAGGCGTGGAGATAGGTGCATGACACCTTCTGCCTGCAGGGGCACCGGCGGAACCCGGGGACGGTCTTGTCCTCCATTGCAGCCACAAGGGAAGAGGGTGAAGACTGAACTCGAACGAGTTTCAAAGTAAGTTTAGGGTTAAAAAAACAAAGTTTTTAGAGCCAGGGCCTGCAAAACTTGAGAGCGCTAAGGAGGGAACCTGATGCTTCCAAGCGGTATGTAAGATCTGGCGTCATGGGGTGGAGTCGAGAGTTTAATCACCCGGGTGGGTGGGAGGAGCCAGACTGAAGACGTTCCGGCCCATCTTAAAGCGGCAAGGTACCTGCCAGACAGTGTGGACAGAACAACATATCCACGCCCCTAGAAAGATTTCGCCACAGCAATCTGAAATCATCCTGGCAGGAAAGCCATGCTTTGGTCTTCCAGAACAGACTCAAGGCACTCTGAGTGGTCTCAGCGTCAGGGTCTTGTCACCCAGAGGATGTGGGACGCTCTCCAATGGTGGACTGTCCCAAGTCATCTTCAGGAAGGGATCCCGTTTGTCCGCCCCAAGCAGACGGTCGTCCTCACGACCAATGCCTCTCTCATGGACTGGGGAGCCCACATGAGGGACCACAGAGCCCACGGGTTCTGGACCCCCGAGGAGTCCCGTTGCCACATCAATCTGTTGGAGCTCAGAGCAGTCAGACTGGCGCTATCAGTTTTCGCTCCTCAGCTCCGGGGTCAAGTGGCTCAAGTCCAGACGGACAATACCACGACCATGTACTTCCTCAACAAACAGGGCGGCACGCACTCCCGTCTGCTATGCAAGGAGGCTCTCCGGATCTGGAACTTAGTCAGCCAGCTGGAGGCGGATCTCCTTGCCATCCATGTGGCAGGAGCCTCGAACCAACTGGCGGATGTTCTCAGTCGCATAGACGAGACATCCCACAAGTGGTCTGTCCATCCAGAGGTAGCTTACAGTCTGTTCTCCCATTGGGGCAAACCGTTGGTGGGCCTGTTTGCCTCCAGGGAGAACACCACGCTGAGGCTGTTCCATGCCCGCCCCCGTCAGCAGGGCTCGCTGCAAGGGGATGCCTTCTCGAGGCCATGGACGCCAGGCCTCTTCTACACCTTCCCTCCATTTTCCTTGATCCACAAGGTGTTACCCAAGGTGAGGAGGGACAAGGTGAAGGTGATCCTGGTAGCCCCAGATTGGCCCCGCCAGTTCTGGTATCCAGATGATCTCAACCTCAGCTGCAGGACTCCGGAGAGGCTTTGTACACGCCTGGACCTGATATCACTGAACCAGGAGTCTGCCAAACAGTGTGGATGAACAACATATCCACGCTCCTATAAGAACAGGTTACTCACCTGTAACAGTAGTTCTAGGAGTGGTATATGTTGTTCATCCACACGCACCCACCCGACCTCCCCAGCTTTAGGCGCACTCACCTGCTTCCAGCAGGCTAAGATCTGGCGCCATGTGGCGGAGCCGAGGTATATACCACCCGGGTGGGTGGGAGGAGCCAGCTTGAAGACTTCCGGCAAGATTTAAAGGGGAAAGGGACATGCCAAACAGTGTCGATGAACAACATATACCACTCCTAGAACTACTGTTACAGGTGAGTAACCTGTTCTTTTCCCCGACGGGGTGCAGCGTAACTAACCTAGAAGGAGTAACCTAAAAATCGGACATAAGATAGTCTGAATGACCCGTGTAAGAAGGGTCAACAATAAAGTCTTCACAGCCCAGCCATTGAGGGAGTGAAGACCAAAAACAGAGAAGTGAGCTTGGGGGATGGAGGGTGGGCATGAGAATGAGTGGTGGAGACTTCATCCAAGAAGATCAAGAATTACGGTAGGTATGTAATTTCCAAATCTTCCTGGACATGAAGTCTCCACCACCCATTCACACTAATGGGAAAGTACCGAGCTAATAATCCCCCGAGATGGGCAGTAGGAGATAAAGAGCTCACTTACTTAGGACAGAAGTCCATTAAAAATAGTCCTAGCATGGATATCCATGGTGTAGTGCTTAAAGAAAGTATGCACGGAGCTCCAAGTGGCCGCATTGCAAATATCTGCAATAGGCACATTGCGGATTTCCGCCAGAGATGCCGCGACTGCTCTGGTAGGGTGAGCGTACATTCTGCCTTCCAGCTTGACCTGTGCCATAGAAAAGCAGTGGCGAAGACATGCCACCAGCCAAGCTGAAATGCATCTAATAGCGACAGGTTGACCCAGCCGGGTCTCACTAAAGGAAACAAACAGTTGTTGAGCCCTGCGAATTTCTTTTGTTCTATCTAGACAGAATTACAGCGCTCTCTTAACATCCAGTGAATGAAGGGTACGCTCCCATTCATTTTGAAATTTCGCAAAGTAGGTAGGAAGGACTAAAGGTTGGTTTAGATGGAATTCTGAGACAACCTTAGGGAGAAACTTAGGATGAGTCCTAAGACCTACTTTGTCCTTGTGAAATACAGTGTATTGGGGGGTCTGTGACCAATGCATGCATTTCAGAAACTCTATGGGCCGAAGTGATGGCCACCAGGAAGGCCATTTTCCAAGTGAGGAATTTCAAGTCGCAAGTAGCTAGAGGCTCGAAAGGTTTAGAGTAAGCATGTCTAGCACAAGGCTAATGTCCCAGGCTGCGACTGTTCATCTGATAGGAGATCTAGTATGCAGAATACCCCTAAGAAACCTCTTAACTACAGGTAACTGAGCCAGTGACATGGAAAGTACCAGCTCATGATATGCCGAAATGGCACAAAGATGAACTTTGACTGTGGAGTACTGAAGCCACCAGCCCCTCACAGAAACGCAGGTAGTCTGAGAGCCACAGCCATGGTTCTCTGACGAACCCCGTGGTTCTCTGACGAACCCGACCTGCCAGACTGCCACCCGCAGTCCAGGTCTGAAGCCACCAGCCCCTCACAGAAACGCAGGTACGGACTTGCCCTCAGGGACTGATTATCTCCAGGAAGGGAGCCCTAGCTGCCAATTTTTTTTGCTTTCTTTACATGAGGACAGTTGTCTCTGGGTTTAAAACCACAGTCTTTTACTGCTGTGGCCCACTGGCTGCAGTCAGCCCCAGGAGCACTCCGATTGGCTCCATATAGCTCTGCACTGTTAATGTTTGACTATATTATGCTAGATTATGTTTTCTGTTAAAACTGTCTTGTTTGTATTTTATAGCTGAAGTTTTCTGCTTTAATGTAAATGCCTGTATTGTGTTCCTCATAAGACCAGTAGCGATCTCAGCTCAGGCCTTTGAACCCCCCTTTCACGCTAGTATTGTGTTTTAAATAGCCCTGTTATTGCCCACTCAGACTTAGAGGCACCTTGCTTAACATTTTGGTCTGCAACAACCCCCCTGTTTAAGCCAGTCTGCATTTCTTTTTAGCTCCATGAGCAGCCCCACCCCCTCTGACTTTCTTATTCAATTCTCCTCTGCCTTCTCCTTCCAGGTAGTCTGAGAGCCACAGCCGTGGTTCCCTGATGAACCCGACCTGCCAGACTGCCACCCGCAGTCCAGGTCTGAAGCCACCAGCCCCTCACAGAAACGCAGGTACGGACTTGCCCTCAGGGACTGATTACCTCCAGGAAGGGAGCCCTAGCTGCCAATTTTTTCGCCCACCCATCCACCCTCGGTCCTGATTAAATGCACATAAACCCCGCCCCGGCCTTCTAGCTCACTCCTACTGGCTATTGCCAGCCACGTCTCATTAGTTATCTAGGCCTTAATTTTTCACTGGTACCCCATCCTCCCACAAGATTCACTCATTTCCTTGGCCCTCTCAAGGAACTGTTGCAAATCCTGTGTTTATTACTGGTAAAAGGAAATATCTCCACGTTGAGAATGCCGTCTGCGCCTATCCTTCTCTATAGTTGTCTTACATTACTTTGTTATACTACACCAAAAATTTTGGTTTGCAACTTGGACAAAGGCCAGTTTCCCTCCTCTATCATCTACCAAGATATAGCTTCCCACACTAGACCATGGCATCCTACATCAGGGACATCTCCTCTATGGTGATGCCCCTCCTCCCACCAGGTCATAACTATAGAACACGTGCAATTCCCAAGGATGGTGTCGGCTCTATCAGTTCTCTATGTTTTATCCCTAGCAAATAGCAATCCTGCCCTTAACACAGCCACTGCTAAACCAATGTACGCAAGGAGGAGTAACAAAAGAATATTTAGCAGGCTAAGACACCACCATAAAAAACTACTACTGCTTCTCCTACTCTGTTCGGGAAATGTTGAATTAAACCCAGGTCCACCTATTTCTCTGGACGCCCCTGCGGACCTCCCTCAATATAAAGGGATTAGCTTTCTCCATATCAATGTCTGTAGTTTGCTAAAGAAGATTGACTACACAGACCTGGGCTCTACATGCATCTCCTGATTTCTTCATGATAACTGAATCCTGGCTCACACACTCGACCCCGGAGAAATCTATCAACGTACCCAGATATATCATCTACCGCTGTGATAGACCGACTAGAGGGGGAGGGGTTACAATATATGTCAAAAGCAAATTCACAGTCACAGTCTGACTGTACCTCAAAGGCTAAGGAATTTGAATGCCTTGCTCTAAAATTATCACTTTCCAGCGAGAAATCACTCCTTATGGCAGCATGCTACCGACCACCGTCTGGTGGCTGGGCACTTCTGCCACACCTTCAAAACCTTCTTGACTCTGCTAATACTGAGTGTATTCTAATGGGGGATTACAATCTAAATTGGAATGATGACAGCTCTAAGAAATTGAAGGATCTATGCAATGTTAATGGTCTGTTACAAATGGCGACTACTATAACCAGACCCAACAGAAAAAACCCTAAGCTCAGCACCCTCCTGGACCTTATGCTAGTAAACAGACCTCACAGTATCTCGCATACTGGAGTATTCTTCAAGATATAAGTGACCACTGCGGTACTGCCTGCATCAGACATCCTTCCCAAATAAAAACGGCCTCCAAATTCAAACTGAAAAGGTGCCTGAAAAAGTTCTGCCAGTACACTTTCCTGAAAGATCTAAGCAACATTCGTTGGCAGGATTTCTATCTAGTCCCCACCTTTAACGAGGCATTTAACATCTTTCATAGCCTCTTACTGGGGCTAATAGACAAACACGCCCCACTAAGACTGATCAAATCAAAAAATAAAACTCCTGGCTGGTTCTCTCCCATTCTGAAGAAAGCACTTAGAGATTGGGATTACTGGTGGAAAAAAACAAGGAAATCCCACCTGGAGGCTGATTGGTTAGCATTCCGTATCACTAGGAATGCTTGTACCAAGCTAATTAGGTCAGAAAAAGCTAGTACTTCCAAAAAGAACTAGAAGACAATAAAACAACTCTGCCAAATTTTGAACATCCTCAAAGAAGTCAAGGTCAGTCCACTGCAACACCCCTTCCAAACAAAATTGTGTCTGATGGTACCACCTATACGGACAAAGCTGATATACTAGAGAAGCTTAATGATCACTTTGCCACTGCAGGGCTTGCCTTAGACACCTCACCTATCAGCAAACTTAGCCCGGCAAGAGACTACACGGTTGGCTTCACTGATAATCACAACCATAACCAACAGCATCCCACCCCCTTCAGCTTCCTCACAATTACGTTCAAGCAAGTGGAGGACCTCCTCCTTTCGCTGGATACAAAAAAAGAAAGAGTGCAGGTGCAGATAATATTGAACCTTACTTCCTACAACTTGGCCATACCTATCTGACCGCTCCCATTACACACTTATTCAACACCTCTCTGATTCAAGGTGGGCTACCTGTCTTGTGGAAAACTGCCCACATCCTACCATTATTCAAGACTGAGGATCCAAGTGATCTGAACAATTACCGGCCTATTTCTATACTATCCGTCCTCTCTAAATTACTTGAAAAAATTGTCAACATCCAACTTAGAGAACATTTGGATTCACAAAAGTTGCTAAACCCAGCTCAGTCCGGCTTCAGAGCCAAACACAGTACAGTATCAGTTCTTGCCAAAGTAACTACAGACTGGCAAATGGCCTTGGACTCTAAGAAGCATGTATTTGCCCTCTTCCCTGATCTAAGTAAGGCCTTAGATACTGTGCATCATACCATCATGCTTACTGCACTGAGTAACAACGAACTTGATAGTTCTGCCATTAAATGGTTCACCAGCTACCTAACCAATAGGTTACAACAAGTCCAAGCCATAGGAGATCTGTCCCCACAAAAATCCTTGTTACGAGGAGTCCCACAAGGCTCCATCCTGGGCCCTATCCTCTTTGCATATATCAATAATCTGACTCAGCTGGGCAGCAAACGGCACTTATTCGCAGATGATACTGTACTCTATACCACAAATTCATCCTTGGATCTGGCCCATGAGTACAAAACAGAAAGACTTCACACCTCCAATACAACCTTCTCACCAAAGCTCCTCCTCAACTCCAAAAAGACTAAAGCAATGATTCTCTCACCAAAGTCTACTTCCAGATGTCCACATATCACACAGATCCGAACATTCTTAGATGAACCCCCTGAAGCAGTTGATAGCTTTAAATACCTAGGGTTCTGGCTGGATAACAAGCTCAACTTTCTGTGCCACTTAAATGAAACCTCGAAGAAACTAAGACAGCAATTAGGTTTATTCTATCGCATTAAACACCTACTCACGTTAGAAGCCAGAATGAGACTAGTACAAACTACATTCCTACCTATACTGGACTACGCTGACTTCCTTTACAGTCATTGCCCATCAACAATGCTAAACAAACTGGACACCCTTTACCACCGGGCTTTAAAATTTATCTTAAATCTACCCCGTAGTACACATCACTGTAGTCTATACCAGGTTTCGGGATGGACCTCACTCTCAACTAGAAGAAAAAGGAATGCTCTCCTCTGGTTTTTTAGAGCATTATCTGATAACCTCCCTGCATACATCTTGAACATCTTCAAACGGGCTAAAGGTTCCTATGGCCTGAGACACTTCTCCTTAATCTGCTTCCAGATTCCTAGAGTGAAGACTACCCTTGGCTCAGTAGCAATCAACTTCTCACTTCCATCACTTTGGAACACTATGCAAGACTCATTAAAATTGTCCTCACTTCCAAGCATTTTCACATTCAAAGCTCTATTAACGGATTATCTGAAGGAATCATGCAACTGTTTCAGATGCCGATGACCCCTAAGCCCCGGGTGCCACTCTCAAAATCTATGCCTAAGTATCTCATCCACCCCACACTCCTAACAACAGAAACCTAGGACCTACAAGCCTAGTTCCCTTAATCCAAGATGGCCCTGCCTATTCTCTACCTTTTACCTATTCTGGCCTCCCTTTTGGCTGCCTACTCTTTCACCCCAATTTCTACCCTATTCCTCAATACCTCATTTTTTATCATTTAGGTATGAGCTCTTATTTAGTGGAGACTATATGGGATTGTTGTCTCTTCTCATTTCAGTAAAGCTTATCATTATGTACCTTTGCATGTTAATTATGTTGACTGGTATGTATACGCCCATATTGACCAGCACCTTCACAATGTTTTTTCTTTTTTTGCACCGTTGTCCACCATAACTGTAATCTTATGAAGTGTACTGTATTGTATTAATGCCCAGGACCACCTTAAAAATGAGCTTGCTCAATGGTGTTTATGCCTGGTTAAATAAAGTGACTGATTGATTGACTGAAGACCTGTATTTCAGAGGTCTAAAAGATACTCTAAGACTTTATTTGGTGGGCAGGAAAAAGGGTTCCAAGAGGATTTTGCACACCAGATAGAGAAACGCTTCCATATGGCTGTGTAGGTTTTTCTAGTGGCTGGCTTACATGCTGCCAAAAGAATATTTTAAACCCTATGAGAAACATTTAACCTATTCACCTCTATCTCTTCAGGAGCCAAGCGTGAAGGTGAAGCGACCTCAGACTTAGATGGACCACGAGACCCTGGGTCAGAAGGGAAGCGCCTCGGGGGTCCGACAGACTGTTGACCAGCGGGAACCATATCTGTTGAGGCCAAAAGGAGGCAGTGAGAATCATTCTGTCTCCCCGAGAATCCAATTTGAGAAGCACCCTCTGAATTAGGGGAAGAGGAGGAAAGGCGTATAGAAAGCGTCTTGTCCACCGCAGCCTGAACGCATCCTGACAGAAAACACCAGGTCCTGGATTTCTGCAGCAAAACAGTGGTAGTTTTGCGCTGAGTGGGGATGCAAAAAAGTCCAGGTCTGGAGTTCCCCACTCTTTGAAGAGTGACTGAATGACGGTTAAGTCAAGAGACCACTAGTGGGGATCCGTCTCCATTCTGCTGAGACAGTCTGCCAGCTCGTTTTGTACTCCTGGCAGGTAAACCGCCTGAATCAGAGCATTCTGTTCTAGGCACCACTCCCACACTCTCATTGCTTCCCTGCATAATGGGTAAGAGTGTGCTCCGCCCTGCTTGTTGATGTAATACATCACTGCCTTGTTGTCCGTTTGAAGGAGAATGTTCTTGTAGTAGAGTATGTCCTTCAAAGCTTGGACTGCATACAGAATGGCTCTCATTTCCAGGATGTTTATGTGAAGTTGAGACTCGTCCTGAGTCCACGTCCCCTGGGTGTGGAGATCATGGCAGTGAGCTCCCTAACCCATCATGGTAACCGAGATCAGATGATCCAGGGGGCGAATGGATATCCTTCCAGAAGGTTGTCCTCCTGAGACCACCAGGTGAGTAACCTCTTCAGAGGTTCCATCCCCTTGATGAGAAAGGACTGATGGTGAGTGGTTGGGGACCACTGAGTACTGAGCATCCACTGAGAGGTTCTCATGTGGAGACGAGCCAAAGGTACAGTGTACACAGAGGATGCCATGAGACCCAGCATCTGCTGCATCGAGAGAGCTAGCACTGAGCTGTGTTCTCTGATCAAGTGGGCCATCTGTAAGCTATCGCTCCTTCTGTCCTCCAGAAGTAAAGCTTTCGCACAGGACGTGTCCAGAAGGGTTCCTATGAAAAGGACCTTCTGGGAGGGCTACAAATACAGGTTACTCACCTGTAACAGGAGTTCTAGGAATGGTATATGTTGTTCATCCACACTTATTGGCAGGTCCCTTGCCGCTTTAAATCTTGCCGGAAGGTCTTCAAGCTGGCTCCTCCCACCCACCCGGTGATGAAACCTCGGCCCGCCCCCATGACGCCAGATCTAGCTCACAGCCAGGCTAAAGGTCAGCTAGGGAAGTTTTGAGAGTCAGGGATGAACAACATATACCATTCCTAGAACTCCTGTTACAGGTGAGTAACCTGTATTTAGGACATGGATATGTTGTTCATCCACACTTATTGGCAGACTCCTAGCAGTTCTCCGGGAGGAGGGAGGCAAGGCGCACACCCCTACTTAGGTAGAAAGACTGGAGAACCGAGGCCCCGACCAGCACCCCGGCGCGACCCAAGGTCGATGTGGAAGGGGAACGGTAAAGCCTGCTTCCGGGCAGAAGCCCTGCGGATATCCTGGACCGAGTATCCTCGAAGCAGCCACCGATGCAGCGGAAGGACGGGTAAAAAAGAGCGCTTATCCCTCTGGGAGGCTCCATGCCCGCCCGCCTATAGTGGAGACCTATGCAGGGGTGACCCGCCCGCTTGTCGTCCACTGGGCTGCAAATCTGCCAGATGCGGCTTCAGCGAAGATGATGAACAGCTGGCGAACCTCTCCCGAACTTTAGCTTTACGCTCCCTAGGTAGGTGAGCATTAAACCGGTTCCTATGAAACCTGTATATGGCCTCCGAGGTGTGAATGGGGATAAACCCCGGCAGAGGCAATTGCCCCGTAGGGAAGACTCCGCCACCGCCTTCGGAAGGACTTTGGGTGGGGCGCAGGACAACCTATTCCCTGTGGAAGACCGGATAGGGAGGTTAAAGGAGTGCCTGAAACTCTCCCCACCTTCTGGATGGCAGAGTGGCCCTAAGAAGGTGTTCTTCCACAACAGGTGGGGGAAACTCGCACCTGTGCAAAAGGTTCGGATGGCTTGCTCACGAGCTAAGCCCATACCAGCAAGGATCCCACAGAAACGGGGATACTCTCCCCAAAAGGGGAGGCGTGATCGAGGCTTAGAAGTGCCAGACCACCTTCTCCGCACCACCAACTGCCTCCCGGCCCGCGCCCGGAAGAGAGGAGTGACCCGCAGAAGCACCTAGGGGGTCGTCGGCCGAAGCCCTGGTTTAAGGATGGACCGCAGATGGTCCGGAATGCTCGCCCAGGGACGGGGGAGGGCACAGCCCTATCCCATCATCAAAAAGGGAGAACTTCTCCCAGAGAACGAGCATCTTGGCCGATCTCTTAGCAGGACGCTTCGTAGGTCGAGGACCTTGCCGAAAGACCCTAGGCCTGGCCCCTAGCAGCACAGGGGTCGGCCTACAGGTGCAGGGATTGAAGGTCCAGATGGATAACCTTCCCCTGAAAAGGAAAGACAGGACCGGGCGGACTAGAGGCCGCCTCGGGAGCCTGGGGCTGAGACTGAGGAGAGCTGGATACCAGAACTGGCAATCCAGTCTGGGGCTACCCGCATCACCTGCGCCTAAGTCCTCCTCACCTTGCCCGTAGGTCAAGGGAAATGGGGGAGAGGCACGGAGGGGCCCGGGGTCCGAGGCCCCGATGGCATCTCCTGCAGTAGACCTTGCTGAGGGGCAGGCAAAAAAACAGTCTCGACCTCGTATTCTCCCCGGAGAGAAGAGGGAGAAGATCCTGTGCTACCCCCGGCAGGGGAGACCACTCATGAGGCGCAGCCTATGCCCGGCTTAGGGCAGCAGTCAGGGAATTGGGGCTCCTGCCATCAAATGGCTGGGAACCCTCGACTGCGCAACAACCCAATGCGGAGAACCTCTTTGCACCGACAAGGGGATCGACCAAACCTGGCGGAGTAGGTAGCACATGGTCGTGGTGTTGTCCTACTTGGACTTAGACCTCTAGACCCCGTGCATACAAAAGCAGCGGTGCAGGCTAAGCGGATTTGCCCAGCTCCAGCGAGCAGGAAGGACATCGACTGCAGAAGAGGACCAGAGGCGAAGCACTCTGTATTCCCAAGATGGGCACCCCACCCATCCGAGAAGCATCGGTCGGAGAAGACCGCCAACTCAGGGCGAAGGAATAGGATGTTCTCCTGCCGAAGTTGGAACAGTCCAAGGGAGCGTTCTCTTAACTCCTGGGCTGCTAGTCACGAACTGGTCCAAGGGACACAGCGCTGTGACCTCTGGCTGGCCCCTCCCACTAAGGGAAGGCCACCATGAGGCCAGGAGGAGCAGGAGGTCCTAGCAGGACATAATTACCCGGCCAACCCGACCGGCAAAGGAGGAAGAACCTCAGCCCTGTCCGCCCGGAGCCGAGCTCGGACTCAAGAGTCGAGCTTAGTCCCGAAGAAGCTTCATCGCTAAGGTACGAGTTCTCACTTGGCTCCTGAAACGGGAGACCAGTCTGCCTTCCGGGTTGGGTTACATCCGGACCCTTCAGTGCCGCAGAGACTGCTGAGCAAAGAATGGCCTGGCTAGGAACTCGTAAGGAGATCCCCCGCAAGAAGGGGTGGAGCCTCCCAAGAAACGGACGGAACGAGGAGTAGGTACATCCTAGAGACCCAGGAAACAGCTACACGCCACGTTCTGAGGATGGGATATCTGAAGTAGAGAGACCATCCAGGCGTGCGGGAGAATGGGCGTGAGCCCCCGTCCGTTTGAGGCTAGGAATACCTGGACACGAACCCAGGGTTGAATGGGGGGGGGTCCGCAGCCTTCCTGATCACCTCTAACTAGAGGGCCAGGCATGTCGGTTCAACCGACACAGAGGCAGTGGACCCAAGATCCCCATGGGGCAACGGCTCAAAAGGAAACCGCTCGCAACCTGCGACAGGATCCACCCTTAAATACCTCCAGAACGAGGTGCGGAGCCGTCCCCCCATGGGGAAACCCGGGCTGGGACGACGGGGCCGGGGCAGTGCCCCTTGGCCCATCACTGAGCAGGCTTAGAGGGGGAAGGAGCCGAGGAGCCTCTCGGTTTCCTGCCTCCCTGTTTCCTTTTTGAGGAAGACGCTGGAATGGCAACAAGCCGCCCAGCGCATGCCTGCTGGCCCTTATGTTGGCCGGTGAGCCCCAGGGCTCATGGGGCAAAGGGCTTACGCAAAGGCTGACGGCTGCCCTGACCCTCTGGGCGAGAGTGACCGAGTCCGGAGTGGCATCGGACTTCTCGGGCCCATGGATACACTACAGGTCAAAAGTTTTAGAACACCCCCATTTTTCCAGTTTTTATTGAAATTTAAGCAATTCAAGTCCAGTGAATAACCTGAAATGGTACAAAGGTAAGCGGGTAAACTGCTAGAGGTTAAAAAAAAAGTTTAGGTTAGCAAAAACTGCTGTAGAGAAATTGCAAAGAAAGCCAAGGTGTCAGTGAGTACAGTTTTCTACACCATCAAAAGGCACTTGGAAACTGGAGGAAACTCTGACAGGAAGAGGTCTGGCAGACCCAAAGGCACAACGGAAGCAGAAGACAAGTTTCTGAGAGTCAACAGCTTGCGTCGTGATAGGCGGCTCACAGGACAACAGCACAGAGTGAATGGCACCCTGAACCAAAAGGGCTACCACAGCATTTTGCAGCACCATGCAATACCCTCTGGTCTACGCCTAGTTGGTCAGGGGTTCATCCTACAGCAAGATAATGACCCAAAACATACCTCCAGGCTATGTCAGAACTACCTTCGAGGAAAACAACAAGACAGTAGGCTTCAAATCATGGAATGGCCAGCACAGTCTCCAGACTTAAACCCCATCGAGTTGGTTTGGGATGAACTGGACAGAAGGGTGAAAGCAAAGCAACCTACAAGTGCAACACATTTGTGGAACTTCTGCAACAGTGTTGGAAGAACTTCCCAACAATATTTGATGTCCATTGTAGGAAGAATGCCACGAGTGTGTTCAAGCGTTACAGTATATCTGCAAAAGGTGGCTACTTTGATGAGTCAAAATTTAGATTAAATTTTGTTAAACAAAATGATTCTATGATTTCTTTTTATCTCCAATTGTTTATTTGTTCTATGCTTTAATTTCAGAGTACATTGAGACATTAACTCAGTAAATTTCAATAAAACTGGAAAAATGGGGGTGTTCTAAACCTTTGACCGGTAGTGTATAACCCTCCCACTCCAGGGCCGAACAGGTCAGTCCCCAAGAAGGGGATGTCCGCCAACTCGTGCTGGGTTTCCAAAGAGAAGGAGGATAACCTCAGCCACGCCCTGTGGCGCATGGCCACTGCAGCCGCCACCCATCTGGCACAGAGTCGCCAGATCCAGAGCCGCCTGAGCTGCTGCTTCGCCACCGCCCTACCCTGGTCCCGCACCTGCCGAACCATGGTCCGCAGGTCGCCGAGAGATGAGGGAGGACCTCGTCCAGGGAGCCCAAAAGGGCGTGGGAGAAATGTGCCATCAGTGCAGCCGAGCTGGCCTGACAGAGGCCTAGGGAGGATGCAGCGTAAACCTTGCGCCCGATATAGTCCATCCTTCTGGACTCCTTGTCAGGGGGTCTATCCACATCCCCAGCGTTACCAAGACATTGGAAAACGTCGTCGGTGACTACCCCTTCAGCCGAGGGGTGCTCCGAGAAACCGGGCAGAGAACTGACAGGGAACCTCCGAGCCACCCTGGCCGAAGGCGCAGGGCAGGAAGTAGGCCGCCGCCATAGCTCCAAGGCTGGGCCCACGATAGCCTCAGCCACTGGGAAGGCCTCCGAGGGAGAACCCCCTCGTTCCAGAATCTCCGTAAGGGGGTAAGGTGCCCGTTTGGAGACGGGCTCGAGCTGCATCCCAGTGAATACTGAAATGAGCTGAAGCAGACCCTTCGAAGACGATGGGCTGTCGTCTACTGAATGTTCCTGGGAAGACCCCGGGTCCTCCCTGCTAGGAAACATAGCAGAGCCAGCTTCAGGCTCCGAAGAGTCTGCAAAAAGCTGCCGCAGGCCCAAGGCACTCTTTGTCCGCCTGGGGCGTGCAGGAGTAGGGGGACCGAGTGACCTGAAGAACAGGTCATGGCCAGGCCTGAACCCCGCCGAAGGCGGAGGGGCAGCAAGGGTCGGACGAGCAACTGGCCCTGGAGAGGGCTCCTCGACTGATTCGAACGGCTGCCGACCGAGCGGCGGCTGCTTGCTATCCGGAGAATGAATCGGGGTCGATTGATACCCGGACAACAACTGCTGTCGCCACATAAGTTCCTCGTAACACTGACGCCAACGGCATCGAAACCGCTCCTCATCCGAGGAGGGGGACGAGGAAGAACGGCAAAAGCACTTAACTCGGTGCCTCGACCGAGAACACCGAGATCGGCGTGAGCGGCTAGACCGAGAGGTTGACCAAGACCCAAATCCGGGGGACCGAAGGGCGGGCCTGGGAAGGAGCGGGACGCACCCGCTCCTCCCTCGGCTTGGAAGAAAGGACCGAGGGCTGTCGACCCGAAGGGGAGCACAGAGCCTCAGCCTCCGCCGAAGGCAGAGGGATGGCGGCACCAGAAGACCCCCCAAAGACAGGTCGAGAGACTCGACAATGTCGACGGGGACCTGGCCAGCTGACCTGACGGGATACCGTGGAGGCCAGTGGCGGTTGAATCTCGGATCAAGTCGAAAGGCCGCCAATGAGGGAGGGGGAGAGTTCCCGCCCCACCGACGAAGAGACCCCGCTCTGCGTGCCCTTTAGCCTTAGGCCGAGCCGGCAGGGTTTCCAGGGTCCCTCTCCTTGAGGAGAGGGAATGACAAGGTCCTTGAACGAAGCTGCATGAGATGAACCGCAACCGGGGGACCGCCACTTCCCTGGCAGGATCAAACTGCAGAGAAACAGTCGAAGCGGACACCCGCCGGTCCGAGGGACTCTCCGGAGCGGAAAAAACTACCGGATGTCCGAGCCCCGAACGGGCTGCGCGGTCCTCCAGAGAGGTGACCGAAAGGGCAGAACAGAAATTGCAAACCTGAGGATCGTGATCCAAGTCCAGGCAATAAACGCACGTGGAATGCGAGTCCCTCCTGAAGGAACTAACCGTGCACCTCTCGGGGCCGGAAAAAGCCATCACCGTAGCAAAGAAGAAAAGATCGAAGATTCAGAAAGGACACTTCCAATGAATTTGAAGACCGAAATTTTCAGGAACCAGTCAAAAACGCAGAGCGCTAAGGAAGGAACCTGAGCTTCCAAGCAGTAAGGAAGATCTGACGTCATGGGGCGCAGCCAAGAGTTTTACCACCCGGGTGGGTGGGAGGAGCCAGCTTGAAGACCTTCCGGCAAGATTTAAAGCGGCAAGAGACCTGCCAATAAGTGTGGATGAACAACATATCCATGTCCCTAGAACTGTGACTTTTTGAGGTTCAGCAGGACTCCTATGGACTTGAGGAAGTCTGAGGCCATGGCCACAGTCTCCAGTCTCTTGCCTGGAGGGGCTTGATGGAAGCCACTCATCCAGATATGGGAACACCTGGATTCCGATATTCCTTAGATGTGCCGCGAGAACTGCACAGCACTCTAAAAACTTGAGGCGCCGAGAATAGCCGACAGGACTCCGAACTGATAGTGTTGACCCAACGTCACGAACCTTAGGTGTTTGTGGTGATTTGGGTGTACGAGAATGTGCTGGTAGGCATCGGGCATGTCCAGGGAGGCTAGCCAATCGTGTTGATGAATCAAAGGTAGCAGGGTACCGAGTGATATCATCTTGAACTTTTTCTTGTGCAGACATTTGTTTAACTTTCTGAGATCCAGAATAGGGCACATGCCGCCAGTTTTCTTTGGAACCACAAAGTAATGGGAGTAGAAACCTGTGTTTCATTGATCTAGCGGAACTACTTCTACTGCCCTGTTGTTCAGAAGGCCTTGTACCTCGGAAGCAAGAAGGTCTGACTAAACCGCAGACAGCCTGGGCTGTCGTTTAGGAGGATGATCAGGAGGGGGTTCCGACACATTGAGAGTACCCCTTGCAGATTATCCTAAGGACCCATTTGTCTGATGTTATAGATTTCCACTGGTCGTAGAACTGAGTCAGCCGTCCTCCCACTGTCGAGAAAGAGTCCCCCTCGGGCAGCTGAGGTGGGACCTGGGCCGGAAACTTAGAAGGTGGCACTGGGCGCTTTTGGGCCTTGTGCCTTCTGCTGCATTTTCTTTTGCAGCTGAGGGGTTTGGTTTCTGTTGAGGCCTCCTCTACCTCTGCCACGAAAGGACTGAGGGTTGTGAAACTGACGCTTGTTCCCACCTCATCGAGAGGGAGTGGGTGGAGGTCTAGCTGTCTTAATGGCACACCTAGTCTTCTGTGTGGCCTCTAATGCTTGTTGCACCTGAGGCCCAAACAGATACATACCGTCAAAAGGTAAGGCCATGACTTTCTGCTGGGCGTCATTCGTAAAGCCTGAAGTACGACGCCAGGAATGGTGACGGGTGCAAATGCCAGCCACCGCCGCCTGGGAAGCAGTATCGAAAGCGTCCATTGTAGCTTTACTTTGTCAATTATTGGACTGGATACCTCTAGTTATGGTCTGTAGTAGCTCGAGTTAACCTCCGACTCGGGCAGAGCTTCTACCGTTGCTTTGAGTGAATGCCAAAGAACATACTCATATTGAGAAAAATAGCCCTGGTATCTGGCAAAGCGCATGCCCAGGGTTGAGGCAGCAAAGACTCTCTTATCTAAGGTGTCTATCTTGCGAGAGTCTTAGTTCATAGGATGGGCTGTAGATTCCTGAGGGAGGACAGCCATATCTTTCTCTGCCAGGACCATTATGGCATCAGCAAAGGCTTGTGAGGCCAAGATGGGGCGATCCTTGGGAGGGGCATATTTCCTATCTATGGACTTGGCCACAGAAGGAATAAGAGCCAGATTCTTCCACACCATCTGGGAAAGAGTCTCGAAAGAGGGCTGTACCGGAGAGATTAAATCCATAGGGATCTCCGGAACATGTAGATACTAGAGGCGCAGAAGCTTCCCAGGATCGATTTCTGTGGTCTTGGGAGAAAGAGAGAATTTAAATTCTTGAGCAGAGACATAAAGCAAAGGTCTTCAACAACAGGCTCTGCAGGAGGATTGATCCCTGCTTCCAGGGTAGAACTGGCATCACCATCACCATCACCATCATCATCACCAAGCTGAAGATCTGGATCAGGCTCAAAATCATTTCCCGACAGTCTGGGGGAGATTGTATAGATAAGAACGGAATGAAAACGAGGAGGAAAAAAAGAAGGAGAAAGAATCGTAGTTGAAAACCTCTGGAAACTAGATGGCGCCGTAGACATCCTCGGTGCCTAAGAGAACGGCACCAACACAGAAAACAGCATCACACCTGGTGCCGACAGGGAGCGCAACACCACATACGGTGCCGATGCCAGCCCCAGCATTAAAGAGGGCGCCGATGGGTAGCATGGCACCGCATACACGGCGCCCATACCTACCCCGAAGATGGTGCAGATAGGGTGTGCAGCGCTGACACCACCCACAGCACTGAAAAGGACCTTGGCGCTGGAGTCGACGGCACTGTTGCAGAAGTCTGAGAACTGCGATTTGAAGTTAGAGGATGAAAAATGTCAGGAGATAAAGGTATTGGTGTGGACCCCTGCGCCACAGTCATGTAAGGGGGATAGACACCGGAGCGTGGAGTCAACGGCACCAAAGAAGGCGCCGTGCGACTAGAAAGTCCTAACCACCCTGCCTGCTGATCCGAAACTGAAAGGCCCCAGCAACGGACTGGCTGGTTCGGCAGTTGGGACAACCTCCGAGCCCACTGCTCCATAAGAGCGGCCCAATAGTGAAACTGCTCATCGGAAGCCCCTCCAATAGGCAGAGAAGAGCTCTGGTGTCGAAGAGGTCAGCTACCAGAGACAGAAACTGGTGACTCAGAAAGAAGCGGAGACCGGCTCCTGACCCTAACAACCAACCGTCTACACACAGACGTATTACAGAGCGACCTCTAATGATGCCGTTTCTTCTTCGACCAGTGGGCCAAAGAAGAACTCTAGGTCGAATGGTGCCGTTTCTTCTTATGCTTCCGAGGTGACCGCCCATCTCCCCCGTCAGACCGCCCCTCCGGAGAGGATGGTGGACAGACCCGGCCCGGCTGACTGAACAGCTTTCATACGAAGACTCCCAACCGTCACCTGCCCCACTCATGGTCGACTCTGTCAATGGAGGGCTGAAAAACAGGTTACTCGCCTGTAACAGTAGTTCTAGGAGTGGTACATGTTGTTCATCCACACTGTTTAGCATGTCCCTTTCCCTTTACTATTAGCCAGAAGTCTTCAAGCTAGCTCCTCCCACCCAACCGGGTGGTATATAACTTGGCTCCGGCCCATGACGCAGATCTTAGCCCGCTGGAAGCCAGATTGTGTGCGTCCGCAGCAAGGGAGGTCAGGTGAGTCCGTGTGGAAGAACAACATATACCACTCCTAGAACTACTGTTACAGATGAGTAACCTGGTTTTCTAGGATTGTGGATATGTTGTTCATCCACACTGTTTGGCAGACTCATAGCAGTTCTCCGGGAGGAGGGAGGCAAGGCGCACACCACCTACTTAGGGAACAGAGATTGGAGAACCAAGGCCCCAAACCCAGCATCCCGGCATGACTCAAGGTCGATGTGGTAGTGAGTAATGAAGGTGTTTGCTGACTTCCAGGTAGCAGCCCGACAGATTTCCTGGACAGGGATGTCCCTGGAAGCAGCCACCGATGCAGCAGTATGGCGGGTAGAATGAGCTCTTATCACTCTGGGAGGCTCCTTGCCCGCCAACTGGTAGCACAGACCTATGCATGATGTAATCCATCTTGCTATGGTCTGTTTGGCTGCAGCTCTGCCAGAAGCGGCTTCAGCGTAGGTGACAAACAGCTGGCGAACCTCTCCCCGGATTTACGACATCCTCTCCTTATAATAGGAGAGAGCACGTCTCGGGTCCAAAGTATGGAGCCTGTGCTCAGCCTCCAAGGTGTAATTAGGGTAGCATACCGGCAGAGTCAACACCTGGTTAAGGCGAAATTCTGACACCACCTTCGGAAGTAATTTCGGGTGGGGGCGCAAGACAACTTTGTCTCTGTGGAAGACCAGATAAGGGGAGTCCACTAAAAGCACCTGGACCTCCCCTGTCCTTCTGGCAGACGTGATAGCCACCAAGAAGGCCGTCTTCCACAAGTGTGACAGCCCACACTTGTGCATTGGTTCGAACAGCTTGCCCATGAGCTTTGCCAGTACCAGCAGTAGATCCCACGGAGGTGGAGGTTCACGCACCGAAGGGGATACGTGATCCAGGCCTTTGAAAGAGCGCCCGACCACTGTCTCCTGCGCCAATGTTGGCTGACCGGCCCATGCCCAATAAGCAGAAATGGCTGCCAGGTGCACCCTAAGGGTCGAAGACCCCCTTTGGAGAGAGACCAAAGATGGTCAAAAATGTTAGCCACAGAACAGGATAAGGGGTCCAGACCCTTACTCTGAAACCAAATGAAAAACCTTTTCCATTTGAAGGCATAACATTTCCTGGTCAATTCCTTCCTAAATGCCTCCACCACGGTGTAGACATCTTCGGAAAGACCCAAAGCCTGGAACTCTAGCCGCTCAGGTACCAGGCTGTGAGGTGCAGGGATTGAAGGTCCGGATGGAAGACCTTCCCCTGGTTGAGAGCTATTAGGTCCGGGACATGTACAAAGCCGCTCCGGGGGCCTGCAGCTGAGGCTGAGGAGATCTGGATACCAGAACTGGCGCAGCCACTTTGGGGCTACCAGACTCACCTTCACCTTGTCCCTCCTCACCTTGAGTAACATCTTGTGGATCAAGAGAAATAATAATAATAATTTTTATTTTCGAGGCGCCTTTCAAAAACCAAGGCGTCGTACAAAATAAAATCAAACCGATCAAAATAAAACAATTTAAACCAAACCAACAACAATATACTGTTACAGACGAAGAAGAAGAATCTGCATTTATATAGCGCTTTTCTTACATCCAAAGCGCTTTACAAGCAATGCTAGACTGGTAGTGAAGTGACTGAATGTCACAGTCAACTAATCAAAATGGAGGGAAGGCGTAGAGAAGGCCTGGGGTGCACGGCCTCGAGAAGGCATCCCCCTGCAGCAAGCCCTGCTGAGGGGGGCAGGCATGATACAGCCTCAGCTTAGTGTTGTCCCTGGAGGCAAACAGGTCCACCATCGGTCTGCCCCAGTGAGAGTACAGACTGTAAGCTACCTCTGGATGGAGAAACCACTCATGGGATGTCTGGCCTATACGGCTGAGAGCATCCGCCAGCTGGTTCGAGGCTCCTGCCACATGGATAGCTAAGAGATCCACCTCCAGCCGGCTTATGAGGGGTCCAGATGCGGAACACCTCCTTGCACAGCAGAAGGGAATTCGTGCCACCCTGTTTGTTGAGACAGTTGATGGTCGTGGTATTGTCCGTCTGGACTTGAACCACTTGACCCCGGAGCCGAGGAGCGAAAGCTGACAATGCCAGTCTGACTGCTCTGAGCTCCAACAGGTTGATGTGGCATCGGGACTCCTCCAGGGTCCAGAACCTGTGGGTCCTGTTGTCCCCCATGTGGGCTCCCCAGCCCATGAGAGAGGCATCGGTCGTAAGGACGACCGTCGGCTCGGGCGAACAAACGGGATCCCTTCCTGCAACCGGTCTGGGGCGGTCCACCATTGGAGAGCGTCCCACATCTTCTGGGTTACAGTAATCAGCTGGTCAAAGTGACCATGGCGCTGAGTCCACTGGGCGGCCAGCTCCCATTGGAGGGGGCGCACGTGCAACCGGGCCCAACGGACCACTGAAGTGCACGCCGCCATGTAACCCAGAAGGTGAAGAAAGTCCCAGGTAGGGCTCAAGTGCCCAACCAGAAATGACTGGGCAAAGGAGGAAAGAACCTCTGCCCTGTCCACCGGGAGCCGAGCTCTGGCTTGACAAGAGTCTAGCTCTGCCCCGAAGAAGCCCATCGTCTGACAAGGCACGAGTTCTGACTTGACCTCGTTGATGAGGAGGCAAAGTTGGAAGCAGGTTTGGAGGGCCAGATCCCTGGACCTCTCCACCTCCTGTCAGGTGGAACCCGCTAAGAGTCAATCGTCGAGGTAGGGGTAAATTCTGACACCCCCCTCCACCACTGCAATGCATTTGAAAAAGACCTGTGGGCCAATGACAGACCGAACGGCATGGCTCGGAACTCGTACCAGGTCTCTTCAACCCTGAAGCGGAGGAACCGCTGATGGGACAGACGGATTGAGACATCAAAGAACACGTCTTACAGATCCAGTGAACAGAACCACGTTTCGCTCCAAGGATGGTATGATCTGGGATAGAGTGACCATCCGAAAGGTGCATGACCTGAGAAACTGATTTAGGTAGTGGAGATCTAGAGTGGGGCGCCAGCCCCCCATCCGCTTGGGCACCAGGAAGTACCTGGAGACAAAGCCTGGGTCTGTTGGAGGATCCACTACTGGAGCTACTGCCTCCTTGATGAGGAGCTGAGCAAAGTCGTCTCGAAGAGCCGACTGAGTATGGACGGATACTCTCTCCTCCTATGGGGTGCAGGCTCGGCTGGGAGGGTACTGCTCGAATTCCAGAGGCAGTCCCTGACCGCCCACTTCAAGAACCCATCTGTCCATGGTAATAGCGGACCAGGTGGAAAGGAAGTGACGGAGCTGGCCCCCCACGGGAAGACCCAGAGCTGGCGTGATGGAGATAGGGGTAGCAGCCCCCATCCCATCACTGAGCAGGGTTAGAGGAGGAGGAGGAAGCTCCAGGACCTGAGCCTCAGTCCCCTTTGCGGGCCTGTTGGGGTCCAAGCTTGAGCCGAGGGTGCCAAGCACGAGTCTGCTGCTGATCTCCTTGTTAGGAGAACTGGTGGCCCGCAGGGGAAGAGTGCCAAAAGGGCTTCTTTTTTCTTCTGCTGGTTCTTGCCCGAAGAATCCTGCCAGAAGTGCGTCAAAGGTGGCACTGGACTGTTCAATGCGCTGAAGGTGACCAGCCACTCCTGGGCCGAACAAGTCGATCCCGAGGAAAGGCACATTAGCTAACTTATGCTGAGCATCTGCAAGGAAGGAGGATAACACCAGCCAAGCCCTGCAGCAAGAGGCCACTGCGGCTGTCATCGAGCAGGCACAAGAATCCCCAATGTCCAGGGCCGTCTGGAGCTGCTGTTTTACAACAGCACGACCCTGGTCCCAGACTTGCTTAACCGTGGTTTGCATGTCTGCTGGCAGATGTGGGAGGACTTCATCTAATGACCCGAGAAGGGCATGAGAGAAGTGTGCCATGATGATGGCCAATCTGGCCTGACAAAGGCCCAAGGAGGAAGCTGCATTGACTTTCCGCGCCGAATGGTCCAAGAGCTTGGACTCTTATCGAGACGGTCAGTGTCGGCAGAACTGCCAGTATGCCTGAACACAGAGGTGGTCACCAGGCTCTCGGCTGAAGGGTGCTCTGTGAACCCGCAAGGGACCCATGGGCGCTGCATACCTACGGGCCATGTGGACAGACGGTGCTGGACATGAGGCAGGGTGCTGCTATAGTTCGAGTGCCAGGCCAACAATGGCCTCGGCCACAGGAAAGGCCTCCGTCGGGGTGTCCCCTCTCTTCAGGATGTCTGTGAGAGGATACTCTGCCTTTTTTTGGATGGGCTCCAGGGGCATCCCTGTGGAATCAGAGATGAGATGGAGAATCCCCTGGAAGGAGGAAGAGCCTTTCCTCCATCCCTGTGCCAACGGACAACTCATCATCCCCTGGATGTGAGTGGACTCCGGTGACATCCGAGTCCGAGGAGTCGGGATACAGCGGCTTGCCTCCCAAATCCCCTCGACCCGCCAAGGAAGGTCCGGGGTGACCGTGACCAACAGACGTCGGGGAAGCCTGGTATCTGTTTGGTCCTCTTTTGAAGGAGCCCCTCCCACAGGCTGCTTAGGCAGCGGCTCCACCATCATCGGTGGGGAGACCAGCAAAGGCCGAACCGGAGGATGGGCCAGCCCGGCGGGCGATGGAACCAAGGGCTTTGGTTCTGAAGGGATCAGTTTCGGCCTAGGAGGCGAAAGTCAAGTAATGGCCGGGGCAGGCAGCGGAGCTGGCTTCTGCTCAGTCAAAATCAGATGTTGCCACATAAGGTCCTCGTAGCACCGGAGTTTCTGTCAGAGTGTCTCCTCATCCGAGGAGGACGAGGACAACCTGTGGCATTGCCTCTTCTTGGAGCGCTTATGGCTCCTCCTTGGCCTTTCAGCAAAGGCAGGTTCTGGACCTCGACCAAGATCGGGTGGGCCGACTCGGTCGCTCGCGAGACACCAGAGGGATCGGTGAAGTCCTGGGCCGTCCGGAACTGGACTCGATGGACTTCAGCGTGGGTCTCTCATCGGGAACACCAGGACCGGAGTCCTTTCCAATGAGTCGTCGGTCATAGCTGGCGACAGAGGGTCGATTGGATCGAGAATGATCTCGACCTCATCAGCCACCTCCTCGGTCGTCTCGCCAGATGGAAGGTCCGTGAAGCCTGCGGCCGACAAAGCGATCTCGGCCGAGGTCGATATCGCATGCTCCTAAGACTGAGACCTCTCTCAGTCCCAAGAGCGCCTTCGTAGAAATGAAGAGGGCAGATTCCTTTTCTCTCTTCTGAGAGCGGGAGGAGTATGAGCCCGCAGGCGCCTCACCCTGGGTGGGGAGAGACTGGCACAACTCCTTAAAGGAACCTGTGAAGGTGGACACCAGGTTGAAAGGAACGAAGAAGCTTCGATTAGCGGAAGCACTGGCGGCTTCTTCTTCGAACGCCTTCATGTGTTCCAGCTGCTCGGCAGAGCCTGCGGCCGAGGAAACCGCCCATCTAGCCTCCTTAGACTTCACTGGAGGGTTCATTTTCTCCGGTCTCCCCAGCTTCAGGTGCGCCAAGCGGTCTTCCAGGACGTTGGGATGGAAGGCGAGGCAAAAGCTGCAAGACGAGGTGTTGTGGCAGACACCTAGGCAGTAGATGCACATGAGATTGGGATCCGTGCGCGACATCTTCTGGCCGAAAGGACACCGGCAGAATTCCAGAGAAGATTTCTCTTCCATGATCGAAGACGCACGAGTTTTAGTTTCGGGAAAACCGAGGGTCTGAAAGACAAGGCCCGCGAAATGCGTAAGCACGAGGGAGGCAACCTGTATCTTCTAGCGGAAAGGAAGATCTGAAGTCATGGGGTGGAGCCGAGGTATATACCACCCGGGTGGGTGGAAGGAGGTAGCTTGAAGACTTCCAGCTGATCTTAAAGGGAAAGGGACATGCCAAACAGTGTGGATGAACAACATATCCACGATCCTAGAAGACTCCTTTCTTGTACAAGTAAGAAATTTATTAAAATATAAATCAGTACTTTTCGTGATAAAATACAAAATAATAAAACTGAAAAATGAAAATTATGTACCTACCGTAATTATGATCTTTCTGTGTATCTTCACCATTCATCACTGCTGGGTACTCGGCTGGAGGTCAGGACCCTGCGAGAGCTTTTATTTTTGGTAGGTGGAGCCGACGCACCATCGGCGCCGCCCTCAAGGCCGGCACTGCGTGGCGCTCGTGGGTTGGCGTTACGCAGCGTCGACTCCGCCTGCCTGCCAGCTCTGAGTCGCCGGAGAGGTAAGAGGAAGGGAGTGGAGGGTGGGATAAGGAAGTCCAAGGGACAGAAAAAGGAAAAGATATATAAACTAAAAGGAGAAATAACGACAGAGGACAGAAGAGGAAGAAAAAAATCAGAAACTGAAGGGATTGGGAGGGGTCCCAATCTCTGGAAATGGAAGAGGGAGGTAGGGTGGGTAAAGAATTTAGGAGAAGAGGGGGAAGTTAAACATCCCAGACTCTGGTCCATCTCCAGATTACATAGGAACTGCAAGGAGTACCCAAAGGCTTTCTGCCAGAATTCAAGGCACAGAATGGCTGGCAAAACACTCAAGATAAGCAGAGTCGGCTATTCTGGAAGAAGAACAGGGTACAGAGAATTAACACCCTCTCAAGGAAAGATTATTGCTGAAAAAAAGGGAAAAACATTTTTTATTTTTTTTTGTAATAAATAAGGAGAAATAAGTTGGACGGAAACAAGGAGGAGGAGAGAATGGAGGGCAACTGTCAACTCTCACCCCACAGGGGTGGAGCCAAAGCACTGGAGAAGGACTGCCCCCATGCTGTCCACTCTCCCCGGAACATTATCCCCCTGTGTGCCCCTGTTTTACCCCACTCCTGAAAAGAAAGGAGAGGGGGAAGGGATGGGCACAGAGAGGGAGGGGGACCCAGAGACTGAGGCCCCAGGGGGATGGAGTGGGATTGTGATGAATGGTGAAGATACTCAGAAAGATCATAATTACGGTAGGTATGTAATTTACATAACTTATCTGTGTCAATCTTCACCATTCATCACTGTTGAGTGAGTGCCGAGTCCCCCGAAGGGGGTTTTCTTTACACCCTAAGAGACAAAGTCCCTTAGCTCTCAGTGGGTGACACACTAAGAGAGAGAGAACCTTCAGGGCCTGGAGAGGCCCGAGAGTGGGGAGAGTGAGACGGGGTCTCCCCGGAGGGAGAAGGAAGTTGCCCCAACAAGTGCCGTCTCGCTCTACAAGAGAAGAGATAGGTTCTCTGGTGAGCAGAGTTAATCACCCTACGCCGGGCCAAGGGTGACAACCGGGAAAGACACAGCCATGCCATCTGCCTAGTGCAGATCGCTGTCCCTACGACCCTGGTAGCTACCTCGCTGGCATCATAGGATGCTCTCGCTTGGTGCCTTGCTAGCTCCAGGCCACGTGCAGAGAGTGCAATGGCTCGTCTGGTTTGCTCCATATCAGGCAATGAGGCTAGGAGTTGACCTAGCCTGGACCACAATAACCTGTCACAGCCTGCATAGTAGGCCTGATGTGCAGAAATGGAAAGCAATAACCGTGCCGAGTAGAAAGTCCTCCTACCCTAGAAGTCAAAGTCCGAGGAGTCTTGATCTGAGGGCCAGTCACGGTGAAGGGCACGAAGCCCATCAGGAGTATCCAACTGTGTCAATCCGGACTGCGGATGAGGCATGGAACCTGGAGACTCCGGGGGGCGCGCAATACCTCTGGTGAGATCCCTAGGGGCAGGAACTCCAGAGAAGGGCCTCTGCCAGGAACGCAACGACGCCTCCCGAAAGGGAGCAGGCCAGGGCGGCACCACAAGGGTGGCCTCGCCGGAAATCACCTAAATCTCGTGCGCCGAGTGCTCAGGATTGCTAACAGTGGCAGGGGTGAGGTGCAAGTCCTCCAACATCCTCACGAGGAAGCGCTGATACTCAGCGAGATCAGCAGCTGAAGAGATGTGGACAGAAGGTTCCTCTCCCCCAGAAGAGGGGGATGAGGAGCTGGAGCGCACCGGCTGTTCAGAAGGCGGCTGCTCGGGGGAAGGTTTAAAAACCTGACTGTCCATCGCCCTAACGTAAGCTGGTAACCAAGCAGCCATCGCTCTGAACTGTTCCCAGGAGAGAGGCCCGCTGGGACCAAGGATGCCTGGGAGCAGAGGAGAATGTGACAGAGGAATGGGGACAGAGCCGAGAAGAGATGTCGGCTGACCTCCGCCTGGGCTAAGGAGCGGACCGGGAGCAATCGCGGAAAAAGGTGCCCCGGAAGACCCCACAGCTGACAGCTGAACAACCATTTCAGTACTGCCTTGGCTGCGCCCTTAAGAATCCCCCCTGTGAGGTGATCGGGGCCATATAGGTCCAGAAGGATGGTCCCCTACCGGAAAAGAATGGGGCTCTCTCAAAGAGACCGAGGAGGAAGAGCGAAGATCTGCACTACGGCTTCTCCCAGAGCCCGGGTGGACCCCCGAAAAAGGCCGCCCTGTAGACTCCACGCCCCTCGACCCCTTGGAGTCCAAAAGAGCCCTCCTCCTCCTCCTCGAGAGGGCCAGCCTAGGTAACTGACAGCTCTGGGCAGCACCTGAAGGAGCTATCCAGGGCACAGCACCCTCCCCCCTCCCGTAGGTGCTCTGATTGGCCCCAAAGTTGGGCGATCCAGGCACACCACAGGTGGGGGTACCACTGCTGAGGCGTCAGTGAACCCATCAAGACCGAGCTGCAGAGCAATGGTGGCCTGCACCACTGCCCGCTGGTTAGCACCTCTGACTCCAGTCTCGGTAGCCACCAACCCCACCTCAGAAGGGGTCTGACTCCGGCTTGTCGAGGATACTACTGGGCTGCCCACTCCAGTCAACCCCAAAGAGTTAGACTGTCCGCCTGATTTAGAGCCCGACTCTGCCTCTGAGGAGGTAGAGGCTGAGGCCCTGTGCCAGACCGCAGGAGGGCACCCACTACCATCTTTGCCAAAGGGGGTGCCAGAGACCAAAGCCATGCCCGAGCCGGTGCCCGTGCCCCCTACAGCACCGCGAGCGGAATCCACAGGGGGCACGGCTCCAGCCCGAACCGGAGCGCCAGAGTCGGGACCAGCCACGGCGCAATCCGGCCCCACGGTGCCGCGAGCGGCACCGAAGATGAAGACGGTGCCGATGACAGCCCTGACAGCACCATCGGCACTGAGGATGGTGCCACGAACGGCACCGAGGGCAGAGGCGGCACCGACGGTACCATCGGCGCCAAGGATGGCGCCGCAAACGGTGCCGAGGGCAGAGGCAGCACCAGAGGCAGAATCAGATGGCCCAACGGCGCAGAGTCCCACGGACACGGCGCCGTGCTCAATCTTGGTGCCGAGGAGAGACACAGACAAAGACGGCGCCATAGCAGCTCCCACAGTGCCACTAGCAGTATCGGCACCGCGAACGGCTCTGACAGAAGCCACTGCGCCGCCCGACAAGTCGGCGCCGACGACTGCTCCGTCAGGACCCATGGCACCGCGAACAGCTCAGTCAGGGCCCACAGCGCTGTGAATGGCGCAGAGGCCCACAATGGTGCCGACCGACAGCGTCGAGGACGGCGCCGACCCAGGCCTTGCGAACTGCAGGTCTGTCACCAGAGGAGCCTTCACCCCCGAAGGGGCGATTGCCGTCGACGCCTCCGCCTGCCCGGAAGGAGCGGATGGGCCTCCTCGCCCACGGAAGGAGCCTCAGCAATGGCTAGGCTACTAGTAGCCAAGGCTCTCTCCTCCTCAGTCCATGTAGAACCGGGAGGGGACCGGATGAAAGGCCGAGAGAGCGTGAGCCGCGGCGAGTACGTCGGCGGAGCTATCCACTTTCCACAGCGCTGCTCTCGATGACCGGTGGTCCATCGGAAACAGGCGTCAGATGAATCCATGTCGTGAAGCGGCCAAGACACGAAAACAACGGTCGTGGGTTGGTCGGTAACTGAATATTTTCAGCTGCATGGGCACTGTCGCATGGGGGCCGACCCGTCCTGGAAGTTTTCTTGCCCTCTGACTGAGACATGACCTACAAGGAAAAAAAACCCCACCAAAAACAGACTCGACGTCGCAGAAATATAGAAAAATGGAAAGATCTTACCGGGCGACGTCGAGTATGGCAAAACAGAACCGGCAGGAGGAACCGACAGACTTCGGCACCGAAGGATTGAAATCACGGAGTCGAGAAACTGCGGAACAGGCCTCAAGTTTTTCTTCTCAGCATCCCACGAGGTGACCTCTACGGTGGGAGATGAACTGGCAGGCAGGTGGAGTCGACGTAGCCTAATGGCCAACCCGCGAGCGCCACACAGTGCGTCGACCTCGAGGGCCTACCTAAAAAAAAAAAAAAAAGCTCCCGCGGGGTCCTGACCTCCAGCCAAGTACCCAACAGTGATGAATGGTGAAGACTGACACAGATAAGATCTAAGCTGCTAGTTTGAAGTTTGACTCCTGGCGGGCAAGTGTCATCATCACTGAAGCGCACTCGACAGCGGGGAAAAAGGAACTGAGGTGGTTGGATGGTCGACGCTAAGATAGTCTATACCGCATGAGCCTGGCTCATGGTGCTGCTTCCTTCTGACTCCATCTCGGCGCCGGCCCTCAAGAAAAAAGTTGGATCCCGCTGGGTCCTAGCACCTCCGGCATACTCCCATCAGTGTGAATGAGTGGTGGAGGCTTTATATCCAGGAAGATATGTCACTTGTTCCCAATCTTGCCTAACCTACCTCTCCACTTGGCACTTTACGAATTCGACTATACCTATATACACCTTACCAAAGCTACCCCCACTACCAGCTCCTTATTTTATGTATTAGGTTTCTGCCTGTGTTGCTCCCTTGTTTCCCCACCCTTGTTACTAAACTGCCGATTGCTATTGCCAAATATTCCACCCCCCCAAACGTATGTAACTTTTTGTCTTTTGCACCGTAAATGTATTACTATTTCATACTCTATGTACTCCTTCCCCCAGGTCGCACCGGGAGACAAGCAACTTGTTGCTCAGTGTGCCTTCCTGGTGAAACATTTCAATAAATAAATAGGCAATTCAATTACATCATTATGCCTGGCAGAAGGAATATTTCATCAGAAAATCTGATAGTCTTTTTTATATAAATAACATTATTTTTTTCTAACACAAAAAAGTAGTCCATTTTATAAGCGCAATAAGACACTCCAGGGTGTGCATGGAACATTTTACCGCACGGCCAGTGGCTAAAGTTACTCGGCCTGCGGCCTCATGCCTAATTACGCCCCTGGCCATGCAGTATATGGGCCATGTCGTGTCTTACTGCTTACATAAAACAAACTTTTGTATAAATACAAATGATAAAATAGCAAGAACATATTTCTTACCATAGAAGAACACAAATGCACAGAAATAAAAATCAGCTTATAGCCTAATAGTTATACTTAAAGTAAGTTAAAAGAAATTAAAAAAACGATAAAGGGAGGGAAGCACAATGAAAGAACAAGTAGGGAGGACTTATTAGAGGGCAATGGTTTAAAAACTAGAAAAATTTAAATATAATGAACTCTAAAGCATAACAATACCAGAACTGTATAACATTACATAATCAGAATCTCTCTTTTTTAGAAAAGGTCTCAAGTTAAAACCGGAGTTCAGACCTGGATACTGTTGTGCTTTTAACTTTAAAATCCAAAATGCTTCACGCTGTGGAACAAGATAATTAAAATTCCCTCCCCAAGGAGCTGGACAAACTTTATCCATTGTTTTAAATTTAAAAATATGTCTTTCCCTTCTATTGGCCTTTATATGTGTGGCTGTTGCATAAGTAATATCATCTCTTTCAATTGCATAAACGTGCTCCCCAACTCTGACTTTAAAACCATGTGTCTTGCCCACACAGAAAGCTTTGCAACTGCATTCAGCTAAGTGTATATAACACCACTGGTATCAAAAGTTATGCATTGTTTTTTTTTGGCTGTGGAGCCCGAGTAAGATCGTGGCTCAGAACTAAAGCTCGAGGTTTTAACTGGTTACTGCCGAATATACTCACGTATAAGCAGAGTTTTTTTAACCCTTTTTTCGGTCCGATTTATGGTACCTCGGCTTATACGCGGGTCAGTCTATGAATCAATTCTGTTCACCCGTGGTAGCCTCAAAAGTGAAGCAGGAAAAAAAGGCAAAGCTCAAGGAGACGATTAAGAGAAAATGGTAGGGTTAGACTAGCAATGGCAGTGGTGGTGGAGAATATGGCACCAGAAGACTACAGGGCTCTTGGTAGCGGGTTATTATGCCTCCTGCTCAGGGACACACTAGTGTCTGCCACTTCCTACTCCCCGGAGACGGTCAGTGCACAATGGGCGGAGGAACGAGAATAGCTTTCTGCACTGTTTTTTTGCAGGGCGTCTTCTTTTTTAAGGGCAGATGGAGTCTTTTTTAAGGGGAGAGGACTGCTGACACAGCTCAGGAGCTAACTAGCATTATGCCCCCCAAAAGGCCCAAGTGGAATCAAAGTGCTAACCGCCAACAACAGGTAAGCGGTTACTCTGGTACTATGGTGTTTACCTCCCCCACACTCCATGCGCCTCATGCTCATTCTCAGGGATGTATTCAGTAAGCTTTCACACCTTCAGGGGAGACCGGAGCGGATGATCCTGGTATTCAGGGATTGGGAGAGGGCTCAGAGTGAGGCACTCATTAACCTAAAATAAAGGGATCTGCTTATACATGGGTCACTGATGTTTTACAAAACTGTCTCTTGGGTTTTTTTTGGGGGTCGGCTTATATGTGGATCGGCTAATACGCGAGTATATACAGTATATAAAATGAAAGTTTTTCCATCGCTTTTTGCAGATCTAAAGAGCTAAGTAGGCATTGGAATATAGGTTGAACCAGAATGGGGAACCCAAAAAAGGATAAGATGCCACACAATGCTATAAAAAGTAAAAAAAATATCTCTGGACCCCCTGCCACAAGATCAGCGTAGGGACGCTTGGAATCCCTGATGGAGGAAGAGGGTGCAGAAACATTACAAAGCACTGGGTCAAAACTGAACACACATTACATTGTTGGTCACTTTATCAGAAAAATTTGACAATCTTGGTACTAGAATTACCACCTTGGAATCTGATATGATTTTGCTGCAAACCACTTCCAAAGAGACTGAAAAACAAGCCCCGGACGCCATGGGAGCTACGAGCTCCCTGGTAAAAGAGAATACCCACCCGTGGTCACAAACTGAGTCCCTGGAGAACCAGGCCAGATCGACAAACCTTTGGATAATAGGTATGCCAGAAAGAAGTAAAGGGGATCACTTATCGTTGTTTATTAAAGAATGGCTGGGGCAACAACTGGATCAGCCCCAATTGGAGCAAGATATCCCCATACAGAAAGCATATCGTGTGGCCTATAGAGGACGACAAGACAACCCTGAAGCCCCCAGGGCAACTGTCGTGGTTCTGGATGGAGTGGGTACTAGGGACCGCATACTGGCATTGGCACAAAGGCCCGCCGCAGCTTGGGCGGCCACCCCTTCCATAGCCACTACTCCATGACGGACAACAAATCTGCCTTTTCCCTGATTTAAGTTATGCTACACGCCAAAAGCCAAAATACTTCGATGGGGTGTGAGTGATTCTGAGGGAAGCAGATATAACACATGGCCTGGTATTTCCTGTCCAGTTAAGAATTCTACATCAGGGCTGGGTATTTCTTTTCAGTGAACCCACTGAAGCACAGAAGTGGACCCAACGATTCGTACCAATTTCCCAATGAGAAGCTCCATCCAAAACAGAATTAGAGGATGAGGATCTCCTGAACACCTGAAAAAAAAAAACGGACTTTGAGCCAGGTTTAGATTCATGTCCTTTCTTGATCTAGCAGATCTATCCCTCTTGCTGAGATTCAACCCCCCTTTCTTTCTCTAAATAAGTTGCTACTAGTTATGGGGACTTAAGAATTGTTTATTTTCTTAAAAACTATGCCAGGAGTCTCAAACAAGGGTTGGGGGAACTGAAAGTACTGAGTTTACAATGTTTTCCCAACATGTCTTTAATGGACTGCAGAGAAAAGGTAGTACTGCAGTAGTCTGGCTTAGTTCTAAATTCTTTTTATAAAAACAGGTTAATTCTGTTATGGCTCTTTTATGTTATTTCTCATTGATGTGGAAGAGATTTCTGTCTTTTTTGAGCTGAAGTTAAATTAGGGAGAGAAACCTTTGGTAGGTTATTTAAATGGGAACGTGCATGGGAATACTTGTTTTCCTCTAAGGAAATAGAGGGTGGACAATTATAATCATTTAATATTCCATGCTGTTCATGGGCTTGTTCAACATAGCAATTTCTGTAAACTTGAATGTTATAAAATGTTGAGATTCCCCCCATTATGTATCTTAAAGAGGCAGTACGATTTGTTTACATTCGTATGTATTAAGAGGGATGGTGCCTTCAATGTTTTTTCTATTAATAACCCTGTATGTACTGCTTCAGGAATCAAACTATGTTTTATTAATAAAACAATAAACAAAGTTTAAAAAAAAAAGTTATGCATTGTCCAATTTCAAAAATCTTCTACTGGCTCTAGGAAATTTGTTAGTGTTTTCGATGTCCTTACAATATATTCACTTCCT
Source organism: Neoceratodus forsteri (assembly GCA_016271365.2). Taxonomy (NCBI): domain Eukaryota; kingdom Metazoa; phylum Chordata; order Ceratodontiformes; family Ceratodontidae; genus Neoceratodus; species Neoceratodus forsteri. Next base: position 1,148,319,939 of record CM057453.1, read on the forward strand.
ACAGGTATGGCACACTTTCCCCCTTATACTTAGCCAAGTAGTATTTCTAGGTTCCGTATAATGGCTATGTACAAATTTGTTTTTAATAGTGGGTGCCCTGCATTATGCCATATGTGGAGATAATGATGCCAGATGTTATCAGCCCTGGATAACTAGTAAGGATGTGCCAGTGTTCATTAATGTTTTGTAAGTACACATCACGTGCAGAAAAATCAGTAACAAAGTTAAATGTGTTGTTAACCGTTTCTCTAGGTTCTTTATCCTGTAACAAGGTACTGCAATCTTGGTTAGTTCCGAACTCTCTAGCTTGGGCTATGGATTCTTCATTATAATCCCTATCTCAATCTGTAACACAGGGTCCCAGCTTCTTTGGTAAATAGGTCATCTGAGCCAATTTCTTCTTGCCTTCAGGAATCATCCTTTAGGTATATTCCATTTGGTGTGGGTGGGGTGACAGCTCGTGGCTAGTAAAATAGTATTGCCATTGATCTCTTTTCTTTAAAGTTCTGTACAAATGTTACCATTTTGTTGTTTATGTAATGTTAGATCCAAAAAATTAACTTTATGTCAGCAATGTAGGATGAACCGAAGATGTTCATTTGTGCTATGCATGTAAGTTACAAATTCTTGCAATTCGAGTGAACTACCCCTCCACACCGATATTACATTATTATTTTTTTTTTTTTTTGTTTTATCCTCCTGTGGCCACCTTAAGCTGCCCCAGATTCGCATCCCTACTGTTGGGGATCGGCTGCCCGATCCATCTCGGCAGGACCGCTGGCACCCAAGCCAACCCCTGCGGCTTATCCCCTGCAGCGGGGTGGCAGGAGCCCCCTAACTCCTCACCCCAATGGATCCAGTTCGAACACTCGCAGATGGCCATCAAGCGGCGGTTGGTGCCACTTTTTTTCCTTGTTCTGCTCAGAGTCGGGCGTGCAATGTAGCGGGCGTGGCCTGCGATCCTATGTGTCCCCATCAGGCGTCTGCCCCAGTGAACGGCGTGCGTCCCAGACCCCCAGCCTCCGCCAGGGGGCAGTCGGACACCGACCGTTGTGATCCCCCCCATTCCCGCAGAGGAAGAGCTGTCCTCCGGACGCTCGATCCCTCTCCTCCCCTGCCAGCCCCTGGTGACCTGTGCTCACTCCCGAACCCAGGTGCCGGTGTGGCGTCCAGCGCCTCAGTGCCACCGGGCCGGCCTACGATATTACATTATTGATAAAACAACAGTATAGGGCAATTTTGTCAAAAAAGGGATTGGTATCTGCATTAAAAATAACATTTTCTTCCCACTGCCTGACATATATATTGGTTATAGAGGGGGCAAGTGTGGCCCCCATGGCTGCCCCTTTCACCTGTAAAAACAATAGTCTCTCAACTTCCGATAAATAATCACTACGATTCATGACAAGCACACTGCCCCCTTAATGTGCCTCTTATGATGATATCTCTGTTCTGTTGAAGGCTTTCAATGGCTTTTCTCTCATCAGTACTTAAGTTGTCATAGGGCAGTGTGGGGAGGTTCTCAAACAAAGAATTCAGGTCCTTTTCTACTAGATTTTTTAAAGTCATAATTGCAGGGCTATAGGCTGGACAAAACATAGATTAGGGACGAAATTCATTAAGATTCCCATCTGATGTTCCCACTTGTGTGTTTTCACTTCTTTTGTTGAAAAACAATTTAACACTTAGATTCCTGCACATTAATTGTAAATTGATGAGTTTTTTCAGAATCAATTTTATTAGTGGGAGCAAAGTCTAAGCCCTTGCACTTTGCTCTCACTAATAAGATTGATTCTGAGAAAAAGAAACCTCATTGATTTACAATTAATGTGCAGGAATCGAAGTGTTAAGTCATTTTTCAACAAAAGAAGTGAAAACACAGAATTGGGATCATCAGATGAGAATTTGATTTCAAATATATTTTAGCTATCTGGAGCCAGCCATGTAGCGTGGAGGGCTGAAGCGCTGGATGCCACACCTCGCGTCACACCGGCAACCTGGGTTCAGGAACGGATTCAGGCACTGGGGGTCCGCAGGGGAGGGAGAGGATCAAGCGTCCAGAGGACTGCTCTCCTCTCCCGGGCAGGGTGTGGGGGATTTGCTCGGTGCCTTAGTGACCTCCGATGGAGACTGAGAGCACTACAGGTACCGACGAGGTACAGGGGTGGAGCGGCGCCGGATGTCAGCAGCGTGCCACAGCAGACGCCATTGCACATCCGTGCTCCAGGGGGAACTCAAGCCAGAAAAGCCGTGACACTGGGATAGGCGACGGCTACCTCCAGTGCCCCGGTGCCACACACCCAATACTGGGCTCGTCTCTCCATTTCTTCCACTCCTCCATCCTGCCTCAGCCAACACACTGGATTTCAGATACAGCGCCTGGAGTGGAAGGTGGCCCTGCTTCGGGGGCTCAGAGCCACGGGGTCCGTTGGTCCGAGGTAGGTGGGAGTGTCTGTCTCTGATTCTGGAGGGTGGGCTTCAGGTGGGTGGTAGAGCGGCTGTGGTGTGTGGGGTCATTCTGAGAATGTTACCAGGCAGCCAGAGATAAAAGAGAGTTGACAAAAAATACATATATTTTAGCTAAAACAAGGGACTTATTGACCACGGAAACACCCATGAGGGAACTGCAACAGCGGGAAGAGCATGATCATTCCCAGTCCCATAACCAACAGCGGGATGTCTTAGAAGACTTCTCGCTGCAGGAAGGGCCCTCCCAGAGGATCTGGAGGGATTTGCACATCGCCCGGAATATCCCCGTGAAGGACATCCCAACACTGGCCCCTGCCAGAAGCAGAGCTGATGCTGACAAGGCTCCCAACGCAGCCTGGGCGGCCACCTCTTCCATGGTCACAAGTTAGGCCACAGCCAAACACTGCCTCATGGGCATCTTTCAAGCGGACTGGGGGTACCGTCATCAGCCAACCAAAGAAATGCCATGTAGCAATACTAAGGATGAAGGCAAAAACATTCTGCAACGGCCACAGGCCTCAACATCATGCGCTGCCCAGAGGCAGATGTACGATGTGTGCAGGTCCATCCTGGACATCTTTTGGTTACAATGATCGCAACGCTTAAATCCCAGACTGCACCAGGCTTCCTCTCAATCCATTAGCACAATGCAGAAACAGAGACAAAACAACGAAAGTTTGAAGACCAAATGGCAATGGTGCACTTAAAAGTAGAGGCCTAAGCCACCCAGTGGCGAGGAGGGATGAGGCATCATGCCTTACCTCCTGCCACGCCGGTGACCTGTGTTTGCCGTGCGAGCGAGTCACCAGGGAGGGAGAGGATCGAGCATCCAAGGGACAACTCTCCTCTCCTGGGGAGGGTGGGGACCATGGACCAGCATTTGCCTGACCCCTGGCAGCAGCTGGGGGTCGGCATGCCATGTCCCAGACGTTGGGGCGGAGGAGGAGGAGCAGCTGCCTGACATGCAGCGTGCGGACATGTGCGCTGCGCATCATTGGCAGCACTGCACGCTCCTCATTCCGAAAGTAAAGCGGAAAAGAACCCAGCCATGGAGAATGAAGATAGTTCCCCCGCAGCGCCAACCCAAGAGGACTCCTCCCTAGCTGTATCCATTTCGAGGTGAGTAGAGTCGCTCCCCACCACCCCTGCCACAAAGGATAAGTTGTGGGGGGATAGGAGAGGAGGTACAATGTTCGGGTGAGGGGAACGGGAAGTGGGGGGTGACAATGGCTGAGGTAGCCAGCCGGGGACCACGGGAAGAAAAAGAATAACTTTAAAAAAAAAAATTTTAAATTAAAGCAGAGGCCTACACAGCGCATGGAGTTGCAAAGGAGGAGACCTGATTCTTCCAGTGCAAAGGAAGCTCTGATGTCAGCCCGGGTGGGTGAGAGGAGCTTAGCTTGAAGACGTTCCAGCTCAACTGAAAGGGAAAGGAAGACTGCCAGAGTGTGTACAGGGCACCATATCCATGCCGCTAGAAAAGATATTTAACTGGAACCTTAGTGTTCATGGCTGGTTTGTTTTACTAAGTGAACTGTGCAGTAAAGGCGGTAAGGTAAAATTTTTTTCACTTTTTTAATAAACGTTTTTATGGTTAAAATTTGAATTATACCTGGAGTCAATCAAACTGCTTAATTTTCACTGTAGCTATATCTTGCCCCCAAAAAAAAATCACTTACCGCATGCATTTTTCCAAAACCTCTTTTACAAACTTTGGTTTGGGTTTTTCCAAGTCATCCTCAGCAAGGCAGTCTGACCTGGGACAGAGAGAATATTTTCATTCACTTAGGTAAATCTATCATAGCAAAGTTAGTTTTGAACAAGCTCCTGTTAACTTGTCTGTACTCTAAACTAAACTTCACAATAAAGAGAAACAGAATGAAGCTGAAACAGCAATTATAAAACTGGTGCTGGACGTCAAGCCTTGAGACTGGTAGTCATGTGTGCCTGACAGACCGAACTTACTCTGGTACAAAATGCTCATTAAGCTTTTGACACTTCTCACTCTGACCCATCACACAGCGTCTTCCTGCTCCAATGAAGCTACTGCTCATGTCCTCACAAGTCCTTTGCTGCATCTCATACTCTTTAGCAGACAGTTGGTTACTTCTTGGCTATTCTACCTCATTCTGAATGTTTGTCATACAGGGTTTGCTATGACTGTAGTTCACCCTGGTTGAGTCATTCTGCTTCATCTAGCCCCACTCCCTAAAGAAAAATTACTTTTCGATCCCACTTCCCTTTATCATACTACTGCTTTTGCCCAGCAAACGTCTCCATACCTCGCAACAAAATCACAAATTCTGAGAAGTCACTCATTTTACCCCTCAGAAGCCCCATCTGACAGGAAAAGGTGTCATCCCCACACTTTACGCGGTGACTTTACAGTAGAAAATCATATCAATTTGAGATACTCCATTAATAGTGTAAATCGCAGGTACCAGGCAAGGCAATTTATTTGTTCAGCACCCTATCCGAGAGGTGCAGAGAACTTCACATTAAATATACCACTTCAACATACAGTGGTACCTACACGTTGGTACTGCAGAATAACGCTGTACTTTCGGTAGCAAATCCTGGTATTCGAAGCAGCACATACAGTGCCTTCAGAAAGTATTCACCCCCCTTGGATTTTGTCATTTTGTGATGTTGCAAACTCAAATTAAAATACATTTATATGGGATTTTTTTGTCACGTATCTACACAAATTATTCTATAATGTCAAAGTGGAATGAAACTTCTGGAATTTTTTGTATATGTAATTTAAAATAAAAACCTGAAATGTCTTGATTTGATAAGTATTCACCCCCTTTGCTATGACACTCCAAATTGAGCTCAGGTGCATCCAATTTCCTTGTGGGATCACTCTAAAACTTGAATGGAGTCCACCTGTGGCTGTGGTCAGTTCAAATGGTTGACATGATTTCGGAGGAAATACACCTGTCTATATAAGGTCCCACTGTTGACAGTGCATGTCAGAGCAGAAACTCTACCATGAAGACCAAGGAGCTGTCCGTAGAACTCCGTGATAGAATTGTGAGGAGGCATAGATCTGGGGAGGGGTATAAAAACATTTCTAGGGTGTTGAAAGTTCCCAGGAACAATGTCAAGTCCATCATTAGGAAATGGAAAGATTATGGAACCACCCAGACTCTTCCTAGAGCAGGTTGTCCTCCCAAACTGAGCAACCGGGCAAGAAGGACCTTGGTCAGGAAAGTGACCAAGAACCCAATGACCACCCTGACAGAACTACAGAGTTCCATGGCTGAGATGGGAGAACCTGTCCAGAGGACAACAATCTCTGCAACACTTCACAGATGTAGCCTCTATGGGAGAGTGGCTAGACGGAAGCCACTACTGAGAAAAGTCCACAAAATAGCATGCCTGGAGTTTGCAAGAAGGCACGTGGCAGACTCTCAGACCATGTGGCAAAAGATTCTCTGGTCTGATGTAACAAAAATTGAACTCTTTGGCCTGAATGCAAAGTGCTATGCCTGGCGCAAACCGAACACAGCTCAGCACCCGTGTAACACCATCCCTACCATGAAGCATGGTGGTGGCAGCATCATGTTATGGGGATGCTTTTCAGCGGCAGGGACTGGGGCACTTGTCAGGATAGAGGGAACAATGAATGGAGCCAAATACAGGTACATCCTTGAGGAGAACCTGCATCAGTCTGCAATAGACCTTGGACTGGGGCGAAGATTTACATTCCAACAGGACAACGACCCCAGGCATACAGCCAAAGCAACACTGGAATGGCTTCAGAACAAGAAGGTGAATGTCCTTGAGTGGCCCAGCCAAAGCCCAGACTTGAATCCCATTGAGAATCTGTGGAAAGACTTAAACACTGCGGTTCACTGACGCTCCTCATCCAACTTGACAGAGCTTGAGCAAATCTGCAAGGAAGAATGGGCGAAAATCCCCAAATCCAGATGTGCAAAGCTGATACAGACATACTCAAGAAGACTCAAAGCTGTAATTGCTGCTAAAGGCGCTTCTACAAAGTATTGACTCAGGGGGGTGAATACTTAAGTAAACAAGATATTTCAGTTTTTTAATGTTTCATACATTTTTGTTACACAATAAAAATATTTTTGCCACTTTAAATTGTTGAGTATGCTGTGAGAGTCAAGGGGGAAACAAATCATTTCAATGTATTAAAAATTCTGGTAGTAACACAACAAAATGTGACAAAATCCAAGGGGGGTGAATACTTTCTGAAGGCACTGTACATGTTATTCAAACACTAATGCAATACTGCACCACATTTGCGGATGCAAATAAACAGGTTACTCACCTGAAAGAGTAGTTCTAGGAGTGGTATATGATGTACATCCACACTTCTGGCAGAGTTCTTTTCCCCTTTAAGACTTGCCGGAACATCTTCAAGCTGGCTCCTCCAACCCACAAGGGTGGTAACTCCCGCTGTTCCTTCTGGCTGACGTGACAGCCACCAGGAAGGTGGTCTTCCATGACAGGTGTGACATCTCACACCTGTGCATAGGTTTGAATGGCTTGCACATGAGCTTTGCCAAAACCAGCAACAGATCCCAAGGTGGTGGTGGTTGACACACCGGAGAGGAAATGTGGTCAAGGCCTTTAAAAAAGGCACCAGACTACCTTCTCCTGCACCGATGGCATACCAGCCCATGCCCAGTATGCAGAGATGGCAGCCAGGTGCATCTAAGGCCCGACTGAGTGAGGGACCAAAGCTAACTGAGAATGCTAGCCACTGGGCAAGACAAGGGGTCAAGCCCCGTGCCCCGACAACAAATGGAGAACCTCTTCCATTTGAAGGCATAGCATTTTCAGGTCTACCCCTTCTGAGAAGCCTCGACAATGTTGAGAACATCTTCGGAGAGACTCAAAGCCTGGAACTCTAGCCGCTCAGGAACTAGGCTGACAGGTGCAGGGACTGAAGGTCTGGATGGAGCACCTTCCCCCGACTGATGGAAAGCAGGTCCAGGCGTAGAGGAAGACATCTTCAGGGAGGCCCAAAGCCTGTTACTCTAGCCAGTCAAGAAATGGAAATTATGTACTTATCGCAATTCTCGATCTTCTTGGACGCAGTCTTCACCACTCATTTACACTAATGGAATAGCGCCGGAGGCGCTAGAACCAAGCAGGAGCCAAAAATTTTCAGAAGGGTCGGCGCCGACACAGGACCACACATGCGTGGCATCTTGCGACCGAGGAGATGCAGCGTAACTAGTAAAAATAACTTATCCTAACCTTCCCGGCCTGAAAGGTCCGGATGACCCTTGCAAGAAGGGTCAACTGAGTAATATCTTCACAGTGGGACCACAAGGCCGTGAAGACCAAGAAACAAAACGAGTGTGCCAAGGGGATGGTGGGTGGGCGTGTGAATGAGTGGTGGAGACTGCATCCAAGAAGATCAAGAATTACGGTAAGTACGTAATTTCCATATCTTCCTGGACTGCAGTCTCCACCACTCATTCACACTAATGGGAGAGTATCAAGGTAAAACCAACCCACCCAGAGTAGGGTGGTAGGAGATCGGGCTCACTCAGAAAGAATGTCCAAGGACTGTCCTACTGAGAAAAGAGCTGTCTGGAAAGAAGATCCGGAACACAGTGCTTACAAATGTAGGCACTTGAGCTCCAACTCATCACTTTGCAGAAGACTGCAACAGACACAAAATGAACTCCGTCAGGAGGCCGCAACCACTCTTGAAGTGCGGTGAGAGCCCAAGCCTCTCAATTTGGTCTGAGACAAAAATGAATGGTGTCGAAGACATGCTACTAAACTAGCCTACAACATCTCACAGCAAGAAGGTGATCCAACTGAAGCAAGCTGAAACTACACAAAAAATGTTGGAGTGTAGCTCTTCGTTCTGTGAAGAAAGTCATAGAACCATTGAAGCAATCAAAGAGTGAAGGGAGCACTCCCTTGCTTCTGGAGGTAAGGCAAAAAGTTTTACTAACTGAAAGAGCCAGAGGTAAAGTCTACTGGTTCAAGGCAGACAGAGAAAGCGCAGATGGATACCCCCATACCTATCAACTGCACCACATTATGAGGAAAGTTACTCATTTTACTTCAAAAAAGCTCCCTGTTCCACATTGTGAGGACTTATTCCTCATTCAAAGTCAACATTTTAAAGCAAAAATCCATAGTAAATGATGGAAAAAATAAACTATTCAATTAATAACAGACTTTCTGAACATAAATGCAACATTTTAACAGTGTTTTGAGCTTCTTAGGTAAAGATTTGATTAAGTGTTTCACATTTGCCCATTTGTTCCACATTTGGGGGACAAAAGGTTGAGAGGTATGGATACCCCCCACTACCAAGTATGGCTGGCCTGTGAACAACAGGTCCAAGAGAAACTTGAACCCCTTACTTGGTAAGTAATCAGAGGTCCAGGTTGGATTAGCCCATCAATGGAGAAAGGTTTCCACTTAGTCACTTAAGTCTTCCTGATGGAAGGCCAAAGCATGACTTAGAAGCCTCTTGTGGTGGTCTGGGAGAACCAGAGCCTACCCACTTCTTATTCCAAGAGGAATCGTTCTGCCCTTGTTTGCCTACAACTGTAGTAGCAGTCTCTGAACTAAGGGAAGAGAGGGAAAGTGTATAGGAGGACGTTGTCACTGCAGAGAACCATTCTGATAGGAAAAAACAGGTTCTGGATTTCTGAGACAAGATAGGGGCAGATCTGCTTCAAGAGGGGACACAGAAAGGACCAAGTTTGGGCTGACCCATTCGGTGAAAGTGACCACATAACGACTGAAGTGACAACGTGGTGAGGCACCACTCGCTCCGGCCTGCCTGAAAGGGAGTAGGAAAAAAGCTCTAAATTGCTTGCTGATGAAAAAACAACACAGGTTCATCACCTGCTCGAAGTGGGTAACTTTGTGTCAGAGGATCTCCTTTGCCCTGGAGGTAACTAGGGGAGTTCCTAAGAGAAGGAGCTGCTGGGAAGGTGAAACTAACACCTTCCCCTAAATGGGAAAAATCTTCCTAGGAAAGGGAGAGGAGAGCTGAGCAACTGTTTCTGAAGAGTCCAGTCCGGAGAGACTGGCATGGAATCAATGTGCAGAAAGCGAAGGTATGAACACCAAGAACCCATCTCTTGAACAAGGAAGGACTTACTTGACCTTTACGGTCGAGAAGGGAGCATGCCGTCTGTTAACTTGGAGCAAGCAAGGAAGTAGGAACCTGTGCTCCAACTCGCTGTGGAGTCATTTCTGTTGCGCTGAGGCTCTGGTCAAGAGAAGAGAGTCTGAAGAAACAAAACGAACAGACTGGGCTGCCGCCTAGGTCAAGGGAACATCTCTAAATTAAGAGCAAATCTCCCTCGGAGAAAAATGATGACCCATATCTCCGCTGGACTGGACTTCTCCGAGAAGTAGAAGAAGTCAGGTGCTCTCCACTGTAGTCTAGAGACGACCGCCTCAGGCAGCTGAGGCGGAACCTGGGCCGGATCCAGAAGGATGGTATTGGGAAGTTTCTGACTAGGCCCTCTGCTGTGAGGATACAGTATATGTTTTTTTTTTTTTTTAAAAAACAACTAGTTAGAGCCTGACAAGACTCTCAGGCTTCTACCTTGAAAGGACTGCCTGATACAAGAATAATGAAGATGTTGTCCATCTGAGGGGCAGGGGCAGCCTCAGCGTCCATAACTGAAACTGGGACTGGACCAATAATCTTAGCTGAGGAGATGCTAATCACTCACTGCCGATGAAGCCACTGAAGAGGCAGTATCACAGGGGGTCTATATACCCTTATCAAACTTGCGGAAGAGTCCGGAAGGCTCCCAACCATTGAATTAGTGTGTTCCACAGGGTGTAATTGTACTGGCAACTGAAGAGAGTCCAAATACAGAAGTGTTTGGGCCACGGAAGAAGTCCGAAATGTTATGGTGGACCCCATATCCCTGAGGAAAAACTGAAAAGAAGAACTTCCATTACAGACTCTGCTGGTAGAGAAGGCTTAACCTCCAGTTTCTAAAATAAGTCATCCACTGTATCACCAAGTAGGACAGGGACAGACTCATCTAGATGCACTTCTATCCTAGAAGGACCTCCAAAAGGTGGTCTAGGTCATTATCTCCAGAGACTACACCAACAGGAAAGGTGTCAAGGAGCTCGAAGCCACTTAAGGAGCCGACCAAGTGCTGAGTGGAATGAGGAATTCCGACGGTAGAACAGCGCAGAACATGAGTCCCACCAGTGGAAAACTGCCAGAAGAAAAAATTACTCACCTTAGTAATGTTGTTTCTTCTAATGGAGTCTTGCTATAGTATGACAATTGCAGTATGACCGCAGGTTAGAACTGCTCCGGAGGTGAAATAGTTAACTTTCCATGCAGACTTGGAACTTAGAGCGCGAGCTCGGTTGAAAACTCTGTCTGTTGTGCTTCAAACGCAAACTGCCAGATCTTTACGAGCTATAACTCACTAAGGTTCTGTGTGGAAGCTGTAAACCTACGCTAGCCAACTGGCTACTAACATAAACACTCATTTTTGGCCTAAAACAAAGACTCAAGTCAGGAGACCCAAAAATGCAAAAACACAACACTAATCACCCAAAAAGGTAGATGAAAACAACAAGGTGGGCATCAAAAAAGTGCCAACCCTGTACTGCCCACCCACATCCCCAAAACAGAGGTTCTGAGAGGGCAGAGGAGTCATAATATAGCAAGACTCCATTAGAAGAAACAACATTACTAAGGTGAGTAATTTTTCTTCAAACAACATGAAGTCTTGCTATATTATGACAATTGCAGACTACACAGCAGTACCCCCATGGAGGAGGGACAGAACCTACCTAGGAAATAGGCTCTGACGCAGGCTGTGCCAAACCGAGCATCACTCCTAGCCTGGATGTCCACGGAGTAATGCTTGGTAAAAGTGTGAACTGTTTTCCAGGTAGCTGCTTCACATATTTCTAGAATAGGAATGTCTCTGGCACCAGCCAGAGAAGCAGCTGTACCTCTGGTAGAGTGAGCCCTCAGGCCTGAGGGGAGAACTTTACCCAACTTCTCATAGCAGAATTGGATACAAGAGACAATCCACCTGGCAATGGATCTTTTAGTGGCTGGCTTCCTACCAACTCGCCATAGGTGAGGAACAGTTGAGGGAGTCAAACCTATGACCCTGGTACGCCCATGTAGTAACTAAGGGCTCTTCACATCTAGGCTGTGCAGCTTCCTCTCCCCAGAGGAGGAGTGGTCAGTGAAGTACACTGGAGTGAAATAGATAGATTAAGGTGGAAATCTGAAACCACCTTAGGCAGGAACTTTCTGTTCCGAAGGACCACCTTATCTCTGTGAAAAGAGATAAACTCCTGCTCCACTGACAACGCTTGTAATTCACTTATGCGTCTGGCAGAGGTGATTGATGGCTACCAAAAACACAGTTTTCCAAGTCAAGTACTTGAGCTCAGCTGAAGACAAGGGCTCAAAGGGGGGTTGCATAAGCTGAGCAATGCAAACATTAAGATCCCAGGCAGGGGCAGGATCCTGAATGGAGGGTTGGTGTGAAACAACCCTTAAAAAACTTAGAAAATACAGGATGAGCTGAAAGGAAGAGGATTTACCTGCTGAAAAGCAGACACAGCTGCCAAGTGCACCTTCAGGGTAGCTGGTCTCAGCCCCAAAGAATCAGGTGGACCATATAATCCAGGACTGTGGGTAGATCAGCAGAGACTGGGGAAATATGCTTTTCCAAACACCATATGGAAAACCTTTTCCATTTGCAAATTGTAAGTAGCCCTGGTGGAAGGCTTCCTTGAGGCCTTCAATATATCCATTACACCTTGGGAAAGGTGTAAATCAGCAAACTCTAACTCTTCAAGAACCAAGCCTTGAGATTGAGAGATTTGAGATTCGGTACCAGACCCTTCCTGGGCACAGGTTAACAGATTGTGATTCCTGGAAGGGACAGGGAGGATGGACTGCTAAGGACAGCAGGAGTGGATACCAGGGCTGTCTGGCCCAATCCGAGCTATCAGAATGACTTTGCATGATTGGGATCTGATTTTGACTAGCACTTTGAACAGGAGAGGAAAGGGAGGAAGGCATAGAGAACTTCCTCCCAACTGAGGGCTAAGGCATCCAAGGGGTGAGGCCCAACACTGGGGCCTGCAGCAAAAAGAGGAAGTTGGTGATTGCCTGGGGCTGCAAAAGATCTATCTCGGGGTGCCCCATCTGGCAAATACTACTCCCAAGACCAGGGATCCAGTGACCATTCGTGGTGGCCCTGGGAAATCCTGCTGAGAGCATCTGCCAGGACATTGTCCTTGCCTGGGAGGTGAACTGCCATAAGGGAGGTGTTCAGGGAGTAAGCCAGAGACCACAACTTCATCGCTTCCGTGCACAAGGCTGTAGATAGAGTGCCCCCTTGCTTGTTGATGTACCACATTGTAGTGGTGTTGTCTGTTCTGACCTGAATACTCTTGTTCTGAACAGATTTGGAAAAAGCTTGAAGTGCTAGAAAAACTGCTCTGAGCTCCAACAGGTTGATGTGGAGCAGAGATTCCTGGGGAGGCCACAGACCCTGGATGGTGAGGTCGCCCATGTGAGCTCCCCAGCACAAGAGGGACGCATCTGTAGTAAGGATTAGAGAATGAGACTGAGTGATAAAAGGAACCCCCTGTCTCAGGTTGCTCTGATCCTGCCACCACTGTAGGGCTTGGATCAGGGTTCGAGTTACTGAGATCAGCTTGGTAAGAGGATCCTTTCTTTGAGACCAAAAGCTCTCAAATGGAACTGGATGTCCCTCATCTGAAATCTTGCTCCTTGCACAACTGCTGTGGAAGCAGCCATGTGTCCTAGGAGCTGCAGAAAATGCCTTGCTGGCCAGGAGACCTGCAGGGTAAATGGGAGGCCAGGAGACTAGGGTCTTTGCCCTGTCCAGGGGGAAGGCCCTGGCTTCCTCGTGTTCAGTTCTGCCTATGAAGGTAAGAAGCTGGACCGCTCTAGAACTGACTTTGAGAGATTCAGAAGGAAACCTAGAGAGGTAAGCAGTTGCTGCATTATCTGAAGGTGTAAACTGACCTGGTCTGGGGACTGGCCTACTAAGAGCCAATCGTCCAGGTAAGGAAAGAAGGCAATCTTTTGCCTTCTTAGGTAGGCAACTGCTACAGCCAGGCATTTGGTGAATGCCCTTGGGGCAGAAGTGAGGCCGAAGGGCACTGCTCTGAACTGGTAGTGGCCTGAGGGCAGCTCGAACCTGAGGTACTTTCGATGGGAGCTTCTGATGGGAATATGGAAGTAGGCATCCTTGAGGTCCAGGGAAGCTAGCCAGTCCCCTGGCCTTAGAGAAGGTAGGATAATTCCCAGAGTCACCATTTTGAACTTTGGCTTTAAAAGGTGCTTGTTTAAATATCTGAGATCCAGGATGGGCCGCCATTCTCCTGTCTTTTTGGGTAAGGAAGTACCTGAAGTAAAAACCTTTGCCCTGGTGTAGGGAAGGAACCCTTTCCACAGCTCTGAGAGCCAGGAGGGCAGAGACCTCTGCCTCTAGGGCGAGTGCCTCTGATGGAGTTGCAGGTGGAAAAGATCTGGTTCTCAGCTTTGGACATTTTTTGAAGCCGAGAACCAGTCCCTGGCTTACTACTTCCAGGACCCACTTGTCTGATGTTAAAGACTTCCAGTCCTGGACAAAGTAAGCCAGCCCGCCCCCTACAGGTAGAGGAGAATCGGCCCTGGCAATCCCATCAGAGTGCCTGCTTGGCAGGGGCTTTGGGCTGAGGGGTGGAAGCAGACCTGCTTGTACCCCGTCTGCCTCTCCTCTAAAGAACCCCCTCTGAGCATAGGCGGAGGAGGAGGAGGAAGCTTGGGCTTGGTAAAAAGGCCTATGAAAAGGCCTGCCCCTGCCTCTAGGAAGCTGCTTTTGAGGAGTGGCCTGCCTTTCCTTGGCCTGTGCACTCCTATAGGTGGTCCTATATTCATCCATTTTCTTCATGTAATTCTCTGTTTGCTCCCCAAATAGAGAATTTCCTACAACAGGAAAATCCATGGCCTTAGACTGGGTATCCTGAGACAGGGTAGTACATCTGAGCCAAGCCATCCTGTGAAGTGCCACAGATGTAGCCATGACTCTTGATGAAACATCATTAGAGTCCACTGCAGCATGAAATTGCACCTTGGATGCCTCAATACCATCCATAGCCACCTGTTCCAGCTCCCTGGCAAGCTGGTCAGGGACTTGTTTCGCTAGGGCCAGCACAGTATCCCATCTGGATTTCTGGTACCTAGCAGCATAAGCCATATAATTTGCTTGTCTGAGTCCCAAAGGTGCTGCCATGTACTGTTTCTCTGCCATAGCATCAATCTTCCTGGAGTCCTTCTCAGGGGGGTGTGAAGCTAGGGGAATATTAGCCTTGTCACAGGCTGCAGCCTGCAATACCCCCACATGGCTGCATTGTTGAGTGAGGAAATCAGTGTCGGAGCCTGATAAGGTATACCTCTTGTCCATCCTTTTATCCACAGGAGGTATAGTGTGAGGAGTTTTTAAAACTTTTACTGTCTGTTTCCGAAAAGATTTATGCAAAGGAATAGACAGTCTCCTAGACTCTGGAATATCCATCATTTCTACATAGTCTAGCTCCTCTTGTCATCAACAGCTTCCTCAACAGGAGCTGGAGAGTTTCAGCAACTTTTTTATGAAACATGAAATGAGAAGGGGACTCAGAAAGCCTTGGAGAAGAAACCCCTAGAGGTCTATCTGGAGAGATGTCCGGATCAACGGGCACATCCAGATCTTCAAAACCATATTCACTCTCCTCATATTCCTCTTCCCCCTTCCCCGGTTCATAAAAATCTTCAAAATCATAATCTTGGACCGGTGGAACCGGCCAAACCGAACGCTTATCTGAAGGTGTCGGTTCAGTCGGAACCAGAGAGAGAGACTGGACAATTTGAATTGCTTTAGCTATTTCCTCAGCAGCTGGGGAGAGAACTTTTGGCTCTACACTAGCTGACTTTCTAGTCCTTTTTGCTGGAACCGGCTCCTCAGAACCGGCTCTTCGTTTGCCCGAGTAGCACCGCCTGGTCAGAGGACACTTCCTCCGGTTCGGTTGGCACCGAACCGGGCTGGCCATCCGGTCAGCGGACTTTTGGCCTCCCTTTCCCTGAGCCTACCAACTCTCTTATCTATGGTGGCAGCAGGAAACTGTGACAAATCTGGCAGTCTGAATTGAGGTGGTCAAACCCCAGACAATAGACACATGTGGTGTGTGGGTCAGCCTTAGCAAAGCTTCCCCACAAACACTACAGTGTTGAAACCCAGTGGGTCCGTTTTTCTTTTGGGTTTCTCAGACATAATGCCAGCCTAACCAACTTGCCCGTTTGTGGCAATCCACCAAGCAAGACACCCTTATCGGTTCCCAACCGTGTCACGGGTCGTGGAAAAAACCGTAATGAAATCCGTTTTTTTAGAACCGATAAGAACCGGGAACCGCACTCTAAAAAAGGACTAGTAGATTTTAAATACAACCTGATTGGTTCAAACCGAACCGATAAAGAATTACAAGTTCCACACAGAAAAAATAAATGTAAAACCTATCTATTACTTACATTACCACAGACAGAGCTTGAACCGATCGGTTGCGGTTTAATTTCGGCTAAAAACCTAAAAATAATACTTTTAAACCGACAAAATGAACTGAGCAGAAGGAAAAATCTCCGGAGCGACTGTTCAGTGAGGCGGAGTAAAGAATCTGACAGTTTGCATTTGAAGCACAACAGACAGAGTTTTCAACAGAGCTCCCGCTCTAAGTTCCATGCCTGCATGGAAAGTTAACTATTTCACCTCCGGAGCAGTTCTAACCTGCGGTCATACTGCAATTGTCATAATATAGCAAGACTTCATGTTTGAATGACAAAGGATCCCACGCGGACCTCCATCCACTAGGATCTGCGGAAATATTCCACAGAACAGGACTTCATTTTGTGGAAAACTCTTCGCAACAACTTTCGCGGAAGAAGAGGTCCATGGAAAGGAAAACTCCGCCACTTGTTCTGCTGGACAGCACCAAACGGCACCACCTGTGGCACTAGCATCACCTGCGGCACCATACACCTGTGGTACCGTCCATGGAGCTATCTGGCACCAGCAGTGAAGCCTGCAGCATCACGCAGCACCAACGGCCCCGTCCACAGCGCCGATGGCGTCATCCACGGCACTACGCGAAACCAACGGTGCCACATGGCGCAAATGGCACCATCCACGGTGCCAGCGGTACAAATGGCACTGTGCGGCATCAGCGGTGCTGCCCGACACCAACGGAACCAATGGCGCCATCCACGGCACCGCAAAACACCAACGGCGCAATCCACGGCACCGCACAGCCCAGCAGCATCATGCACTGCGGCACCAACAGCAATGCCAGCGGTGCCAACAGCACCCAAAGATCCTGAGGAAAGGGGGAAAAGGAAAAGTGGTACCCATGCCTGCCCCTGAATGGAAAAAAGAAGAGGGGAGTAGGCACGAGGGGTCAACGCAATGGCACCAGAGATTGCACCGTGCACATACTGACCCAATCGACCCGGTCCAGTGGCTCTGAGGCCTCAGAACCAGGAACACTGGCCAGGAAAACTGGACAGAAGTCGAACCCCCTGCTCCAGAGGAGCGGCCCAAAGGTGAAACTGCTCACCGAAACTCCATCGAGGACAGAGATAGAATCCAGTGTGGAGACCACGGCCATTAAGAGCAGGGCCAAGGAGAACCCACCAAAGTCGGTTAGGCCTACCGCCCCTCACCACCGACAATCCCCACACAGACGTACCAGAGGGCGACCTCGAGCGATACCGATTCTTCTTCACCCAAGGAGGAAGAAGAGCTCGAGGTGAAGCGGAGCCGGATTCCGGAACCGTCAGTTTTGTGCTCGCGGACTGTCTACCCCCCAGCACAGGACTGCCGTGGTCGATCCCCTTTCGCAGCGGGCGAAGCGGACCAGACAGCCCCTCTGCCATAACAACTTTCAAACAAGTCTTCCTATCACACCGCCACAGCCTAAGGACTAATTCCATTGATGGCAGGTGAGAATTTCTTTTCTTCTTCATAATCATCTTTTCTTCTTAAAATAAAATACTACTACTAAAATGTTCATTTAAATGAATACTGCACGGCTTAATGCTGTCGTATAGATGAAAACTTTGCGCGCAGACAGCGATGTCGACATCCAAGTGCACTTTCGGCGGCGGGAGAAAGGAACTGAGGCGGTTGGAGGGTCGGCCTTGAAGATAGCTACACAGGTGTGAGCTGGTCTGCCAGTGCCACATACGCGTGGTCCTGTCTCGCGCCACCCTTCTGAAAAGTTTTGGTTTCGCTATCCCTGCGCCCAGCGCTGTCCCATTAGTGTGAATGAGTGGTGGAGACTGCAGTCCAGGAAGATCCAAGTTGTCAGGTGCAGGGTCTGAAGGTCTGGATGGAATACCTTCCCCTGACTGCACAAGAGCAGATCCGGGTGTAAAGACAGGACACCACAGGAGCCTGCAGCTGAGACTGAGGAGATCAGGGTACCAGAACAATACAGCCTCAGCTTTGCATTCCACCTGGAGGCAAACAGATCCACCAGACAGGTACCCCACCAGGAGAAAAGACTCTGCACTAGCTCCTGATGGAGAGACCACTCGTGAGATGCCTCGCCCACCTGACTGAGGGCATCTTCCAGCTGACTGGACATGCTGGCCACATGGATGGCAGTAGATTGGTGTTCAGGCTCAGCACAGGGTCCAGAGGTGGACAGCCACCCTGCACAGAGGAAGGAAGTGTGTCCTGCACTGTTTATTGCGGCAGTACATGGTCGTGGGGTCAACCGCCTGGACCTGAACGACCAGACCCCAAAGGTGTGGAGCAAAGGCCGTCAGCTCCAGACAAACTGCCCAAAGCTCCAGCAGGTTGATATGGCAGCAGGACTCCTCGGAAGTTAAGAGTCTGTGGACTCTGTGTTCCTCCAGGTGGTCACAAAGCCCATCAGGGAGGCACTGATCGTGGTGGTAACCGTCTGCTCTGAGAGAACTAAGGGGATTCCTTCCTGCAGATGTTCCACCACTAGAGGGCATCCCACATCAGCTGGGTCACAGTTACCAGCTGGTCGAAGTGACCCCTGTGCTGAGACCACTGACGTTCCAGCTCCCACTGCAGAAAGCGCATTCTCCACCAGGCCCAACAGACCACACTGGTTCAGGCCGTCATTAATCTCAGGAGGTGCAGGAAATCCTTAGCAGGGTGTAACTGCTCAACCTGAAATGATCAGGCAAAGGAGGAAAGAATTTCCACCCAGTCCGCCGGGAGTTGAGCTCTGGCTCTGCAGGAGTTGAGCTCTGCCCTGATCAAATATATGCATAAGTATGAGCTCTGACTTGATCTTGCTCACTAGAAGGCCAAGGGTCATGCAGGTCTGGAGGGCCAGGTCCCTGGACCGCTCCTCCTCCTCCATGGAGGCACCTATCAAGCCAGTCGTCCAGGTATGGATACACCCGGACCCTTTGACATCTCAGGTAGGCTGCCACCACTGCAATGCACTTGGTGAAGACCCTGGGAGCCGCGGAGAGGCTGAAAGGCATGACCTGAAACTCGTAGAGTCTCCCTTCCACTTAGAACCGAAGTAACTGGCGGTGGGATGGACGGATGGGAATGTGGAAGAATGCATCCCGAGTGTCCCCCCCTCCCAGCATATATTACAACACCCAATATAAATAAATAAATAACAGAATCATAAACTGAAGTTATTGTATAATTAGACCACCACCGTCCATCTTTTCTTAAGTAAGAACTGAGCAAGCTGAGGGGATTCAGAGCCCCGATGGGACTATTGCTATTTTTGCTGATTCACTAACTTATTGTCTTTATATTTTTTATAGATGTTACCACTAGTGGATTACCCCTCTGTGATCTGTTGGCTAAAAACAATAAGAAGAAATTAGTTGCATCACACTGCATTGTTGGCAACATTTCTACTTCTACGTTTTTGGTAACTTTTGATTGTTTATTGAATTTAACTTTCCTTGCCCTCTGGTTAACTATAAGTAAACTAAGAGCAAATGTTTGTATAGAAAGTATATTGAGTACCTGTGGCCCATTAATTAACTATAAAAGGACTAGGAGCAACAGTGTGTATAGATCAATTATATGGAAATTGTTTTAAATGATCATTTCTTGACCAAACAACATTGTGAGTACATGTTTGCATTTATTATGTGACATATGTTCAAGATCTTTTGGTTTTTTAACATTTCACTGAAAATTGATATCAGTTGAGCACTTTTGCACTTATTACACTGATGGGCTTTATTGCACACTGTCACTTTAAATGATGCATTTATATTGAAACCCACTAGGTGCACTTGCTCACCTTTGAAAAAGCTTATTCCAGAGCGAAATGTGTCAGGGCAAGTACTGACTTTTTGCTGGGATTGGCTGTTGCACCTTGTATATCTCACACCTTACTGAACTAGCATCTGCTTAGCAATTTTTGCATTGACACTGCTTTATTTGTGCAACTGCTATACCTTGCCATATCTTGGTGCTATATTGCAGTGACCCGTCTGCTTTTATCCATGAGAATAAAGAAGAAAATATGTTGGAATAAGCTTATGGTCTTTGGACTGCAATAATTGTGCTGAGACATTGGAGTAATAATGTTTACAGGGGTAAACGCCACATTCACAGGTGCCAGTATCTTTCTCCAAAACCTTGTAACTTTCTCTACCAGGCACTGTGCTGCACCTTGGTTGCAGTCCTTTCTTTCCAATAACCCGTAGGGACCGCATGCTTTCAGACCGTATGAGCCAACGGCACAGGGCAGGATGCTGCCAAAGCTCCAGAGCGGGACCAAGAATGGCCTCAGTGACCGAGAAGGCTACCCACAAGGAGTCACCTCGATTAGAGATTTCGGTCAAGGGATACTTGGCCCATTTTTGGACAGACTCCATCTGAATCCCAGTAGATTCCAAAATCAAACGGAGCGAGCCCCAAAAGAAATAGGACCATGCTCTGTAGACAATTCCTTCCCCGATTCCACGTCTAACACACGAGAAGAAAATATTACCACAGTAATGTTGTTTCTTCTAAAGGAGTCCTAATGTATTCTGACATATGCAGTAAGACCTTCCTGTTGTACTGCCCCGGAGATAAAATGATTAATGCCTACATTCTAAGTAGGCATGTGCTCGGTTTCAAACCACTGTCCACTGGTACATTCTATTCAACTTTCAAGATCCTCACGAGTGACTAAAAGAAAGGCTCTAAACTATCTGATTGAGAATCAATATGAATATGTATATTGAATCGTAGGAAACCCCACCAACCCTAGTGAGGGCTAAAAGACTCAAGTCACAAATGCCCAAAAGATAACCAACTTAAAGAGTTGAAGTGTAACAGCTGGAGTGCAGAGACTCCGGGTTCTGGCAGGGGAGGCAGAGTGGGAAGTCAGAATACATTAGGACTCCTTTAGAAAAAAAAAAAAAACATTACTGTGGTAATTTTTTCTTCAAACTATAAGTCATCCTAATGTATTCTGACATATACAGACTACTAAGCAATTCCCTTGGAGGAGGGCATAGAATCTACTTAGGAAATAGGCTCTGTAATACTGCTGTTCCAAACCTGGCATCACTTCTGGCTTGCACATCCAGACTGTAATGTTTGGTAAATGTGTGTACAGTTTTCCATGTAGCTGCTTTACAGATCTCCAATAGGGGAATGTCCCTTGCAGCTGCTATAGTAGCAGCTGTACCCCTGGTGGAATGAGCTCTCAGACCCACAGAGGGTTCTTTCCCCGACTTCCCATAACAAAACTGGATGCATGACACTATCCCCGCCTCGCAATGGTCCTTTTAGTGGCAGACTTACCCCTACCCACTTCTCCATAGGTAAGAAACAACTGATTGTTTCCACCCCTATGGCCTCTGGTACGATCCAAGTAGTAGCCGATATGCAGCCTACAGTCCCCTGAACTAGAGCGTTCAGTGAAGAAAACAAGCAAGTTCATAGAAATCAGAAACTACTTTGGGGAGGCATTTTCTTGTTTGTTTGAAGAACCACCTTGTCATTATGGAATGATAATTTGGTTCCACTGATAAGGCCTGCAGCTCACTGATCCGTCTTGCTGAGGTGATGGCTACTAGAAACAGTCTTCCATGACACATGCTTCAGTTCTGCTGAAGATGGGCTCAAAAGGGGGTTGCATCAGCTGTGCTATGTAAATGTTCAGGTCCAAAGAAGGGGTAGGTTCCCTATGAAGAGGATGCATATGTAGCAACCCCTTGAAAAACATTTTGAATATAGGGTCAGAAGCTAGGGAAGGGTCCTCCCCTGCTGACAAATAAGCAGAAACTGATGCCAAACGTACCCTCAGGATAGAGGATCGAAGGCCAAAGGAGTGTAAATGGGTCAAGTAGCCCAGCAGAACTGGAATGCACGCACTTTGTGGGTCAATCTCTGTATGAGAACACCATATGGTGAACCTCTTCCATTTGGAGGTATAGGTTTTCCTGGTAGATGGTTTTCTGGAAACCCTCAGAATGACCAGGACACTCTCAGAGAGTTGCAAGCCAGCATACTCTAACTCCTCAAGAACCAGGCCTTCAGTCTGAGAGACCCCAGGTTGGGGTACACGATCCTCCCCCTGGGAGAAGATCAGCAGGTCGTGCCTCCTGGGAAGGCAAATTGGGCTGGCCAATGACAGGGCCAGTAACATCAGAGTACCATGGTTGCCTGGCCCAGTCCGAGGCAAACAGAATCATAGTTGCAGGTTGACACCCGAGTTTGTTCAGCACTCTGAATAGCAAGGGGAACGGAGGGAAGGCATAAAGGGATTTCCCTGACCAGTCCAGAAGGAGTGCATCCAAGGGTGCTGTGCCCAGTGCTGGGGACCTGCAACACAGCAGAGGTAACTGATGATTGTCTGGGGCTGCAAAGAGGTCTATCTCTGTGGTGCCCCACCTCCTGATGACTGCTTGTAGAACCTGTGTTCAGTGACCATTCATGGTGGTTCTGATTGATCCTGCTGAGAGCATCCACCAGAACACTGTCCCTGGGAGGTGAACCACTGACAGGGACACCTCAAGGGAGTAAGCCAAGCTCCAAATCTTCATGGCCTCCGTGCAAAGTAGAGTGGACCCTGTTCCCCCCTGCTTATTGATGTAATACATGGTGGTGGTGGTGTTGTCTGTCCTGATCTGCAACACTTTCCCCTGAACCATGGCAGAGAATGACTGAGAAGCCAGTAACACTGCCCTGAGCTCCAAAAGGTTTATGTGCAAAAGGGACTCTGGGGGAGACCTTGTGCCGTGTGCTGCATGTTCCCCTAGGTGGGCACACCAACCCAGGAAGGATGCATCTGTGGTAAGTACCTCCGTGGGATTTTGCTGCAGGAATGGGACACCCACCCTGAAGTTTTCCTTGTCCTGCCACCACCGTAAGGCCTATAGCAGTGTGGAAGTTACTGGCACCAGCTTTGACAATGAATGTCCTCTCTGGGACCAGAATGATCTCAGGTGGAACTGAATGTCCCTCATCTCAAACCTTGCTCCTGAAGCTACAGCTGTTGAGGCAGCCATATGCCCTAACAGACGTAGGAAATGTCTAGCTGGTCTTGGTGAGTGGAGCTTGAAGGAGTCTGCTAGCTGGACCAGTGGGAGCATTGCCCTTCCCATCACTGTGTCCAGTTCTGCCCCTATGAACTCCAGGTGCTGGACTGGCTCCAAGACTGACTTTTTGACATTTACTAAGAATCCCAGCAAGAGTAGGGTATTCTGAGTGAGGACTAAAGCCTTTGCTACCTGCTGCTGAGACTGTCCTACAACTAGCCAGTCGTCTAGGTAATGGAACTCTGAGATCCCCATGCGTCTTAAGTGTGCCACAACCACTGCCAGGCACTTTGTGAACACCCTGGGAGCTGAGGTCAGGCCAAACGGTAGGGCCCTGAACTGATAATGGCCTGATGGTAGTCTGAACCTTAGATACTTCCTGTGTGATTGTCTGATGGGAATATGGAAATAGGTGTCCTTGAGGTGTCTGGATGCCAACCAGTCCCCGTGTCTGAGAGTGGGTAAGATCATAGTCAGAGTGACCATCTTGAACTCTGGTTTTCTTAGATGCTTGTTCAGAAATCTTAAATCTAGAATACACCGCCAGTCCCCATTTTTCTTCAAGGTCAGGAAGTATCCCGAGTACAACCCTCTCCTCTTTTGGGAAGAAGGGACAGGTTCCACTGCCCTGTCCTGAAAGAGAGTTGTTACCTCTGCTTCCAGTAGGATTGTTTCTGTTTGAGTGGCGGGCTTGAACAGCCTTGCTCTCAGTCTGGGAAAGACCTTGAAGCGCAGAGCAAGGCCCTGGCCCACTACCTCCAGATCCCACCTGTCCGTGGTTATGGACGGCCAATTCTGTACGTAGTGGGCCAGCCTGCCTCCTACTGGGGCTGGGGAGGCAACCCACGACTCTTCAGGGAGTCTGCTTAGCTGATGTCCTGGGCTGGGGAGAAGGGCCGGAATGAGTGGCACCTCTCCTGCCCCTTCCTCTAAAGTACTCACGCTGATGCTGGTAAGCAGGGAAGGCCTGGACCTGATAGAAAGGTCTCTGATAGGGCCTGCCCTGCCTCCCCTACCTTGCTGTTTCTGAGGAGTGGCAGCCTTCTCCTTAGCTGCAACACTCCTGTAGGAAGTTCTACACTCATCCATTTTTCTCATGCAGGCTTCTGTTTGGTGCCCAAAAAGGGAATTTTGTGCCAGAGGAAAATCCAGGGCCTTGGTCTGTGTATTCTGAGAAAGATTAGTGGTTCAGAGTGAACAGAATCTTCTCAAGGATAAAGAGGTAGCCATAACTCTGGATGCTGAATCACTGGCATCAAACAGCCATGTGGAATTGTTGCTTGGAAGCCTCTATTCCACTCTCAGCCATCGCCACCAAGTCAGCTGGGGCTTTTGCTGCGAGTGAGGATACGGATTCCCATAGCTTCTTTTGGTATCTTGCCACATAAGCCATGTAAGAAGTTTGTCTGGCAACCAGAGATGACCCAAGGTACGCTTTTTTAGCCATGGAATCAATTCTCCTGGAGTCCTTCTCAGGAGGATGGGAAGCCAAGGGTATACCTGCCTTTTCACAGGCAGCAGCCTGAACTACACCTTCATGGCTGGGATGACCAGACAACAATTCTGTGCCATTCCTGGCAACTGGGTATTTTCCATCTGTCCTCTTAACAGGAGGGACAGAATTTTTAGGGTATGTCTATTCAGAGACTTATGGATGGGTATCACCAACCTCTTTGTGGCAGATACATCCATCATCTCCACATAATCCGGCTCTTCTTCCTCTTCTAAGGAATCATGATCCAGTAACTGGAGAGTTTCAGACACTTTCTTCATAAAGGAGAAGTGGGTGAGAGCATCCTCTGGCTGTTTAGGTACAGAAATGAAAATTACGTACCTACCATAATTATGATCTTTCTGTGTAACTTCACCATTCATCACTTGGGTATATGGCGGAGGTCATGACCCATGGAGCTCTTTTTATTTGATGGGTGGAGTCGACGACGATCGGGCGCCGTTCGAGGCAACGCCACGCAGGCGCGCAGGTTGGCCATTAGGTGTTGATCGGCTCCACCCTCCCGCCAGTTCTGAGTCACCGGAGAGGTGAGGAAAGGGCTGGGAGGGTGGGACAAGAAAGTCCACGGGACAGATAAAGGAAAAGATATACAACATAAAGGAGAAATAACGACTGAGAAGACAGAATAATAAGAAAGTCTAAGGGGATTGGGTGGGGGCCCCAATCTCTGGAAATAAGAAAAAGGAGAGATGAAAAGGAAGGATTTAGGATAAGCGTGGGGGGGGGGAGAAAGGTGAAAACCATACCCTGGACCTTGACTTATCTCCAGACTGTATATGAACTACAAGAAGTAGCCAAAAGGCTCACTATCAGAATTCAAGGCATGGAATTACTGGCAAAAACTCAAAAGCAAAAAAACGGCTATCCAGGAAGACAGACAAGACACAGAATTCTCCCCCTCTCAAGGGAAAAGGTTTTGGTGAAAGAAAATTTTGTTCTTTTTGTAAAATAATAAATTATATGTCCAGTGGACAAAGAAATCTAAAGATGGACAGGAACAAGGGGGAGGAGAGAATGGAGGGCAACTGCCAACTCCCACCCCACAAGGGTGGAGCTACAGCACTGGAGAAGGAGTGCCCCCATGCTGACCACTCTCCCCATAGAAACAATATCCCCCTATGTGTCCTTGTTTACCCCACTCCTGACAAAAGAAAAGAGGTGGGCAAGGCTGGACACATAGAGGGAAGGGGACCCAGAGACTGAGGCCCCAGGGGGATGGAAGGCGGGACTGTGATGAATGGTGAAGATACACAGAAAGATCATAATTACGTAGGTATGTAATTTTCATATCTTATCTGTGTCAACCTTCACTGTTCATCACCTTTGGGCGAGTACCAAGCCCCCCAGAAGGAGGTTTTACATTTAACCCTAAGGGACAGAGTCCCTTAGCTCTCAGTGGGTGACACACTAAGAGGGAGAACCTTTGGGGCCTGGAGAGGCCCAAGAGTGGGGAGAGTGAGATGGGGACCCCCCAGATGGGGGAGGAAGTTGCCCTGACAAACGCCGTCTCGCTCTACGTTTGAAGAGATAGGTTCTCTGGTGAGCGGAGTTAATCACCCT
Organism: Neoceratodus forsteri; assembly: GCA_016271365.2. Taxonomy (NCBI): domain Eukaryota; kingdom Metazoa; phylum Chordata; order Ceratodontiformes; family Ceratodontidae; genus Neoceratodus; species Neoceratodus forsteri. Next base: position 1,148,346,044 of record CM057453.1, read on the forward strand.
ACGCCAGGCCAAGGGTGACAACCAGGAAAGACGCAGCCATGCCGTCTGTCTAGTGCAGATCGCTGTCCCTATGACCCTGATAGCTACCTCGTTGGCATCGTACAATGCCCTCGCTTGGTGCCTTGCTAGCTCCAGGCCACGTGCAGAGAGTGCAATGGCTTGTCTGGTTTGCTCCGTGTCAGGCATTGAGGCTAGGAGTTGACCAAGCCTGGACCACAGGAACCTGTCATAGGTTGTGCAGTGGGCCTGATGTGCTGCGATAGAGAGCAGCAACCGTGCAGAGTAGAAAGACCTCCTACCACAGAAGTCAAAATCTGAGGAGTCTTGATCTGGGGGCCGGTCACAGTGAAGGGCGCGAAGTCCATCGGGAGTGTCCAGTTGTGTCAATGCTGACTGAGGATGAAGCATGGAACCTGGAGACTCGGAGGGGGGGCGCAGTACTGCTGGCAGATATCCCTTGGGGCGGAAACTCCGGAAAAGGGTCTCTGCCAGGAACACGACGACGCCTCCCGAAAGGGAGCAGGCCAGGGAGGCACCACAAGGGTGTCCTTGCCGGAATCGCCTATAAAGGCATGCGCCAAGTGCTCCAGATTGCTTTGAGTGAGAGGGGTGATACACAGGTCCTCCAACATCCTCACAAGAAATCGCTGATACTCTGCGAGATCAGCAGCTGGAGAAATGTGGACAGAAGGTTCCTCTCCCCCAGAAGAGGGGGATGAGGAGTCAGAGGACTTAGGCTGTTCGGAGCCCGGCTGCTCAGGAGGAGGCTGAAAAACCTGTCTGTCCATGGCCCTGACATAAGCGGGAAACTGAGCAGCCATGGCTCTAAACTGCTCACAGGTGAGAGGCCCGGAAGGACCGAGTATAGCAGGGAGCGCAGGAGAATGCAGCAGAGGGATGGGAACAGAGCCGAGAAGAGAAGTCGACTGACCTCCGCCTGAGCTAGGGAGTGGACCAAGAGCTCCAGAAGAAGAAGCAGCTCCGGAAGACTCCACAGCCAACAGCTGAACAACCATTTCGGAACTGCCTTGGCTGTGCCCGGAAGAATCCCCCCTGTGAGGTGACCGGAGCCGTGAAGATTCAGAAGGACGGTCCCCTACCTCCAAAGAATGGGGCCCTCTCAAAGAAATCGAGGAGGAAGAGCGGAGATCCGCACTACGGCTCCTCCCAGAGCCCAGGTGGGTTCCGGAAGAAGGCCGCCGAACAGAACTCATACCCCTCGGAATCCAAGAGTACCTTCCTCCTCAAAAGAGCCAGCCTAGGCAGCTGGCAACCCTGGTCAGCCCCCGAAGGAGCTATCCAAGGAGAACTGTCCTCCCCTCCTGTGGGTGCTCTGAAAGGCCCCAAAGTTGGGCGATCTAGGCACACCACTCAAGGAGGTACCACCACTGAGGGGTCAGCGAACCCTCCGAGGCCAGGCTGCAGAGCAACAGTGGCCTGCACCACTGCCTGCTGGTCAGCACCCCTGACCCTGGCCAGGGTAGCCCCTGTCTGGTCCTCAGAGTGGGGATGGTCGTGGCCTGTCGAGGATACTACTAGAGTGTCCGACCCAGAATCCGACTCCTCCTCCGAAGAAGTGGAAACCGAAGTCCTGTGCCAGACAGTGGGTGGGTGCTCCGCGCCATCTTGACCAAATGGGGCACCAGAAAAGGAGACTGCACCCGAGACGGTTCCAATGCCCCCCTCAGCACCGCGAACGGTGGCAGGAGGGGGCACGGCTCCAACAAGGGCAGCAATCCTGGTGTCAGAACCTGACACGGTGCCGTCTGGCCCCACGGCACCATGAACGGCTCCGATGACAGAGACGGCGCAGACGTAGGCTCAGACTGCCCCATCGGCGCTGTTCTAGTCTCAGAGATCCAGAACCCCCACGGCGCTGTGAGCTTGCTCAGAGCCGCGAACGACTCCTGAGGAAGACACATCATCATGCTCAACCTCGGAGAAAGACGAAGACGGTGCTGTCAAAACTCCGATGATGCCACTAGCACTATTGGTGCCGCCAATGGTACCAAGCGACTAGCCGGCGCCAACGACGGCGCTGTCATGGCCCACGGCACCGTGAACGGTGGACAGCGCGAGGACGGTGCCGACTCAGGCCTTCCAAGCTGCGGGTCCGACACCAAGGGGGCCTTCACCCCGTAGGGGGCGATTGCCATAACTTTGCCTCCCGTCCGTCCCCCGGGGGAACAGACTGGGCCTCCTGCACCGTGGGAGGAACCTTGGCCATGGCTAGGCTGGGAAAAGCTGAGGCTTCCTCCTCCCCGGTTCGTATAGAACCGGAAGGGGACCCGGAGGAAAGGCCGAGAGAACGTGGCTTGGCCCGACGAGTGCGAACCCGACCCCTGAAAGTCAGTGGAGCCTGCCCCACTTTCCATGCGCGTTGTTCGATTACTCTCCGATCCATGGAGAAACAGGCGTTGCACGGATCCATGTCATGAAGCGGGCGAAGACACGTAAGGCAACGGTCGTGCTGGTCGGTAATGGAATATTTTCGGCCGCATGGGCACAGTCGCATGGGGGGCTGACCCGTCCTGGAAGTTTTATTGCCCTCCGACCGAGGCATGACCTACAGAGAAAAAAACACCAAAAACAGACTCGACAGCACAGAAAATAGAATAATTGGAAAGGTCTTACCAGGTGATGTCGAGTGTGGCAAAACAGAACCAGCAGGAGGAACAGACGGACTTCGGCACCGAAATAAGCAAATGGCGTAGTCGAGAAACTGCGAGCAGGCCTCAAAAACTTCCTCTAGCGTCCCACGAGATGACCTAGACGGCGGGAGATGAACTGGCGGGAGGATGGAGCCGACAGCACTTAATGGCCAACCCACGAGCATCACGCAGTGCGTGAGTTCTGGCGGCACTGATGGTGCCGACTCTGCCCCATTCAAAAAAATAAACGTTCCCGCGGAGTCATGACCTCCAGCCATATACCCAAAGGTGATGAATGGTAAAGACTGACACAAATAAGATCTACTTCCCTCATGCTCAGGGGAGACTTCAGGTTCAATGGGACCAAAATAGTCCTCCTCATCCTCCTCACACTTCTGCTCCCAGGAATAATCAAAGTCAAGAGAGTCCGGTTGTGGCAGAGTTCCAGGAGTCTGACCTGGCTGAGGAGTAACCGAATGCTGCACCGATTCAGCCGGACCGGTTTGCAGAGACTGGATAATGCGGATCACAGCAATTTCTTCTGCAGTAGGAAATGCAACCAACTGAGGCCTAGCGGCAGGTTTGGTATGTTTCTCTTTTCTTTTTCGTGGCAGACGTTTCAAGGGCTGATTCCACAGTTCACTTGATCGAGGGAGTTTCGCCCTGGTCAGAGGGCACTCCCTCTGGTTCCTTTGAACTAGACCAGCCATCCATGTTAGCGGATTTTTCGGCCAATTTCTCATTTAGTCGGTTAAGTCGCCTGTCCAGTGCTGACTGAGGGAAATTCTTACAAATCTCGCAATCTGCTTGTAAGTGGTCAAACCCCAAGCAGAAAACACAAGCAGTGTGAGGATCAGCCTTGGCAAAAGTCTCACCACATTCAACGCATTGCTGAAACACACTAGGGCCGGTTTTCTTTTTGGGTTTCTGTGACTCCATGTCAACCCTGAACACTTATCCCTAGTGGCGGTTAGGCCAGATAAGTTTTCTTTAATATGGAAGTCCTGGTTAACAGGCTGGTATTAGCAATCAGTGAAAAAAACATCAAACTGTACTGGATAGTAGCTTGAAACAATTTTAAACTGAATAATTTTATAGGAAGTCGAAAACCGTGATGAAAACCACCTGAACAGACAAGATGCTGAGGAGACATCTCCAAGGTGTCTTCACAGTAAGGCTGAGTAAAGAATCTGACAGTTGAATAGAATCCATCAGTGGCAGTGGTTTGAAACCGAGAGCGTACCTACTTAGAATATAGTCTTTAACCATTTTATCTCCGGGGCATTACAACAAGGTTTTATTGCATGTCAGAATACATTAGGACTTCTTGTAGTTTGAATGCAGGGAGGAATCCTCAGACTCAGAGGATTCGATGAAAAGCGGTCAACCTCCTGAATTCCTACTGACTCTGCAGGGTCTATTGGGAGTGACAAACAGCTGATGGGGAAGCCCGGGAGTAGTATGTGCATCTTTAGGAGGGGACCCTCCTCGCCTGCAGAGGCGGCCAAACCCTGATGGGCGGGAGGCCAGTAAAGGCCGAGCCGAAGCAGGCTCGGGCCTTGCCGGCAGCAAACAAGGAAGAGCTGGGGTGGGGACTGGAATCGAGTTAATCCCAGAGAGCATGAGATGCTGCCATATTAGCTCTTCATGGTGCTGGCGCATCATGCGTCTGAGCCTCTCCTCACCAGAGGAGGAAGAGCAGCGGTGATGCTGCTTGCCTGAATGCCAAGAGCGAGAGCATCTATCCTTGTAAGGGCTGCTCGACTCCAGGCTATGGCATCTCTACCTCGACTACTAGGGAACCCAACATCAAGAAAGGGAGGGAGATGGCAAATGCCAAGATTCCTCCGAGGGCACGTATCTCAAGGGTTTGGAACCAGATCAGGAAGCTAGTACAACCCTCACTGGGAAGTGATGGGAAGGACTGAAGTCTTGGAGAGGGAAGTATCCCCTTTGTCCTGCAACATGTCATCCAGCTCGAGAAAAATCTCGACCGGTTGGTTTATTGAATTGAATTTTTTGTTGACCAGGTAGGCCCACTGAGACTCACAGTCCCTTTTCAGGGCAACTTGGTGGGGGTGGGTTTACAGATGGTAACCAACTGAAATTGAACCAGATGAAGCTGTTGGTGGTATTTTTATTGAATGGGATAAAAATTTGGCCAGGATCTCGCGGAAAGTCCCCTACTCTTTTTCGAGAAGTGCCATGGGATCTTTAATGTCCACCTGAACAACCACCAGAACAGGCAGACAGGACCTCAGTTGAATGTCTCATCTGAAAGACAGACGTGGCTGATGCATTTCTCAGCCAATGGGCTTGATGGGGAGACCGTGGAAACAGCAGGCTGGACCGAAGTCAATACCTGTAAAGAAGCGTGGGAATCTGAGACTCTAGAGAGCACTCGCAAGCCCACAACCTTTGATGAGATCATTCTCAGGGTCTTTTTTTAGTAGAATCAGAGAGTTTTGTGCCCTTAGAAGAACCCGGCCGCACATGGGTGGGAAGGGACTGACAAAAATCTACAAATGTCCCCGTAAAGGTGGCACCAAAGGAAAGCAGCAAAAAAGCTGAAGAGGCATGTTGCGTCGGAATCGAGCAGCCTCCTCAAGGCTCTAGTTGTCTTAATGGGCCCCGCAACTGCAGAAACCGCCCAATGGGCATCTTTCGAGCAAATGGGAGGGTCCCGTTCATCTGGGCTCCCGAGCAAAAGACAATGGTGCCAGTCCTTCAAGGTGTTTGGATTCCAGGTGCAACATAGGCCGCGAGCCTGGTGATCGTGTTCATGGCCCAAGCAGTAAACACACGAGGTGTGCAGGTCTGTCTGGGACATCTTCTGCCCACAGTCGCATCTCTTAAAAATGGGCGCCGACTTTGCTTTATCCATACTGACGTTAACGTTACTTGAAACAAAACCTGAAGTTTTAGAAAGCAAAGGGCCTTCTTCAACGTGGAGCACAAAGAAGGGAACCTTCTTCCAGCAGAAAGGAAGATCTGCCGTCACAGAGCAGTACCGAGGGAGTTACCAGCTGGGTAGGTGGGAGCAGCCAGCTTGAAAACCTTCCAGCAAGATATTTAAAGGGAAAGGATACTGCCAGAAGTGTGGGTTGTGCACCATATCCACATCAGGTGTGACATCTCACATCTGTGCATAGGCTCAAAACGCTTGCCCATGAGCACTGCCAGAACCAGCAACAACTCCCAAGGTGGTGGTGGTTCATACACTGGCAGGTTCAAGTGGTCAAGGCCCTTGAAAATATGCCAGACCACCTTCTAATGTGCCATCAGCATGCCAGCACATGCCCAGTATGCAGAGATGCCAGGTGCACCTTGAGGGTTGTCGATCTCAGCTCCAGCTGGGAGACGGACCATAGGTAACAAAAGGAGAAGGTGGTCTGGCACTTCGGGAGGGTGGACTTTGCTAGAATGGGGGTATGTATCAAATAAGCCCTGGAGAGGAAGGATGCAGGAGGTGGGGGAATGAAGAGCAGTGTGCACACCTAAAAGGAGCCATAGAGGAGGTGACAAATTAGTGCATTAGGCTAAGAAACAAAAGCAAGAGAAGGAATTAACTACTGTGGTTCTTAAAGGAGGTGGCAGAGAAAGTAAGAGCCAAAAAGGTGGCTTTCAGAAAATGCAAGGAGACACAGAAGGAAAAAGATAGGGCAGTGTACCTAAATAGACAGAGGGAAGCAGGAACAGTTGGGAGCGCAAAGGCACAAACACAGGAAAGATTAGCATTGACAGTAAAGAAATAGACAAGTCATTCTATAGGTACATTAATGAAAGAAAGAAGGCCAGGGGAGGGATTGTAAGGCTCAGAGGGAATGAGGGGGAGTGTATGTAAGGAGACCTAGAAAAAGCGTCAATACTGAATAAATACTTCCGTTCAGCATTCACTGAAGCGGAGGAGGGACAGGTACCACAACTAGGCTTTAGAAACAATGGGAAAAGGGAGCTGAACACCTATCCATTTAAAGAAGAGAGTTCTACAGGAAAAATAGTTACGTAAGAACTTACGTAGCAGTAGATCTTTAAAGGAGGGTTCCTGCAGAAGGTCACGTGCCCTTGGACTGTGCCTCTCCTGGCAATGGGACCACAGAAAAATTCTAGCTAGCAACATCTGCCGTGGGACTGCCAAAGACCAGACACATCACGTGAGGACGCCAGCATCAGCCTATATAGTGGGCGGTCCTCACGCCTGCCCTCCAGTTCTCTCGCTGGAGACCAAGAGCTAGGTACGACAGGAGAAAAAGGAGAACGCTCCTGGAGCCCAAAAAACAAGGCTCAAGAAAAAAATAGTTGCAGAAGCTGGGGGAAGGTGGGAGGGGAAAAAGGTGACCTACTGTATGTCATCTGTTAGCACCCTTTGCAAACTGTGTGAGAGGCCTTTCGGCACCATGCAATTCTGCTTAAAGCTGAACCAGCATAACATTCTGTGGTGATTTGCATATGCAGTCCATGATGCTTTGCATCGTGTGGGCATGTGTGATTTTGTATTTTCTTGAATTGTTAGTGAGATACATTTTATTGGACCAACACAGAAGGTAATAGGGTGACAATATTCACTGAGCTGGGTGAGGGGATCAATGAGCAATGGTCTTCTTCCACATTATAGGGGGGAGGAGTGGCCCTGTATGTCAATGAAAATATCAAAGCTACAGAAATTCAGAATACACATAAGGAGCCAGAAGAACTGTGGGTCACCCTGGAAACAGGAAATGGGACAGCCATAAGAACTGGGGTTGTCTACAGGCCCCCAGACCAGGGGGAGGACATAGACACATTACTGTTAGAACATATACAAAACATGACAGCTAAAGGGAGGTTCTTATAATGGAGGCTTCAACATGCCGGATACAGATTGGTCAATACCAGTAGGAACATCTGCCAGAACTAGACACATAGTGGATTCCCTGCAGGGAGAGGGCCTCAAACAACTGGTACAGCAACCCACAAGAGACAGGGGCTATCCTAGATCTAGTACTGACTAACAGGGAAGGGATCACAGATCTCAGGTAGAAGGTCACCTGGGGGCCAGTGACCATCACATGGTATGGTTCAATTTGGCTACTACATCTAAATCATCCCATTCCAAGGCAAAAATATGGGACTTCAGAGGAGCGGACTTTGATAAGATGGCCAACAGAGTTAAGCTAGCACTGGCAAAAGAAACACAGGTGAGGGGTACAGGCAAAGTGGGTAAGCATTATGATGCAATACTTGAAGCAACATCCCATTGTGTTAGACAGAAAAGGAAGTGCAAAAGAAGAAGGAAACCACTTTGGTTCTCAAATACAGTAGCAAAAGGTCAGAGCCAAAGGCTGGCCTTCAGGAAATATAAGGGAACACAGCAGGATGAAGATAGGAGGCATACCAAACTGCCCTAAGGGAAGCAGGAAGGCAGTCAGGCAGGCAAAGTCCCAAACTGAGGAAACACTAGCACGTAACAGTAAAGAAGGTGACAAAAGACTTCTATAGATACTATTAGTGAAAGGAGAAAGTCCAGAGGGGGTATTGCTAAGCTTAATGGAGAAAAGGGAGCATGTGAGGAGGAGGAGGACCCTGTAAAGACATCTATCCTAAATAGATACTTTGCTCAGTATTTACTGAAGAGAAGGTAGGGCAGAGCCCACAGCTCAGCATCATGGACACAAGGGGGAGGGAGGTGAGCACTACTCCCTTCACAAAAGAAAGGGTCCTACAAGAGCTTGCTAAGCTCAGGGTGGATAAGGCAATGGGACCTGATGGCATACATCCCAGGGTACTTAAGGAGCTAAAGGTGGAACTAGCAGAGCCATTAGCAGAACTGTTTAGTGAGTATCTGAGCACAGGAGAGGTCCCAGAAGACTGGAGAAGGGCTGTGATCCTGCTCCACAAGAGTGGTAGCAGAGAGGAGGTGGGGAACTACAGACCAGTCAGGTCTTACTCAGCAGGGCAAGAATATGGAGGCACTCCTTAAGGAAAGGATGGTGCAACACCTGGAATCCATAGGGGCACAGGATCCAAGACAGCATGGGTTTACAAAGGAGGTCCTGTCAAACTAATCTCATAGATTTCTTTGACTGGGTAACCAGAGTGGTGGACCAGGGGGGCAGTTGATGTCGCCTACCTTGACTTAAGCAAAGCTTTTGACACTGTTCCACATAGAAGATTGATAAATAAGCTGGGTAGGCTCGGGGTGGGTCGAAGTTGGTCAATTGAATTTAGCAAACTGGTTGGCGGGCAGAAAACAGAGAGTGGTGGTAAATGGTATACAGTCAGAAGAGATGCAAGTCACAAGTGGGGTACCTCAGGGATCAGTTCTGGGGCCAGTCCTCTTCAACATCTTCATTAGTGACCTTGCAGATGGACTAGAGGGTAAGGCTTGTCTGTTTGCAGATGACACCAAGATCTGCAACAGAGTAGATGATCCAGATGGGGTGGCAGAATGAGAAGAGATCTGCATAAACTAGCAAAATGGTCAGAAGAGTGGCAACTGGGATTTAATGCAAAGAAGTGCAAAATCATGCACATAGGGAAGAGAAACCCTGAAGCCACCTATAGGCTGGGAGGGGAGTCGCTAGCAGTCACAAAGGAATAAACAGACTTGGGCATCATCATCACTGATGACCTGAAATCATCCAAGCAGACCTCTAAAGCAGTAGGTAAGGCTGGGGGGGGGGGTGTTAGGGTGTATTAGTAGGGGTATCACAAGTCATAAGAGGGAGGTAATAATCCCTCTTTACAAGACAGTGGTTAGGCCCCATCTGGAGTACTGCGTGCAGTATTGGAGGCCACACCTTCACAAGGACATTAACCAAACTGAGGCAGTCCAGAGAAGGGCAACCAAAATGGTGCAGGGACTGCATCAGAAGACATATGAGGACAGACTAACAGAGCTCAATATGTATACCCTTGAGCAAAGGAGGGAGAGAGGTGATATGATCGAGACATTCAAACACCTTAAGGGCATTAACAAGGTGAAAGAGTCTAACATGTTTAAATATAAGAAAAATAGCAGGACAAGAGGACACAGCATGATGAGATTAGAGGGGGCCGATTAAGGGGAATGTGAGGAAATCTTTTCACAGAAAGGGTGGTGGATGCATGGAATGGCTTACCACAAGAAGTGGTAGCTATGAATACAGTGCAGGGCTTCAAACAGGCATGGGATAGGCATAAGGGAGCAATACAAATGACTATGAATAGATAGGCCACTGACAGAGCAAAGGCCAATGGCACATTTATAAGGTAGAAAAAGAAATGGGCAGATTGGATGGGCCTTGCGGTCCTTATCTGCCGACAACTTCTATGTTTCTATGTACTGCAGGAACCTCTCTTGAAGATCTACTGTTACGTTCTTAAGTAACTGTACTATCTTACTTCAAGAGGGTTCCTGCAGTAGGTAATTACTTGTAGGGCTGATTCCCGAGCAGTAATAAATCAGACAAGGACTGAAACCCGGGAGGCAGGGAAAGATTCCCAGATAAACAGACCTTCCAGACCAAGACCCCTCTCTGTGTCTGGAGGCAAAGACTAGGCCAAAAGGCTCCCAAAAAAACCAAACAAAACAAATTGTGACAGACCTATACAAGACTGTCACCCAAAACCCCAGCACCCCATACAGGTGGTACAAGGAGTGGGAAAAAGAAACCCTTGTCTCTTCCAAAGAATACCTGAAGTGTGCCTCAAAAAAGGGCTAATGGAGTGTCTGTTAACTCCACAGACACAGTCCATCATAATGTGGACAAAACTGTGTGGACACAGCCATGTCCTACAACAGTGCCTGAAGGCAAGAAACGGACAATCACTTCCTGATAAAAGCTCAGGAAAAGGCCTATATTTGAGTAGTCTGACAACTGAAAAATCAAACCTAAACAAAAAAGAGGTAGTGGCCTCTCAAACTGTGGAGAGGGCCCACAGATGGAAAAAAACTTGCCCTCCTAATAAAGGGAAAGGCCACAGACCCCTTCCTGCACTGGTTCTACCAGAGAATCAGGTAGAGGTAGGGGGTCCCTCTCTAGCCAAGAGGCCAAGGCTTGGAAGGACATCGCTCCCCCTGAAGGCTCATGACAGGTTATTTGGGGGGTTGGAGCCCCTCTGACACCGGAGTCCTTTGTTTGATCCAACGTCTGGCAGAAGTCTGGTTCTTCTGACGATTAAAAGGTCGCCTGAAGTGACAGCCCACAGGATACCTGGGGCAGATCGCACACAAGGCCGTTCCTCTGTTCTGGAGCCTCATAAGGATGTCCCTGGAGTCTCTGCCAAACAATATTGACCCCCTGAAAGGAGCGTCCAGTATGACAGACTGGACGCTCTGCGTCAACCCAGAATTCCAGAGCCACAAATGCCTGTGAAGACAGACGGCAGTGGCCGTAGACCAAGCCACAGAGTCTATGGAGTCATAAGTGGCCCAGAGGGCACGACGACAGGAGAGCCAAACCAAACCCACAGCCCTAGCAATCTCGGACTTCAGCCCGGAGTCCTGGATAGCCTCGAGCCTGGATTCCAACAGGCCAAAAATGGTTCTCTGGAAGGAGACCATATGGGCTACATAATTAAGGGATCTAAGGGCCCAAGTGGACGAAGCATAAATCTTGCACCCCAGGAGATCCAATTGCCCAGATTCTTAATTCTGAGATGAGGACAGGCTAGAAGGACCCGTTTCCTGGTCCTGAGCCTCCTCCAAAACAAAAACATCCACAGCTGGATGACAGGCCAAATAAGGGACCCCTTCTGGGGACAGAAAAAGGGTGCCTCCAAATAGAGGACACTAGGTCCTCGTGAGGAGCCGCCCAGGGCGGAACAGGCATATGTGAGGATTCTTTCATACCTAGGTGCTCTACCAGCCTTTGTCTTTTCCGGTCCTGTTCCCTGGTGGCCCACCCGTGAGCTTCCTGGATCGTTTTGAGGAACTCCAAGGAGGAGGGATCCTCAGGAGGAGACCAAGGGGTCTCCTTCCTCTGCAGTTCATCCCAGGGGGTACGGGAACCAAAACTCACGGATGATGGAGAATCAGACTCCATGTCAGACGAAAGGGCTTTTTCCAGCGACTGAACCCTAGGCAGAGGATGTCACGGACAGTGGAACGGTGAGACTGACCCGCCAAGCAATCAAGGGATTCAACAGGCGACCTGGGCCAAAGAGTCAAGATAGGGATGGTGCTGATAAAGTCCCTTGCAGCCTACTTTTCAAGGCAGGGGCCAGTTGGGCCTTAGCCTCTTGCCACCAGGTCTGGAAAACCGCAAGCAATTCAACATGGGAGCGTGATGAAGATTGAGAAGGCAGTGAAGGCTGACGAGGCTGAAATCTGATCGTCTGACACTGATGCCCCTGATATCCTGATGCCTGGAAGACGAGGGTATACTTTGAAGTCAAGTAACACTAAAAAGGATGCCCCGACGTTGGGTGGCCGGGGAAGTGATACGATGCCGGACACCCCGAAACTGAACATCCTCTTGTTGAGCACACCTGGCAATCCTTATGGGAACAGCCAGGAAGCAGGCCCGACGGAGGAGACTGAGGGGCCGGTGGGGGTGTCCTGAGAGAGGGAGCAATTGTCCCAACGTGAGACCGGCCTGGTCAGTCGACGCTGAAACAGGGTCTGGCGTTGGAAGACCTGGCACAGGGCCAGGCGTCCGAACTCAGAGCGGCTGGGGAAAAGGACCCCTAGATGGGAGATTAGCCAACATCTGAAGACCTGCCATTCTGGGCATCTGAACCCCGGACATGTGGGGAAAAGCCTTAGATGGGAGATTAGCTGACATCTGAAGACCTGTCGGTCCAGACAAAGGGACCTCCAACGTCTGGGGATTAGAAGGACCAGACTGAGGAACCCTAAAATCTGTGGTATGCCCGGGATGCAGCAAACCCAACGGAAGGTCCATCAGGATGTTCCGAAAGCCCAGAAGGCAGATTTGGCATACCAAGCTCTGGCGTGGAAGCAGTAAGCGACACCTTCAGAGACTTGACGTCCTCTGGCCCCGGAGAAAAATGGGGAACCAGGGAAATCACCTCGGGAGGAAGTACCCAGAGAGGGAGAACGCTAAGGGGGAAACTGGCGCTTCTAGAAATCGGAGGATAGCATGCTCTCCAACGGGAGCGCCATGGCTAGGCGGTTGTCAGGTAAGCGGACATCCAACTTTGCAGTTGTAGTCATGCCAAGGCCGCCTAAACTGACAACCGGCTTGCCTGCTGAAACCATACGCACGACTGCAAAGCCGATGTCCAATATACAGGCTGCTGCCATGAAGACGTTGGCAGAACAGACATCTGACTTATCGGCTAGAACCAGGCGAGCATCGACAGAGCTGACGTCCGACTTACTGGTGAGTACTGGGCTGGTGTCGGACAAACCTATGTCTGACTTCTCAGCTGTAGCCGTGGGGCTAGGGAAGTAACCGCCGCCCAACTTACCGGGCAGAAGTTTGGCAGGTGTCGGCAGTGCGTTTAATTCGACTTATTGGCAGGAGCTGAGCAGACACCGGCAGGGCAGATGGCTGACTTACTATCAGGGTCTGGGGTACACAGAGAAAGCTGGAGCCTGACTTAGCGGTCGAGGCTGTGCGCTTGCCGGCAGAGCCAGGGAGTGACTGACCAGCCTTACTGCCTGGCTTAGACTCTGGTTTGAAGAGACCTAAGGGCAGCAAACACTCCAGCATCGCCGGAGGGACCCACCTGAACCGTAACCAGTTCAGGCGGGGGGACAAAACCTGATCCGCTGCAGCGAGAGGAGATTTTACAGGAGGGGCGCTTCCAGATCCAACAGAAGGCACCTCACTACCTGCGGTCCCAGAGGGTGGCCAACGGACAGGACAGGACAGGGACAGAGATCCCGGTGCCTCTCCCTGTCTTTTTTTCTTCTTTTTGTGCTCTGCAGTGGGAGAGGAAGAGGAATCCCGCAGTCTCTACATCTCTCTCAATGTTTGCCATCTTGATCTTTAACAGATGAGCATCCAGGGCCTGCTGCCATCATTTCCATGGGGCTGGGTTAATGTCCTTACAGGCTGCGCAGCCCTCGATGTTATGGTCGGGGCCTAGGCACAGCAGACAGAGTATGACCGTCCTTGTGTGGTATTTGCGTGCCGCAAGAGTCGCACTTCTTTGGTGGAGCAGACGTTGGAGAAGACATACTATAGGAAAAAAGATTAAACTTTCAGAAAAAAGTAAAGAAAAAAATACAGCGTTCGACAGCCAGAGTTCACTGCGAGGTACAACGTGTACTGGTTGATGGCGGGAAAGAAATGGAGGGCAGGTGTGGGGCCACCCACTATATAGGCTCATGCTGACGTCGTCATGCGACGTTGGCTGGGTTGTCCCATGCCACATATTGCTAGCTAGAATTTTTTGTGTGGTCCTGACTCCAAGGGGAGAAATCCTACAAGTAATGACCTATTGCAGGAACCCTCTCGAAGTAAGATGTACAGTTACGTAAGAACTTATCGAAACAGTAGATCTTCGAGAAGAGCTCTCGCAGCAGGCTATACCATAAGGACTATGCCACCAAGCTGTAGGACCCCACGGAAAAATCTTAGCTAGCAGTACCCAGCAGAGACCACCCCCTGCTGTCAGACCACCTCAGATGTCCACGAGTGGTATAAAGGTGGCGGTCCCTGGCCCCACCTCAGTTCTCCCGCCAAAGAACCGGCTAACCCAGAAATGGAGAACCAAGGCGGTTCGAATAATCCTGCCAAGGGGGAAGAAAGGAAAGAAAAAGGACCGGGGGAAAGGAGCGAGGGAAAGCAGCGCCTGCTGCAAGAGCTCTTCTCGAAGATCTACTGTTACGGTAAGTGCTTACGTAACTGTACTATCTTACTTCTAGTAGGAGCTCTTGCAGAATGCTATACCATAAAGACTGAGTACCAAGCAGTACTAACTGGACCCAGGTCAGAATGGGAGGAGGTAAGTAAGTGACAGCGGAATCATTCAGGATAGAGTCCCTGAAGTATCGCTAAGCCAAAACCAGTTATCCAACTGGAAGCTATATCCAGCCTGTAGTGCTTCACAAAGATATGCACTGAGCTGCAGATAGCTGCCGCACAGATGTCTGCTGCGGAGACGCTGTGAAGTGCCGCAAAGGAAGCGGAAACACCCCTGGTGGACTGACCCTTGATCGAGCGCGATAAGGGTTTGTCATGTTTGTTGTAGCAGAAGGTGATGCAGCTCAACAACTACCTGGAAAGAGTCTGCTTTGTGACTGGAGCCCCAAGGGTTCTCAGTGCAAAGGAAACAAAAAGCTGGTCAGACTTACATATGTCCTGGGTGCGGTCTATGTAGTAACCAAGCACCCGATGCACATTCAGAGTATGAAGAAAGGTTCCCCCTGATTAGAATACTAATAATAAACAGGCAGGTGAATGTCCTGATTAAGAGTGAACTTGGACACCACCTCTGAAAGAAAATTAGGATTAGTTGCTCAAGGACACCCTGTTCCTGTGAAAAACTACATAAGGCTCCTTAGATATCAGGGCCTGGAGCTTGGAAATCCAGGTAGAAGTAACTGCAACTAAAAAAAACAAGTTACTCACCTGTAACAGTAGTTCTAGGAGTGGTGTATGTTGTTCATCGACACTTACTGGCATTGTCCCCTTCCACTTTAAATCTGCCGGAAGTCTTCAAGCTGGCTCCACCCACCCAGTATATACCTCAGCTCCGCCCCCTGGACACCAGCTCTTAGTCCGCTGGAAGCCAGGTTGTGTGCGTCCGCAGCCGGGGAGGTCAGGTGGGTCCATGTGGATGAACAACATGTACCACTCCTAGAACTACTGTTACAGGTGAGTAAATACAGGTTACTCACCTGTAACAGGAGTTCTAGGAATGGTATATGTTATTCATCCACACTTATTGGCAGGTTCCTTGCTGCTTTAAATCTTGCCGGAAGGTCTTCAAGCTGGCTCCTCCCACCCACCCAGGTGGTAAAACTCTCGGCTCCGCCCCATGACGCCAGATCTGGCCCGCTGGAAGCTCGGGTTGTGCGTCGAAGCCGGGGAGGTCGGGTGGGTCGTGTGGATGAACAACATATACCATTCCTAGAACTCCTGTTACAGGTGAGTAACCTGTATTTCTAGGGACATGGATATGTTGTTCATCCACACTTATTGGCAGACTCTAGCAGTTCTCCGGGAGGAGGAGGCAAGCGCACACCCCAATACTTACTTGGGAAATAAGGACTGAGAACCGGGCCCCAAAACCAGAATCCAGCGTGACTCAAGGTCGATGTGGTAATGGGTAATAAAGGTGTGTGCTGACTTCCAGGTAGCATGCCCAGATTTCCTGGATAGGGACGTCCCCTGGAAGCAGCCACCGATGCAGCAGTATAATGGTGGAATGAGCTCTTATCCCTCTGGGAGGCTCCATGCCCGCTAACTTATAGCAGCATCTATGCAGGAGGTGACCCACCTGCCTATCGTCTGCTTGGCTGCAGGTCTGCCAGGTGCGCGCTTCAGCGTAGGTGACAAACAGCTGGCGAACCTCTCCCTCGTCTCAGCCGCGCGCCTTTATAATAAGCCAGCCCTTCAGGGTCCAGAGTATGGAGCCTATATTCAGCCTCGAGGTGTGATTAGGGTAGAACACCGCAGAGTCAACACCTGGTTAAGGTGAAACTCCGACACCACCTTCGGAAGGAATTTCGGGTGGGGCGCAGGACAACCTTGTCCCTGTGGAAGACCAGGTAAGGAGACTCAATGCAGAGCGCCTGGAGTTCTCCCATCCTTCTGGCTGGACGTGATAGCCACCAAGAAGGCGGTCTTCCACGACAGGTGAAGATCACACCTGTGCATTGGTTCAATGCTTGCCCAGAGCTTTGCCAGTACCAGCAGTAAATCCCACGGAGGTGGAGGTTCTCGCACCGGAGGGGAGATGTGATAAAGGCCTTTGAAAAAGCGCCCGACCACCTATTCCTGCGCCACCGACTGCTTCCCGGCCCACGCCCGGTAAGCAGAGATGGCTGCCAGGTGCACCTTTAGGGTCGTCGACCTAAGCCCTTGACTAGAAAGGGACCATAAATAGTCCAAAATGCTTGCCATAGAACAGGAGGAAGGGTCCAAGCCCTTGCCCTGACACCAAATGGAGAATCTCTTCCATTTGAAGGCGTAGCATTTTCTGGTCGACTCCTTACGGGATGCCTCAACAACAGTGAGGACCTCGTCGGAAAGACCCAAGGCCTGGAATTCTAGCCGCTCAGGAACCAGGCCGTCAGGTGCAGGGATTGAAGGTCTGGATGGAACACCTTCCCCTGACTGACTGAAAGCAGGTCCGGGCAAGCTGAAAGCTGCCTCGGGAGCCTGGAGCTGAGGCTGAGGAGATCTGGGTACCAGAACTGGCGGGGCCAGTCTGGGGCTATCAGGATCACCTGCGCCTTGTCCCTCCTTGCTTTGAGAAGCACCTTGTGAATCAAAGGAAATGGGGAAAGTGCGAAGAGGCCCGGGTCCACAGCCTCGAGAAGGCATCCCCTGCAGCAAGCCCTGCTGAGGGGGCGGGCATGAAACAGCCTCAGCTTCAATTTCCTGAGGCAAACAGGTCCACCTGAGGTGTGCCCCAGTGGAGAACAGATCTTGTACTACCTCCAGGAGAGAGACCATTGTGAGATGCAGCCCCTATCCGGCTCCAGGGCATCGGCCAGGGTGTTGGAGGCTCCTGCCACATGAATGGCTAGGAGATCCGCCTCCAGGCTACTCACGAGTGACCAAATGTGGAGGCTTCCTGCATAGAAGCATGGAGCACGCCCGCCCTGGTGGTTCAGGTAGTACATGGTCGTGGTATTGTCCGCCTGACTCGGACCACTTGACCTCGGAGAAACGGAGCAAAGGCGGTGAGAGCTAGGGGGGACCGCCGGAGCTCCAGCAGGTTGATGTGGCATCGGACTCCCGTGCGGGACCAGGACGGCAGCACTCTGTGTTCTCAGATGGGCATCCCAACCCATCAGAGAGGCATCGTCGATAGAGAGACCGCCGGCCTCGGGCGACAAACGGGATGCCCTCCTGCAAATGGAATGGAACGGTCCACCACTGGAGAGCGTTCCACATCTCCTGGGTCACTATCACTAGCTGGTCCAAAGGATGGCAGCGTTGTGACCACTGGCCGGCCAGTCCCCACTGAAGGGGGCGCATGTGCCAGCGGGCCCAACGGACCACGCTGGTACAGGCCGCCATGAGACCCAGAAGGCGCAGGAAGTCCCGGGCAGGGCGCGATTGCCCAACCAGAAATGATTGGGCAAAGGAGGTAAGAACCTCGGCCCTGTCCGCCGGGAGTCGTGCTCTGCATCGATGAACAGGATCACCTGCTTCGGCTCGAGTTCTGACTTGGCCTCGTTGATGAGAAGGCCAACTTGAGAGCAAACCTGGAGGGCCAGATCTCTGGACCGCTCCACCTCCCATCTGGAGGAGGCTGCTATCAGCCAATCGTCCAGGTAAGGGTACACCCGGACCCTTCGGTGCCGCAGAAATGCTGTCACCACTGCCATGTATTTGGTGAAGACCCTAGGAGCTGGAGATAAGCCGAAGGGCATGGCTCGGAACTCGAAGAGGGATCCCTCCGCTCGGAAGCGGAGGAATCTCCGATGTGACGGACGGATAGGGACGTGAAAGAACGCATCCTGTAGGTCCAGAGAGCAGAACCACACGCCGTGTCCCAGAGATGGTATTATCTGTGCCAGAGTGACCATTCTGAAGGTTCGAGACCTTAGGAACTTTTTCAGGTTGTGTAGGTCGAGAATGGGGCGCCAGCCCCACATCCGTTTCGGAACCAGGAGATACCTGGACACGAACCCCGGGTCTGAAGGGGGGTCCTCCACCTCCGTGATCACCTCCTTTTGGAGGAGGACAGCGATGTCAGCTCGGCGAGCCACCAGTGAGGCTGCGGACCCTGAGGCCCCCCGGCTCTGAAGGGCGGGGCCTGCTCGAATTCCAGAGGTAGGCCTTTTCCACCACCTCCAGTACCCACCTGTCCGTGGTAACAGCGGACCAGGCGGAAAGGAAGTGTCTGAGCCGTCCCCCCACAGGGGGAACCAGGGGTGTAGTGACAGGGATGGCGACACCCCCAGCCTGTCACTAGGCGGTTTGGAGGATGGACCGGCCGAGGAACCTCCTGGGCTTTACCTCCTGCTTCCTTGTTGGATAGCTTTGACGGGTTTGGGCTTGGGATATCAAGGTCAAGCCTGCTGGCCCTGATGTTGTTGGGCGGAGGCTGCCGGGCGCAGAAGGACGAAGGGCTTAGGCTGTGGCTTGTGGCCTTTGTCCTTCAGAGCGAAGACACTGAGTCCAAGGTAGCATTGACTCCCCCTCCTCTCCAGGTGACCTTCCACCCAGGGTCAAGAGGTCAGTCCCCTGCAAGGGAACATCCGCCAACTTGTGCTGGGTATCCGAGGTAAAGGTGGATATCCTCAGCCAAGCCCGATGACGATGGCCACTGCGCCACAGACCTGGCACATGAGTCCCCGCATGTCTGAAGCAGACTGGAGCTGCTGTTTAGCCACTGCCCTGCCCTGGTCCGCACCTGCCTGACCGTAGTCTGCAGATCTTGGGAAGATGAGGACAACCTCATCCAGGGAGCCCAACAGGGCGTGAGAAAAATGTGCCATGAGGACGGGCCGAACTGGCCTGGACGGCACAGGGAGGGACGCAGCATAGACTTTTCACCCGGCATAATCCAATTTCTTGGATTCCTTGGCGAGGTTTGTTCACATCTCTCATGCCTGCACGCCGGAAAACGCTTGTCGGTAACCAACCTCGGCCGAGGGATGTTCAAAACCGACAGGGAACTGTGAATGTGATACTCTGGCCAACCTGGCCGAAGGCGCAGGGCAGGGAAGTACGCTGCCAAAGTTCCAAGCCGATTCAAATATGGCCGCTACCGGAAAGGCTCCGTAGGAGAATCCCCTCGGTCCAGAACTCCGTGAGGGATACCTGGCCTGTGTTTGAAAGGGTTCTGCTTCATCCCGTGGATTCGAGATGAGTCGAAGCAACCCTAAGAAGGGCGGAAGGGCTATCGTCCATCAACTGTCCTCCAGAGGACTCAAGTTCATGCGCTGGAGAAGAGGAGACCATCATCGACTCAGAAGAGTCCTCAAAGAGCTGCTCGCCCTGAGCCACCTCTCCACCCGCCGAGGTTTATCGGGAGTGAGGGTGACAGACAGCCTATGGGGCAAACCCAAAGTCGACCGAGAATTTTTGGTCGGAGCCCCAACTAATGGCTGTGGGGCGGAGGTTCCACCAGAATCAGTGCTGGAATTAGTCAACAACCGGTTTGGGAACAGGCTTCCGTTGGACAACGAGGGGTTGTTGTCGCCCGTGACAGCCACTTAATGGCCGGGAAGTGCCACTCTTCAAATCGCCGGTCTCCCGGTCAAAAGGAGCTGTTGCTACTAAGTTCTCGCATTTCGACGCATCTTGGCGCCAAGCCTCGTCTGATGAAGAGGAAGAGCGGCGGCGCTTACTGTCATGCGCGAGATCGAGACCGGCTTATGACGGCGCGGATCGTTGGGATCATGAGGATGTCCAGACCGGTAGCCCTGACAGCGAGGGAAGGCGAGGAGAAGTGTCGGAACGCACTCCTCGGCTAGGACAATCCACCAAGGCTCCGAATCAGAGGCACAGACGAGCCGACGGGATCCTCAACTCAGACCACCGGGGAGAGGATTTCGGCTTCCACTGACAACCGTCCTATGGGTCAAGAAAATTCTCCACCTTGTTCACGGGGTCTCGGTCAGCTGGCCTGATGGGGACACCGTGAGCCAGTGGGCGAGCTGAGGGTCGTAAGTCGCGTCATTTCATAAGGGGGGGAGGGGATCTTTCGCCTGGGAAGAGCGGCCGGGACGGACCTCCTCTTGTTTTTGGATCTGGAAGAAGGTCCCAGTTGGACCTCACCTTGGTCGAGAGGGTCAGACAAAGCTCCTTAAAAGCAGCTGGTCGAGGCACTGATAGAGAGCGGACAAATGTCGGAGCCGAGGTAGAAGTGCCCGCGTCGGCCCTCTTCAGGGCGATCATCTGCCTGTTGATCCACGAATGGGCCGACACCGCCATCGGGCCTCAGATTTCACCGGTGGAATTTTTCGGGCCACGCAGCTGTAATCAAGCAGCACGGCTCAAGGACGAGGCCGGGTATGAAGAGCACAAGTCGAGGCCTGGGCGTGCCCAAGGCCCAGGCAGTAGACGACGGAGTGCGGATCCGCCCCAGATCTCTGCCCCAAGCACTTCCAAAACTGGAGTTGGTTTGTCCATCGCAGTCATGAGAGAAGACAACCGTCTTTGCAAAACTTTTTTCATCAATTCAAGAATTAGGAACTGACTAAGTGCTAAGTAGGAACTATTCCAAGCGTAAGGAAGATCTAGGCCATGGTTCGGTTTAGTTTTACCACCGGTGGGTGGGAGGATTAACTTGAAGACCTTCCGTATTTAAAGCGTAGAATCTGTTAAGGTATAACACATCCATGTCGTGAACTTATTTTTCAGGACGTGGATATTTGTTCATCCACACTTACTGGCAGACTCCTCAGCAAAGCCCGAAGGAGGGAAAGACACCCCTTCTGAAACAGAGATTGAGAATGAGGCCCCAAAACCAGCATCCCGGGGTGACCAAGGCTCCATGTGGTTAGGGTAATGAAGGTAACAGACTCCAGGCAGCAGCCCAACAGATTTCCTGGGTAGAGATGTCCCTGGATCAGCCATCGAGGCAGTATGGCGTGGTAGAATGAGCTCATATCCTTGGGAGGCTCTTGCCCGCCAACTCAGAGAACAAACCCACACTGTGTAATCCATCTTGCACAGTCCACTTCTGCAGGTCTGCCAGAAGTGGCCTGATAAGTGAAAACTGGCAAACCCTCTAGAATATTCACCGCCCTCTTATAATAGGAGAGAGCAGGTCTCAGGTCCATATAGAGCCGTACTGACGTCCAGTGTAGTTAGTAGTAAATGGCAGAGCCACACTGGAAGGTGAAACTTAAAACCACCTTCAGAAATTTCGGTGGGGTGTAGGACAACTTTGCCCTGTGGAAGACCAAAAAGGGGAGTCCACCGGAAGCGCTGAGCTTTTCCTCATACCTTTCTGGTCAGACGGATAGCCACCAGGAAGGTCTTCCATGACAAGTGACAGTTCATTTGTGCATTGGTTCGGCTAGCTTGCCCATGAGCTTTTGCAAACCAGCAGTGATCCCACTGAGGTGGAGGCATAAAATCAGAGGGACATGTGATCCAGGCTTTAAAAGTGTTCACGACTGCCCTGTGCATGTCGGTTGCCAGCCTGCGCGTATAAATGCGTCAGGTGCACCCTATGGGTTGAAGATGAGACCCTTTGAGAGATTCGAGGAATAAGAATGTTAGTAAGAATGAGCAAGGGTCCATTCCTTTCCTGAAACCAAATGGAAATCTCTTTCCATTTGAAGCCTCTTTTCCTGGTCGATTTTTTCAGATGCCTCCACCACCGTAGGATCTGGAAGACCCATAGCCTGGAAACTCCACGGTACCAGGCTGTGAGGTAGGATTGAAGGTCCGGATGGAAGACCTTCCTGGTTCAGAGATATCAGGTCCTGGCTATGTGCAAAGTGAGCCGGGCCCGAGGCCTGAGCCGAGGCTGATCTGATACAGAATGCTTGCCAGTCTGGGTTACCAGAATTACTCACCTGTCCCTGACCTTGAATAACACCTTGTGACTCAGGGAAATGCAGTGAAGGCACAGAGGAGGCCTGGGGGTCCACAGCTCGAGAAGGCATCCTGCAGCAACCCTGCTGAGGGGGGCGGGCATGATGTTGCCTCAGCTTGCGTTTCCTGAGGCAACAAGTCCACCATCGGTTTGCCTAACGAAGAACAGGCTGTAAGCTACCTCTGATGGAGAGACCACTGATGTCGGCCTATCTGGGCTGAGAGCATCCGCCAGCTGGTTGAGGGCCAGCCATGGATACTGGGAGATCTGCCTCCAACGCTGGCTTGTGGTCCAGATGCAGACGCCTGCACAGTTGACGGGTGCGCGCCTGTTTGTTGAGGTAGTACATGGTTTGTGGTATTGCCCGCCTGACTTGAACCATTTCTGACCGAGCGAGGAGCCAAAGCTGACAGTGCCAGTCTGACTGTTCGAGCCCAACAGGTTGATGGCATTGGGACTCCTTAGGTCATGGTCCCATGGGCCCTGCTGTCCCCATGTTGGCCCCAGCCCATGAGAGGCATCGGTTGTTCGGGCGACCGTCGGGCGGATGAACAGGATCCCTTCCTGCAACCGGTCTGGGGTGGTTCATCACTGGAGAGGTCCCACATCTCTACAGCAGAATCAGCTGTTGAAATGACTGTGGCGCTGGGTCCAGGGTGGGCTCCCATTGGAGGGCGATGTGCAACTGTGGACCACCGAGTGCTTACCATGTAACCCAGCAGGTGCAGAAGCCGGTAGGGCGCAGTGCCCAACCAAATGACTGGGCAAGGAGAGAGCCTCGCTTGTCGCCCGGAGCCGAGCCTGGTTGACAAAAGTCGAGCTCTGCCTGATGAGCCCATCACCTGAAGGCAGGTTGACTTGTCTCTTGATCAGGCCTTAGTTGGGAGCAGGTCTCGAGGCCAGATCCTGGACCTCTCCACCTGTTGGGGGAACCTGTGTCAACTGGGTGGGTAGATTCTGACCTCACCAAGATGCGCCGCCACCACCGCAATGCACGGTGAACACCTCAGTCGGCGACAGGCCGAACGGCATGGCTCGAACTCAGATAGGGTCCCTCAACCTGAAGCGGAGTAACCACTGATGGGACGGATGGATTGGGACGTGAAAGAAAGCGTCCTGCAGATCCAGTGAACAGAACTACATGTTTTGCCCCAAGGATGGTATGATCTGGGACAGAGTGACCATCCAAAAGATGCGAGACCTAAGTAACCGATTCAGGTCGTGGAGATCTGAATGGGACGCCAACCCCCCATCTGCTTGGGCATCGGAAGTACCTGAGACAAAGCCTGGGTCTGCAGAAGGATCCACCAGAGGAGCTACTGCTCTCCTTTATGGAGGAGCTGAGCTATACTGCCTGAACAGCCAACTGGGTGTATGCGAAAATCCATTCTCCCGAGGGGCGTGGCCCGCTGGCAGGGTACTGCTTGAACTCTAGAGGCAGTCCCCGACCGACCACTGAGAACCCACCTGTCCGGTGACAGCTGGACCAGGCGAAAGGAAGTGGCGGAGCCGACTTCACGGGAGGGCTCAGAGCTGGCGTGTCGAAGATAGGGGTGGCAACCCCATCCCGTCACTGGGCAGGCTTGGAGGAGGAGGCTCCAGGACCTGAGCCTCGCCTCCTTTGCAGGCCTGTTTTGGAGTCCAGGTTTGGGCCGAGGGCTGTTTCTGAGCCTGCTGCTGATCTGATGCTGCTGTCCTCCTCGATAAGGAGGGCTGCCGACCACAGGAAAAAGGCCAAAGGGCTTTTCTGCTGGTTCTGCCCAAAGAACCCTTGGCAGAAGTGGCGCCCAGGTGGCACTGGACTGCTCTATGCGCGCTGTAGGTGACTAGCTACCCTGGACCGTAAAGTCGGGTCCCCAGAAAGGCACATCAGCCAATCTAGTCGGTATCAGCTGGAATGAGGAAAGCCTCAGCCAAGCCCCAAGGCCGAGGTCAAGCGCGGCAATCGAAAAGCACAAGAACTCGACGTCCAAGGTTGCCTGGAGCCGTTGCTCTACAAACAGCATCGCCCCTGGTCACGGACCTGTTTGAACGTGGTCTGTATGTCCATGGGGAGATGAGGGAGAACTTAGTCTAATGGATCCGAGAGCGGGCATGAGAGAAGTCTGCTATAATGACAGCCGAGCTGGCCTGGATCAAGGCCCAAAGAAGAGACCGTATAGACCTTTCGGCAGTGTGGTCCACATTTTTGGACTCTTTGTCCAGAGGTCGGTCAGTGTCGGCCGAACTACCAGTACACCTGAACACAGAGGCGATTACCAGGCTCTCGATCAAAGGGTGTTCAGTGAACCCCGCAAGGGACCCCATGGGCACTGCGTACTTGCAGGCCAATGGTGCTGGGCATGAGGCAGGGCGCTGCCAAAGTTCAAGGGCCGGGCCAACAATGGCTTAGGCCACTGGAAATGCCTCCGTCAGGGTATCCCCTCTCTTTAGAATATCAATCAATCAAAATCTTTATTCAGGCGAGCATCATTGAGCATAGCTCATTTACAAGATGGACCTGATTGTCTTAATAATATAAGGTTACAGTTTTATACAAAGACATGGTACTGATTGAACACAAATGCAAAGATTGGATGAACGAACAGATATACAAATATTCACATATGTACAAGGCAAAATTGACATCTGACCTAGATTATATTAAAAGGAAAGAAACAAACAGTACTGGAGAGATAAAGTTAGGTACGGGACTTGGGGGTCTTGGCACGTAAGCAGGTTGGAGAACAAACTAGAAAACAGAAAATAGGGGGGTGAAAAAAGGGGAAAAGAGGGGTGAGAGGACTAGGCCTTATGGAAGCAATTGCATGATTCTGGGTAACAGACTAGTGTACAGTTTTTGAAGGATGTTAATGGAATGAGGGTATCCACCAAGGTCTTTAAAGAGAATTCCAGACAAATTTAGGAAGAAGCTGATTGCAGCCCTTCCATACCGGTGCAGGTAATAGGAATCTCTGCATGATGAGTTTATTGATCCTTGGGTGTAAGGCCTGATGTGATCTGTTGAAACAATGTTAGATGTAGGGAAGGAGTTTGTTTGTCAGAGCTTGTAGATCCAGACAGCAGCATTTTTGTTTCTTCTATGGTGTAGGGATGTCCAACTGACTGCATTGTAGAGAGAGCAATGATGGGTGTTGAGGAAGATCTGTAATGAATCTAATAGCTCTAGATAAGCAAGATGTCTAATTTATTTAAAATGGGTGAGGAACAGTGACCATAAAGAAGTCAGCGTAATCAATGAGGATAGCATGATGCCAGGATTAACCTTTGTTTGGAATCTCTGGTCAGGTAGTGTTTGATCCTATAAAATGCCATGATCTTTGTCTAAGCTTTTCAGGAGCTCTTCAATGTGGCTAGTATGGTCAAGTTTATTGTCAATCCAGACTCCAAGATATTTGAATTTGTCCACATATTCCAGATTTTCACCAAGGATGGTAGATAATTGTGGAGGTGAATGATGGGACAGCTGAAGAGAAGCTCTTGGTGTCAAAGAATATAGCTGCTTTCTTGGCATTTAGTAGTAGTTTTTCTAGTAAATTGTGCTGTAGGAGGGAGAACTCAGACTGTAAAGCTCACAGGCTTTGATGATGAGGGATTACTACATATAGTACAGTATCATCTGCAAAGAGGTGAATACTAGATTGTGAGAGACTGGAGTCAATATTGTTGATGTAAATGGGAAAGAGGATGGGGCCCAGGATGGAACTTATGTACACCTCTTAGAGTGGTTTAGAGGTAGATAGGTCACCTTTCATTTTTAACAGTTGTATTCTTCCGGAGAGATAGCATCTGGAACCATTTAAGGAGAGTGAGTCAAGGCCTATGGAGTTCAGAGAGGAGATTAGTAGTTCATGGTCCACAGTGTCAAGGCTTGCTTAGATCCACAAACACAGCACAGGTTATTCTTTTTGTCTAAGGCAGTCTGCCAGTTATTTGTAACTTTTGCTAAGGAAGAGATGAAAGCTGTGTATAGATCTGAAACCCAGATTGAGCTGGTTAAGGAGATTATTGGTGTCAAGGTAGGCACTTAACTGGATGTTCACCAACTTTTCAAGCATTTTTGGACAGTACTGGTAAGATGGAAATGGCCTATAATTGTTGGAGGTCCATGATCACCTGCCTTAAGTAGTGGAAACACTTGAGCTGTCTTCCATATTGAGGAATAGAACCAGTGGCTAGTTTAGATTGAAAAGGTGAGTGAGGGGGGCAGCTACCTGTGTCTATCTGTGAATATCTCGTGAGAGGGTACTCCGCCTTTTCTGGATAGGTTCCAGGGCATTCCAGTGAGCCAGAAATGATGGAGAATTCCTTGAAGGAGGAAGGCTTCCTCCATCCCTTCGTGTCAATGGATGACCCATCATCCACAGGATGAGAGGAGCCCGTGACATCCTAGTCCAAAGAGTCGTGATACAGCGTGTCTGCCACCTCAATCACCCTTGATCTGCCGAGGGCGTCCGGTGACTATGACCGGCTAGACGCCAGGAAAGTCCGGTATCTAGTCGTCCCTCGAGGAGCACCCCCCTCCCCGTGAGGGTTGCTTAGGTGGCAGTTCCAACCAGATAGGTGGAGAGACCGGAATATTGGAACCGTGGACGGGCCGCCCCCACAGGCGGAGGAACCAGAGGCTTTGGTTCTGGAGGGGTCGGCTTTAGCCTGGGAGGCGAAAGTCAACCAATGGCCGGGTCGGCAGCGGAGCCAGATTCTGCCCGTCACATCAGCTGTTGCTACATAAGTGTCCTCATAGCACCGAGTTTCCGGCTACCGTCTCCTCGTCTGGGAGGATGAGGACGACCTGTGGTGTCGCCTCTTGCGCTCTTTGGCTCTTCCTCGGTCGCTTGGCTGAGGGGTCCTGACCCGACCAAGATCGGGTAGGCCGACTCGGTCGATCAGGGAGACACTGGTGGATCGTGAAACCCAAGGGTCCGGAACCGGGTCCTGATGGGAACGCCAGTGGCTGGGTCTCCTCATCAGGAAATACCAGGAGCAGAGTCCGTTCTAAGGCATCGTCGGCCACGCTAGCGACAAAGTGTCTGACGAGGATTAATCTGGACCCGTCGGCCACTTCCTCGGTCCCCTGGCCAGATGGAAGATCCGTGAAACCGGCGGCGAGAGAGCGATCTCACCGAGGTGAGACTGCATGCTCTTGGGACCTGGGACCTCTCGGTTCCAAGATCGCCTTTGTCTAAAACAAAGACGAAGGTTCTTTTTTTCTCTTCCAAGAGTGGGAGGAGGCGAGCCCTAGGGCGCTCACGGGGAGAGACTGGCACAGCTCTTTAAAAGAACCAGTAAAGGTGGAGCCTAAGTTGAAAGGAAGAAGCTTTGATTGGTCAAGCGCCGGGCGGCTTCCTCCCTGAATGCCTTCATGTGTTCCAGCTGCTCGATGGAGCCCGTGGCCATGGAAACTGCCCACCTAGCCTCCTTGGACTTCACTGGAGGGTTCCTTTTTTCCGGTCTCCCCAGCTTCAGGCATGCCTTGCGGTCGTCCAGGTCGTTGGGATGCAAGGCCAAGCAATAACTGCAGGACAAGGTGTCGTGGCTGACACCTAGGCAGTAGCCGCACATGAGGTGGGGATTGGTGCGCAACATCTTTTGGCCGCAGGGACACCGGCGAAATCCCGGGGAAGATTTTTCCTCCATGATCGATGCTGCAAAAGTGTGATCGCTAACTCGAACGAATTTCAATTTCGGTAAAACCGATGATTTGAAAGCCAGGGCCTAAAAAATGCGAAAGCACGAGGGAGGCAACCTGCATCTTCCAGCGGAAAGGAAGATCTGGCGTCATGGGGTGGAACCGAGATATATACTACCTGGGTGGGTGGGAGTAGCCAGCTTGAAGACTTCCGGCAGATTTGAAGTGGAAGAGGACAATGCCAATAAGTGTGGATGAACAACATAGTCACGATCCTAGAAAGCTAAATGCAGTAATGTCTTAATTATGACATGTTTCAAAATGAATGCCTATGGGGGTGTTCGGTTCGGATTTATGTACAGCCCTAACATCTTCTTGCATACGTTCTCAACATCCTTTTTGTCTGACCTACATATATGCGAGGGCAGGTGCACTGTACAATATAGATTACATATACTGTAGAACAATTAATGAAAAGTAAAATTTCAATTTTTTTTTGTTCTTGTCTTATATGGGTGCAGAAATGTTGATCCTTGTTGACAAAATCTACATATACTGCAGTGACCACAACGAAAACAGCCAAAAGGCTGGGAGGGAAGCCAAGTGATTCTAGGTTCTTGAGGTTTCACATATAGACTATTAGTCAGGGAATCAGCTAAATTAGGACCCCTGCAAAAAGAAATTCTAGGTCTATATCTTGTCACTTCTTTCAAATCCAAATCACCCTGTAAAACCCCCCAATGTCTGACAAGGATATCTGCTACTTTACCAGAGATCCTATTATATTCAGTAACAAATGTAATCTGTTGCTGACTAACAGATGTTTGAATTGTCTCTTTCGGTTTAAGTAATCCATTCCTATCCATATTTTTAGGTTTGTTATATGCCCTTTCAATACATTCCTTTGTATATCCTCGAGAAAGGAATCTAGCTTTCATCATTTGACTTTCATTTTCAAACTCGGGCAAAGTAGAATAATTCCGTCTTATGCATATGAACTGACCATAGGGTACACCTCTAATGGTATGTGCCGGATGGGCACTGCCCGCATGCAGAATCATGTTCCCTGATGTAGGTTTTCTAAGTGTCTTACTCTATACTTTTACTCCTTCTACACCCATCAAGGTCAAACTCGAAAAGAAATCTCCATAACATGTGTATTTGAGGTGAAGTGTAACCCACATCGTTAGTACTAATATAATCAATAAAATGAGATGCTGACAATGCATCACCTTCCCATAAAACAATGAGATCATCAATAAATCTTCCCAAGAAGCAGATGTTAGCCAAAAAGGATTTTTATTCTCGCTGTAAATACAGGTTTCTCCACGAGGACATGAATAAGTTTGCATATGAGGGAGCCATTGTGGTTCCCATTGCAGTTCAGGTGTTTGTAAATAAAATGTATGGTCAAATACAAAATAATTATTATACAAAATGAAATTCCATTGCCTCAAAGTAAAATCCTTAAGGAAATTCTGGGCAACTTGACTAATGTTAAGATGATATTCAGAGCCAAAAGTCCAAGGTCATGTAATGCAAGTGTAAAGACTTG
Source organism: Neoceratodus forsteri (assembly GCA_016271365.2). Classification (NCBI taxonomy): domain Eukaryota; kingdom Metazoa; phylum Chordata; order Ceratodontiformes; family Ceratodontidae; genus Neoceratodus; species Neoceratodus forsteri. The sequence continues at coordinate 1,148,375,490 of CM057453.1, forward strand.
TGACATCAATGTTAGGCCATATATATGTTCAGAGGACTAGACCAACCCCCCAAGTTGTGAAAAAACATACACAGACTCTCTTAAATAAGACCTCTGAACAGTTACCAACTGTTTTAAGTAAAAATCTACAAAAATAAAAAATTTTTCAGTAAGAGAACCGATTCCTGAAACAATAGGTCGACCAGCGGGGTTGATCTGGTCCTTACAATTTTAGGTAAGGTATATATAGTAGAAATTATGGGAGAAGAAACAGACAAATTCCTTTCTTGTTTACTGATATATCCCTTGAATACAGATTCGTCCAAAAAATAATCTAATTTCTGCTTAATAACTTTAGTTGGATTGGTCTGCAGTCTCTTGTAGCTTTTTGTATCATCCAATTGTCTATAAATACAGGTTACTCACCTGTAACAGGAGTTCTAGGAGTGGTATATGTTGTTCATCCACACAGTCTGGCAGGTTCCTTGCCGCTTTAAATCTTGCCGGAAGGTCTTCAAGCTGGCTCCTCCCACCCACCTGGGTAGTAAAACACTCGTCTCCGCCCCATGACACCAGATGTAGCCCCCTGGAAGCCAGGTAGCACGCTGAAGCCGAGGAGGTTGGGTGGGTCGTGTGGATGAACAACATATACCATTCCTAGAACTCCTGTTACAGGTGAGTAACCTGTATTTCTAGGGACGTGGATATGTTGTTCAATCCACACTGTCTGGCAGACTCCTAGCAGTTCTCCGGGAGGAGGGAGGCAAGGCGCGCACACCCTACTTGGGAAATAAGGACTGGAGAACCGAGGTCCCAAAACCAGCATCCCGTGACTCTAGGTCAATGTGGTAATGGGAAATAAAGGTGTGTGCTGACTTCCAGGTAGCAGCCCTGCAGATTTCCTGGAAAGGGACGTCCCTAGAAGCAGCCACCGAAGCAGCGGTATGGCGGGTAGAATGAGCTCTTATCCCTTTGGGAGGCTCCATGCCCGCCAACCTATAGCAGAGATCTATGCAGGAGGTGACCCACCTGCCTATCGTCCGCTTGGCTGCAGGTCTGCTAGGTGCAGCTTCACGTATGTGACAAACAGCTGGCGAACCTCTCCCAAACTTCAGCCATCCGCTTCCTTATAATAAGTAGTGCCCTTCTAGGGTCCAAGGAATGGAGCCTATATTCGACCTCCGAGGTGTGATTGGGGTAGAACACCAGCAGAGTCAACACTTGGTTAAGGTGAAAGTCTGACACCACCTTCAGAAGGAACTTCGGGTGGGGGCGAAGGACAACCTTGTCCCTGTGGAAGACCAGGTAGGGAGGCTCGATGGAAAGCGAGTGAAGCTTTCCCATCCTTTTGGCTGACATAATAGCCACCAAGAAGGCGGTCTTCCACAACAGGTGAGAGATGTCACACCTGTGCACTGGTTCGAATGGCTTGCCCATGAGATTAGCCAATACCAGCAGTAGATCCCACGGAGGTGGAGGTTCTCACACCGCAGGGGATATGTGGTCTAGGCATTTCAAAAAGCGCCTGACCACCTTCTCCTGCACCACTGACTGCTTGCCGGCTCGCGCTCGGTAAGTAGAGATAGCTGCCAGGTGCACCTTAAGGGTCGTCGACCGAAGCCCTAGCTGAGAAAGGGACCACAGGTAGTCCAAAATACTAGCCAATTGACAGGAAGAGGAGTCCAATCCCTTGTCCTGACACCAAATGGAGAATCTCTTCCATTTGAAGGTGTAGCATTTTCTGGTCGACTCCTTACGGGATGCCTCAACGACGTTGAGGACCTCGTCGGAAAGACCCAAGGCTTGGAACTCTAGCCGCTCAGGAATCAGGCCGTCAGGTGCAGGGATTGAAGGTCCGGGTGGAGAACCTTCCCCTTGTCGACTGAGATCAGGTCCGGGCGGGCTGGAAGCCGCTTCGCGAGCCTGGAGCTGAGGCTGAGGAGATCTAGGTACCACAACTGACGAGGCCAGTCTGGGGATACCAGAATCACCTGCACCTTGTCCCTCTTTGCCTTGAGAAGCACCTTGTGGATCAAGGGAAATGGAGGGAAGGCGTAAAAGAGGCCTAGGGTCCATGGCCTAGAGAAGGCAACCCCCTGCAGCGAGCCCTGCTGAGGGGGGCCGGTGTGAAAGCCTCAGCTTCGCATTCTCCCTAGAGGCGAACAGGTCTACCTGAGGGGTGCCCCAATGGGAGAACAAGTCTTGCACTATCTCCGGCAAGAGAGACCACTCAAGAGATGCAGCGCCTATCCGGCTGAGGGCATCGGCCAGACTGTTGGAGGCTCCTGCCACATGGAAGGCTAGGAGATCCGCCTCCAGGCTGATCACGAGACCACATGTGGAGAGCTTCCTTGCACAGAGGCAAGGAGTGCGTCCCGCCCTGACAGTTCAGATAGTACATCGTCGTGGTGTTGTCCGTCTGGACCTGAACCACCTGATCTCGTACAAACGGACCGAAGGCAGAGAGGGCTAGTCAAACCGCTCAAAGCTCCAGCAGGTTGATATGGCATCGAGACTCCTAAGGGGACCAGAGGCCGTGGGCCCGTAGATCCCCCAGATGGGCACCCCAACCCATCAGACGCGCGTCGGTCGTCAGAGTGACTGTCGGCTCGGGGCAGACAAACGGGATAACCTCCTGCAGATGAGCTGGGACAAGCCACCACTGCAAGCCGTCCCACTACTTCTGGGTCACAATCACCGGCTGGTCCAAAGGACCGCAGCACTGTGACCACTGGCGGGCCAGCCCCCATTGCAGGGGGCGCATATGCCAGCGGGCCCAACGGACCATGTTGATGCAGGCCACCATGAGGCCCAGAAGGCGCAGGATGTCCCGGGCAGGGAGCAATTGCCCAACCAGAAATGATTGGGCAAAGGAGGAAAGGACCTCGGCCCTGTCTGCCGGGAGCCAGGCTCTGGCTCGAAGATAGTTGCGCTCTGCCGAGATGAACTGAATCACCTGCGATGGCACGAGTTCCGATTTGGCCAGGAGGCCAATCCAAGAGCAGACCTGGAGGGCCAGATCCTGGACCACCCACCTCCAACCTGGAGGGGCTGCAATCAGCCAGTCATCCAGGTAAGGGTACACCTGGACACCTCAGCGAGCAGGAATGCTGTCACCACTGCCATGCATTTGGTGAAGACCCTGGGAGCTGGAGAAAGGCTGAAGGGCATGGCCCGAAAAACAGGTTACTCACCTGTAACAGTAGTTCTAGGAGTGGTATATGTTGTTCATCCACACACTCTGGCATGTCCCTTTCCCCTTAAATCTTGCCAGAAGTCTTCCAGTTGGCTCCTCCACCCACCCGGTGGTATATACCTGACTCCGCCCCATGACGCCAGATCTTAGCCCGCTGGAAGCAAGGTGATGCGCCTAAAGCCGAGGAGGTCGGGTGGGTGCATGTGGATGAACAACATATACCACTCCTAGAACAACTGTTACAGGTGAGTAACCTGTTTTTCTAGGAGCGTGGATATGTTGTTCATCCACACACACTGGCAGACTCCTAGCAGTTCTCCGGGAGGAGGGAGGCAAGGCGCACACCCCCTACTTAGGAAACAGAGATTGGAGAACCTGAGGCCCCAAAACCAGCATCTCGGCGTGACTCAAGGTCGATGTGGTGGTGGAAATACAGGTGTTTGCTGACTTCCAGGTAGCAGCCCGACAGAGTTCCTGGATAGGGATGTCCCTGGAAGCAGCCACAGATGCAGCAGTATGGCAGGTAGAATGAGCTCTTCACCCTCTGGGAGGCTCCTTGCCCACCAACTCATAGCACAGACCTATGCATGATGTAATCCATCTTGCAATGGTCCGTTTGGCAGCATGTCTGCCAGAAGCGGCTTCAGCGTATGCGACAAATAGCTGGTGAACCTCTCCCGAATTTCCGCCATCCTCTCCTTGTTGTAGGAGAGAGCACGTCTACGGTCCAGGGTATGGAGCCTGTACTCGGTGTCCGAGGTGTAGTTAGGGTAATATACCGGCAGAGTCAACACCTGGTTAAGGTGAAACTCTGATACCACCTTCGGAAGGAATTTCGGGTGGGGGCGCAGGACAACTTTGTCCCTGTGAAAGACCAGATAGGGGGAGTCCACCGAGAGGGCCTGGAGTTCCCCTGTCCTTCTGGCTGACATGATAGCCACCAGGAAGACAGTCTTCCATGACAAGTGTGAGAGTTCACACTTCTGCATGGGTTCGAATGGCTTGCCCATGAGCTTTGCCAGTACCAGCAGTAGATCCCACAGAGGTGGAGGTTCATGCACCGGAGGGGATATGTGATCCAGGCCTTTGAAAAAGTGCCCGACCACTGTCTCCTGTGCCAGTGTCGACTGACCGGCCCGCGCCCGGTAAGCAGAGATGGCTGCCAGGTGCACCCTAAGGGTCGATGACCAAAGACCCCCTTTGGAGAGAGACCAAAGGTAGTCTAAAATGTTAGCCACAGAGCAGGATAAGGGGTCCAGACTCTTACCCTGACACCAAATGGAAAACCTTTTCCATCTGAATGCATAACATTTCCTGGTTGATTCCTTACGGGATGCCTCCACCACAGTGTAGACATCCTCGGAAAGACCCAGAGCCTTGAACTCTAGCCGGTCGGGTACCAGGCTGTGAGGTGCAGGGATTGAAGGTCCGGGTGGAATACCTTCCCCTGGTTCAATGATATCAGGTCTGGGCGTGTACAAAGCCGCTAAGGGGCCCTGCAGCTGAGGCTGAGAAGATCTGGATACCAGAACTGGCGGGGCCAATCTGGAGCTACCAGGATCACCTTCGCCTTGTCCCTCCTCACCTTGAGTAACACCTTGTGGATCGAGAGAAATGGAGGGAAGGCGAAGAGGATGCCTGGGGTCCACAGCCTCGAAAAGGCATCCCCCTGCAGCAAGCCCTGCTGTGGGGGGCCGGCATGGAACAGCCTCAGCTTGGTGTTCTCCCTGGAGGCAAACAGGTCCACCAACGGTTTGCCCCAACGGGAGAACAGACTGTAAGCTACCTCTGGATGGAGAGACCACTCGTGAGATGTCTGGCCTATGCGGCTGAGAGCATCTGGCAGTTGGTTCGAAACTCCTGCCACATGGATGGCAAGGAGATCCGCCTCCAACCGGCTGATGAGGGTCCAGAGCACCTCCTTGCATAGCAGATGGGAGTGCATGCCGCCCTGTTTGTTGAGGTAGTACATGCTCATGGTATTGTCCGTCTGGACTTAAACCACTTGACCCCAGAGCTGAGGAGTGAAAGCTGACTGTGCCAGTCTGACTGCTCTGAGCTCCAACAGGTTGATGTGGCAACGGGACTCCTCGGGGGTCCAGAACCCGTGGGCTCTGTGGTCCCCCATGTGGGCTCTCCAGCCCATGAGAGAGGCATCGGTCGTGAGGATGAACGTTGGCTCGGGGCGGACAAACGGGATCCCTTCCTGCAGATGGCTTGGGACGGTCCGCCACTGGAGAGAGTCCCACATCTTCTGGGTGACAGTGACCTGCTGGTCGAAAAGACCCTGACTCTGAGTCCACTGAGTGGCCAGCTCCCACTGGAGGGGGCGTGTGCAGCAACCTGGCCCAATGGACCACTGAGGTGCACACTGCTGTAACCCAGAAGGCGCAGAGTCCCAGGCAGGGCGCAAGTGCCCAACCAGAAATGACTGGGCAAAGGAGGAAAGATCCTCCGCCCTGTCCGCTGGGAGCCGAACTCTGGCTCGACGAGAGTCGAGCTCTGCCCCGATAAAGCCCATCACCTGAGAGGGCACGAGTTTTGACTTGGCCTCGTTGATCAGGAGGCCTAATTGGGAACAGGTTCGGAGGGCCAGGTCCCTGGACCTCTCCACCTCCTGCAGGGAGGAACCCGTCAGGAGCCAATCGTCAAGGTAGGGGTATATCCGAAGCCCTTGACGCCAAAATGGGCTGCCACCACTGCAATGCATTTGGTGAAGACCTGAGGGGCCGATGACAGACCGAGCGGCATGGCTCGGAACTCGTACAGGGTCCCTTTGACCCTGAAGCGGAGGAACCGCTGATGGGATGGACAGTTGGGGCGTGAAAAACCACGTCCTGTAGATGCAGTGAACAGAACCACATGTTTCGCTACAGAGATGGTATGATCTGAGTCAGAGGTTACGAGTCCGGGATATGATCAGGTCGTGAGATCTAGGATGGGGCGCCAACCCAATGGTCCGCTTGGGGCACCAGGGAAGTACTCTGGACACGAAGCCTGGGTCTGTAGGAGGATCCAGCACTGGAGCTACCGCCTCCTTGCAGAGGTGCTGAGCAATGTTGTCCCGGAGGGCTGACTGAGTGCCAACTGAGATCCTTTCCTCCGTGGGGCATGGGCTCGGCAAAGAGAGGTACTGCTCGAACTCTACAGGCAGTCCCTGATCGACCACTTCCAGAACCCACCTGTCCGGGTGATACGGGACCAGGCGGAGAAAGTGGCGGGCGGACCCCCAAGGTAAGACCCAGAACTGGCATGACGGGTGTAGGGTGGCCACCAACCTGGCCACTGTGCAGGCTTAGGAGGAGGAGGAGGCTCCTGGACCAGCACCTCGGCCTCTTTTGCGGGGCTACTGCGGACCCTGCTTTGGCCTAGAGCGCCAAGCTTGAGCCTGCTGTTGCTGTTGACCTCCCTGGAAGGAGGGCTGCCTAACCACAGGGGAAGAGTGCCGAAAGGGCGGCTTCTTGCGCTTCTGCTGGTTCTTGCCCGAAGAACCCTTAGCAGAAGTGGCATCTAAGGTGGCATTAGACTGCTCAATGTGGGGGGCTGGCTCCGCCACTTTCTTTCCACCTGGTCCAGTATCACTTCGGACTGGTGGGCCTTGGAAGTGGTCGGTCGGGGACTGCCTCTAGAGTTCGAGCAGTACCCTCCTTGCCAGAGCCCGTGCCCCACGGGAAGAAAAGATCTCAGTTGGCACTCAGTCGGCCCTTGGGACGACATTGCTCAGCTCCTCCGCAAGGAGGCAGTAGCTCCAGTGCCAGATCCTCCCTATAGACTCAGGCTCTGTGTCCAGTGTACTTCCTGGTACCCAAGCGGACGGGGTTGGCGCCCATCCTAGATCTCCACGACCTGAATCAACATCTCAGGTCTTGCACCTTCCAGATGGTAACTCTGAATCAGATCATACCATCTCTGGAGCGGAAAAGTACAGTTACATAAGAACTTACCGTAATAGTACATCTTCGAGAACAGCTCGCAGCAGGTTACACCACTAGGACTGGAAGCGGCAGGTGCCAGGACCACTGAAATTTTTAGCTAGCAGTATTTAGCGGGGGACCGCCTCCAAAGTCAGTCCCGGCCCCGATGTCAGGCATAGTACATAAGGAAGCAGTCCCCCAGAATCCCCAGTTCTCCCGCCGGAGACTCCCAGCCGCTGGATGACATCAGAAGAGGAGATTGAGGATCCGCCATCAAATGGCAATTTAAGAGGCTGTAAACACCCTATCCTAGGAGAAGGATGTTACGACTAGAATCTACCTCCAGCAGGGATGGTGGGAGGTAAAGTACCTGCTGCAAGAGCTGTTCTCGAAGATCTACTGTTACGGTAAGTTCTTGCGTAACTGTACTATCTTACTTCGAGAAACATCTCTTGCAGCAGGTTACACTATTAGGACTGATTCCCAAGCAATCCTGGAAATCACACACCATCAGGAGGAGGAAAGGTAGAAATCCTCGAACTGTATTGAGCCTAGGACAGAAGTCCCTGAAGGACTGCTAGACCAAAATCTGCTCTTCGCCTCAATGCGATATCCAGGCTCTAATGCCTGATGAAAGTGTGACCGGAGCTCCAAGTAGCTGCAGCACAAATAGCTGAGGTGGATATGTTCTTCAAAGCTGCGAAAGAGGTAGCCACCCCTCTGGTGGAATGACCCTTAACCATGCCCGGTAAGGGTTTGTTGCGCTTCTGGTAACAGAACGTAATACACTGAATAAGCCACCTTGACAGCGACTGCTTTGAAACAGGAGCTCCCATCATCCTGTGGGCAAAGGGGACAGAGCTGGTCCGATTTTCGGTGGTGTTTGGTTCTGGTCAGGTAATATCTGAGACATCTATGCACATCTAGAGTGTGCAGAAGGGCTTCTCCTCGATTAGAGTACTTCCGGAAATACACTGGTAAATCGATATCCTGATTACGGGTGAGTGCTGAGACCACCTTAGGGAGAAATTTAGGATTAGTCCTTAGGGATACCCTGTCTTGGTGCAAAACCAAATAGTGATCTTTGCACATAAGTGCATGTAGTTCAGAAATTCTTCTTGCCAAGGTAACGCAACTAAAAACAACGCTTTTCCAAGAGGGAGACGAGTCTGTAATCGGTGGCTGGTTCAAAAGGTGGCACGGTGAGCTGCTCCAAGACAAAGGATAGATACCATGGTGGAATCTGATCCTTAATGGGAGGCCTAAGGTAAAGGACACCCCTCAGGAAGGCACGTGTCATGTCCAATTGGGCTATAGTGCGTTGGCCTATAGGGACATGATAGGCTGAAATGGCACAGAGATGTACCTTAATCGAGGAGTAAGCCAAACCTGACTGGAAAAGGGACAGCAGGTAGTCCAATACCAGCTTCTCTGGACAGTCCAAAGACGATAAGCCGCGCGCTTGAACCCATAAGCAAAACCTGCACCATTTCATGGCGAGGTCGTATGGGTAGCCGTTTCCTGGCGCAGTGAGAATGTCTGCCACCTTTGTGAGACCCTGTCAATGATAATAGCTATGTCTCTAGGAGCCAAGCATGTAGGTTTAGGGGAACGCAGGTCCGATGGACCAAAGAACCCGCCTCCTGAGACAGCAAATGGGAGCTGGTTGGCAACGGCACTGGAGGTTCCTGGATAGCTGATGCAAGAGAGGAACCAGATCTGTCCGGGGCCAAAAGGGCGCGATCAGTACAAGCGTTGCTTGCTCCTTTGTAGTTTTAGAAGAACCCTCTGGATCAACGGGAAAGGGGGAAAGGCATAGAGGAATCTGCCCGCCCAGGAGAGGGACAACATGTTTTGCCAGAAAACACCAGGCCCTTGATCTAGCGAGCAATAACTGGGCAGTTTTGAGTTGGATGGGACAGCGAAAGGTCTGGTTCTGGAGTACCCCATCTGAAACAGATCCTCTGCTACCTCCTGAAGTAGTTCCCATTCGGGACTCTGGCCTGAGAGCGGCTCAGGCTGTTCATGGCAGCTTGTCCACTCCCGAACATGAACGGCAATGAGGTTTGCACCATGTTGCAAGACCCTGTCCCACACTCTCATGGCCTCCCTGCAAAGCGGGTAAGAATGGGTGCCTCCTTGTTTGTTGAGGTAATACATCACCGCGAAATTGTCTGTTTGTAACAGAAGTGTACCCGGTGGAATCTCCGACTGGAAGGCCTGCAGGGCGTAAAGAACTACCCTCATTTCCAGGATATTTATGTGGAGATGAGACTCTTGGTCTGTCCACAGGCCCTGAGACCTGACACCGTCGAGATGTGCTCCCAAACCGAGCCCTGAGGCATCTGTGGAGAGTGTCACAGTCGGTGACGGGCGCTATAAGGAGGGATTCCAGCAGAGAGACCTCTAATCTAGCCACCACTGCCAATCTTGGATTACGGCCTTCGTGATCCAGATTGGATGCTGCAGATGGTCTTGCCTTTGGTTCCCATTGGACTTTAACATCCACTGGGTTACCCGCATGTGGAGATGGGCTAGCGGACTGTTGCAGTTGCCGCAGCCATGTGTCCGAGCAGCAGAAGGACCAGTTTGGCAGGAACGGTCTTCACGAAATGTCCCTGATGAGGATGTGTGTTCTGCTCTGTCCGGGGAGGAAAGCTCCTTGAACGGTGTCCAGGACTGCACCTATGAACTGCAGAGTCCGGAAAGGAACCAGGCGTGACTTCTCGCAGTTGATAATGCCTAACTTCTCGAACAGAGACTGAGTGCAGTGAACGGCAGACATCAGGGCCTCCCAGGAGGGCGCCATGAGAAGCCAATCATCCAGATACGGAAAGTGGCCTTGTCTCCTCAGAGATGCAGCTACGACTGCCATGCACTTCGTGAACACCCAAGGTGCAGATGACAGCCCGAAAGGGAGAGCTCGGAACCGACAGTGGTGACCCTGAAACTCAAAGCGCAGAAACTTCCTGTGCGTCTGAGCAATGGGAATATGCAGGTAGGCATCCTGTATATCTAGGGACGCTAGAAAAGCGTCCTGCTTTAGCATGGGAATCAGACCTGGGAGGTCACTATGCGAAGCGCTTGTACAGGACCCCAGACGTTGAGGTCGCTGAGGTACAGTATCGATGAAGGTCCTCTGTCTTCTTTGGAGCCAGAAAGAAGTGAGAATAATATCCTAGTCCCCTCTGGTTCTAGGTACGGCTCTATGGCTTCTTTTCCAGAAGTTTGAGCACCTACTGCTCTATGAGCAGGGAGGCCTTGTAGGAGGGTGGTCCAGAAATTCTAAGGAAATGGCCTTTCTTTACCAACTAGAGAACCTACCTGTCAGTGATGATCGACTGCCACCCTAAAAGTGGCGAGCAATGCAACTTCCACCTTCTTGGCCCGTTGAGCCAAAGGGGAGGGCAGGGCTGGAAGGAGTCATGCTGTGGCAGCACTGTCCCCGCGGGCTGGGCCAGTTGTGTGTAACGCTGGCCCCTGCCTGGGGACTACTTGGCCTGGGCTTTACGCCGAAACCCCCTTGCTGCTGGCCGGAACGCGCTGCTGCCTTTGTTGCCGGCTGCGAAATGGCTCTGGTTCTACAAAAGGAACTAGGCCTGGATCTGTACATGGCCTGTACAGATCAGACTGCCTTCCCTGCGTCCTGGAGTTTGGTGATGACCTTCTCCGAGGATTCACCAAAGAGTACCTCGCCGCTGTAAGGGACGCCTAGAATATTCTTCTGCACATCCGAGTAAAGCCGAGACACAGAGCCAAGAGTGTCGCCAGAGACAAACGCCTGAAGCTCCAGCCCTGGCCAAGAGTCCCAGAATCGATGCAGCTCTAAGCACTTGGGTCCCCACATCTGACCCTTAGCGGAGTAGGTTAAGGAGCTCCGCTTTCTGTCACCATCGGAAGCTTGTCGACTAGGTCCTGGCCCTGTTCCCACAGGGCGTTCTGAAACTGTACCATATGGGTAAGGTAGTTCAGAGACCTGATAGTATGTAGCAGTCACAGATAAAGCGCCCCAGGGCATCCAATTGCTTGATTCCTGGTCCGGTGGCTAACTGCTCATATGCTGGGGTCTTTGAGACCGGTCATGTGAGGCTGTGATGACCAGGGAGTCTGCCTGAGGTTGCTCGCCAAGTACTGGTCCTCTCGGGGGCTGTGATCGAGCCCTGGACAGAGAGCGGCCCAATCTGGAGCCTGAGCTGTGGGAGTCCGAGGCTCGAGGTGGGGATCTGGACCTCACCTTCTCCCGGTGCTTGTCCCAGTGTTTATGGGCCTTAGTAGAAGATTCTCCCCTGGAGGAAGGTTCTTGGTCCATCCTTTTTAATTTTTCTTCAAGGAGATACGCCTGTAGTGCCTTCTGACGTTGGATACTGGTGCGGCTATTGAACCCTTGGCAAAAAGTGCAGGCCTTGGTATCGTGGTCCCGGCCTAGGCAACGCACACAGGAAGAGTGGGGATCCTTGAAAGGGATCTGTTTTCCGCAGGCACACTTAGAAAGGTGACCCTCAAGCGATGGAGTTGGAGAGGACATCAGTTGTGTGACAAAATTCACAGAAAGTTCTGTAGTCGTCGTACGCTAGATAGAGACTGAGAGGCCGATGCTGGTGAGTCGACGGCCGGAAAAGAACTGGGGATTCTGGGGAACTGCCTCCTTATGTACTATGCCTGACGTCAGGGGCGGGACCGACATCGGAGGCGGTCCCCCGCTGAATACTGCTAGCTAGAAAATTTCCGTGGGGTCCTGGCGCCGCCAGCCAGTCCTAATGGTGTAACCTGCTGCAAGAGCTGTCAAGTAAGATCTGCCAGTACGCTTCTGAACACAGAGGCAGTCATCACCAGGCTCTCGTCAATGGTGCTCTGTGAACCCCGCAGAAGGGACCCAATGGACACCGCTTACTTGCGTGGCAGACGGTGCTGGCATGAGGCAGGGCACTGCCACAGTTCGAAATGCCAGACCAACAATGGCCTTGGTCACAGGAATGGCCTCCGTGGGTATCCCCCTCTTGAGGATGTCCGTGAGAGGGTAATCCCTTTTCTGGATGGGTTCCAGGGCATCCCGTAGAATCAGCGATGAGACGGAGGATTCCTTGAAGGAGGAAGGACCTTCCTCCATCCCTGTGCCAATGAACAACTCATCATCCCCAGGATGAGTGTGTAGCCCGTGACATCTGAGTCCAAGAGTCGGGATAGCGGCCTGTCGCTAAATCACCCTCGACCCACCGAGGGCGTCTGGGGTGACCGTGACTGACAGACGCCTGGGGAGCCAGGTATCTGGTCATTCTCTTTGGAAGGAGCCCCTCCCACAGGCTGCTTAGGCGCGGCTCCACCACTATTGGTGGAGAGACCAGGATAGGCCGAACAGGAGGACGGGCCAGCCCCACAGGAGGGGGAACCAAAGGCTTCGGTTCAGAGGGGGTCGGCTTTGGCCTGGGAGGTGAGAGCCAAGTAATGGCGGGGGTAGGTGGTGGAGCCGGCTTCTGCCCAAACAAAATCAGCTGTTGCCACATAAGGTCCTCGTAGCGCCAACGGGGTTTCCGCCGGAGCCTCTCCTCATCAGAGGACGACGATTTGTGGCGCCGCATCTTTTTAGAATGCTTGTGGCTCTTCCTCGGTCGTTTGGCAGAGGGGGTTCTCGACCGAGATGGGGCAGGCTGACTCGGTCGCTCAGGAGACACCGGAGGGATCGGTGAAACCCGAGGGTCCGGAACCGGTCCTCGATGGGGACACCAGCGGGCTGGGTCTCCTCACTGGGCAACACAAGCACCAGAGTCCTCTCCAAGGAGTCGGCCATGGTCGTCAGTATGAGGGTCCTGATCAGATCGAGAACACCCTACCTCATCGGCCACTTCCTTTGTCATCTGGCCAGAGGAAGGTTCATGAAGCTTGCAGCCGAAGAAGCGATCTCGACTAAGGTCGAGACTGCATGCTCCTGGGACTGACACCTCTCGGTCCCAAGAGCACCTTCACCCAGATGAAGACGAGCTAGGTTCCTTGTCTCTGTTGCGAGAGCGGGAGGAGTGTGAGCCCGCGGGCGCCTCACCCCGGGTGGGGAGAGATTGGCACAACTCCTTAAAGGAACCTGTGAAGGTGGAGCCCAGGTTGAGTGGAACAAAAAAGCATCGATTTGCCGAGGCGCAGGTGGCTTCTTCTTCGAAGGCCTTCATGTGTTCCAGCTGCTCGGCAGAAACCGCGGCCGCAGAAACTGCCCACCTAGCCTCCTTGGACTTCACTGCAGGATTCCTTTTCTCCGGTCTTCCCAAATTCAAACGTGCCAGGCGGTTGTCCAGGACTTTGGGATGGAAGGCCAAGCAATAACTGCAGGACGAGGTGTCACGGCCGACACCTAGCCAGTAGATGCACGTGAGATGGGGATCGGTGCATGACATCTTCTGTCTGCAAGGACACCGGCGAAATCCCGGAGAAGATTTCTCCTTCCATGATCGAGGATGCAAAAGTGCGATTGCTAACTTGAACGAGTTTCAATTTCGTTAGAAACAAAGTTTTGAAAACCAGGGCCTACGAAATGCGTGAGCACAAGGGAGGCAACCTGTATTTTCCAGCGGAAAGGAAGGTCTGGAGTCACGGGCAGAGCGAGGTATATATCAACTGGGTCGGTGGAGGAGCCAGCTTGAAGACTTCCAGCAAGATGAAAAGGACATGCCAATAAGTGAGGATGAACAACATATCCATGATCCTAGAAAAAGGATTCCAAGAGGATTTTGTACACCAGATAGAGAAATGCTTCCATTTAGCTGTGTAGGTTTTTCTGGTGACTGGCTTGCATAAAGCAGAAAGAATATTCAAACCCTACGAGAAACATTAAACCTATTCACCTCTATCTTCTCAGAAGCCAGCGTGGAGGTGAAGGACCTCAGGTTGGGATGGACTACAGGGCCCTGGGTCAGAAGGGAAGCGGTTTTGGAGAGGTTCTCACAGTCTGTTGATTAGGGAAACCAGATCTGACGAGGCCAGAACGGGCAATGAGAATCATTCTGCCCCCCGCGCCTCCAGTTTGAGCAGTACTCTGAATTGGGGTGAGAGAAGGAAATGCGTATAGAAAGTGTTTTGTCCACTGCAGCCTTAATGCATCCTGACAAAAAACGCCAGGTCCTGGATTTCTGGAGCAGAAGAGAGGCAGTTTTGCATTCAGTGGGGACGCTAAAAGGTCCAGGTCCGGAGTTCCCCACTCTTTGAAGAGTGACTGAACGACGCTTAAGTCGAGAGACCACTCGTGAGGATCTGTCTCCATTCTGCTGAGATGGTCTGCCAGCTCGTTTTGTGCTCCTGGCAGGTAAACCACCTGAATCAGAGCCTTGTGCGCCAGGCACCATTCCCACACTCTCACTGCTTCCCTGCATAATGGGTAAGAGTGTGCACTGCCCTATTTGTTGATGTAATACATCACTGCCTTGTTGTCCGCTTAAAGGAGAATGTTCTTGTGACAGAGTATGTCCTTCAAAGCTCGGACTGCAAAGAGGACGGCTCATTTACAGGACATTTATGTGAAGTTGAGACTCGTCCTGAGTCCAAGTACCCTGGGTGTGGAGATCCCGGCAGTGAGCTCCCCAACCCATCAGGGACACGTCCGTGGTAATGGCAATCTGATGATCCAGAGGGGCGAAGGGATATCATTCCAGAAGGTTGTCCTCCTGAGACCACCAGGTGAGTGACCTCTTCAGAGGTTCCGTCACCCTGATGACAAAGGACTGAGGGTGAGTGGTTGGGGACCACAGAGTACTGAGCATCTACTGAGAGGTTCTCATGTGGAGACGAGCCAAAGGTACAGTGAACACTGAGGATGCCATGAGACCCAGCATCCGCTGCATCGAGAGAGCTCGCACTGAGCTGTGTTCTCTGATGAAGCAGGCCATCTGTAAGATATCACCCCTTCTGTCCCCCGGAAGTAAAGCTTTTGCACAGGAAGTGTCCAGAAGGGTTCCTATGAAAAGGAGCTTCTGGGAGGGCTGCAACTGTGACTTGAGGTTCAGCAGGACTCCCATGGACGTGAGGAAGTCTGAGGCCACGGCCACAGCCTCCACAGTCTCTTGCCTGGCGGGCTTGCTAGAAGCCAGTCGTCCAGATATGGGAACACTTGGATTCAGATTTTCCTTAGATGTGCTGCGAGAACTGCACGGCACTTTGTAAAAACTCGAGGCGCCGAGGTTAGCCCAAAGGGCAGGACTCTGAATTGATAGTGTTGACCCAACGACACGAACCTTAGGTATTTGTGGTGATTTAGGTGTAGGAGAATGTGCTGGTAGGTGTCCTGCATGTCCAGGGAGACTAGCCAATCGTGTTGATGAATCAAAGGTAGCAGGGTACCGAGTGATATCATCTTGAACTTTTCCTTGTGCAGGAATTTAACTTTGAGATCCAGAATAGGGCGCATGTCGCCAGTTTTCTTCAGAACCAGAAAGTAATGGGAGTAGAAACCTGGGTATCATTGATCCAGTGGATCTACTTCTACTGCCCTGTTGTTCAGAAAGCCTTGTATCTCGGAAGCAAGAAGGTCCGACTGTGCTGCAGACAGCCTGGGCTGTCGCTTGGGAGGATGATCTGGAGGGTTTTCCGACAGATTGAGAGAGTACCCCTCGCGGATTATCCTGAGGACCCATTTGTCTGATGTTATAGATTTCCACTGGTCACAGAACTGAGTCAGACGCCCTCCCACTGTCGAGGAAGAGTCCACCTCGGGCAGCTGAGGTGGGACCTGGGCCGAAAACTTAGAAGGTGGCACTGGGCGCTTTTGGGCCTTGTGCCGTCTGCTGCATTTTCTTTTGCAGCTAAGGGGTTTGGTTTCTGTTAAAGCCTCCTCTGCCTTTGCCATGAAAGGACTGACTGTTGTGAAAGTGACGCTTGTTCCCACCTCCTCGAGAGGGAGCGGGCGGAGGTCTAGCTGTCTTAATGGCAGACCTAGTCCTCTGTGTGGCCTCTAGTGGTTGTTCCACCCGAGGCCCAAACAGATACATACCTTTGAAAGGTAAGGCCATGACTTTCTGCTGGGTGTCATTCGTAAAGCCTGTGGTACGCAGCCAGGAATGGCGATGGGTGCAAATGCCAGCCGCTGCCTGGGAAGCAGTATCATCGAAAGGGTCCATTGCAGCTTCAGTTTGTTGATTATTGGACTAGATACCTCTAGTTATGGTCTGTAGTAGCTCTGAGTTAACCTCCGATTCGGTAGAGCTTCTACCGTTGCTTTAGTGAATGCCAAAGAACATACTCATATTGAGAAAAATAGCCCTGGTAGCCGGCAATGCGCATGCCCAGGGCTGAGGCAACAAAGACTCTCTTGTACAAGGTGTCTATCTTGCAAGATTTTTGTTTATCGGATGGGCTGTAGATTTCTGAGGAAGGACAGCCTTATTCTCTGCCAGGACCACAATGGCATCAGCAAAGGCTTGTGTGGCTAAGATTGGCTGGCGATCCTTGGGAGGGGCATATTTCCTATCTATGGACTTGGCCACGGAAGGAATAAGCCGGATTCTTCCACACCATCTGGGAAAGAGTCTTCAAAGAGGGCTGTACCAGAGGGTTAAATCCATAGGATTTCCAGAACATGTAGATATTGGAGACGCAGAACCTTCATAGGATCGATTTCGTGATCTGGAGAGAAAGAGTAGAATTTAAATTCTGAACAGAGACTTAAAGGAAAGGTCTTCAACAGGCTCTGCAGGAGGACTGATCCCTGCCCCCAGGGCAGAATCTGCATCAACATCATCACCCAGCCGAAGATCTGGATCGGGCTCAAAATCATCTCCCGACAGTCCAGGGGGGACTGTATAGACAGGAACGGAATGAAAACCAGAAGGAAGAAGAGAAGAAGAAAGAATCAGAGTCGAAAACCTCTGGAAACTAGACAATGGCGTACACATCCTCGGCACCGCCTAAGAGAACGGCTCCGATACAGAAAATGGCGTCACGCATGGCGCCGACAGGGAGCGCGACACCGCACATGGTGCCATCACCCCCCAGCGTTGAAGAGTAGCACGGCACCGCACACGGCACTGACACCAAAGATGGCGCCAACAGGGTATGCAGTGTCGCAGACGGCGCCGACAAGGACCTCGGCGCCAGAGAAGTCGGCACCGCCGCAAAAGTCTGAGAACTGTGATTTGAAGGTAAAGGATGAAAAATGGCAAGAGATAAAGGCACTGGTGTGGACCCCTGCGCCGCAGCCATGTGACGGGGATAGACACCGAAGCGCAGAGTTGACAGCACCAAAAAAGGCGCCACACGACTAGGAAGTCCTAACCGCCCTCCCTGATGATCCAAAACCGACAGGCCCGAGGGCCCGGGTGATAGACTGGCCGGTTTGGGCAGTCGGAACAACCTCCGAGCATACTGCTCCATAAGAACGGCCCAATGGTGAAACTGCTCGTCGGAAGCCCCTCCAATAGGCAGAGAGAAGCTCCAGTGTCGAAGAGGCCGGCTACCAGAGACAGAAACCATCGACTCCAAAAGAAGCGGAGACCAGCTCCTGACCCTAACAACCGACCGTCCACGTGCAGACGATTGTGAGGGTGACATCGAAAGATGCCGCTTTCTTCTTGACCGTGGCCAAAGAAGAACTCGCAGCCTAACGGTGCTGTGAATGAGACCGCTTTTTATGCTTGAGGACCGCCCATCCCCAGACACTGGACCTTCCACTGTCAGACCCCTCCGGAGACAGCGCGCGACCAGACCCGCCGACTTAGCTTTCATACAAAGTCTCCCTATCGTCACCTGCCCCACTCATGGTTGACTCCGACAATGGAGGGCTGAAGACTTCTTTCTTGTACAAGTAAGAAATTTATTAAAATATAATCTGTACTTTTCGTGATAAAATACAAAATAATAAAACTGAAATCTAAGCTGCTAGTTTGAAGTTTGACTCCCAGTGGGCGATCGACGTCACTGAAGTGCACTCGACAGCAGGGGAAAAAAAAGGAACTGAGGCAGTTGGAGGGTCGACGCCAAGATAGTCTATACCGCACGAGTCTTCTTCGTGGCTCCATCTCGGCGCCGGCCCTCCTAAAAAGGTTTGGCTCCTACTGGGTCCTAGCACCTCCGGCGTACTCCCATTAGTGTGAATGAGTGGTGGAGACTTTATGTTCAGGAAGATCTGTATATTTTTTGTGTGTGTATACCAAACTGACAAAAATAATAAACTTTATTGCATTTAAAACTAAAACTGAAGATCTCAACACTGTCATCATACAGATGGTGAAGTTCTGACCCCAATGAGGAGAGAGTTGACATTACTGGTGTGCACTCGACGGCAGGCTAAAAAGAAAGTGAGGTGACTGGGGGCTGGCACCACAGTACGTCAGAAGGTGCGTACATGACATGCATGTGGGGCCTACTCATGCCGCCACATTTCAGAAACATTCTGGCTCCCACGGGGACCTAACACTTCTGGCAGAGACCCAATGGTGGAACTCTATGGAGAAAAGGGATTCTTGGAAGACTGTGCCTGGTCTCCCGAGGTGGACCAGCCAGCCACCTGGTATGGGATGGGCATGACAGGCGTCTCCCAAGTTCAAATCCAAATAAAGTAGCATTGACCACCAACATAAGTGTCTGTGCAGCCGGTCAGTCTGTGTAGTGGTAGCGCTACCACTTGCAATGCAGA
Organism: Neoceratodus forsteri; assembly: GCA_016271365.2. NCBI lineage: Eukaryota > Metazoa > Chordata > Ceratodontiformes > Ceratodontidae > Neoceratodus > Neoceratodus forsteri. The sequence continues at coordinate 1,148,394,184 of CM057453.1, forward strand.
CAACCTGGGTTCTGGAACGAACACAAGAGTGCTGGAGGGCTGGCCACGGAAAGGGGGTACAAGCACATCCAGCGTACAGCTCACCTCTTCCAGGGTGGAAGAGTACAGGGACCAGGCAACAGTGTGCCTCCTGGCAGCAGTCGGGATGCAACGACCTAGCATGTGTAGGGATTGGTGGGATGCAGTGGTCATCGGCATAATGCTCCATGTCACTGTACATCTGTTCCTGTCAGGGCAACAAAAATAAATAAAAAATGCCACTGGCTGGGCAGATGATACTGCTTCTAGCCACCATGCCCACTACTGGACCCTGCAATCCCCCCTGGTCTTCACCTCCATCTGCTTGAGAACCAGATGATGTACAAGGGAGTAACCATAGAGCTGAAGCCATCCTCAACTTGTGGGGGCCACCAAGCAAGTGAGTCAATGGTGGGCTGGAGGACCAAGGTACCAGATCTGAAAGGATCTCAGCAGGGCGGGATCAGGCACTGCAGACAGCCAAAGGAGGGCCCAGCCTGGGGGGGGTGCAGCTGACAGGACAAAGAAAGCTTGGGGGACATAGATGTGTGGACAACCATCTCCAACAGAGTGACAACAACCAAAAGGAGATGAGAAGTCAAGAATTTGGCCATGGATACTTTACGTATTTGTTCAGCTTTGTTTACTGGGTAAGCTGCCTACTTTAGTCATGACCCAGGAGGGCACAAACCAATTAAATGGTACAAAAACACAGGAACAGTCCTACAGCATTAGAGTACATAATAAAACTTAGGAACAAACAGTGCATGACAATAAATTAAGCACCAGAGAGATCAGAGTAAACGATGCAGTACAAAATTAAGTAAGACGCAGAGGTGAGGTTATTGGTGAAGCTCAGAGGTGCAGACAAACTAACAGGAGCACAAAGTGACAAATGCTGGGTATCTGGTAACAGTGACTTGATGAACATCCTCCCTCGCTTGCAGTGTTGGTGGCTCCACATGAAATGGCAGTGTGGCACTGCCAGCACAGCCCAGGAAGGGCCACAGGACACCAAGCTGATGCCAGTTTTAGGAGAGGCAACCGAGCCAGGATAGGTTGACCGTCAATGTCATCAAACCATACCTGGGCTAAAGTCATGCCCACTGCTGGCAGGCTACCCTCTCATCTGCAACAACCTCAACACTGATGGCTGGAGCAAGAATAGGGCAGGCTTAATGCCGACCAATGCAGACAATGTCGGTTGCATCACCTAAACAGATCAAGAATACAAGGGTGTCAACCGCTTGGCTGGCACTGTGCTGGTACCTGTGGCTCCATGTACATCACTTGCTGTTGTGCCAGTCGAGCTCAAGGCTGCAACAGAGACATAATGACCAGTGGTGGCTGCAACAGTAGAGTCTCAACTGGAAGCATAGCCGAGCCTGACATAGCCTTGGTCTGGGTCACAGTCAGCACCAGCGTTCAAGTGAGGAACGAGCGACTGGAGTCAGCAGCTTGTCGACCTACGTTGGGTTGATCGGCTGCTCCTGCAGTAATTCCTCTGGCAGATCGACAGGCTCCACCAGCAGTACAGCCTCATCCGAAGTAGACCACTCTCAGGAACAGCCATGGGGAATATGATCACTCCCTCGACCAGCTGTTCTCCCACAACTGATGATGGCTCTTCTCTTTACACTTATAGCGATTATGGGGAGACTCATCCCCTAAATAATGTAAGGACAGGAAAAAAATGCCAAAGCCCCTCATCCTACCGAGGAGTCACTGGGTCAAAGGCATACTCTTCATCTAAAAGAATTTGAGTACCGGGATGTTCTCAGTGACCGATACCTCTTCTTCCATAGTCCTTAACTGCACTGCCAGCCCTGCAGCCATGAATGGCTTACGCCCGAGGCCTACTTGCAGAAGTCACACGTTCCGTTCTTCGAGGGATGATGGGTAAATTACCTGACACCACGTGCAGTGTGCCACATTGTGGTTAAGGCCTTGGCAGTAAACACAGGTGCAGTGCCCACTAATAATGGACATCTTCTGCCTGTACAAAATACACCACTTAAATTTCGGCTTAATAATCTGTTCCATGGCAGAAGCAACAATGGAACAACAGCCACAATATCAGGTAGTAGCAGTAATTTTGTTTCTTGAGCACCTATTCACAAAGAACTCAAGAGGCTTTACACAGGGCAAATTCATAAAATAAATGTGAAAACATATTAAAAATATAAATAAAAATACATATGGAGAGCAACAGTATGTAAAAACAAATCAAAACAGTGGCACCAGGTACTGGAAGCAGACTAACATGAACCAAAGGCCTCCCAAACAAATGGATATTCAGGTTCCTCTTAAAAGGCCTCCACTGAGTGGGACTACCTCAAAGATCTTGGTTGCATGTGCCATAAGGAAAGGCCAACAACCTCAAAGGCGTGATCTCCTGATGACGTAAACCTGGCCTTGTAACAGTCAGGAGGCCACCTCAGAGTGAAGGGGGCATGATGTACAATAAGGAATCAGAAGGTCTCTCAGGTAACCAAGGCCCAGTCTGTGTAGGACTTTGTAGCTCAGCAAATGGACCCTGAAAGTGATGCTCCACTTCACTGGCAGCCAAGGCAGGTCCTGCAGGACAGGGGTCGTATGACAAGACTATGGGATGTCTATCAGCAACCTGGCTGCTGTACTCTACACTAGCTGCAGGTGTTGGAGGACACTGCCCCCAACCCTGAGGTACAGAGTGTTACAGTAGTCAAGTCTGGAAATCATGAAATGCATGTTTATCAGAGATGGCAGGTCTTCGGGTGGGATCAAGGCTTTAATCCAGGCGATACTCATGAGAAGGTAAAAGCCACTCAGGACTACTGGTGATAAAGCTGAGTCGAAGACTTACGAAAACCTTTGAGAACTAAATGTGAAAAATCACTTGAAAACTAGCAGATTCCTCCAACACTAGCATCAGCAGAGGAGGAGACCTGTTCATTCCAACGGAATAAAAGATCCAAAGGCATAGGGGGCACAGCAAGGCGACCATATGGTTGGATAGTAGGAGAAGACAAGCTTTAAGAATGTTCTGGTGACTGGGCATGGTCAGTAGAAGACAGCCTAAGTGTTAACAGTGAACTGAATTTAGAGACTATATGGAGGTGAGAGAGGGTTGGGTCAATTTCTCGCCACAGGTTTGCTGTCAATCTCATTTTTGGTGACTTTTTGGCTGGCTATGCTGTCTCCTCTGCTTGGAGGTCCTTACTGGTTGCAATGATTACCAGGATGTCACATAGCCAATGGAATTAATTACTTGCTGATATTTGGTGAGATGAAATCAGTGCTCCAGATAAGGCGAGTACCCTACCGACCTATTTTACTCGCCTCATTTTAGGAAATATTCTTCAGAAAGTGTTCAATGAGTACCAATACTCACCCAACATTTGTAACTGTGTCACACTCCACAGAACAGTTCTTCATAACATAACTGGTAGCTCAAATGGAGCATTTTTTTTTCCAGATTTACAGCACTCATATGCATCCCAATTTTATTTAAAAACGGGTGAGAAAATTACTCCTGCCTGCCATAATTATCTGGGACACTGTTGGCACCTGATCAATTCTTACCTAGAAAAAATCTACATTGTTTTTAAAAACTTACTCCTCACTCCAATCCGGCCAGACATTTGTAAGCATCAGAATTTGGTTTTCTCACCCCATTTTCAAAATGAGGAGTACAGTACTCATCTCAAAAAAATCTTATCTGAGCTCTGCATGAGATTTACGCCCTAGAGGACCATGGTAACAGAACCTTCTGTGAGACATAGGTTTGAATGCTATTAAAAACTCCATTTCAGTAGATCTTTTTTTTTTGGGGAGGAGATTTCTTGTATACTAGAGGTGAGCAAGTCAGGAATACTGTTGCATTGTCTTTGTTAACCCAGTAACAAATGGTACGATCAAAAATGCAGGCGCTCATCTCCTGAATGTTGCAGGACTTCATCTTGAAAATTCCATGTACTTACCAATCATCCCAGCTCCATCGGAACTGAAAATTACTCAAATGGTGGGAAAACCAACTGATAAACCTAAAAGAAAAAGTTACACCACTTGTTTAACATATCACAATTTTAAAAGACCCATAAAAATACAATAACCCCATATTCATTTCAAACAGACTGACAACCCCGCACAAAGGATAGCGCAACGCGCTACTTAAGTGTTCTGTTTTCCCCAAGGGTATATCCATACATGCACAGCGTACAGGGAGGGAGTGCCACTTGCACCTGGGCATTACATTAATTAAATGGGAAATCAAGAATCATGTAAAGGAGTGTAATACCCATAAGCACCAGCGAGTTACACTATTTGCCAGTGGGATCAGGGAGTGAGGGAGTAAGGAAGTTTGTTTCACAGAAACCTGTGCAGCAGGGAGGGTCATGCGCTGCTGTTCGGTAAGAGTAGGGGTTTGAGGCAGTAAATGACACTGCCACAGCATCCTTTTCGCACTTCCAGACCCAGTAATATTCCACTGTGCCCTGTATGCAAGAGGGTCAGTTCATATGCATGGGCACAGTGGTGTACTTTGCACATCCTTGCTAATCACTTAGAGATCGCCAAATGTATCTTTTGTTATGGCAGCAACGTGCTAACCCGCTGTCAATGCGCTATATCCCATTACCACAACACTAAGCTTTCACAGTCACTCATGGTTTATATATGGAGGCCAACATGTTTTGTTGCTGGTAGACAGTAAGCTGCAGCAGGGATACTCTAAGATACACAAATCTGTCATTTAAAAAGTTTAATATATGCAGACTGCAGTTATAGACTAACAGTGGAACACTCATTGTGATACTGAAACCAGAACCCTTCAGGACACTGACAGAGAGAATAAAGGGTTGATTAGCACGGGGACTTGAACTAGTCCTGTTGCACTTTTTATAAATGTTCAGTGACATCAAAACAGTAGGACATCATTAAACATACATCAGTGACATCATAGTGACAAACATAGTATATGTGATCTCACCAAATGAGTGCTCAGGCCAAAGGAAGGATTACTTCATACTCAAAGTACAGTTATGTAAGAACTTACCGTAACAGCAGATCTTCGAGAGGAGCTCTTGCAGCAGGTTACACCATAAAGACTGAAGCCAGCAGGTGTCAGGACCCCATGGAAAACTTTTAGCTAGAAGTTTACAATGGGGGACCACCCCCTTATGTCGACCCACCTTCAACGTCGGATAATGGTATAAAAGAGCCAGTCCTACCCCAGTTCTCCCATTGGAGACCCCGGCAGAGGTAAAAATCAGAGAACACAGGAGGTTTCTCTAACTGAGGAAAAGAAGGTAACTGAGCATGGAGAAGCAGGTACCAGGGGGAAGGAGGGAGGGAAAGCAGCATCTGCTGCAAGAGCTCCTCTCAAAGATCTACTGTTATGGTCAGTTCTTACTTAACTGCACTATCTTACTTCGAGTGGAAGCTCTTGCAACAGATTACACCATAAGGACTGAGTCCCAAGCAGTACAAGGAAAAACCCTGACAGACAGGTGGAAGAAACAAGTAACTGGAAGCATTATGAAAGCAGGCCCTGGAGGACAGCGAGGCCGAAGCCTGTCCTGTGCCTGGAAGCAATGTCCAAACTGTAGTGCTTAATGAAAGTGTGGACAGAACTCCAGGTAGCAACTGCACAAATATCTGCAGCAGACATTGCGTAAGGAAGCAAAAGAGGCAGCGACACCCCTTGTAGAATGGCCATTAACTGAGTCTGGTAAAGGCTTGTCATACTTTTGATAGCAATAAACAATGCAGTGAAGCAACCACTTAAGTGTCTGTTTAGAAACAGGTGCTCTGAGAGTTTTCGGGAACAAAACAAACAACTGATCAGATTTCCAGATATCCCAGGTGCGAATCAAATAATAATAAAGGACTCGGTGAACATCCAGAGAATGAAGCAGAGCCTCCCCTTGATTAGAATACTCTGGATAATATACTGGAAGATGGATGTCCTGATTAAGGGTAAACTCGGACACCACCTTCGGCCAAAACTCAGGACTGGTCCGCAAGGACATCCTGTCCTTGTGGAAAACTAAATAAGGCTCTTTGCACATCAGAGCCTGAAGCTCAGAAATCTTCCAAGCAGAAGCGACAGCAACTAAAAACGCTTTCCATGACAGAAGGCACAGCTCACAGTCTGCTGCTAGCTTGAAGGGAGGCACAGTAAGTTTCTCCAAAAAAAATTAAAGATCCCATGGAGGGACAGGGTTCCGAATGGGAGGCTTCAGGTGTAGAATGCCTCGCAAAAAGGTGTGCGTTAAATCCAACTGGGCAAGAGCCTTGCCCTGTACCAGAGCATGATATACAGAAACAGCGAACAGATGCACCTTAATGGAAGAATAGCTCAGTCCCGAGTCAGACAGAGAAAGGATATACTCAAGAACAGAGTTTACCAGACAGTTAAAGGGATCAAGGTGGTGAGCTGAGGCCCAAATGAAAAACTGCTTCCACTTCATAACATAGGTGGCCTTAGTAGAAGGTTTCCTGGCAGCTACTAGGACATCTGCTACCCTAGGGGAAAACCCAAACCTGGTAACTGTTAAGTCTGTAGGAGCCATACATGCAGGTGCAGCGACTTGAGGTCCGGATGGACTAGAGTCCTTCCCTCCTGGGACAGCAAGTGCAAGCTCAGGGGCTGAGGGAGCGGAGGTTCCACTGCCAAATGTTGGAGTCAGGGGAACCAAATCTGACAAGGCCAGTAGGGAGCTATCAAGACCATTTCAGTTCCCTCTGACTGCAATTTGAGGACGACTCTCTGGATTGGCGGAAAGGGAGGGAACACGTATAGGAATCTCCCTGTCCAACAAAGAGACAATGTGTCTCACTAAGAAACACCAGGCCCTGGATCTAGCAAACAGAAACTGGGCAGTTTGGCGCTGAGTGGGGATGCAGAGGTCCAACTCAGGACAGCCCCATCTTTCAAACAGATCTTACGTTACTGATTGCAGCAGCTCCCACACGTGAGCCTTGGACTGAGACTGACTTAGGCCAAGGTGCTTTGGATGCCTGGAACATGCACGGCAGAGGTCCAGTTAGTGCTCGATGGCCCAGTACCATACCCTCATGGCTTCCTGCAGAGGGTATACTTAATAAGTCCCCCTTTTTTTTATGTAAAAGACCACCAAAATGTTGTCTGTCTCAATAAGAAGGTGACCCAGGGCTAGACCTGTCTGAAAAGCCTGCAGGGCATAAAGGAGCACCCTCATCTCCAACACGCTGATGTGGAGGGTTTTCCAGAGCAGACCACATTCCTTGGGTCTGGCGGTCTGAAGTTGGGCCCCCAGCCCTGGCCTGAAGCATCCGTAGTCAGAGACTGGAGAGGAGGCATCCTTCTGAAGGGCATTCCCTGGAAAGGTTGAGGGATTTATTCACCACTGGAGAGTTTGCCAACCGCCTCTGAGACTCTCACGGGTTGGTCCAAGTCGTCCGAGCATTGATCCCATTGAACTCGCAAGGTCCACTGGGTCACTCATGTGCAGCCTTGTCAATGGAACAGCTGCAACAGCTGCTGCCATGTGTCCTCAAAGCCTGAGGACGACCCTGGCTGGAACCAGGCGAGATGAGGACACCGCCCGAGTGTGAGCTTGGAGGCGTTCTGCCCTGTCTGCAGGCAGGAAGGCTTTCCCTTGGACGGTGTTCAGGACTGCCCGAATGAAATGGAGCCCTTGGCGTGGCAAAGGGGAGGACTTCAGGAGATTTAGGGTGATCCCCAGGTCGTGGAACAGAGTGAAAGCGTCTTTCATGGTATGTAACAGCTGTTCCCTGGTGGGAGCTGTGAGGAACCCATCATCCAGGTAGAAGACATAATGACCTTTCCTCCTTAATGCCGCTGCCACCACTGCAAGACACTTTGTAAAGACCCAAGGAGCCGAGGACAGAATGAATGGCATAGCTCGGAAATGGTAATGTGGTCCTTGAAAAAGGAACCACAGAAATCTTTGGTGGGGCAGGGACATCAGGATGTGGAGGTACGCATCTTGCATGTCCAGAGAGCAAAGCCAATCAACTGCGCGAAAAGATAAGTGTGGTAGACCCAACAGGGGGTCTAATAACTTTTATCAAAACCGCTTTACATTTGAAGGTAATTAGATTGGACTATTTAGTTCCAAATATTTAACCATTATTATTATTACAAAATAAAGAGGATGTTATGGTTCTCTTAAATATATATATATATATATATATATATATATATATACACACACACACACACACACACACACCTCTTATAATAAAAATCGAACCTTCTACCTTCTGGGATTTCTTTAATACTTACTTAGCAAAGATTTCTGAGGAATATGCTGAATATCGAATATTTCTAATGGGAAACTTTAACGCGAGGATTTACAAAGAGACTTTGATAACTTGTAAGGAAAATGACAATAGCAGGAATAAATGTAATAAATCAAAATATTGGTTCTTTTCAGATATCAAAAAGAGTAACCAACGCAAGTTCTTAAATTATTAAAATACATGATGGCAAACAATTTTTGTATATTAAATGGAAGAACGAAAGGAGATAATCAGGGAAATTAAACATTTATGGGAGCTGCAGGCTCGTCAATTACAGATCATGTCTGGGTGAACCTAGCAGCCATTAAGTTGGTGGATAATTTAGGAATAACAAAGATTGGAATCGACGCATTTATTGGTCAAAATTCAAACAGAAACTCCATTTACTATCAGCACTAAAATTAACTATAATAGACCACATGATAGAGATATATAATTAATTCATGCAGAATAAGATGGGATAATCATAACATTTTGGAAACTACATATTTAACTCAGACTGTCTGGTTCGGCTTAAACATGATATTAACAGGATGGGCTTCCAGGAACAAAATGGGAAGAATTACATAATTATTTAAGATCATTACTTAGGCAGAATTACCAGTAAAGGACTAGAGGCACCTCATGGTTTAATAATGAACATGTTAACAGGCTAAATCTAAGCTGAATAAACTGACTAGAGATATAAAAATAATCCATAATAAAGGACCCTAAAATTACTAAACAGATCTCGGAAAGAATACAAGAAATTTTGGAAGGAAGAAAAGGAAACACCAAACGGTTATGTGGTCTGAATTAAGGAAAGCAATATTAAATAAGAAGGGAAAATTCGGGAATTGGTCACCAAGGGTTACGGACAGTACCCCAGGAAGATACAAGCTGCATTTACTCCAGACACTTGGGAAATTCATTTTGGTAAATTGTATTTTCTCCTACAACAGAACCTCTTTCTGAGGAACTTATTAGCAGTAAGACATATTACCCTAGACCAATTTTTATTAGTAAGCATGAAATTATAATAGCCCTGAATAAAATGGCTTTGAATAAAGCCCCAGGTCAAGATAGCATAACTGCAGAAATATATAGACATTTTCAGGACTGGTGGCTGTCTTTTACATCAGATCCTTAATCATTATTGTTCAAGGGAAGCTTTCCCACTTCCTGGAAAGGAAGTTTAATTTGCCTAATATTTAAAAAGGTAATGTGAATGATCCATACACATATAGGCCAATAGCCTGTTGGACACATCTCAAAACTATTTACAAGAATAATATTAAAAGACTGGAAAGATTGGGCCACTGAAAATAATATTTTAAATGAATGCCAAACAGTTTCAGACACTCAAGATCAACGATTCAATATTGTTTTTTGTTGTTTTTTTTTTTTAAACTATTTATTGTTTTAACAAACAGAGAAGGGGCATACATTTAAGCAATTAAGGTTAGGGAGAAAAGATAGCATTTAGGAAATATAAAAACACAGAAGGAGTAGGACAGAGAACTGTACCAGTTAAGGCAGAAGGAAGCAGGGAGAGTAGTCAGAATAGCTAAGTCACAAACTGAGGAAAAGACAGCCAACTCGGTTAAGAAGGGGGATAAAACCTTTTATAGGTATATCAGGGAGCGTAGAAAGACAAAGGGAGGTATAGTAAGGCTGAACAGAATGGATGGTGGGTGGGCAGAGAGTGACAGTGAAAAAGCAGGGATACTGAATGAATACTTCTGTTCAGTATTCACAAAAGAGGAAGTGGGGGAGGTGCCTAATCCAATTAACAGAAGCACTCTGGAGAGGGGGGTCGATCCCAGTCCTTTCACAGAAGAAAGGGTTCTGAAAGAACTCCTAAAACTGAAGGTGGACAAAGCAATGGGGCCAGATGGAATTCACCCCCAGAATTCCTAAAGAATTAAGCAGAGAACTAGTGACACCACTGACTACCCTTTATAACAAATCATGGGAGGATGGTGTGGTACCTGAGGACTGGAAGAAGGCTGATGAGATTCCCCTTCACAAAAGCGGGAGCAAGACCGAGGCAGGAAACTACAGACCTGTCAGTTTGACCTCTGTGGTAGGGAAAGTGATGGAATCACTTCCGAAGGAAAGAATTGTTGAGTACCTAGAGGCCAGTGGGGCACAGGACCCAAGGCAGCATGGGTTCACAGCGGAAGGTCATGTCAGACTTAATCTAATTGATTTCTTTGACTGGGTGACCAAAGTAGTAGACCAGGGAGGGCTGTGGACATGGCCTACCTAGACTTTAGCAAGGCATTTGACACAGTCCCACACAAAGATTAGTAGTCAAATTAACCAGCCTTGGAGTGGGTCCCAGGGTGGTAGCCTGGGTAAAACACTGGCTGAACAACAGGACACAGAAGGCAATTGTACATGGAGTCCACTCTGAAGAAAGAGGGGTTACTAGTGGGGTACCGCAGGGTTCAGTACTAGGTCCAGTCCTTTTTAATGTCTTTATAAGTGACATTGCAGAGGGACTGGAAGGAAAAGTATGCCTCTTTGCAGATGACACAAAGATCTGCAACAGGGTTGATACACAAGGAGGCGTGGAAAGGATGAGAAGGGACTTGGCAAAGTTGGAGGGAATGGTCAGAAGTATGGCAGCTTGATTCAATTCAAAGAAGTGAAGTGGTGCACCCGGAAACAAAAAACCCAGGGAAGATTACACAATGGGGGCGGGGGAGGTAGTAACAACAAAAAAAATGGAAAGGGACATGGGGGTAATCCTATCAGATGACCTTAAGGTTGGCAAGCAATGTGAGAAGGTGGTAGGGAGGGCTGGGGGGATACTGGGATGCATAGGGAGAGGCATCACCAGCAGAAAACAGGAAGTTGTTATCCCCCTTTACAGACAGTTGGTGAGAACCCATCTGGAGTACTGCATCCAGTTCTGGAGACCCCATCTCCGCAAGGACAGAGGATGGAGGACGTCCAGAGGAGGGCAACTAAAATGGTGCAGGGTCTGCAAGAGAAGCTATACGAGGAGAGACTAAAGGAACTTAATATGTATACCCTTGAGGAAAGGAGGGAAAGGGGGGACATGACAGAAACTTTTAAGTACCTCAGTGGAATCAACAAAGTCCAAGAGGGTAGCATCTTTCAGAAAAAGAGATGCAAGAACAAGGGACACAATTTAAAGATAGAGGGGGACGGCTCAGGGCAATGTGAGGAAGTATTTTTTCACAGAGAGGTTGGTGGACCATGGAACAGCCTTCCTGAGGAGGTTGTGGGGTCTAAAACTGTGGGAGAATTCAAGAATGCATGGGACAGACATAGAAGCAATTTTTGTGGAATAGGAAGAAATAGGCTGTTGGTTAAATAGGATCACAGCTTATCCTATAGGTAGGGAAATGGGCAGACTAGGTGGGCCAAGCGGTCCTTATCTGCCGTCAAAGTCTATGTTTCTATGTTAGAGATCAGGTGTTGATACTCAGGGTAGTTCTGAAAATGGGTAAGAAATATGCACACCTCTGGAGTTGGCCGTGAGGATACGTCCAGTCCCAACTCTGTCTCCAGATAGAGTCGGATCTGTAGATAGCGAAAGAAGTCCCCTTGTGGTAGGGTAAATTCTGCCTGCAATTGGTCAAAAGATTTTAGTATGTCCCTATCGTAGAAATGGTAGGTATGATTTAAATCTTGTTCAAACCATCTATGGATTATATCCGAGGTGGCAGGGTAAAATTTGGGTTTTCGAGGATCTCATCCATTTAACCAGATATCTATTTTCGGGCGGTGAGAAATTGTACCCAACACCTTAGCATTGCCTTAGTGAAGAGCGAGGCTCCAGTTGCCGCAGGGAGCACCTGTGGTTGGAATACTAAAGTGCGGTTTAAGGAATATTTGCTGTCTTTCCAACTCCACCCACACTGGGGCCCTGACTGACAGGCAGCCACTTTGCCAGGTGAGTGAGCATGGTGGCTATCCAGTATTTGTATATGTTCGGTAGGGCCAATCCTCGCCTTTAGGTAGCTGTAATTTATCCAGGGCTATTCTGAGGTCTGCCTCCCATCCACAGGTAGTCTGAATGGCTCTGTTCCATCGCTTCAAATTATCTAGGGAGGGCGGAAGGGGGATGTTTTGCATGAGGTATAATAGTTTGGGGAGAGTGTTCATTTGGATAGATTGTACTCTGGATATTATCGAAAGTGGGAGGGGGGTCTATCTTTTAAGATCAGCTCGGATTTGTGCGGACAAGTTATAATTCAGGCTATGTAAGTCAGAGGAATCATTATTCCCAAGTACATTAGGTGTGGTCTATTCCACTTATACGTACGTTTGTCCATGAGGGATTGAGAGGGGAGGTACTGTAGAGCCAGTACTTGTTTCTCCTGATTGATGGTATATCCCGTCAGTTGAGCTATCACTGGGAGAAGGTTGGATAGGGTCTCTAAGAACTCCTCTGGTTGTGTGACATATAATAAAAGGAGGTCTCTAAGAACTCCTCTGGTTGTGTGACATATAATAAAAGGTCATCTGAGTAGTAAGCTAGTTTGTGTTGGGTCCCTTTTACTGTGTACCCGTGTAACTGTTCCATTTGTCTCAGTAGTTGGGCTATGGGCTCTACAAAGAGGGCAAAAAAATATGGAGAGAGCGGGCAGCCCTGCCTTGTGCCCATGTGGAACTGGAAGCGGGTTGAATGTGTACCATTTATTTCAACAACTGTTTCTGAGGAAGAATAAATTCCCTTAATGGTATCTAGGAATTCTTAGGGAAAGGCAAATTTAGATAAGGTGACCTGTAGGAAGTTCCATGACACCATGTCAAATGCTCTTCTGGCATCTAAACTTAGTAGTAGTAATAGGGTGTTAGAAATTTGTGCATGGTTCATGAGGAATCGGGTACGTCTGATGTTATCTACAGTTTGCCGGGATTTAATGAAACCAGACTGGTCTGGACATATGATAGTTGGTAAAATATCAAGTCTATGTGAAGTATACTAGTGTATATTTTATAGTCCTGCTTGAGTACTGAGATGCGCGGTATGAATCGCAGAATTGTGGGTTTTTGGGGTTTCAACATGGCTGAGACTGTGGCTTGTCTCCAGGTCAGTCGAAATATGGTACTGTTGTGGCTCTTCTGCATAGCCTGTATAAAAAAAAAAAAAAAAGGTGGGGGGGTTGAATTATTTTCCAAGATCCTTTGTAAAATTCTGCCCTAAATCCATGTGGGCCTGGGCTCTTCCCATTTTTTAAGTTTTTAATAGTGGAGTATAATTCCGGAGTCGTAATGGGGGCGATTATCCTAGCTCTCCAGATAGCAGTGAGGGTCGGGAGATTTATTCGGGACAAGAAGGTGTCTATGCTTTGGGGATCTGTCGTAGCAGAGTTTGAGTACAGTGTCTGGTAGTATGTCTCAACCCTTGCAGGGCCACGGACTGATAGATCAGTCCAAACTTCTTATGCATTCTAATACTGTCAGCAGCCTAAGGGTTAAATATCTCTAGTATACCAAGTAGAATACTGGTATTGGCCGGAAGTTGGATCTTTGATTTTGAGATGGTGACCTGTTAGGTTTGTCTGTGTAACCTATATGCAAGGATTTTAGAGGCACGTGAGACCCGTTTGTAAAATCATTGGCACAGTCACATCAGTGCCTGTTCCGTCTGGGTCGTCAGTAATCATTGTAACTCTGACTGGGTTTGCATTAGGCAATCCGAGACACCCGTGTCCCCCTGCATATGGACCTACTGGAAAAGTCTAAATTGCTCCTGGAGAGCTTTTAGGCGGGATTCATTTGGTTTCTTTTTGCGAGCTGTGAAATAATGTGACCTCAGGCGACCACCTTAATAGCGGCCCCACAAAAGTTGTGGGGAGATCTCAGAGGAAGCATTATCTCCGATCTTTTCCTCAATGAGGTTCCAGAATTCTCAAAACAATGAGGATTAAACCGCCATACAGTGTTTTTCTTTTCTCAGTGATTCTCAATTCTAAAGTAATGGGTGCATGGTCAGATAGACATATGTTCATTATATCTGCATTGTAGATTAAATCCTTATGCTCCCGCAAATGCATAGATAGTCAGATCTAGAGTAATGTGTGTGTGTGTGTGTGTGTGTGTGAATAAAAAGTAAACTGCTGAGCTGGATGTAGTTATGCTTGAGTATCGATCAAGCCAATATCCTTAACAGCCGTCTAAGATGTCTCTGAGCAGATAGTCTCGCGAGGAGGCAAGTTGCAGAGGAATCTAGGAAGGGATTAAGTGACAATTAAGATTTCCTCCTAGCATTAGGGCCCTTTCTGTCAGGCCAATACTGTATCTATCAGACACTGTACTGAAGTGGCATCTGTAGTGGGAGGATATATGTACTGCAGATTGTCAGAGGGACAACCTGAATTGTTCCAACAGCCAATACCAACCTCAACCTGCCCTCCTTATCTGCATATTGTTCTGTGATCTGGAATTGTGAGGATTTAGGAACCAGCATCACTGCACCCCTCCTTCTCCCATTTTGATATGCGGATTCCACTAATTGGGAGAAGCCAAATTTAAGCAATATTAGGTGTTCCGCCGAGGACATATGGGTCTCCTGCAACAGGTGGATGTCCATTTTTTGGTTTTTTCAATGACTGGATAGTTTTGTATCTTTTTACGGGTCCGGCCAGCCCATTCACATTGCGTGAGATTATTTTAAATAAATCCTTGCATATAGGATAGCATTAGGAAGCAATGTAGCACAGTGGGTTAAGGCTCTGAGCTGCAGATCTGGAGACCTGGGTTTGAATCCCACAGCCACCTAGGTGCATACTGTGTGATCCTGAGCAAGTCACTTAACTTCCTTGTGCTCCCAGGTCACATCTGGAAACAAGCTTCGACTTAGTGTGCTACTCCTGGTTAAACAATGCTCCCTTTCCTTACCCTTAAATGGGACAGTCATTACTACTCCAAACAAGCTGGACATAGACGTCAGTCCCTCTTTTCCTGTAGAGCTCATTATAAGTAGTGCATATCTGGATGCAAGAATAAACAATATAACCTTCTTAAGTCTGGAATCGATTGGTATTTTGCCTCTCAGTCTATTTTAAGTGGGTAACAGTGAATTGAAATAACTAAACCACTAACAACTAAGGGCCAACTGGGCCTAAATCTGTTCAATCTAAAGGAAACTATGTACAATTTACAAGTGACTTCCAACACCAGGACTGTCCTAGATTCTTGCATATTTAGCTGTCTATTTGGGGTTACTCTCTAGTGGGGAGGCCCTCTAGGGGAAACTCTTGCCCCGTAAGTGAAGTGGGAGAGGGTGGTGTAGGGAAAAAAATAAAAATACCTTTAAAAAAATATAGTAGGGGGGTGTGAATGGGGGAGGGGGAAAAGTGCTTTCCCTCCATCGTCTGCTTGGGTAGTCCTCCACCTCCAATCCCTTCTTTATATGTGAGGAGGGGTGAAGGGGTTTTTAAGGAGGTCACCCATTCCAATCCCTAGGGGATGATCTTGGTTTTGGCAGCAACATCCCAAAGAGTACAGTACTTCTTGGTAGTACAGTGGAAGAACGCCTTCTAACTTTCACTCAACCATTATAGTAAACCACTACACCCCCAATGAAATATGTTAAGGTGATGGGGTATATAAAAAACAATCAAGGGGACTAAGTCCAAATAGAAAGGCCCCAATATCCCCCGACACCATTTCCAGTCAATATAAGAAAACAGGTCCGAGGTTAGATGCAGTCCTGTAGGTCATCGTATTTCAATGAAATGAGTAAGAGAAAAAAGGGCCCTTAAGTCTCCAAGAAATAGCTAGTTAATTATTGTCTCCTTAGTTGTGACCTTAGGCAGTGGTCCTCCCAGGCCTCCCAGGTGAGGACCAGAGCAAGGGGGTTGCCAGCAGCCTCACAACATTCTCGGTGGATTTTAACATCTAGTCGGCTTGCAGGCCAATAGCCCGCCGTGCTCCACTCTTCCGAAGCCCCGGTCTCCAGGGGCGCCACCAGGTGAAGGGGCACCAGGCCCACAGTACAGCATTATCGAGACCACAGATGGCACCTCGGAACCCCCAGGAATGGCCCACCCCACCCCCTTCTGGTCTGGATCCTTGGTGGGAGCTATAAGCAGCAATTAAAGGTCTCCTAATGGTAGTGTGTCTACTTTCTCAAATCAGATTTTGTAGGGCTGGGGAGGTGTCATGGTGACTGGGTTATCAGCCGTCCGGGCATCTCCGTTTTTCGCCTTAATTACAGGGAGGCCTTGCGCCTCATCCCTCAGCCTCCAAGGCCCCGGGGAGCTCTTTCACTTCCTCGGGTCCCTGCCAGATCTGCCGCTCCCAGGATCCATTCTATGGTTGGTGGTATCTTGAGGTTGGAGCCGTCTGCCCAAGGATGGCCCATGGGCCCCCCCCAGAGCCCCCCAGGTCATGGCCTGCACGTTCTGTGTTGCCTCATTAGATCATCTGCACCATGGCCCACATCCACCCCCCGGCAGGCCCGGATCAACCAGGTGCTGCAAAAAAGCCATTCGCCTACTGTCAGTTCATGGTGTGCCATCATCTGCTTTTAGGGCTTCTGCCAAGTAAACTGGGCCAAAAACTGTGATTGCTGCTAAAGTTGCCTGTTGGCTCTGTTGTCCTTCTGACGCTATACACTGTGGGACTCGGATGATCGAGGTCCCTGGTATCCATCACCTGGGAGGGTAAAGTGAATCCTCTTGTTTCAAGTACTATGTTATAGCTAGCAGACTCTCTTAAGTTTTGGCAGCTGGGAATTGTTGTACAACGAGTTTGCTAGGGTGGGAAGTCTGAATTTGAGCTGGTGCTACCTGAGTAAGGGAAACAGTGGATATATGCCCTTCTCGCTGCATTGTGGTGGGGCGTAATATTGTCAATAAAGATCCTGGTGGATCTGTGGAATACTTGCCTTGTGCCCAGGCCTTCCTGAGTAATAGCTCCTTAGTTTGGAATCGTAAAAAGGATTACGTTCAAGCCAGGGTCTAACTGTCGGCCAGGTGGTTTGGGACCAAGCGCTTTGTGTGCAAGCTCAAGCCCCATGTTGAAATCTGGTTCCAATGTCAGGGCTGTGTGAAATGTTGATTCTATGAATCCCTGGAGGTCCGTGCCTCGGGATTCCATATATCCTCAGATTTCGCATCGGTGCGTTTTGGTGTCTTCCTGCCTCTCGATTGTTAAATGGTAAAGTTGGGTGATCTGAATCATAGTCTCCTGTATATGTCGAACTGTCGCCTCCCGGTACAGGGAGGTTTGTTCTAGGATAGTGACTCTGGATCTTGTGTCTGTGAGCTCGAGCTGTACTTTCTCCTGTATTTGTTTAAAATTTCTAAATTCTGATTTGAAGTCATGGAGTTCTGAAAGGATTTTATCTCATTTTGCTCCATCCTGTTGCTTTTCTTTTTGCTTTGGGTTTGGATGTTCTGGTCAATGAACGGAAGGGAGCCACAAGGAGTTTGTGGAGCCTCAGACTCCGAATGATCAAGCTCAAGTGAGTCCGTTTTTGTGCTAAGATTTCGACGGACTACCCTCTTCTTGATTTTCTAGTCGCCATAAAGTGTCTTGTAGTTTTTGGTTGGTTTTATTATGATGTGATAGCGATTATCATTAAAATTTTGGTGGGTTAGGCGTAGTCGTTGTTCACGCTGCCATCACATCGGAAGCCGCACCGAAGTCCTCAATATTGTTTTAACACAACCTATTATGGAAGTATGTCGAAATCAAAGAGAGTAAATTATATTGCTGCTTTATAGATTTAAAAACAGCTTTCAATGCCGGCCCGGTGGCGCTGAGGCTTGAGGTGCTGGACACCACACCTCGCAGCACGCCGGCGACCCGTGTTCGGGAACGAGCACGGGCCAATGGGGGTTGGCAGGGAAGGAATAAGATCAAGTGTCCGAAGAACAGCTCTCCTCTCCAGGGAGGGAGGACTGGCTCTCCCGGCAAAAGACTGTCCCCAGGTGGAGGCCTGGTGGCAGTGCAGGACTGTGGGTGCCATGGAAGGGAGGGTGCTGCGGGACTTCCGCGGATGCGAGCACGCCTCCATGTATGCACGTCCTGCGTGTGCACCCCAACAACGGGGAAGGGACAAAATGGAGGAAAAACACCCCAAAGCTGCAGGATGACAACCGACCCCTCACAGGCTCCGCACCCGGCGGGCACTGGGTAAGTCCTGGTGAGACCGGGGTAATTGGGGGGTGGGGGGCGGTTAGAAGGAGTCAGATGAGGACAGAGAAGGAGATAAACACCTATAATAAAAAAAAAAAAAAAACCTTTCAGTTCGGTATATCGTACCAGATTGCGGAAAAAATTACAATTATTACAAATGGATGCAGTACTACTGGACACACTCATTAGACTGCACCAAGACACATGGCTGAGGATTCCATTTAACAAGGATGGAAACCAAACTTCACAAATAAAAACAAACCGAGGAGTTAGGCAAGGTTGCATCATCGCTCCCATTTTATTCAATATCTATATAAACTCTCTAATAAGCAATTCAGAAAAGTCCAATTTTCACTCACCAAAAATTGTTAAAATCAAAATTTCTTGTCTTGGTTACGCTGATGACCTAGTTTTTATATCAGCCTCATTACTGGACTTCTAGCACAAGATGAATCATTTTCCTTTAAATTGTAGGAATGATGATTCAATATAAATAGAGAAAACAAATTTAGTAATATTTGGAAATAGATGGAAAAATACCACTGCTATATACATTGAAGGAGAAAATTAAAGACTACCAAATACTATGACTACTTGGGAATTAGATTTATGGAAAACCTTCTATGGAACCAATACAGTGCATTCAGAAAGTATTCACCCCCACCTTGGATTTTGTCACATTTTGTTGTGTTACTACCAGAATTTGTAATGCATTGAAATGATTTGTTCCCCCCCTTGATTCACATAGCATACTCAACAACTTAAAGGGGCAAAAATATTTTTATTGTGTAACAAACATTTAAAACTGAAATATCTTGTTTACTTAAGTATTCACCCCCCTGAGTCAATACTTTCTAGAAGCGCCTTTGGCAGCAATTACAGCTTTGAGTCTTCTTGGGTATGTCTGTATCAGCTTTGTACATCTGGATTTGGGATTACCATTCTTCCTTGCAGATTTGCTTCAAGCTCTGTCAAGTTGGATGAGGAGCGCCAGTGAACCGATAATCTTCAAGTCTTTCCACAGATTCTGAATGGGATTCAAGTCTGGGCTTTGGCTGGGCCACTCAAGGACATTCACCTTCTTTTCTGAAGCCACTCCGGTGTTGCTTTGGCTGTATGCTTGGGGTCGTTGTCCTATTGGAACGTAAATCTTCACCCCAGTCCAAGGTCTATTGCAGACTGATGCAGGTTCTCCTCAAGGATGTGCCTGTATTTGGCTCCATTCATTGTTCCCTCTATCTGACAAGTGCCCCAGTCCCTGCTGCTGAAAAGCATCCCCATAACATGGCGCTGCCACCGCCATGCTTCATGGTAGGGATGGTGTTACAGGTGATGAGCTGTGTTGGTTTGAAGCCAGGCATGGCGCTTTGCATTCAAGCCAAAGAGTTCAATTTTTGTTTCATCAGACCAAAGAATCTTTTGCCACATGGTCTCAGAGTCTGCCACATGGTCTCAGAGTCTGCCACATGCCTTCTTGCAAACTCCAGGCATGCTATCATATGGCCTTTTCTCAGTAGCGGCTTCCATCTAGCCACTCTCACATAGAGGCTACATCTGTGAAGTGCTGCACAGATTGTTGTCCTCTGGACAGGTTCTCCCATCTCAGCCATGGAACTCTGTAGTTCCGTCAGGGTGGTCATCGGGTTCTTGGTCACTTCCCTGACCAAGGTCCTTCTTGCCTGGTTGCTCAGTTTGGGAGGACGGCCTGCTCTAGGAAGAGTCTGGGTGGTTCCGAATCGCTCCATTTCCTAATGATGGACTTCACTGTGCTCCTGGGAACTTTCAACACCCTAGAAATGTTTTTATACCCCTTCCCAGATCTATGCCTCCTCACAATTCTATCACGGAGTTCTACGGACAGCTCCTTGGTCTTCACGATAGAGTTTCTGCTCTGATATGCACTGTCAACAGTGGGACCTTATATAGACAGGTGTATTTCCTCTGAAATCATGTCAACCATTTGAACTGACCACAGGTGGACTCCATTCAAGTTTTAGAGTGATCTCACAAGGAAATTGGATGCACCTGAGCTCAATTTGGAGTGTCATAGCAAAGGGGGTGAATACTTATCAAATCAAGATATTTCAGGTTTTTATTTTAAATTACATGTACAAAAAATTCCAGAAGTTTCATTCCACTTTGACATTATAGAGTAATTTGTGTAGATACGTGACAAAAAAATCCCATATAAATGTATTTTAATTTGAGTTTGCAACATCACAAAATGTGACAAAATCCAAGGGAGATACTTTCTGAAGGCACTGTATGTGTATATTCAAAAGCAAAGCTTTCCAACAGCTTTTAATAGGTTCAAAAGTTTATTAAGAAGACTGAGGGATCAGTGTTGGGTTTAGTAAGAGTAACAAACGCCAAGATAATAAATAACAAGTACACTTTATGGAGCAGAAATATGGTCCAATATTATTAATAATTGAACATCTTTAGAAATATTAATAAAATATATAGATATATTGAAAGTTCCCCAGTCCACACCACCTGAAGTCCTTAGAAGAAAACTAGGTCAATACTCACTTGAAACTCTCACAAGAGAAAGGAGAATATTTATGTTAAAGCTTTTCCTCCTGCCAGAAGAGAGACTCCCCAGAATGTGTTTAGAGGAAATAATAGATTATAATGGGAGAGGCTTGAGGGCTCCTTTAATACAGGATATTAATGAACATTTGATATCTGTTGGCTTGGGTCATCTTCTATAAGAGATCTACAGCAGACCTATACAGGATATTATCCTAGAAATTAAGACCAGACTTAAAGATAATGCTCTAAGTCATGAATATGAACGGATAATTAAACCGAAATTTTTCAGATGGTTTAAGTTATTGAAAATTAATCATCTAATGGAACCATATTTAAAAATTTTAGACGATCCAGAGGAACGTAGGCTGATGACTAGATTTCAAAGTTTTGAACAGAAGAGACAAGGTGCTATAAGACAAGTCTGTAAATGTGCATTAAATATTGAAACATACAGAAACAGACTTTGACGGCAGGTAAGGATCGCTTGGCCCACCTAGTCTGCCCATTTCCCTACTTACAGGATAAGCTGCAGATCCTATTTAACCAACAGCCTATTTCTTCCTACCCCCCATAAAATTGCCTTATGTCTGTCCCATGCATTCTTGAATTCTCCCACAGTTTTAGACCCCACAACCTCCTCAGGAAGGCTGTTCCATGCATCCACCACCCTCTCTGTGAAAAAAAATACTTCCTCACATTGCCCTGAGCCATCCCCCATCTTCAAATTGTGTCCCCTTGTTCTTGCACATCTCTTTTTCTGAAAGATGCTACCCTCTTGGACTTTCTTGATTCCACTGAGGTACTTAAAAGTTTCTATCATGTCCCCCTCCTCCTTTCCTCAAGGGTATACATATTAAGCTCCCTAGTCTCTCCTTGAATGGCTTCTCTTGCAGACCCTGCACCATTTAGTTGCCCTCCTCTGACTGCCTCCATCCTGTCTATGTCCTTAGGAGATGGGGTCTCCAGAACTGGATGCAGTACTCAGATGGGTTCTCACCAACTGTCTGTACAGAGGGATAACAACTTCCTGTTTTCTGCTGGTGATGTCTCCCTATACATCCCAGTATCCCCCAGCCCTCCCTACTGCCTTCTCACATTGCTTGCTAACCTTAAGGTCATCTGATATGAGTACCCCAGGTCCCTTTCCATTTTGTTGCTTACTACCCCAATTGCATAATCTTCCCTGGGTTTTGTTTCCCAGGTGCATTATTTTGCACTTCTTTGCACTGAATACAAACTGCCATACTTCTGACCATTCCTCCAACCTTGCCAGGTCCCTTCTCATCCTTTCCACGTCTCCTTGTGTATCAGCCCTATTTGCAGATCTTTGTCTCATCTGCAAAGAGGCATACTTTTCCTTCCAGTCCCTCTGCAATGTCACTTATAAAGACATTAAAAAGGACTGGACCCAGTACTGAGCCCTGCGGCACCCCACTAGTAACCCCTCTTTCTTCAGAGTGGACTCCATGTACAATTGCCTTCTGTGTCCTGTTGTCCAGCCTATGTTTTACCCAGGCTACCACTCTGGGACCCACTCCCAGGCTGCTTAATCTGACTATTAATCTTTTGTGTGGGACTGTGTCAAATGCCTTGCTAAAGTCTAGGTAGGCCATGTCCACAGCCCCTCCCTGGTCTACTACTTTGGTCACCCAGTCAAAGAAATCAATTAGATTTGCCTGACATGACCTTCCCGCTGTGAACCCATGCTGCCTTAGGTCCTGTGCCCCACTGGCCTCTAGGTACTCAACAATTCTTTCCTTCAGAAGTGATTCCATCACTTTCCCTACCACAGAGGTCAAACTGACAGGTCTGTAGTTTCCTGCCTCTGTCTTGCTCCCACTTTTGTGAAGGGGAATCACATCCGCCTTCCTCCAGTCCTCAGGTACCACACCATCCTCCCATGAGTTGTTAAAAAGGGTAGTCAGTGGTGTCACTAGTTCTCTCCTTAATTCTTTAGGAATTCTGGGGGTGAATTCCATCAGGCCCCATTGCATTGTCCACCTTCAGTTTTAGTTCTTTCAGAACCCTTTCTTCTGTGAAAGGACTGGGATCGACCCCACTATCCAGAGTGCTTCTGTTAGTTGGATTAGGCACCTCCACTCCTCATCTTTTGTGAATACTGAGCAGAAGTATTCATTCAGTATCCCTGCTTTTTCACTGTCCCTATCTGCCCACCCACCGTCCATTCTATTCAGTCTCACTCTCCCTCCCTTTGTCCTTCTACACTCCCTGATGTACCTATAAAAGGTTTTGTCCCCCTTCTTAACCAAGTTGGCTATCTTTTCCTCAGTTTGGGCCTCTGCTATTCTGTCTACCCTCCCTGCTTCCTTCTGCCTTAACTGGTACAGTTCTCTGTCCTGCTCCTTCTGTGTTTCCTTATACTTCCTAAATGCTATCTTTTTCTCCCTAACCTTCACCGCCACCTCTTGTGAGAACCATATTGGCTTTTTCTTTCATTTTGATTTATTTGCTTCACACAAGGGCTTGTTGCCTCTGTGATGGCAGTTTGATGTTTCCCATTGTTGCTCCACCCCACCCTTCTAGCTTGTTTGCTAGTGCTTTCTAAGGCACTCTCCCATCTTGCCAAAGTCAGCCCTCCTGAAGTCCAGAACCCTCACTTTGTATGGCTTCACTCTGTAGTGGGTTTATCATAAACCACACTGTTTGGTGGTCACTTGTTCCCAGATGGCTATCCACTTCTAGATCTGAGATCCTCTCACTATCCCCATTTGAGAGTATGAGGTCTAAGATTGCTCCCTCATGAGTGGGTTCAAAACTAGCTGTCTGAGGAGCATGCCACATGAAGGGTATCGCGAATAGCCCTGCTTTTGGGTGTGGCTGCAGCAACAGTATCTTCCTTTCTCTGCCATCCTAAGGATGCCTTCTATCATATCCTTGTCCATTCCCTCCCCTGACATGGGGGTCTGTATACAACTCTTGTGGACTGTGGTACCATTTCCATTCTCTAAGGTGACCCACAGTGCCTCCTCTCCTCCCTGTTTACTCATATGTTCAGTTGCTTTTATCCCTTCCTTACATAGAGCTACTCCTCCCCTCTTCTCCCACCCTGTCTCTCCTGTAGGTTGTGTACCCTGGTATGTTAACATCCCAGTCATGGTTCTCTGTGTACCACGTTTCTTTGACTGCTACGATATCCAGGCATCCCTCTTCCATTAAGGCCACCAGTTCAGGGAGCTTGTTGCCCAGACTACGGGCATTGGTGCTCATTACCTTCCATTTCTTGATGGCCTTACCCCTTTCTGCCCCATCCCTTTCTTTACTGCGTTTGTCATTTTCTCCATTTACCCCGCCCTTCTCCCTATCAACATCTCGGTCTTCGTGTTTACCTCACTTACTACCCTGATCTTTTGGCGGGGGGGAAGGCTAGGATTTCCCTGCTCCTTTCCAGTGCCTCCCCCTTGGCTAGTTAGTTGAAGATAACCTTAAGCATGCTGTACTTTTTATGCCCATTGTATGAAAGTTTAAGGAGAAAATTGTTGGCTCCAATAACTGGTTCCTACATGCCCATCAGAACAAATTATTTTTATTCCACGGCTGGGGGAGGTTATGCTTGGTCCCCCCAATCTAGCCAGCTAGTTAGCAGCTGCCCCAGTCAGAGCTCTTGACTTCCCGGTGTTGTCCCACTTGGTCTCTCTGACCACCACGGAGACTAGGAGGGAGCTACTTGGTGCAGAACCGCAGCAGGGCAGCAAGCAGCCTTCATGCTGCCGGATTTTTCCTGTAGGTAGTTCCCCTGCTGGATGAGGCGTGCAATGGCGCCAAGGATTGAGCACGCCACGCTTCCCGTCATTGCTCCTCGGCGTCACCTCCTCCAGTCCCTTGTTTCTGCAGCGTCGGTGTTGCCCCAGCTTCCACGGGGGCAGCCATGTGCTGACTGCTGATGTCCCGTCCCGGGAGGGAGAGCAGTCCTCCGGATGCCGATCCTTCTCCAACCTGCCAACACCTGAAGCCCGTGCTCGTTCTGAACACAGGTGACGCCAGCGGGCACCAGTGTGGCGTCCAGCCTCAACCCCTCAGTGCCACCAGGCCAGCTCATCAGAGTAAATTAAGATTTTATTTACGCCTTAAAGAAAAATATATTTGAAGTCGCTTGTTAAGTTTTTAAGGAATCTACACTTATAAATACGAGATAAATTGCTTGTTCCCTGATAAATGTTGCAATAAAGATCAAAGTCTGGATTTTAAATGGTGGAATTAATTTGAGTAGGACCAGTTCTGCCTTCTAAAAAAGATGCTAAATTTATATTATATTTATAAACTTTTGTGAACTAAATTTTACAATATGTTAATATTTATATATATTAATAAGAATGTGATGTGCACAAATTTTTATCTATTGTATTGTAATGACTGTCGATCTATAAAATTAGAAAAAAAAATTGAAACAACTGAACAGCCCTTCCTCAAGGGGCACGTTAAACAGTTTGGCCTTTGACGACTGGTCTGCGACCCAATGCCAGAAACATACACCTCGCATGGCTGACAAGGTGATAAGCAAAACCTGCTGACATCCATAAATTGTAGACTGTGGCATCTCCTAGAAAGGCGGAGGCCACAGATACCAGCTGTAAAATATTCACTCACACCCTCAGAGTCTGGGTGAAGGAAGCTACCCAGAGCAATAATCCATGAGTTTAGGGCTCTGGAAACAACAAAGGATTCATGGGAGGTGCAAAGATTTCCTCCATTTGAGGCAAAAAGCTCTTCTGCACATGGCGTCCACTCGCTTACTGTGTGTATCAGTTAAGGCCAGGGAGCCTTCAATCAGAATAATTTTGTGCTTAACAGAATTATGCATGGCCTTACCTACCAGGGGAGGAATTTCCCATTTCTGGGAGTTCTCCATGAATGGATAACATCTCACCCGTGGCCTGGGGAGAAGTTTTTGCTGGTTCGTTACAGTCCATTCATGTTCGATAATCTGGTCATAGTGCACAAAGTTTGTAGAAGACTGGTACGGAGGACGGGACAGTAAGGGACCCACATCCTGCATCTCCATGGCTTGCAGAGTCTTCAGCTGTAATGTCCCACAAGCCTCAGTTATGAGGTAGGACAGAGATTTTGTAGCGAACAGGGAGGGATCGGGAATCTGTAAGGCTCTGTCCATTAACCCTCCTCATCATCAAAAAGGACATTCGGGTCAGGATTCTCATGGTCCCCTGTATCATCATCCTGACCCTCCACACGGTCACGGTCAGGGCCTGCCTGCAGGTAAAGGTAAGCAGACTTGTCCTGCTCTGGTGCACCTGGACATGCGTGTATGCCCCCCGACCTGAGGGGAACACCCTGGGTTCGGTTGTAGTGATATGGATGTCCTGTGGGATATCAAGATTCAGTAGCTCATTAAGGAGCAACATCACTGATTTGCACAACTCAGCTCTGTCACTGCCAGTCAGTATCCGGTGCACCTGATTTTGGGGGTCACTGGGGAGAACTGGCGAGGCATATTAGATTGCATTACACAGTTAGAGCAAAAAGAGCCTAACGGAGAAGGCCTCATCACCCTCCTGCAAGTCTTACATCACTTGAATAGCACAGGTCTCCGACAGGACATGGTGCCACTTGTCCTTGGCAATGCCAAATTTAACTAAACAAAATGTGTAGAGTTAACAATGAAAAGGCTGTTGTATGCCCTTTTCCCAATAGCAGGGGATTACAACCCTGTTTCCTCCTTATCTCACTATCAATACCTATCAGTGAGGGAAGAATAATGTAAATGCACACTCCTACTGCTGCCTCCATTAAGCAAATGCTCTGAGACAGCTGAAAACAGCAAGCAAGTTGCCAGGACAAAACACCACTAAAAGGCTTGCTTACAAAAAAAAATAGCATGTTTGCTTGCTGATATTAGCATTGGAAACGCAGGAGTTGGACAGATGCAGAATAGGAATGGCAGTGAAGTATTGAACTGCACGCCAACCCCACCTCCACCCTACAGAGACGAACAGGCACTGGGGTATGCTTTGGCCGTCAGTCATAGCGTCATGCCATTTCACCTCACCCTATCCTACAGACAATCGACAAGTGTTGAGGGTGTGCCTTGGTGTTGGCTTACAGTCACCCAATTCCATAAGGACATACGCTGAAATGGGTGCAGTATAGGAGAATGGGTGAACTCTGGGGCCGAAGAGTCCAAGGCACACCTCAATGCCTGTCACTGGCTGCAGGGGGGTGGGGTGGAATGGGGGTGGAATGGCACAAGCATTACAGTCGGCAATCCAAAGGCACACCCCTGATGCCTGTCAGTCTGTACAGGGTGGGACATTATGGTTAGAAACCCTAATGCCCCGGGCGTTTGTTGTTATTTGCACTACAAATTTTCCAACATGGCCTTTTTGTGACCCCCCCCCCCACCTCATGAAAGCATTTGGGACCTCTTTTCATGAACAGTGACACTGTGATTTTGTTAATGTGTCCCAAACTTTGAGTTCCCACACAAACCATGCCATTCTGCCGCCAGATGTACGAAAACACAGATCGGGCAGGATGTGAAGAATGACAGCTGTACCACTCATAGGGAGGTATGAAGAGATGGCAACGTTGAAAATCTGTAGTGAAAATATTAAAAATGCTCGAACTTCCGAGCGTACGTGGAAACTGTGCAACGCATGCGCGTAACAGTCATTTAGTGGAATTATTTCACCAAATTTTCAACATAGGCATTTTGTGACCTCTGCTCACGAACACTGTCACTATGATTTTCTTAATCTGTCCTGAACATTGATTTCCCACAGCAACAGCGCTATTCTGCGCCAGATGTGTAAACTCAAATTTTGGGCAGGATATGAAAAATGATAGCTGTACTATTCATAAGGACGTGAGAAAAAATACCAATGTTGAAAATCTGGAGTGAAAAATATTACTAATGCGCAAAATTAAAAGGGTACGTTGGAAACTGCACAACACACGCTTGTAACACAGTCATTTTATGGACGTTTGTCACCAAATTTTCAACATAGGCATTTTAGGACCTCTGCTCATGAACAGAGTCACCGTGATTTTCTTAATCCGTCCCAAACAATGATTTCCCACAGCGACCGCACTATTCTGCGCCAGAACTGCGAAAACACATTTCAACCAGGATGTGTAAAACGACAGCTGCACTGTTCATAAGGAGGTGTGGAAAAATGCCAATGTTGAAAATCTGGAATGAAAATATTACAGATTCCTGAAGTTACGAGTGTGCGTGGAAACTGTGCAATGCACACTCGTAAGACAGTCATTTTTTATTTTTTTCCACCAAATTTGCAACATAAGGTTTTGGGAGTGCACCTCATGAACAGTGGCACTGTTTTGTTAATCGGTCCCAAAAGGAGATTCCGTGCAGCGACCGCGAAATCACCTTTCGAGACCAAATAACGCCATGACAGTGGCTGAATTCATAAGGAGGGGTCCCAATATCCCCATGTTGAATATCTGGTGCCAAGAGTCCCAAAAATGCCCGAGATATCCACATAAGTTGAAAATACACCATTTATGCCATTATATAGCTTACCGGTATTTCTTCAGTACGCAGTCGGCTTTGAAGAGTGCAGATGTGTTCCCGGTCCACCGAAGATGGTCGCGCTGGACTCCGGAGATAAGTATGGGGTGAAGGGGGTGTGTGGGGAGGTGGGGTGCGCAGTGGGTGGGAGCAGGTTGGAGGAGACTCAACGAGGGAACGTTTTCTACTTTACAGGTTTAAAAAAATGTTTACAATGTCACGGGAAGGTTTTCTTATTTACAGGGACTTCTGGAATGCTGGGGTGGGCTCCCAGCATGCCACCCAGTGCTTTTGGGGGCTGTAGCAGACAGGATTGGGCTCCCTGTCGGCACATACCAAGTGGGGGGAACAAGAGCCAAAGATGGGCTACCCTCTTTAAACACAACAAATGGGGGCATTATTTATTTATTTATTTACAAGTTTTACCAGGAAAGCATACTGAGCAACATATGCTCGATTCTAGATAAGGCCCTGGGGGGCTAGAGCCCGTAATACAAACAGAGGTAGCACATGTAAGCTTGAGACATTACAGCAGCGAGGTAAGGTAGACTGCCTACAGACAATGGCAGAATAGCTGCAAGCAGACAGTTAGAAAATACCACAGTGGAAATAGAGAGAATTTAATAAAATTACAGCTAGAAACATCCTTAACATAGAGCATTAGGTACAATGGAGTTAAGATTTATTTTGAAAGGTACAACTAGAAGCAAGTGCAGCTGGAGGAGAAATGATTATGCTGATGGGGAGTGGGTTTCCTCGTCGGCAAATTAACTAGGTAAGGGGCATGCTGACAGAGGGATGGGTACCCCATCAGTGCAGTTTTCATGGGAGCTCTTATGCACTTCCGCCATGTATGAGATGATTTCACCAGGCAAGGTACCGCACTACAATGACGGGTCACTCACTCATTGCAGCAGAATGGCTGATGCTGCAATGACGAGGTGGCCCCTCATTGCAGCAGCCAAATCGTTTCAAGTCGGTGTCACTTCTGCAGAACCAGTGTTATCAGGACACTGAGCCTGCATTGGATGAACAGTGCCAAGTCCACAAATGCAGTACCGGCGTTGGCTGCCACAGTGCCGCACCTCCACAACCCGCTTCTCCTAAACACTTTACATAATGTTTCTTGCGCTTTAAGCAAACATAAAAAACTGACAGGTTTTTACTCAAAGACACACCTTGTGACTTGGCAGACTGCTGAAAGTGAAATCCAGATGCAAGTGACATCACACCGATGCGTGACATCCCTACGCCACTAATCTTGCGCCCAGCACTGGGAGTGAAAACCGCAAGAAAAGGCAGGGACAAGGTGAGCACGACTGCAGCCAAAAAGGCACAAGCTTTGGTGGCAAACGCTAGAAACAGTTGACTGATCTCGCGGCTCTACTAGCCAAAAGAAAAGATGCATCTAGACCATAGCACTGAAAGTGCAAATTACTCTTAAAAGTCAACACAACCACAAAAATAGTCAGGCTGAGTTCTATTACACCTTCAGAAGTCAGCAGACACAGTGTCAGTCAGGCTGAATTCAAAGATGGTCTCGACCATTATCTGAGGGCACAATGAACACCATCTAAATTTAAATACAATTCATCTTTAGGAGACAGACTCCCATCAAACTACAAGGATTTTCCCCACTGACAGGAATACGTAACAGTTTAAGTAGAGAGGGGAGGGAGGGACCCATGCTATACAGAAACACTGGGGAAGGAAACCGGGAAGAACTAATTAGTGTCTAACTAACTGTACCCCACATCCAACAAAATAAGAATAAGTCACATACCTGAGGCACCAGACAGCTCAGAGACCAGGACAACACCTTAATTTAAGGTAGGGCCCTGTGGTCCCCAATCCATACACAGCAGGCAGTGGAAAATGGGGAAAAATCAGCGGGTTAGCCAATTTGAATGCTACCGCTTAACAGGCACGATTTCTAATTTGGGTGTGATCCCTGTTAACAGGTAGCCCCAACCTGCTCCATAGCTGTGTCTCTTAATAAAACAAAACTTTCTTGGAGTAATCTTCTATGCTGTTTTCCCCTGAGTGGCACAGCAAAGACTAGAGATTCTCAGCTAGTCGGAATATTCATGTGCCCAGTGTTCTGTGCAGATTTAGTGTTTTGGACTGTGCCACTACCACTAGTAGGGGTGCACATTACCCATATGTATTAATTATCCACTGACAATGTGAAGCGCTACAGAAATAAGACGCATTTCATCCTTTTGGTGGTACTTGCAGTACTTAAGTCATTCTCTTAACCAGGCACAATGTCAGTACCCCAAGGCAACATACATTTTGAACATTCTGAGGCAGTGCGCCAAATAAGATGAGTAACAGCATATTTTACTCACTCCTTTTTTAGAAATACGCTCCAGAAAATGTTTTTAAGGAGTACAGATACTCATCCCAACACTTAGGAAAGCTCCACACTTCATGGAATAGTGCTTTATAACACTGTTGGTGCTTCAAAAAAGGAAAACAACAGGTTACTCACCTGTAACAGTAGTTCTAGGAATGATATATGATGTTCATCCACTCTAACTGGCAGTGTCCTTTCTCTTCAAGATGATATCAGTCTTCAAGCTGGCTCCTCCCACCCACCCGGGTGGTAACTCCCTCGGCTCCGCCCCATGACACTAGATCTTGCCCAATGGAAACAGTTGTGTGCGCCAAAGCCAGGAGAGGTCTGGTGGGTTTGTGTGGATGATCATATACCACTCCTAGAAAGTACAGTTGCATACTTACCGTAATGGTAGATCTTTGAGGGGTATCTCTTGCAGCAGGTAATACACTTGGGTCATTGTCAGAGGGCGCTGTGGTGCACGGCAGCTCTTCTAGCAGTCATTTTCCAAGGGCTGCCCACACATCATCATTCTGCTCCTATATAAAAGAGTGGGCAGTCCCCGGTATCCTCACTTCCCCATCTTATTCAGCTCGCTAGCGAGGACAGAGGGAGATCCAAGGTACCACAGGTATTCCTTCCCATATGTGTTTGGATCAGAAGTTGTTCTCTTAGAAAAGGAGGGGAATGGAGGGAGGATCGTACCTGCTGCAAGAAATACCTTGAAGATCTACCGTTGCAATAATCTGCTAACTATACTATCTTCCACGGGATAAACTCTTGCAGCAGGTAATACACTTGGATGACTCCCAAGCAGTAAACCCAGGAAGGGCAGAAGTTATGACAAAAGGCCTTGTAGGACACCTCGGCCAAAGGCTGTCCTACAGCGTAAAGCAATATCCAAGTTGTAATGCTTCGTGAAAGTATGTATTGTGGACCATGTGGCTGCACTGCAGATGTCTGGGAGAAGCCCCTTTTTAGCAGGCCGCTGTAGTGGCTATGGCTCTGGAAGAATGGGCTTGAACAGGTCCTGGTAATGGTTTGTTATGTTTCTTATAACAAAAAGAAATATAATGTGCCAGCCAATTAGAGATGGTCTGTTCAGCGACCGGGAGACCTTCCCCTGGTTGAGGCGAAGGTAACAAAAACCTGAGGAGTTTTTCTAGCAGATTTGGTACGACTGGTATAGTATCTCAGTATACGATGGACATCTAAGGTGTGTAGGAGGTATTCTCCCCGATTAGAATGCTCAGGGTAGTAAACTGGCAATTCAATGGTCTGATTTAAGGTGTGCTCTGAGACCACCCTAGGTAAAAAGGAAGGACTGGTTCGGAGAACCACTCTGTCTTTGTGAAAGATTAGATAAGGCTCTTTGCACATGAGGGCATGAAGCTCAGAGATACACAGAGCGGAAGTGATGGCCACTAAAAATACTGTCTTCCAAGAAAGGCAGGAGGTCACAAGTGGCGTCCGGTTCGAAGGCTCAAAGGTCAATTTTTCCAAAAGAAAATTTAAAATCCACTGAAGGGTGGGTCGCTAATGGGAGGTTTGATGTATAGCATTCATCTCAAGAACATTTTGGCAAGATGATGTTGATAGAATAGTCTCCCTTCCAAGGGCTCATGGAAGGCCGAGATAGAGCCCAAATGAACTTTAACAGATTAGTAGCTCAAACCTCTCTTGGCGAGCAAGGCTAGATAGTCCAACACTTTATAGTCAGTAGACATAAATAAGGGTTCAACAACCTGGAAGCAGTCCATATGGAGAAGCGTTTCCATTTAGCATTATATGTTTCCCTGGTAGATGGTTTGCGTGAAGCCAACAGAAAATTGGCCACAGGTGAGGAGACTTGAAGACGGCTATGACAGCATCCTCAGGAGCCAAGCGGAAGGTGTAGCGATTTCAGGTTGGGATGAAGAAGGTCCTTGCTCTTGATTCAACAGATCTGACCTGATCGGCAACAGAATGGGATCCACTGCTGAAGTAGGGGAAACCACACCTGCCGAGGCCACAGAGGGGCTATGAGGATCATGGTGGCAAGTTGGAGTTGTAGTTTATTAAATAGAGTCCATTGCAGGAGTGGGACGGGGGGGGGGCCATATAAGAAGAGTCCTGTCCACGGTTCAGACAGGGCATCTGTAGACTGCCCCCTTCTGTTCAGGATAATGGAATAGTATGAGGAGTCGGTGATTGACGGGGAGGCAAAGAGGTCTAGATGCGGGTCCTCCACAATCAAAAGATCATCTGAAGAACTTTGTGATGAAGTGTCAACATGTGCATGGTGGTCTGGCGACTGAGAATGTCAGCCAGGGTATTGTGGTGTCCCAGTAGATGGACGGCTGTCAACGACAGGTGCTGAAGTATGGCTTCCTGCCAAACCGCCACTGTCTCTCTACAGAGAGGATGGGACTTGGTACCTCCTTGTTTGTTCAGGTAGTACACTACTGAGGTGTTGTCTGTTTGCATAAGGAAAGGCCCCGGGGAGAGGTGGGGACGGAAAGCCTGAAGGGCAAGGCGGACAGCTCTCATTTCCAGTAGATTTATATGGGGAGAAATGGAGAATCAAGGCCACCTGCCCTGTGTCTTGTAGGGACCCATGTGTGCACCCCAGCCGTCGAGGGAAGCATCCATGGTCAACATCTGCTGGGGAGTGGAAGGGCATGCCTTGAGATAGGTTCGCACGCTGGGTCCACCAATTCAGGGCCAAGCATAGAACAGGAATGATTCTGATTCTGTCTTCAAAATCTCCTGTCTTTTTCGCTGTTGGTTCTGAAGAATCCACTGCACTGGTCTCATATGTAGGCGGCAAAGGCTACTGTGGGATGGCTTAACCATGTTCCCCAGAAGGAATAAGAGACGCCTGACTGTGATAAATTGTTGTGTTTGCATCTGGAAGCCAGAGACAGAATTTTGTTTTGTCTGTCAGCAGGGAGATAAGCCCTGGTGGAGGCGGTATCCAGAACAGCTTCTATATACTGGAGCGACTAAGCAGGGGTTGGATTGGACATGGGACAGTTGAACGTACTTCCTAGGGACTGGAACAGAGTGAGGGTCGCCTGAAGGGATGAAAACAGAGAGGTCTCTGAGTCTGCCTTTATAAGCCAATCGTCCAGGTACGGGAAGAGAAAATGTCTGTCCCGTCTCAGGGCCGCCGCCACAACTGTTAGGCACTTGGTAAAGACTCTCGGGGCGAAAGAGAGCAAACGGGAGTGCCCGAAACTGATAATGTTGTCCTACTAGGTAAAAGTGAAGGAACCGGTGGTGGGCAAGGTGCATGGGGATATGTAGGCAGGCATCCTTCATGTCTAATGTGCATAGCCAATCCCCTTGTTTTAACATCGGTATTACAGATGTTAAGGTGCCCATCCAGAACCTTTTGCACTGAATGTGTAGATTCAGTTATCCGAGGTATCATATAGGTCTGAGATCTCCAGTATGTTTGGGTACCAGAAAAAAGTGGGAGTAAAATCCCTGGTGGTACTCCAATGGAGGGACTGGACAGACGGCATTCTTGTGAATAAGTGCCGGAAGTGCCTCCTGGAAAATAGGAATAGGAATATGGTCGGGTAGGTAACAGACGGGGGGGGCAGATGGGTGGAGGCACAGACGAGAGTTCTAGCTGTGCCCGTCCTATGATCTGAAGAACCCACTTGTCCGATGTTATCACCTGCCAGGCATCTAGATGGAGGGCAAGCGACCGCCCACTGCTTCCGAGGCCTGGAGAAGGAAGCCCGAGCAATGCCCCAGTTGGTCACTGGGAAGTGGGCTGACCGGCTCCACCCAGAGGGTGGGAGCGAGGGTCATTGGAGGTAGGAGTGGCGGTCCTGGAGGAAGGCTGGGAATGACCACGGTATCCGCCTCGGTAGGTACCTCAGTGTTTACAGACCCTCTTCGACTGAAAGGAGGAATGAGAGAGGTATTGGTAAGATGGCTGTGAGGTATGATACACGTCATGTACCGTACATAAAATTCGCCCTGAAGCCTGGAGATCATCCAGAAGTGTTTGGGTACCTGAACCAAACAGTTTACATCCATTAAAAGGGGCATTTACCACTTTATGTTGTATATCTGGTGTGAACCCTGATACACGTAGCCAAGCGTGGTGTCTTGGGGTCATCGCTGTAGCTGTTTTGTGGGCCAAAGTGTCCACCGCATCATAACCTGAAAGGAGCAGGTTTTAGATATAGAGATGCCAGTGGAAACTGTAGCTAATAATTGGTCCTTCTTCTGAGAAGGAGGGAGTTAACTGACTAGTTTCATAGCAGAGGACCAGAGGGTACATTGATATTTAACCATGTGTCCCATATATTTTAGAATTCTAAGATTCATGGTACCACTGGAACACCTTCTTCCAGAGGTAGTAAAGTCGGTGGGACTCCTTATTGGGGGTAATGAGCTCGTGTGCTTTGGTCATTTAGTACAATCATGAGCTGCGGTAATCACTACCGGGTCAGCCTCAGGGCTAGTGGAAAGAAAGGGATGGTCAAGAGGAGCCTGGTAAAGGCGATCTGCCTTCCTAATAATGGCCGGGACCAGAGGGTTGGTTCCAAGCTGCCAGTGCGGCATTTTGGTAGTTTTGAATAAGTGGGGGTACCACTACTACAGGCTCTTCAGGCAGTATAGATAGTCCGCCATATCCTTTTTTATCATGTTTGGTGGTTGAAAAACCCATGATTTTCTGAATTTGAACCATCATCTTGTGAAAAGAGGGGTCATCAGGTGGAGAGGCAGCCACGTGGCGGGAGGTATCCTCATGTAAAGAGGAGATAGTAGAAAGAGAGGACGGTGGATGAGAGTTCAAGTCCTGTAAGTCAACATCCTCCAGATCTCCGGGAAAGCCTTCCAGAAATTCAGCCTCATCTAAAGCGTGCTCTTCCTCATATGAGGAGGGACCAGGGTGGAGCGTTCCGGTCTCCCTGGAAGCGTTTGGGCGGAGGGTAGGAGAATGGGAAGGGTGACCGCCTCCCTGGAGTGGGAGATTTAGAGCGTCTCATTACTTGTAGAACCTGTTGCACCACTGTGGCTACGTCCAATGAGGTACAGGGAGGGGGTGGGGTAGGTTTTTTTTTTTGAGAAACCAGAGGGATAGTTGAGGAAATAAGAAGTGAGGTATAAACAGGTCTAGCTACTGGATGGTAAAGTCCAGGGCCCCGATCCCTGTCCACCTGGCCCCTATGGGAAAATGGTTGTGAAGGCAGAGGGTCAGCAGAGACTGCAAATCCAGTAGTTCTGCCCATAGAGGAATGGCCCGAAGGGGCAGTAGAAGAAGAGGCACTGAAATGCTTAAAGGGAGACATTGACAGGAAACGAGGTATCATCGAAGGAACGCCAAGGGAACCAATACAGGGTTCCATAGAGACTGCTGAAAGGGTGCTAGAAAGCGCCATCAATGAGAGGGTGTAAACCCCGATCAGGAAGCAGTCCTGGAGGGCATAGTCATGATGGCCATTAATGACGTTTGCCGATGAAGATGAGGCTAATTTATCCTTATGTTTATGCTTCTTATGTGAAGCAGTAGCAGGAGGCTCCTTAGAACGGGTCCCCTTCTCTAGTGTGCTTCAATCTCCTGTAGCCGTCGACAATGGGCTGCCTGGTTGAACTCCTGGCAATGGATGCAGGAGAAGGTGTCGTGCGTGAGACCCAGACACCTAACACAAACTGTATGGCTGTCATAATGGTAGATCTTCCTACCGCAACGACATGAGCAAAAAAGCGTGGTCTTGCTTGTAGATTCTTTGGATATTCGTCAATGTAGGAAAGGAAACTGAGAAAAAAAACCTACTTCCGGCTCAAGTTCTCGTCGATGACTGCTGCTCTATGCATTAGCTGCTGCGTGTGAGCTGAAGATGGCGGGAAAATGAACTGAGGATACCAGGGACCGCCCACTCATATAGGAGCAGAATGATGTGTGGGCGGCCCCTGGCAAGACTGCTAGAAGAGAGCTGCTGTGCACCATGGCGCCCTCTGGTGACGACCCAAGTATTACCTGCTGCAAGAGATTATCCCCGTGGAAGATCTGTTACAGGTGAGTAACCCGTTTTTCTAGGGACGTGGATATGATGTTCTATCCACACTAACTGGCAGACTCCTAGCAGTTCTCCAGGAGGAGGGAGGCAAGGCGCACACCCCCTATTTAGAAAATCGAGATTGGAGAACTGAGGCCCCAAAACCAGCATCCTGGCGTGACTCTAGGTCAATGTAGTAATGGGAAATGAAGGTGTGTGCTGACCTCCACGCAGCAGCCCTGCAGATTTCTTGGATAGGAACGTCCCTGGAAGCAGCCACTGACGCAGTGGTATGGTGGGTGGAATAAGCCCTCAGCCCTCCAGGAGGCCCACTACTCACCCACCTATAGCAGAGATCAATGCAGGATGTGATTCACCTGCCAACCATCTGCTTGGCTGGTCTGCCAGGTGCGGCTTCAGCGTAACTAAAACAAATGGAGAACCTCTCCCCAAACTCCAGCCATGCGCTCCTTGTAATAAGTGAGTGCTCGCCTCATGTCCAGAGTATGGAGCCTGTGCTCGGCCTCCGAGGTGTAATTGATGTAGTACACTGGGAGATTAATCACCTGGTTAAGGTGAAACTCTGACACAACCTTCGGGAGGAACTTCGGGTTGGGGCGCAGGAAAACCTTGTCCTCACGGAAGACCAAGAAAGGAGACTCCACCGAAAGCACCTGGAGCTCACTGATCCTTCTGGCTGATGTGACAGCCACCAGGAAGGCGGTCTTCCACGACAGGTGAGAGATACCACACCTGTGCATCAGTTCAAATGGCTTGCTCATGAGCTTTGCCAAAACCAGCAACAAGTCCCACGGTGGTTGTGGTTCACGCACCGGAGAGGAAATGTGGTCAAGGCCCTTGAAGAAGCGCGAGACCACAGTCTCCTGCCCTACTGACTGCTGACCGGCCCAAGCCCGGTAAGCAGAGATGGCTGCCAGGTGCACCTCAAGGGTCGTCGACCAAAGGCTGGACTGAGAGAGGGACCAAAGGTAGCCAAGAATGCCAGTCACTGGACAGGACAAAGAGTCCAACCCCTTGCCCTGACATCAAATGGAGAATCTCTTCCACTTGAAGGGATAGCACTTCCTGGCCAACTCCTTCCGAGATGCCTCCACAAAGAAGAGACCCAAAGCCTGGAACTCTAGCCAATCAGGAACCAAGCTGTCATGTGCACGGATTGAAGG
Source organism: Neoceratodus forsteri (assembly GCA_016271365.2). Lineage (NCBI taxonomy): Eukaryota > Metazoa > Chordata > Ceratodontiformes > Ceratodontidae > Neoceratodus > Neoceratodus forsteri. The sequence goes on from CM057453.1 coordinate 1,148,432,173, forward strand.
TCCAGATGGAGTACCTTCCCTGATTGATAGAAAGCAGGTCCGGACATAGGGAAGCTGCCTCTGGAGCTTGCTGCTGGAGGCAGATGATATCAGGGTACCAGAACAGGCATGGCCAGTCCGAGCCTCCAGAATCACCTGTCGCCTTGTCCTCCTGACCTTGAGGAGCACCTTGTGGATCGAGGGAAGTGGAGGGAAGGCACAGAAGAGGCCTGGGGTCCAGGACCTTGAGAAGGCATCCCCGCAGTGTTCTCTGCAGAGGGGGCGGGCACAAACAGCCTCAGCTGCTAGTGTTCTCCTGAGGCGAACAGGTCCGCCTGAGGGTGCCCCACTGGGAAAAACATACTGTGAACTACCTCTGGGTGGAAAGACAACTGTGAGACGCCTCGCACATCCGGCTGAGGGCGTCTGCCAGCTGACTAGAGGCTCCTGCAACATGGATGGCTGGGAGAACCCGCATGAGGGTCCAGACACGGAGAGCTTCCCTGCACAAGGGAAGGGAGTGCATCTGCCCTATTTGTTTAAGGTAGTACATGGTCATGGTGTTGGCCATCAGGACTCTGATCACCTGACCCGTGAATATGCTCAGCGAACGCAGTCAGTGCTAGCTGAACTGTCCAGAGCTCCAGCAGGTTGATGTGGCATCGGGACTCCTCAGGGGTTCAGAGCTCGTGGACTGTGTGTGCCCCCAGGTGGGCACCCCAGCCCATGAGAGAGGTCAGAATGACCGTCAGCTCTGGACGGACAAACGGGATCTCTTCCTGTAGATGTGCTGGGACTAACCACCACTGGATGGCGTCCCGCATCCACTGGGTCACAGTGACCGGCTGGTCGAAGTGACCCTTGCACTGAGGCAACTGGCCGGCCAGCTCACACTGCAGGGAGCGCATTCTGCAGCTGCCCCAATGGACCACGCTGGTACAGGCCACCATATAGCCCAGCAAGTGCAGAAGTCCCGAGCAGGGTGCAACTGCCCAACCCGAAATGATCGGGCACAGGAGGAAAGAGCCTCTGCCCTGTCCGCTGGGAGCCAGGCTCTGGCTCTCCAAGAGTCAAGCTCTGCCCTGATGAAGCTGATCACCTGCGAGGGGACGAAGTCTGATTGGCCCTCCTTGACCAGGGAGGCCAAGGGAGATGCAGGTCTGGAGGGCCAGGTCGCTGGACTGCTCCACCTCCTGCCTGGAGGGATGTGCAATCAGCCAGTTATCCAAGTAGGGGTAAACCGGACCCCTTGGCACCTCAGGTAAGCTGCCACTACTGCAATGCACTTGGTGAAGACACTGGGGGCGAGGAGAGGTCGAATGGCATGGCCTGAACTCATAGTGGACAACCTCTGCTCAAAAGCGGAGGAACCTTCAATGAGACGGACAGATCAGGACGGAAAGAACACATCCTGAAGATCCAGGAGCAAAACCACATGTTTAGCTCTAGAGATGGTATGATCTGAGACAGAGTTACGTCCTGAAAGTGCGTGACCTGAGGAACTTGTTCAGGTTGTGCAGATCTAGAATTGGGCGCAAACCCCAACCCCCATGTTGGCACCAGAAAGTACTTGAGACAAACCCTGGGTGTTCCAGAGGACCCGCAACAGGAATCACGACCTCCTTGCGAGGAGCTGAGCTATGTAGTGTCTGACAGCATGTCTGCGGAAACCAAGTCCTTCCATGGGGTGTGGGCTCGGCAAGGAGGGTACTGCTCAAATTTCAGAGGCAGACCCTGACCCACCACTTCTAGAACCCACTTGTGCATGGCCAATCCCCTTGTTTTAACATCGGCATTACAGATTACAGAACCCACTTGTCCATGGTGACAGCGGAGCAGTCGTAAAGGAAGTGGTGGAGCCGATCCCCCACGGGAGGACCAAGGGGCAGTATGACAGGCATGAGCGAGGCACCCCTCATCCCGTCACTAGGAAGGCTTAGAGGAGGAGGGCCCGGTTGAAGTGCCACCAGAGTCTCTCCCTCCAGGCCTGCAGACGACCAAGGCCAGCCTGAGACTGGGTAGGTTTGGCCGCAGGAGTGAAAGTGGACCAAAAGGGCTCATCTGCGTCTGCTTGGAGCCCTTAAGGTCCTTCTGGGCAGATGTCATGGAGTCCAAGGTGGCACTGGACTTCTCGATACAGGTGAGGTGATCCTTGACCCGGGGCTCAAACAGGTTGGTGCCCAGGAAAGTAACATCTGCCAGCTTGTGCTGAGTGTCCACTGTGAAAGTCGAGATCCTCAGCCAAGCCCTGTGGTGCATGACCACTAAAGCCACCATGGAGTGGGCACAGGAGTCCCCAATGTCCATGGCTGTCTGGAGTTGTTTGACTATACCCCAGCCCAGGGCCCAGACCTGTTTGACCAAGGTCTGAAGACCCACTGGCACATGAGGAAGAACCTCGTCCAGCAGGGCATGAGAGAAGTGGGCCATGAGGAGAGCAGAGCTCACCTGGCGGAGACCAAGCGAGGAGGCAGCGCGGACTTTCTGCTTGCATGGTCCAATTTCTTGGACTCTGTCAGATGGCTTGTCAAAATCCCGGTGTTGGCAGAGCACCTAAATACAGAATCTGCCACCAATCCCTTGGCCAAGGGGTGCTCTAGAAACCCAAGAAGCCAGTGGGTACCGCGATTTTATTTATTTATTGAATTTTGTTGACCCGTAAGCCCACTGGCCTAGAAGTCCCTTTGTCAGGGCAACTGGGGATAAGATGATAAGCAACCGAAATTGAATCAGATTAAGCTGTTAGTGGCATTTTTAGTGAATGGGAGAAATTTGACCAGGACACCGGGAAATTCCCTACTCTGTCAGGGAGGCGCTGCTGTTATGGAGGAAGGTGTTTCGATTGTTCATTCTGCTGGTGTACCTGTGGGTGAGCAGGTCTCCCTACCCACAGGTCCAGCTCAGGAGACCAACGAGGTTAAAGACACAATTATAGAGATTGAAGAGAAGTTACCTTGTATTGCAAATGATTCTGCGAGTCCACCTTCTGGCCTTTTTGCCTCTGATGAAGCTTGGCTGTCAAAAATTTTGCTACAAAATAAAGAGCTAAGGTATAAAGAGTTTGGACACAAAGCGAATCACCTGAAGTACACTTGGGATTACCTGAAGTACAGCCTGAATTGCTCCATCCTGATGTTTTACAAGCTACTGCACTGTTCATGAAAAGAATTGCCTGCACTTGACAAACTGAAGAACACTCCAGCTGAGAGCACCGTGAATCAGGCTAATGACGTAGCTGCATCAAACAAATTCCACCCGCCTGGGTCAGGGCGGGTGTGGAGTCCATGACAGCTACTGTGCAATCAACGATAGCAACTGAAATACTCTCAGATCCTGGGACAATCACTGAAACTGTGAGTAAATCCTTGTGTATGAAACAAGCAAATGACTGTGGTGTTTTGCCAGAGCTTGGTCTACGGAAAGGAGACCTCCAGACACAATTCTTCCCGCTAAACGCAGGAGTTCCCTAACCTTCCTAGAACGCTCCCTTCTGAATGCGGGATGGAAAAGAGGTGAATCAGGTATATGGGTTCCTGATCCCTTTAATAGCCAGACACCAGGACAATTGCCTTCTCGGGAAGACACAATTTCTGCTACGGCGCACACTAAGTCAAATGGTGAAGATGCCACCCGTTTACATCGCACAGACTGTTTGGAAGCTGTACATGGGGAGAATGAGACTGTTTTGCCTCCACTTTCAGTGTCAGCGTCCTCCAAGTCTGAGGATTCTGAGACACGAACTGCAGGGTGGGGCGATAGGCCTGAGCCAGAACATAATTCACCTCCACCGAAACAGACCCTTCTTGATAAATCTAAAGATGCTTGGCAACGCTTTTGAAGAAATTATCCTTTTTCTGGTCCCCACCCCCCCCCGCATAGACGTAATGCAGTCCGAATTGAGTATCTAGGAGGTTTGTAAATGGCCCCAGACCATCTATATGTTGGCAGAACCTTGCTGAAACTATCTTTAGGTTTTTTTTCCTAACGAAATACACGCCTTGATTCACGCTTCTGGTTCTAATATATATGATGTCAGTTTTAATACCCCACAAGGTTTAGATCGATTTTGGACTAAATATGATTCCTTGAAATACACTGAAGTATGGATACCATTTCGTGTACACCCTTTGACTAAACCTTCACTCAAAAATGTGACTGTTCTCTGTAGGAATGAATCAATATCTGTACATGATATTACGTATTGGTTAGAAAAAAAATGTGATATAATTGGCTCCCCTCAACCCATTTTTGATGAAGAACATTTGTGGAATGGAGGTTGGCAGTATAAAGTGCTTCTAAGGAATAATAGTTTGGGCCCAGTACATTTACCAAAAAGTTTGTTTTTGGGGAATGAAGAGGTCACTGTTTTTATCCTGGGCAACCCAGGACTTGTTTTAAATGTGGGGCTTCTACTCATATAGGTTCAGCCTGCAACAGGTTAAAATGCAACCTATGTTTATCCTTTGGTCATTACAGTTCAGAATGTAAAGAAGAAATGAGATGCAATCTGTGTGTAGACAGTGGACACACGTATAGAACCTGTCCATGGGCTGCACACAACCGCACAGACCGTGCCAGTCAGGACTTTATTATAATAGAGGCTAAAAAAAAAAAAAAAAATAGAGTATGGCTAAACAAGGAACCTCTGGCCACAGGCCTCAACCAGAGTCGACAAAGCCCACTACCCCTCCCCCACCATCTCCTGTACCCCCTGAGGAGACTGAGGTAGATGAAGAGACAGGTACTACTATTCCTGAAGAGCCGGCTACTATTCCAGCTGATGTTGTTTTGCCCAAAGTAATTTTGGCTGAACAAGCCAAAGAAGTAGTAACTGCAGAAATGCCCCCTCCTCTTATTGTTAAAAATGTAGCAAAAAAACGAAGCATCAGGCAGTCAAGGCCACAATCTAAAGTCGCTAAGGCCTATGTACCTGAGGAAGATGGTTTACCTTTAAGAAATAGTTTTGAAACACTATCTAAAGGTATGCAGGAATCCGAACCGGGGGGGGGATTCAGAAGCTTCATCCTTGGCTCCACATACTTCAGAATCTGAAGGAGACTTACAAGTACAGGGAATTGATAAGAACAGGAGGAAGAAAATGGGTGCTAGGGTCCGGAGAAGTTCTAGGCAAAAGAAACCACCTTGAGCTATTCCCCTGTCTTCTTACACTGAGTCTCATTCACTGCTTAGACTAGCTACAGTGAATGTTAATAGCATTAAGAATGTAAAACGTAGGTTAGTTACTATGTCAGTTTTAGAAAATTTAAAATATGACATTTGTTTGTTACAAGACACCAGATTGAATATGGACTTTTTGGTTAGGGCAGCTCAGAAACTTTGGTGTTGGGGCCCTTCCTTTTTTTCTTTTGGCACAGAAATTTGTGATGGGGTTGGAGTCTTGTTTAGAGGAGATGGGTTTAAGATTTCTAGAATGGTGGATATCTTTTTAAGGAGTGCTTAATTGTTGGATTTTTCCTATAAGGGAGAAGGTTGGAGACTAATTAATGTATATGCTCCCCTTAGGAAAAAGGATAGGCTAGACCTTTTTAATACAATTAAGCCTTATTTACTCACAACCAAACATTCTTTGGGCAGGGGATTTTAACTGTGTGGCAGACAGACATGATAGGGGTGGTGTTATGAATAAGTTATTCTGTGACTAACTGTTTAAAGGGTATACTTGAGCAGTGTCATCTGCAACACTCCTTCCGGAGTTTGCATCTACAGGGAGGACACACTTACCATAGAGGTGCTTTGTCCACCAGGATAGACTTTGTTTACGCAGGACACCTCTCATATTCATAAGGCTGAGACAATCCCATTGGAAATTACAGACATGAAAATTACGTACCTACCGTAATTCTTGATCTTCTTGGACGAGTCTCCACCACTCATTCACACTATTGGGACTGCGCCGGAGGCACTAGGACCCATCGGGAGCAAACTTTTTGCTGGAGGGTCGACACCAGAGATGGCGCCGAGAGCACTAGCTCGCGCGGCAATGACTATCTCGGCGTCGACCCTCCAACCGCCTCAGTACTTTTTTTACCAAGGAGGTGCAGCGCAACTAACGTAAGAGTAACCTAACTTTAAGACCGGACATAAGATAGTCCGGCACCTCGCAAGAAGGGTCAACAAAGAAGTCTTCACGGCCTAAAGATTTGAGGGAGTGAAGACCAACACAGCGTGAGCTCGGGATGGAGAGTGGTGAATGAGTGGTGGGAGACTGGCCCAAGAAGATCAAGAATTACGGTAGGCAATGATTTTCATATCTTCCTGGACATAAGTCTCCACCACTCATTCACACTATTGGGAGAGTACCGAGCTAATAATCCCCCGAGAGGGCGGCAGGAAGACCAAGAGCTCACGTTTCTAGGACAGAAGTCCATTAAGGATAGTTCTGCCGAAGGTGGAATGTCGCCTGGCATGAACATCCAGTGCATAATGCTTAATGAAGGTATGCACTGAGCTCCAGGTGGCGGCATTGCAGATGTCTGCAATCGGAACATTACGAATTTCTGCTAGGGATGCCGCGACCGCTCTGGTAGAGTGAGCGAAACCCTACCTTCCAATTTAACCTGTGCCATGGAATAGCAATGTCGAAGACATGCCACTAGCCATGATGAGATGCATCTGATAGCGACAGGTTGACCCAGCCGGGTCTCGCTGAAGGAAACAAACAGTTGTTGGGCTTTGCGAAAACCCTTGGTTCTATCTAGATAGAAACGCAAGGCTCTCTTAACATCCAAGGAATGAAGAGATCGTTCCCCTTCATTTTGGAAGTCCGCAAAGTAAGAGGGAAGGACCAAAGGTTGGTTTAGATGGAATTCCGACAAAACCTTGGGAAGAAATTTAGGATGAGTGTGAAGAACTACTTTGTCCTTATGGAACACAGTATACGGAGGGTCCGTAATCAGGCATGTATCTCAGAGACCAGTGGCTGAGGTAATGGCCACTAGGAAGGCCGCTTCCACGTGAGAAATTTTAGCTCACAGGTAGCCAGAGGTTCGAAAGGTTTCCGAGTGAGCATGTCTAGCACAAGGTTAATGTCCCAGGCTGCAACCGACGCCTTATAGGGGTCTGGTATGCAGAATTCCTTTAAGAAATCTCTTAACCATAGGTAACTGAGCCAGAGACAAAGAAGAAAACGCTCATGATATGCTGAAATGGCACTAAGGTGAACTTTGACTGTAGATTACTGAAGACCTGAATTTGAGAGGTCCAAAAGGTACTCCAAAACCTGTCTAGTGGACAGGAAAAGGGATTCCAAGAGGACTTTGCACACCAGAGCTAAAAACGCCCACTTAGACATGTAAGTTTTCCGAGTAGCTGGCTTCCGAGCAGCCAGAAGAATGTCTGAAACTTTGAGACATTGAACCGTTCACTTCTACCTCTTCAGGAGCCAAGCGTGAAGGTGAAGCGATCTCAGGTTGGGATGGACCACCGGACCCTGAGTCAACAGGTGCATCTGCAGGGGGAGTGGTCTCGGAAGGGCTGCCAACATATTGTTGAGTACAGGAAACCATAGTTGTCGAGGCCAAGAGGGGGCAATGAGAATCATCTTGGTCCCCTGGGACTTGAATTTGAGAAGTACTCTCTGAATTAGAGGAAGTGGTGGAAAGAAAGCGTTTTGTCCACCGCAGCCTGAACGCATCCTGACAGAATATGCCAGGCCCTGGATTTCTGGAGCAGAAGAGAGGCAGTTTTGTGTTGAGTGGGGATGCAAAAAGGTCCAGGTCTGGAGTTCTCCACTCTTCGAATAGTGATTGAACTATGGTTGGGTCGAGAGACCACTCGTGAGGATCTGCCTCTGTTCTGCTGAGACGGTCCGCCAAGTCGTTTTGTACACCTGGCAGGTAGACCGCTTGAATTAGAGATTTGTGTTCCAAGCACCATTCCCACACCCTCATCGCTTCCCTGCATAAGGGGTAAGAGTGAGCACCGCCCTGCTTGTTGATGTAATACATCACAGCTTTGTTGTCCGTTTGAAGGAGAATGTTCTTGTGACAGAGGATGTCCTTCAAAGCCCGGACCGCATAAAGGACGGCTCTCATCTCTAGGACATTTATGTGAAGCTGGGCCTCGAGTTGAGTCCATACACCTTGAGTGTGGAGAGAGCGACAATGGGCTCCCAATCCCATTAATGATGCGTTGTGGTGATGGAGATTTGATGATCCAGAGGAGCAAAGGGAAATCCTTCCAGGAGACTGCTCTCTTGAGACCACCAGGTGAGAGACCTCTGTAAGGGTTCTGTCACCTTGATGGGATAAGACTGTGGGTGAGTGGCTGGGGACCACTGAGCAGTGAGCATCCATTGGGTGGTTCTCATGTGTAGCCGAGCTAGGGGTACAGTGAACACTGAGGATGCCATGAGGCCTAACATACGTTGCATTGAGAGAGCTGTAACTGATCTGTTCTCCCCAATGTAACAGGCCATCTGAAGGATATCGAGCCTTCTGTCCTCTGGAAGGAAAGCCTTCGCGCAAGAGGTGTCCAGTAGAGTCCCTATGAAAAGGAGTCTCTGGGAGGGCTGCAACTGTGACTTCTTTAGATTCAGCAGAACTCCCATGGACGTAAGAAGGCGAGAGGCCGTCTGAACGGCTTCCAGGGTCCCCTGTCTGGAAGGGCTTGCTAGGAGCCAGTCGTCCAGGTAGGGAAACACTCGGATTCCGAGCTTCCTGAGATGCGCTGCGAGAACTGCACAACACTTTGTAAAGACTCGCGGCGCCCGAGGATAGCCCAAAGGGCAGGACTCTGAACTGATAGTGTTGACCCAGAGCCACAAACCTCAGGAATTTGTGATGCCTCGGGTGAATAGGAATGTGCTGGTAAGCGTCCTGCATGTCCAGGGAGGCTAGCCAGTCGTGTTGATGAAGCAAAGGTAACAGGGTTCCTAGAGAATCATTTGAATTTCTCCCAGGAGAAATTTGTTTAGCTTTCTGAGGTCTAGAATGGGGCGCATACCCCCAGACTTCTTTGGAACCAGAAAGTAGTGGGAGTAGAACCCTGTGTTTCGCTGATGCAGAGGCACCAGTTCTACTGCCCTGTTGTTCAGAAGGCCCTGAATCTCGGCGGCCAGAAGGTCTGACTGAAGGACTGACAGCCTGGGTTGTCGTTTGGGAGGACGATTCAGAGGGGTCTCCAGAAAACTGAGAGAATACCCTCGAATTATCCGAAGGACCCATTTGTCTGAGGTTATGGACTTCCACTGGTTGTAGAAGTACATCAGACGACCTCCCACCGGAGAAGAAAAGTCCACCTCGGGCAGTGGAGATGGAACTTGGGCCGGCAACTCATAAGGTAGCACTGGGCGCTTTGGGCCCTTGCGCTTTCTGTTGCGTCTTCTTTTGAGGTTGGGCAGGTTGGTTCTTATGGAAACTTCCTCTGCCCCTGCCTCGAAAGGACTGACGATTATGAAACTGACGTTTACAGACATGCCCTCGAGAGGGGGTAGGAGGGGGTCGAGCCAGCTTAATGGCCGACCTAGTCTTCTGAGTAGCCTCTAGAGCTTGCTCTACCTGAGGACCGAAAAGATACGAGCCATCAAAGGGCAACGCCATCACCTGCTGCTGTGCATCATTCGTGAAGCCCGAAGTACGCAGCCAGGAGTGACGGCGAGTACAAATACCAGCGGCTGCTGAACGAGAAGCAGTGTCGAAAGCATCCATGGCTGCTTTGACCTGTTGGTTATTAGATTCAATACCTCTGGTAATGGTCAGAAGAAGCTCTGACTTAGAGTCCGAGTCCGGAAGAGCTTCAACCATTTGCTTAATAGAGTGCCACAGGATATACTCATACTGAGAAAAATAGCCCTGGTAACTGGCAATACGCATACTTAGAGTGGACGAGCAAAGACTCTCTTACCTAATGTATCAATCTTATGAGACTCTTTGTTAATAGGTCGAGCTGTAGTAGTTTGAGGAAGAACGACCTTATCATTCTCTGCCAGGACTACAACAGGATCCGCAGGCTTGAGATGCCAAATGGGACGATCCTTGGGGGCTGAATATTTCCTATCAATGGATTTAGCCACCGAAGGGTAAGAGCAGGATTATTCATACCATTTGAGACAGCGCCTCAAGGAAGGTTGAATCGAGGAGTCAAATCCGTAGGGATCTCCAAGCATGAAGATATTGGAGTCTTAACCGCCTCCCAGGATCGATGTCTGTAGTCTGAGAGAAAGAGTGGAACTCAGGTTCTTCAACAGAGACTTAAAGGACAGGTCCTCACCACAGGCTCTGTAGCAGTGAAAGATCCTGCTTGTCCACTTCATCACCCAACCAAAGGTCTGGGTCGGGCTCAACGCTCATCTCCTGATAGTCCAGGGAGGACTGTTTGGACAGGAAAGGAGTGAAATACAGGGAGAGGAAGGAAGAATTGAGAGGAAAGAGGAGTCCTCGAGAGCTCCCGTGCCGAGGAGGCAAACGGAACAAAACGGCGCCAAGAACAGCGCGCCGAAAAACCACCTGGCACCGCAGACGGCGCCGAAGGCACGGCGCCGAGAAGCTCCGCAATACCGTGGACGGGCGCTGGAGGAGCGACGGTGCTGAAGACGGCGCCGAAGCTCCGCGACGCCGCAGACGGCACCGAAGTACACGGCGCCACAGGAGGCGCCGAAGCCTCGCGACACCGCTGACGGCGCCGACAAGGCACACGGCGCCGCAGGAGGCGCCGAAGCCCGCGACACCACGGACGGCGCTGACAAGCTTCGCGACGCCGCGGACGGGCGCCAAAAGCATCCCAGACCCTGAGAAACATGGTTAGAAGGGAAAATAGCAGGAGATAAGGGCATCGGTGTGGCCCCGCGCCGCAGCCATGTGGGGGACACCTGCGCGGAGTCGCCGGCACCGAGGAGGGTGCCGCCGACCAGGAAAGTCCAACCGCCTTACCTGGTCGCCCGACAAGCCCGGCGTCTCGGCAACCGAGCCAGGTAGCAGAACCAACCTCCAAGCCATTGCTCCATAAGAGCGGCCCACTGATGAAACTGCTCATCTGAAGACCTACCTATAGGCGGGTAGGACTCTGATGTCAAGACGGCGGCTACTGGAAGCAGAAGTTGGCGACTCCAAGGAGGAGACCGGCAACAGCCACTTATAACAGACTGTCGACGCGTAGACATATCATAGAGGGCGACCGAGTGATGCCTTCTTTAGACCTCAGGGTCAAGAAGAGTTCAAGATGAACGTGCCAGAATGGGACCGCTTGTTTTATGCCTCGGGACCGCCCATCCCCCGGCATTGGACTGACCTGTCGGACCCCTGTTCGGGAGGAGGAGGCGGACCGGACCCAGCCCGACTGACTGAACAGCTTTCATATGAAGTCTCCCTACCGTCACCTGACCTGCTCATGGTCGACTCCGTCAAGTAGGCTGAGACTTCTTTATTGTATATTAAAATAGACTAAATTTAAGCGATACTATAGCGAGATAATACTACAAAAAAATAGACTGAAAACTATGCTGCTAGTTTGAAGTATGACTCCCGACAGGCGAGCGACGTCATTACTGAAGCGCACTCGACGGGGGGAAAAAAGGAACTGAGGCGGTTGGAGGGTCGACGCCGAGACAGTCATTGCCGCGCAAGCTAGTGCTCGCAGCGCCGTGCCTCGCGGCGCCATCTCTGGTGTCGACCCTCCAGCAAAAAGTTTGCTCCCGATGGGTCCTAGTGCCTCCGGCGCAGTCCCAATAGTGTGAGTGAGTGGTGGAGACTTATGTCCAGGAAGATCATATGATTCTCTACATGGTTTTGGGGGGACAGCAGAGCCCCAAGTATGGCCGTCATTATTGGAAATTAAACATGGCCTTATTGACAGAAGATAAAGTTAAGTCAAGTCAGTCACTGACCTGTTAAAAGTAAGGATGTCTGTGGCTGTGTTATACGATAATGTTAGTTTTTGGTGGGAAGAGACTAAGCAGAATTTACGGTCCTTGCTTCAGACCTACTCTACTAGGTGCCGTAACACGCAGTGCCTGACATACCTTAAACTTTGTCAGCAATTATTCAAGGTATATACTGTCATTAACACACAGCATATAGCATTAACAGCTCAAGTAGTTAAATGAGCATAGAATTTGTTCAACAAGTAAAACTGGATTTGGTGATGCTTTTAAAAGCTGTTCAAAACGCGCATCTGATCGATTTATGGCAGCTGTAAGGACTGCTGAGGGCACTTTGATTTCTGAGGGCCCAAGCATTTTGAAGGCGGTCACAAATTATTTGACTGAGATGTACACTGCCCCTTTCATAGATGACTGGGAAATGAAGAATTTACTTTCTGATATTGAAGTTCCCAAACTGAATGAAGAAAATATTGGGGATCTTATTAAGCCTCTCACTGCTAAGGAGACTGAGGCAGTTTTTAGTCATTTAAAAGGTCACACTGCTCCTGGCATTGATGGCCCACCATAAGAATTTTATAAAACATTCTCAGAATTACTGACTGAGATCTTAGTAGTTGTTTACAATTGGGTCTTGGGTAATATACATATTGATTTCCATTTCTGTCTCACTGTCCAAATAATGATATTCAAACAGGGGGACCGAACTGATTTGAATAACTGGCGGTCACTCAGTTTATTAAATACGGATTATAAAATATTGTTGAAAAATTTACATAATAGGTTAGTAAATACAGCTTCAGTACTTATTTCTATGGCCCAAACTTGTACAGTAGCGAACAGGTTAATACAATATAATTTGTTATTGATAAGGGAATTGGTTGAGCAGAGGAAAGAGGGTACATTGCATGGTTATGTTACTGGATCAGGAAAAGGCCTTTAACAAAGTACCACATAAGTTTATCTCCAGCACTTTGCTTCATTATGGGATTCCTCCAGTTTTTGTGACTTGGATTGATTTATTATACAAAAATGCAAAGGCAATTCCCTTGATTAATGGGATGATGGGAAATTATGTGGATATTACACATGGAGTTAGGCAAGGCTGTCCGCTCAGCCCTTTACTCTACATATTTTGTTTACACCCATTATTATGGCTTATCCAGGAAGACACATGTATTAGAGGTATTACCCCGGTTGGGGGAGGGATGGAGACACGCGTAACTGCTTATGCAGATGATATCTGTATTGTGGTAGCAGATCAAGGCTCTGGAGTCAGGGCACTAGAGGTGATAAGTAAGTCTCTTAACCAACATGAGCGAAAAATTAATAAGGAGAAGAGTGTCATCTATGCTCTCAGTGACACTGTAATTCAGACCGATACATGGCAAGAGATGAGAGTGTCTGTAGGCCCTTTCAAGTTTTAGGTGTCTGGTTTGGGAGAGGAGACAATGCCTGTCTTAACTGGAAAGCTAAATTAGATACAGCTCAGTTGAAAGTTACAAATTGGAAAAATTGGCAGCAATCTAAAAGAAGAAAGTGGCAGTAGTTAAAACTTTTCTTCTCCCAATATTTTTATATATAAGTGCTATCTACCCATTGCCAAAAGCTTATGAAGTGTTGCTCCTTAGTTTGGTGTTTCAGTTAATCTGGGGGAACCGCCTAAATCCCATAAAGAGAGAGGTATTGTATCTACCAGTAGGGAAGGGGGGGCTGAATTTGCTAAATCCTATAATTTTCTTTTATAGTATTTTTTTTCATGCAAATTTAGTGGATTTAGCAAGACCTAGTTTGGCCCTTTTGACTATGTATGCAACACATTGGATTTAGCCACTATCAGATTTGGGAAGCAAAAGGGGTGATACCAACTCAGGTTAAGACAAAATTTATTTTTTTAGGCCTGCCCTTGGTAAATTAAAGAAGTGGGGATTAAAGATACAAGTAGTGGAGCTACCTACAAGCAAATTGTTTTATGAATGTATAAGTACCCAAAATTGCATCTCATCAGTTGAATTTAAAGACATTGAACCCATATATCAGACTTGCGTGTTGGAGTCTTTAAAAGATAAACTGATCCCTCCTAGGATTTGGGATATCACGTGGTTATGCTCCCATGGGAAGCTGTTTGTTAAGGGAATGCTAAGCATAAATGCATGGAGGAACATATGTGTCCCAGATTAGTTTGTGTGGCACAAGAAGAAACTATGCTACATTTTCTCATTCAGTGTCCCTATGTTTGTGAAATATGGGCAACATTGGCGCACCTATGGGGCAATCAGTATTGGCAGACTGTGACATGCAGAAGTGATTGGTGGATTTAGTTTACAAAACCTGGAGATGGATAAAAGTCTGATACGTTTGATATTTTCTTTTATTAAATTTGCATTATGGCAATCTCGATGTAAATATGTATTACAAGAAGTATATCAAGATCCAAAGACCGTTATCAGCTTGTTTGAGCAGGAATTATATAACCAATGCCAATTGGAACATCAACATATGTCTCTCAGTGTATGGGTTCTCCATTGGATGTCTGTCCCTTTTCTAAAGGACAAAATTGGATGATTTGTTAAAAATAATTTAGTTGTCTCTCTGTTTATGATTGTATTACTAATGTAGTAATGTATTATTTGTATATACTTGTTCAGTTTTTCTAAATAAAATTTTCCCCTACTCTTTTTCAATAAGTGCCATAGGATCTTTAGCATCCACCTGAACTACCACCAATCCAGGCAGATGGGACCTCGGTTTAACGTCTCATCCGAAAGACGGCACCTCAGAAGTGCAGCATCCCACTCATGTTGCACTACAGTGTCAGTACTGGGATATTAACCCAAATGCCAGATGTGGGACCTGAACCCACAGCCCTCTGATCTCCCGGCATCAGAGGCGAGTGTGCTGTCTACTGAGCCATTTACTGAGCCAGCATATTTGCAGGCCATCCGAGCAGAAGGCGCAGGGCATGAAGCGGGGCGCTGCCAGAGCTCCAGGGCGGGGCCAAAAATGGCTTCTGCCACCAGGAAACTTCTCTGTAGGAGTGTCTCCCTGGTCGAGGATCTCAGTCAATAGGTAACAAGTCCACTTCTGGACAGGCTTCATTTTCATACCAGTTGACTCGGAAATCATGCGGAGAAGGCCCACAAAGGAAGATGGACCTTAGTCCATTGAAAGATCATCCACCAACTCCAAGTCTACCGGACAGGAGTGCAGGGGAGGTTCCTCGGACTCCAAGGAATGGTTAAAGAGTGACTGACCAGCCGAGTCCCCACTGACCCTCTGCGGACGGTCAAGGGTGACGGTGACCAACAGCCGATGGGGCAGCTCCTTAGTCGGCTGAGACTCCTTCACTGTAGCTCCAGTCAGTGGCTGTTGAGGCGGCAGTTCCACCATGATTGGCGGAGATGCCGGGGTCGGCCGAGCCGGAACTGTTTTGGTGCCTGATTTATATCAGTAATAATGTTACCAAGGCTCAAAAAGCACTTGACAATCTGATTAGTAATGATATTTCTATGATATTGGAAAACCCAATTGTGACGTTTACTTTTCAAATATTTGTGGTAATTCAGTTTCTACTAACATTAGTGCTTATAATTACATTTTGTTGTTTAAGGAAAACCCTGAAACACCATCGTAACCAGTTAAAATTCCTCTACCAGGCTCGTGCCTCGGGCCTGTAGACGAATGGTGCCTAACCGTCGACTTTTTATTGTGTTGCCACTTTAGCAATTAGGGCAACAACAAGGGGACTGCTGCGCCTGGGTTATGCCCTTATTACCCCATATATGTCTTACACTGTATCTCTGGTCTATTATACTGTGATACTGCTATTTTGCGCTAACATTATAGATTTGGCACACATCGTATAAGCATGAGTGCTAGGAATGTGCTTTGCTGCTAATATATGCTAATGTACTATGCATGGTTCATTTATACTTCATTATATTACATTTATCTAGATTATGTTTGTTTTTCATATATAGTTGACCTAATCACTGCTTAGATGTCTGAAGGATCATCAGTGATTATTATGTACTTATACTTTCATATAATTATATGTATGTACACTCAGGCACATATGCCATGTGCAATATAGCTTTGTAAGCAATTCTCTATTTCTACTAACAAGAGACAGATTCCTTGTTTAGTCTATCATCTAAGCACATGTAGATTGAAAGTGTCAGCATTTCTCTGTCGCTAAGGTTTACGCTTTAGAAGCATTATTTCTTACATTCATTAGTATTCTGTCTCCCAAGTAATTATCCAATAGAGAATGTATTGTGTAATACTGTTTATAGTTCAGAACTAATGTATATGGTTTTGGGTATCAGTAAGCTAGTTCTTATCTTAGTATATAAAACAATGTCTTGCCAGTTTCTCAACTCTCTAGAAGCTTAGTACGTACAACATAGACTGGCAAATCACTCTCATCAGTGATTTATCCTGCTTGGCTGTGAGTATAATAAAAATACTTTATTTACGACTACTTGTGAGTGTTATCTCTGGCTAACATGGTAGACATAGAACAAATCTGATTTATTACTTTAGCAGCTAGTCTTCTAACTTAACAAGCCTTCCTGGCGACAGCCAAGTGATGGCCAGCATAGAATCTGGGGTCGGTAGACACCGGTAAGCGCCAACTGCTGCCACATCTAAACCTCGCAGCATTAACGCAATTTGCGCCAAAGCCTCTCCTCACCTGAGGATGAAGAATAGCAGTGGCAACACTTCCCATGGTGCCAAGAGCACCGGTATCGAAAGGACTGTCTCGACTCACAGGAGGAAGACCTCGACCGCCAGGGGTTCCAGCAAGGGACCTCAGAGGGAGTCAGCGAGTGCAGAGGTTTCTCCGGGTCTTGGCTGTCGACCCGAGGTGGTGGATCAGCGGACTGATCCGTTCCTCCAATGGTCAGAGTCAGGACTATAGACCTGGACAAGGAAGTGTCGGCCTGTTCAGTTGACAACTGGTCGGCCGGTTCGAGAAAAATCTCGTCCGGGCCTTCAACCAGTCTGATGCGGTTACCGTGGAGCTGGCAGCCTGGACCAAGGATTCGACTGAAGTCAAATCCGGAGAAGTGCGGGAATCAGAGACTCTCGACCGAGAGCACTCCCAATCCCATGAACGACAGCGAGTCCTGTCTTTTTCTTTCTTGGACTCTTTTTAGATTTAGATTTGTGTCCAGAGGGCCCCTGACCAAGAGTCTGCAGGGACGGCGCAGTTCTTTGAAGGACACCATTAAATTTAATGGCCACCGAAGGCGAAGCGAGGGGAGAAGTGACGCGGCCTGGCTGCCGCCTCAAATAGTTGCGAGCTGTTAAGTGGACCCTGCAGCCATGGAGACCACCCAGCGGGCGTCCTTGGAATTGACTGGTGGATTCCGATGCGCCAGACGACCCAGTTTCAAATCGGATAAGACAGTCCTCCAGAACGTTCGGGTGAAAAGAGTGACAAAAGTCGTAAGCCTGATGGTTGTGATCGTGCCCCAGGCAGTAGATGCACGTGGCATGTGGATCGGTCCTTGACATCTTCTGCCCGTCCATGACGGTCACGCTCGAAGATCGAGCTGAAGATGAAATTCGAGAGAGCTTTAAAGTACTACAAGTAAATCTGGAGACTTAAGCATGAGGGCCTACTCAACATGGGAGCAGTAAGGAGGGAATCTGCTTCTTCCAGCAGAAAGGAAGATCTGGCGTCATGGGGCGGAGCCAAGGGAGTTACCACTCGGGTGCGTGGGAGGAACCAGCTTGAAGACTTTCTGGCATCATATTAAAGGGAAAGGACACTGCCAGTTAGTGTGGATAGAACACGGTATCACATCATAATAGCGAGTACATTACACATAATAGCAACTGGCACAGACTGGCGAACAGTACATAACAGCAAACAGTGACAATAGTGATTATGGAATTACAGCGATCTGGACATGCTGATACCCCCACCATCAATGAGCAGTGTGGTGCTAGAATATTAAAGATAGGGGGGTCGGGGGCACAGCCCCCCGCGTTTCATAGTATGCACAAAGAAATTCCACTCCCTCAACACCTCAAAACAACGTCCTGCACAGCAATGAATGCTACTGCAAGCAACATTCATACATTTAATGTGAATTCAGCATCAGCACTTGCTTATAATTATAATCTGCAGATCTGGGCCATATGTTAGCTATTATGTGCTGCGCTAATTGGATTCGCTGAAATTGTGGTCGCTATTGTTGATTCGCTATTTTGACCTTCACTTAAATTGATTACCTATTTTGACATGGAGCCATAGAACATCATATTCATGTCCCTAGAAGAGAAGAAAAAATTACCACAGTAATCTTGTTTCTTCTTATGGCGCCTTGCTGTATTCTGACCGTATGCAGTTAGCCCTTCCAGTTCAACTGCCCCAGGAATGAAAGTTAACTGTGTGCCATAGCACAGAACGTTGAGCTCGAGCTTGGTTTTCAAACCCTCTGTCCCTGGTACATTCCATGTTACCATCAGATTCTTACGAGCATTAAAGAGCACTACTGAGATTATCTATACTAAATAATAAATAGCATTACATGGCTAATAACCAGACAAAGGGCAACTAGAAGCCTCAAGTCAAGAAATGCCCAAGAAAAACATGGCACACCAGAGGTGCAACACTTTAATTTCTGTTGATAAGCAGGGCCTGCCCCTTATAGGTTCCGTCAAGGGAGGCAGGGAGGGAGGTCAGAATACAGCAAGACTATTAGAAGAAAGATTACTCTGGTAATTTTTTCTTCAAACAACATGAAGTCTTGCTGATTCTGACTGTATGCAGACTACCAAGCAGTGCCCCATGGAGGTGGGCACAGAACCTACTTAGGAAATAGGCTCTGCAATACTGCTATGCCAAACCTGGCATCACTCCTGGCCTGGGTGTCCAGGCAGCAGTGCTTGGTAAATGTGTGAACAGTTTTCCAGGTTAGCTGCTTTGCAAATTTCTACCAGGGGAATATTTCTGGCAGCTGCAATGGAGGCAGCTGTTCCCCTGGTGGAACGAGCCCTGAGGTCCGCAGGAGGCTCTTTCCCCAGTTTACCATAGCAAAACCACATGCAAGATACAATCCACCTAGCAATGGTCCTCTTGGTGGCTGGCTTATCTTTTCCCACTTCTCCGTAGGTTAGGAACAACTGGGTACAGTCATTCCTATGGGCCTTCGTCTGATCTATATAGTAGACAACAGCCCTTTTTACATCCAGGCTATGCAGTCTTCGTTCCCCTGAGCAGGAGTGTTCAATAAAGAAGACAGGTAATGTCAGACTGGTTCAAATGGAAATCAGAGACTACTTTTGGGAGAAATTTCCTGTTTGTCCCAAAGATGACCTTGTCCCTATGGAATCCTATGTAGTCAGGTTACACCGACAAGGCCTGTAGCTCACTAATCCTCCTAGCAGAGGTTATCGCTACCAGGAAGACAGTTTTCCATGTCAGATACTTAAGCTCGGCCGAAGACATAGGTTCACAAGGGGGCTGCATTAACTGGGCTATACAGATATTCAGGTCCCAGGACGGGGTAGGCTCCCTGTGAGGAGGATGTAAGTGGAGCAACCCTTTAAAAAACTTTGAAGACAGAATGGGATGCCAGAGAAGGTCCCTTCCCTGCAGAGAGGTAAGCAGACACGGCTGCCAGGTGCACCTTCAGGGCAGAGGGTCAAGAACTAAGGAGTGCAGATGGACCAAATAGTCCAGCATGGTTGCTAGTCCTGCTGCTTGTGGATCTATTTCCTTCTGTTTTCTGGAAACCTTCAAAATATCCAGAACCCCTTGGGAGGGATGCAGGCCTGCATACTTTAGGTCCTCAAGAGCCAGGCCCAGAGCTTGAGGGACCAGAGGTTGGGGTACAGAATCCTCCCCTGGCAGGATGTCAGGAGATTGTGCCTCCGGGGGAAGCAAACTAGACTGGTCACTGTCAGAGACAGCAGCATAGGGTATCAGGGCTGCCTGCCCAATCCGGAGCAATCAGAATCATAAATGATGGCTGGCTCCAGAGTTTGACCAGCAGAGGGAATGGAGGAAAGGCATACAGGAACTTGCCTGTCCAATCCAAGATCAGTGCATCCATAGACACAGGACCCAGAACTGGAGATCTGCAACCGAACTGCGGTAACTAGTGATTGTCTGGGGCTACAAATACATCTCTGGTGTGCCCCCTCTCCTGAACACTGCATTCAGAATTCCCTTGTTCAGAGACCATTCATGGTGACTCTGATTAATTCCACTGAGGGCATCTGCCACTACGTTGTCCTTGCCTGGCAAGTACACAGTTGAGAGGGAGGTCTGAAGAGAGTATGCCAGGGTCCAGATCTTCACTGCCTCCGTACACAGGGCAGAGGACCTTATCCCTCCCTGCTTGTTGATGTAGTACATGGTGGTGGTGTTGTCTGTTCTTACCAGTACCACCTTCCCCTGTACCATCCCTGAGAATGACCGAAGAGCCAGGAACACTGCCCTGAGCTCTAACAGGCAGATATAGAGCAAAGATTCCTGATGGGACCATGTCCCATGAGCCATGTGGTCCCCTAGATGAGCCCCCATCCCAGGATCGAAGCATCCATGGTCAGGACTACTGTAGGGGACTGCTGAAGAAAAGGAACACCCTCCCTGAGATTGTCCTTCCAACACTGCAAAGCCTGTACCAAGGTGGATTGTCACTGGAATCAGCTTGGATAGTGGGTCTCTTCTCTGGGAGCAAAAGGATCTGAGGTGAAACTGAATGTCCCCCATCTGAAACCTGGCTCCTGGTACCACTGCTGTGGAAGATGCCATGTGTCCCAAAAGCTGAAGAAAATGTCTTGCCAGCCGGGACACCTGCAATCGAAAAGAACTTGCTAGATGGATAAGGTTGTCCACTCTTTCTGCTGGCAGGAAAGCCTTTACCTGAACCGTGTCCAGCTCTGCTCCTATGAACACTAGGACCTGGACTGGTTCCAGCACTGATCTGCTTAGGTTTACCAGGGTATCCTGCACCAGAGCCAAGGCTTTCCTCACCTGCTGAGGGGAC
Source organism: Neoceratodus forsteri (assembly GCA_016271365.2). NCBI lineage: Eukaryota > Metazoa > Chordata > Ceratodontiformes > Ceratodontidae > Neoceratodus > Neoceratodus forsteri. Next base: position 1,148,452,999 of record CM057453.1, read on the forward strand.
TGTCCCACGACCAATCAGTCGTTCAGATAGGGAAACACACACACTCCCTGCCTTCTCAGGTAGGCCACAAACACTGCCAGGCATTTTGTAAATGTTCTGGGGGCAGAGGTCAGGCCAAAGGGCACTGCCCTGAACTGATAGTGGCCTGAGGCACTCGAACCTTAGGTCTTTCTGTGGGAGTGTCTGACGGGTATGTGGAAACAGGCATCCTTTAAGTTCAAGGAGGTGAACTAATCTTGTCTGAGAGTGGGAAGGATTTTGGTCAAAGTCACCATCTTGGATTTGGGTTTTGTCAGTGCTTGTTGAGATACCTCAGATCTAGGATGGCCGCCACTCCCAGTCTTCTTCATGGTAAGGAAGTAGCAGAGTACAACCCTTTTTCCTTTGTGAGGGAAAGGGACAGGTTCCACTACTTTTAGCTCTTTAAGTGTGAAAACTTCTGCCTCCAACAGAGTTGTCTCTGAATTGCTGGCAGGTTTTAAAGACTTCGCTCTGGTTCTTGGGATTGGGAACCATTTGAAATTTAGAGCAAGTCCCTGGCTCACTTCTTCCAGGACCCATTTGTCTGTTGTGATGGATTTCCAGGCCTGGAAAGTAGTGAGCCAACCTGCCTCCTACTGGCAGAGGGGAGGCGGCCCTGGCTGACATATCAGGGTGTCGGTTTGGCAGGAGTCTTAGGCTGAGAGGTGGATGCAGCTCTGCTCACACCTCCACCACCTCTGCCCCTGAAAAAAACTGCTGCTGGTAAGCAGGGGATGCCTGTGCCTGGTAGAAAGGCCTTTGATAAGGCCTGCCTCTGCCTGGCCTGGGTTGCTGCTTCTGTGGAGTTGCAACCCTTTCTTTTGAGCTGCACTTCTGTAGGTTGTTCTGTACTCGTCCATTTTTTCATGTATAACTGTTTGTTCCCCAAAGAGAGTTCTGGGACGACAAGAAAATCCATGACCTTTGCCTGGGTATCCTGAGAAAGGTTGGTACACCTGAGCCAGGAAAATCTCCTCAGGGAAACCGATGTCACCATGACTCTACAGGATACATCATTAGAGTCCACTGCAGCATGAAACTGCACTTTGGATGCCTCAATGCCATCCTTGACTATCTGCTCCAAGTCCTTGGCTAACTGGGGAGGAGCAGTCTTAGCCAAATCCAGGACAGATTCCCATCTGGACTTTTGATATCTGGCCATATAGGAGGCCTACCTAATCCCCAGAGAAGAAGCCAAGTATTGTTTCTTAGCCACTGCATCAATCCTCCTAGAATCTTTGTCAGGAGGATGAGGGGCTAGAGGAATACCAGCCTTGTCACCGGCCACAGCCTGGACCACCCCCACATGGCTACAGTGGTTGCAGAGGAATTCTGTGCCATTACCAGAAAGCATATACCATCTATCCATCCTCTTGTCAACTGGGGGAGGGGGGGATGGAAGTAGGCATCTGCAAAATCTTATTAGTCTGCTTTTTGAAAGACTTATGCAGAGGGATGGACATCCTCTTGGACTCCGGGACATTCATTATCTCGATGAAATCAGGTTCCTCTTCCACTTCAGCTGCGTCTAAGGTAGGGAGCTTTAAGGTCTCAGCAACTTTCTTGTAGAAAGTATAATAGGAAGTGGGCTGCCAGGTGGAGAGACTGAACCTGGTCTATCTGGGGAAATATCAGGCTCAATGGGATTCCCCAAGCTGCCTTCTTCCTCTTTCTCCCCTTCTTCCCACTCGAGTTCATAATAGGTCTCCAGATCACATGAACTGGTGGGAGAGTGAACAGACAGAAGACAACCAACCCGGTACTCTGTCTTGGTTCACTCAGTTCTGACTGAAGCAACTGCACAATCCTAATCGCTTAGCTATTTTGGTCTGCTGTTGGGGCTTGAAAAGTGGGCTCCGAACTAGCCGGATTTTCTTTTTCTTTTTGCAGGTACTGGATCCCCGTTTTTCTTTCCTTTGGTCAAGGAGGTATCGCCTGGTCAGAAGGCACCTCCTCGGTTCCCCAACTCCTCGCAGCGAACTGGACCGGCCATCGGTCAGCGGATTGTTCGCCATTCTTTCCTTAAGCCTCGCTAAACACTTATCCAGCGTGGCTTTAGGAAAGTTATTGCAGATTGGCAGTCTGTTTTCAGGTGGTCAAACCCAGACAGTGTAAACATATGAGGTGGGGATCAGCCTTGGCAAACACCTCCCCACACTCTGTGCAGTGCTGAAACCCAGTGGGACCGGTCTTTTCTTGGTTTCTCTGACATCATGCACTGAAAATACAGGTTACTCACCTGTAACAGGAGTTCTAGAAATGGTCTATGTTGTTCATCCACACTGTCTGGCAGGTTCCTTGCTGCTTTAAATCTTGCGGAAGGTCTTCAAGCTGGCTCCTCCCCCACCCGGTGGTAAAACTCTCGGCTCCGCCCCATGCGCCTTGAGCTAGCCCGCTGGAAGCCATATCGCGTCGGGCCGGGAGGTCGGGTGGGTCGGTGGGATGAACAACAATACCATGCCTAGAACCCTGCCACAGCTGAGTTACCTGTATTTAGGGACATGGATATGTTGTTCATCCACACCGCCTGGCAGACTCCTAGCAGTTCTCCGGGAGGAGGGAGGCAAGGCGACACCCCTACCTGGGAAATAAAGACTGAGAACCGAGGCCCCAAAACCAGCATCCTGGCATGACTCAAGGTCGATGTGGTAGTGGTGACGATGGTGTGCTGACTTCCAGGTGGCAGCCCTGCAGATTTCCTGGATAGGGACGCCCTGGAAGCAGTCACCGATGCAGCAGTATGGCGGGTAGAATGAGCTCTTATCCTCTGGGAGGCTCCATGCCCGCCAACCTATAGCAGAGATCTATGCAGGGAGGTGACCCACCTGCCTATCATCCGCTTGGCTGCAGGTCTGCCAGGTGCGGCTTCAGCGCAGGTGAGACAAACAGCTGGGGAACCTCCAGCCGTCCGCTCCTTATAATAAGCGAGCGCTCTTCTAGGGTCCAAAGTATGGAGCCTATATTTGGCCTCCGAGGTGTGACTGGGGTAGAACACCCGCAGAGTCAACACCTGGTTAAGGTGAAACTCCGACACCACCTTCAGAAGGAATTTTGGGTGGGGGCGCAGGACAACCTTGTCCCTGTGAAAGAACAGATAAGGAGACTCGATGGAAAGCGCCTGGAGCTCTCCCATCCTTCTGGCTGACGTGATAGCCACCAAGAAGGTGGTCCTCCACGACACGTGAGAGATGTCACACCTGTGCATCGGTTCAATGGCTTGCCCATGAGCTTAGCCAATACCAGCAGTCTATCCACGGAGGTGGAGGTTCTGCACGAGGATATGTCATCAAGCCTTTGAAAAAGCACCCGACCACCTTCTCCTGCGCCACCGACTGCTTCCCCGCCCGCACCTGGTAAGCAGAGATGAATGCCAGGTGCACCTTAAGGGTCGACGACCGAAGCCCTTCCTGAGAAAGGGACCACAGGTAGTCCAGAATGCTTGCCAAGGAACAGGAGGAAGGGTCCAGGCCCTTGCCCTGACACTAAATGGAGAATCTCTTCCATTTGAAGGCATAGCATTTTCTGGTCGACTCCTTACAGGATGCCTCAACAACGTTGAGGACCTCGTCGGAATGACCCAAGGCCTGGAACTCTAGCCACTCAGGAACCAGGCCGTCAGGTGCAGGGATTGAAGGTCCAGATGGAATACCTTCCCTGACTGAGATCAGGTCCGGGCGGCTGGAAGCTGCCTCGGGAGCCTAGAGCTGAGACTGAGGAGATCTGGATACCAGAACTGGCGGGACCAGTCTGGGGCTACCAGAATCACCTGCGCCTTGTCCCTCCTCGCTTTGAGAAGCACCTTGTGGATCAAGGGAAATGGGGAAAGGCATAGAAGAGGCCCGGGGTCCACGGCCTCGAGAAGGCATCCCCCTGCAGCGAGCCCTGCTGAGGGGGACGGGCATGAAACAGTCTCAGCTTCGCATTCTTCCTGGAGGCAAACAGGTCCACCTGAGGCGTGCCCCAGTGGGAGAAGAGCTCTTGTACTACCTCCAGCAGGAGAGACCACTCGTGAGACGCAGCCCCTATCCGGCTTAGGGCATCAGCCAGGGTGTTGGAGGCTCCTGCCACATGAATGGCGAGGAGATCCGCCTCCAGGCTGCGCACAAGTGACCAAATGCGAAGAGCTTCCCTGCACAGAGGCATGGAGCATGTACCGCCCTGGCGGTTTAGGTAGTACGTGGTCACGGTATTGTCCGTCTGGACCTGAACCACTTAACCCCGTAGAAATGGAGCGAAGGTGGTGAGGGCTAGACGGACCACTCAAAGCTCCAGCAGGCTGATATGGCATCGGGACTCCCGAGGGGACCAGAGGCCGTGCGCTCTGTGCTTCCCCAGATGGGCACCCCAACCCATCAGGGAGGCAACGGTCAATAGTGAGACCGTCGGCTCGGGGTGGACAAACGGGATGCCCTCCTGCAGATGTGCTGGAACAGTCCACCACTGGAGAGCGTTCCACATCCCTGGGATCACTGTCACTAGCTGATCCAGTGGATCGAAGTGTTGTGACCACTGGCTGGCCAGCCTCCATTGGAGGGGACGCATGTACCAGCGGGCCCAACGGACCACGCTGGTGCAGGCCGCCATGAGGCCCAGGAAGTCCCGGGCAGGGCGCGATTGCCCAACCTAAAATGATTGGGCAAAGGTGGAAAGAACCTCGGCCCTGTACGCCGGGAGCCGTGCTCTGGCTCGTAGAGAGTCGAGCTCTGCCCCGATGAATTGTATCACCTGCTTTGGCACGAGATCCGACTTGGCCTCGTTGATGAGGAGGCCAACCTGAGAGCAAACCTGAGGGCCAGAACTCTGGACCACCTACCTCCACTCCGGAGGGGCTGCAATCAGCCAGTCGTCCAGGTAGGGTACACCCGACCTTTGGCGCCAGAGAATGCTGTCACCACTGCCATGCATTTGGTGAAGACCTGGGAGCTAGGGAAAGGCCAAGGTCATGGCCCGAACTCGTAAGGAATCCTCTGCTCTGAAGCGGAGGAATCTCTGGTGGGACGGACAGATTGGGACGAGAAAGAACGATCCTGAAGGTCCAAAGAACAGAACCACACGCCTGCTCCAAGGATGGGATTATCTGAGCCAGAGTGACCATCCTGAAGGTCCGAGACCTTAGGAACCTGTTCAGGTCGTAGCAGGTCGAGAATGGGGCGCCAGCCCCCTGTCCGCTTTTGAGACCAGGAAGTACCTAGACACAAACCCCGGTTTGGAGGGAGGATCCGCCACCTTTCTGATCACCTCTTTCTCGAGGAGCAGGGCAATATCGGCTCGGCAAGCCGACAGAGGCGTTCGGGACCTCAGAGCTTCCGAGTAGTGACGGCCTGGAAGGGTGCGGCCTGCTCGAACTCAGAGGCAGGCCCTTTCCTACCACCTCCAACACCCACCGGTCCGTGGTGATAGTGGACCAGGTGGAAAGGAAGTGGTGGAGCCATCCCCCCACGGGGGGAACCCAGTGGGGAGTGACGAGGCTGGGGGAGACACCCCTCAACCCGTCACTGGGCAGGCTTGGAGGAGGGACCGGTCAAGGGACCTCCTGGGCCTTTACCTCCCTGCTTCCTATTGGAGGAAGCCGCAGGCTTGGTTTTGGGATGCCAAGCGCGAGCCTGCTGGTGCTGGTGCTGTTGGGCCGGACGTGCCGCAGGCACAGAAAGACAAAAGGACTTGTGCTGCTGCTGTCGGCGGCCTTTGTCCTTCTGGGCGGAGGTGACCGAGTCCAGAGTTGCATTGGACTTTTCGATCCACTGGAGGTGACCTTCCACTCCAGGGCCGAAGAGGTCGGTCCCCAAGAAGGGGACATCTGCCAATTTGTGCTGGGTATCCGCCGTGAAGGTGGATATCCTCAGCCATGCTCTGCGGCGCATGGCCACCGCGGCCGCAACCGATCTGGCACAGGAGTCTCCTATGTCCAGAGCCGTTTGGAGCTGCTGCTTAGCCACTGCCCTACCCTGGTCCCGCACCTGCTGGACCGTGGTCTGCAGGTCGGCCGGAGATGAGGGATCACCTCATCCAGGGAGCCCATGAGGGCGGGAGAAGTGTGCCATCAGCACGCCAAGCTGGCCTGGCGGAGGCCAAGGAGGACGCAGCGCACACCTTGCGCCCGGCGAGTCCAGCTTTTGACTCCTGTCGGGGGCTTGTCCAGCCTCAGCTGCCTCCCAGCACGCCGGAAAATGCTGTTGGTGACCAATCCCCGGCAGAGGGTGTTCAAAACAGGGCAAAGAGTCGGGTAGGGACCGTACTTCCTGGCCATCCTGGCCGAAGGCGCAGGACAGGAAGCAGGCCGCTGCTAGAGCTCCAAGGCTAGGCCAACAATGGCTTCAGCCACCGGAAAGGCCTCCATGGGTGAATCCCCTCGGTCCAGTATCTCCGTGAGGGGATACTTGGCCCGCTTGGATACGGGCTTGAGCTGCATCCCAGTGGACTCCGAGATGAGCCGAAGCAAACCCATGAAGGACGATGTGCTTTCGTCCATCGACTGAACCCCGGAGGACTCCAGGTCAATGGGCCTGGAGAACAGGAGGAGTGCCGTCGAACTCGGAGGAGTCCAAGAGCTGCCAGGGCCTGAGCCACCCTCCACCTGCCAAGGAAGGTTGGGAGTGAGGGTGACAGACAACCTGTGGGGCAGGCCTTGGCCGCACCAAGAGTCTTGGTCAGTGCCCCGATTTCGGTTGTGAGGGCGGAGGTTCCACCACGATCGGTAGGGCAGCTGGTTTCGCCGAACAACCGGCCCAGGCTTGGGCACCTCGGCTACAGCGGGGTTGTTTCAGCCGCCGGGTGACAGCCACTTGATGGTCGGGGAAAGCGACGGTGTCTGCTTGTTCCCAGACAGAAATAATTGCTGCCACATCAGGTCCTCGTAGCGTTGATGCAATTTGCGCTGAAGCCTCTCCTCTTCCAAGAAGGAAGACGAGGACGAGCGGCGGCGCCGCTTACCTCGGTGCCGAGACCATCAATATCGGCGGGATCGGCTGGACTGGGACGTTCGCCGAGACCGAGATCTCGGTGTTTCCGAGGACGGGACTGGGAAGGGGAAGAGGACACCCACTCTTCCCTCGGCTCGGAAGCCTTAACCGGGGACTGCGGCACCAGGGGTGCAGGCAGGTCCTCGGTCTCCACCGGGGGAACCGGTGAAGAAGGGTTGTCGGCCTCACCAGTCGACAGCCCGTCTGACGGGTCGAGAAAAATCTCGACCGCGTCGACAAGTGTCTCGGCCGGCTGGCCTGACGGGTACGCCGTGAAGCCAGCGGCCTTAGCCGCAACCTCGACCGAAGCAGACAGTCAGCTGTCCGGGAAGGAGACCTCTCCCGCTCCCGCGAGCGCCCGGCAGTGGGACTTACCCTTTGAGTCCTTCTTTTTGGACCGAGGAGGAATGTCCGATGGCCCTCTCCTTCATGGAAAGGGATTGGCAAAGCTCCTTGAACGAGCTGAATATGAGATACCCAGTGAGAGCGGGATAAATGCCACAACCGAGAAGAGCGATGCGGCCTGGGCCTCCCTCCTCCTTGAGGCGATCATCTGCTCGAGTTGCTCAGCCGAGCCAGCTGTGATAACGCCCAACAGGCCTCTTCGACTTAACCAGCGGGTGGCGCTTCTCAGGCGCCAAGCTGTAACCGAACAGCTGCGTCCTCCAGGACATTGGCAAAATGAACCGACATGACTCACAGGCCTCATGGGTCATGTTCTAGGCGAGGGTGTAGACCATCGCGGAGTGCGGGTCCGCCCTGACATCTTCTGCCCACAAGAGCATCACCAACCGGAGTCGATTTGTCCATCGTGAGCCACTTAGGAGAAAGCTGACCAAGTCTTGAAAATTTTAAAATGAGTTTCAAGGCAACCAAGAATTAAGATCCAGTCCATCACGCAGGCGTTAAGGTGGGGACCTGAGCTGCCAGCGGTAAGGGATATCTGCGTGCCATGGGGCAGAGCAGAGAGTTTTACCACCGGTGGGTGGGAGGAGCCAGCTTGAAGACCTTCCGCAAGATTTAAAGCGCAAGGAACCTGTCAGATGGTGTGGATGAACAACATATCCATGTCCCTAGAACTGACGGTTACATAGAATGTACCAGGGACAGAGGGTTTGAAAACCGTGCTCAAGCTCAATGTTTTGTCTTATGGCATAGAGTTAACTCTCATCTCCGGGCAGTTGAACTGAAAGAGCTAACTGCATACAGTCAGAATACAGCAAGACTTCAAACCTGGAAATATATTCAAACATGAAGCACTCCATACACACCTGAATTTTCATTTACTCACCATATTTAAAAACTGGTGAGTAAATTACAGTACTCTTTGCTGTCAACATTATCTGGAGCACTGCATACCAGAAATACAGTTTGCTAGAAAAGCAGTATGTGGGACCCATAAAAGCATGCTAGGAGAGAAGAAATATCCCATTTGCTCATTTTTGTGCATCTCTCCAAATCACAAACATACATTTCTAATGCCGAGTGTGTAAGTAGAACACAAAGACAGAACCTAAGAGTCCCCTCTTACAGTACACTTACTACAATATTACTAACACGTATTAGCTCTTGCAGAATTATAACTTACAAAATACTCCTAACAAAGCATGCAATTTACGTATGAAATTACCTGACTACACCGATAGTGTTCATAGTGTCCAAGCGCATGTACAACATCTCTGTGGCTTGAGCAAGCTGTAAATATTTCATTAAGGATCATGTGAAGTTAATTCTGGAATACCATTTCTTAAAACCCCACAATAGTTAGGTCATTCTTCCGCTATATGACCCTCATAGCTTCCTTGAGTGATACTGGTAAATAAAAATGATTCAGAAGCGTAGTAATGGCACCTCATGCCCCACAACACCAGGGGTGAATGTCCACTAAGCTCAACGAATGCCCTGCCATAAGTTATTGCTTACTTATTCCCAGACAGAGTTCCAAATTCAGTAACTTCCTTGTACAGTTAATTATTGGCTGTAATGTATATTTAAATGTGTGTGGATACCATCACCAAGGATTCATTTTATCATGTACTACCACTCCGCTGAATGAAATCAACAACTGCTGCCACTTCCACTTGTAAACCATACAGTTCCACAACAGACAAATGAAGAAGGAGCCATCACCACTTCAGAATTATGAGCAATTTAAAGATCACCTTTCTCCATGCAGCAAACTAAATGTAGGGTGCTCCTTTCTTCTTTATGTCTGTAGGGCTCCTCAGTGCCACTTTACCAACTTTTCAAATTACCCCCAAGGAAGGAAGGGATCGTAATTTCCCTCAAGAGGTTAGCCGCACGATCCTCTCCACATCCTTATTGTAAGCCCTGACCCCATGCTCCAACATTTTGTGATTTAACTATAGGGAGAGTGTGGGGTGCGCTCCATGCAAGGTTGTGAAGTGTGATTTTCAAAAGCTGTTTTCGGACATTTTACTGTACATCTGGAAAAATTAAAGCCAGGATTCAAGCAACAAGAGCCTCGTTAGTTGAACTCTGGTTCTGATTTTACAAAATGTCTAATTAAACATCCGAAGACAGCTTTTGAAAACCACGCTCCACAGACTTGTATGGAGCGTGCCCCCGCGCTCTACCCAAAATGTTGGAGCACGAGGGTGGAGCCGGCGATAAGGAAATGGAAAGGGATCGTGCAGTTAGCCCCTCAGGGGCAAATTACAATCCCTTCCCTTCCTTGGGGGGTATTCTGAAAAAGTCTAATGGTGGCACTGAGGAGCTCCCATACATCAATCTTAGGAGGCAGTATAGCATTGTGGTTAAGGGCACTGGAACTGCAAACCTGAGACATGGGTTTGAATCCCATCAGCCCCACTTGCATACTATGAGACCCTGAGCAAGTCATTTAACTTCCTTGTGCTCCCAGGTCACACCTGGAAACAAGCTCTGGCTTAGTGTGCCTCTCCTGGTTAAACAATTTTTCCTTCCTTTCCTTCCTATACAGATAAGGGAGCATCCTCACTTTGGGGTTCTAAACTGATGAGAACTGTTCTCTTTAAGCACCTGAATGGAGCATGAATGAAGAACAGTTACATAAGAACTTACCGATGGTAGATCTTTGAGGGATCTCAGTCATCAGGTCACACCATAGGAACTGCACTTCCAGGAAAGTGGGATCCTCACGGAAGATTTTCAGCAGTACCACTGGGGCACCCACACCAATATCATTCACCCTAATAAAAGGCATGAGAGGCCCCGCCTCCTCCTCCGCTCTTTCCCTGAGACTAAGGAAGCACACCCATGCCACGGGGGACCATGGAGAGAGAGAGAGAGAGAGAGAGAGAGAGAGAGAGAGAGAGATGCCCAGGCCAAAACAAAAGGCTGGATACAACAGATAACCAGTTCTGAGAGGAGAACCCCTTAACAGGTGGATGGTGGGAGGGAAAGCAGACCTGATGACAGATTTCCTTGAAGATCTACTCTTACGGTAAGTTCTTAAGTTACTGTTCTATCTTCTTCAGGGGTATCTCAGTCTTCAGGTCACACTGTAGGAACGAGTCCCAAGCAGTTACAAGTACAAGAGAACAGTATGTCAACAAGGCCAACCAAAACTTAGGACAGGAGGCCATATAGAAACAGCCCTGCCAAAACCTACAAGGGCTCTAGAGGCAATGCCCAGACAGTAGTGCTTGGTGAAGGTATGGACGGTACTCCATCGACCGTGGTGAACTGACAAAAGTTGCTTTGACCATCTGCATTCCTTAGTTTGGAGCAGGTAATACTTTAAGGTTCCACGCATGTCTAACATATGAAGCAGTGCCTCCTCTGGACTGGCACACTCAGGAAATTAAACAGGTAAGTGGATAAGACTGGTTCAGGGTAAACTCAGCCTCTACCCTACGGAGAAACTTAGAATTCATCTGGAGAAGCAATCTTCTTTCTGCAGCGATGGAAAGGAGAGGACGATGAGTAACTCTGAATATAAACGAGGTAAAAGAAATCCCTTGAAAAGGGGGATTCCACAAAGGAAAGAAAATTAAAGTCAAGGCAGAAAATAGCACAACACTGCATTAAAGCTTCTGCTGAGACCCAAGCAAACAGAGTCGACGGTTGAAAGAACTGTGGAGGGCGCTGGCCACCCCACGCCTTATAGGGTTGGTGATGTCTATGAGCAACATTGGTGTGGAGGCCCCAGTGGTACTGTTGAAAATCTTCCATGTGGATCCACTTCTGGTTGTGAAGTTCCTACGGCGTGACCTGATGACTGAGATACCCCCGAAGATCATCTAAAACTTTTGTTTAAACAATATAACGCTGTTCTGGGCACACTGAAGTTTTTACTTCACAGGTGAAAGCTGCTGTACTAAAAGGCCATCTTTGCCAGTTGAGGAGACCAGGCATAATCTGTCTTTTGGCATCCTGAAGGATACAACTTGTGGCAATGAACCTGGCTGGAAGCTTGCAGAGTTCAATTAGCAGAGATGTGTACATGACATCAATCTGAGGCGGCAACGGCAGCTGAAAGAGCTGTGCAAAGACCACCTGTAAAAGACAAAAAGGAAAACATAAAACCTCTGCAGCACTAAACTTGGGCTTCTCCAGCTGAGACAAGACACTGGTAAGGGAGAAGGTGAAGTGTCCCCTTACTGGCAAGGGCAGAGTGGCCCCTGGTGTATATATGGGAAATTAAATGGTCATCAACTTGAGGCCACTCTCCTTTTTCTACCACAGTTCTCAACTAGCCTTTATTCCCCCCTCTGTCCAGCGGAGTGGGTGGGTGGCATATTACCATCATGGAGATGGATGCATGGGATTTTCACCCTGTTGCTAATCCCTCCCATTTTTTTTTTTATTTAATAATTTGGTAACCGAAGGGACTCTGACAGTGTCCTTTTCAGGTCCGACCCAGAACCAACAAAAATACAAAACATTTACACAGTTCAACAATTACAATTAGACTTACTCAACAAAAAGACATAAGCTTATTCTTAAAACAATACAAAGACATAAACTGACAAAGATCAAGAGGTAAGGTATTCCAAAGGGATGGGGCTGCAATAGAGAAAGACCTCTGTCCAACCCTTGTCTTAATGACTGGGATATCTAATACAATCCCATTTGCAGACCATAGTTTAGGAAGGGAAGAACAAACTGTTGCCATATCTTCCAGAGGAAATTTAGTAACAAAGAGATTTATAAAGCAGACATCCAAAAAAATAATGAATTCTTTCCATAGGAGATAACCAACCCAGTTGTGAATAAAGTAAACAATGATGCGTCCTGAAAGGGGCCAATAAAATAAATCTACAGATATTATTAAAAGCTACTGAAAAAACATTATAATCCCAAACATTCAAATTCTGATACAAATAAACAAATAAAATGAGGTAATAATGAACCAACAGCAATGGATTTTCTAGTTTCGAAGGGAAAAAACGACCGAAATTTAAACAAAATGCCCAATTTCTGATTTATAATTTGACTAACATTCTTAATATGGAATGAAAAAGTAAGGCCCAATCCAACCACACACCCAAGTACTTAAATTGGGTAACCTGATCTATTGCAGCACCATCCCCATCAGAAATCAACAAACATGGATCATATCTCAACATGGCAGGGGTCCCATAAACATTGATTTTGTCTTTTTATAGTTTAAAAATCATTGAGTTTAGTACAGACCATTTACACACATTACTAAATGCACCTTCTAAAACATCAAACAACTCATATTGTGATTTACCCTAGGTAAAGAACATCAGATCATCTGCATACATTATTGAGTCGCAGGATCCACAACAAACAGGCAGTTGATTAACAAATAAAGAGAACAGCAGGGGCCCCAATATGGATGCCTGTGGAACTCCACACTCAAGCAAAGCCATTTGGGAATCCTGCGAGCCAACACACACAAACTGTTGACGATTCACTAAATAATCACCACACCAGGATAACACAACCTCTGAAAAACCAATAACTTTCAATTTACATAACAAACCATAGTCAATCAAATCAAATGCCTTGGTCAGGTCCACAAACACTGCCCCAGTCATTAGGACATTTTCAAAGCCCCTGAGAACAGTGTCTGTGAACCCGACCAAGGCCGTACCAGTTCCATATCCTCGTCGAAAACCATGTTGCTGTGGACTCAAGATGTTATAACAACCCAAATAATCCTTCAATTGATTAGACACAACTTTCTCTAAAAATTTACTCAGAGGATTCAAAATGGATATAGGTCTAAAATCATCCAAAACAGCAGCATGAGTCTTTTTAGGAACAGGAACAACCCTAACAGTTTTCCAATCCAATGGAAAATGACCTGAAAATAAAGATAAATTAAAAATATAACAATGGATCAATACCACACTTTAAAGCCAATTTCAAAAATCTAGCTTCAAGACCCCTACCACAGTCAGTAATATTATCTGGTAATGTACAGAGCAAATTAAACATCTCATAAGAATCAGTTGCACTAAACTGAAATAATGGCCGTGCTACATGAACAGGCCCATTATCCGAACCATTAGCAGATAATCCTGACCTATAAACTGAATAATCAGAAAATTTAGTATTACATAATTCTGCAATTTCAGACTGATCCAAAACAATCTCATCATTCACTCATAATTTATCAATTTCACTTTTAGTCCCAGGAGACAATAAAGAATTAACATTCTGCCAAAAGGTTTTTGAATCAGATAAATTGGTTGTAAATTGTGTATTATAAAAATCCTGTTTTGCTTTTTTCACCAATTCAGAAATCTTATTTCTCAGCATACGGTAATTAGCCAATGTAGCAAGAGAAGGACTACATTTATAATGAACCCAGGCATTATTTCTCTGTTTAATATATAACTTGATATCATCCGAAAACCATTTATTTATCCTACCACGCAACCTTACTGCGCGAAAAGGAAAATGTGTTTTTTGAATATCCAATAACTGATTCAAAAAATAATCCAAAGCACAATCCACATCTGGTATTAAATAGAGATATGACCAATTAATCGCAAAAAGAGAGGTAGTAACTGCTTCAATAACAATTCGACCATAACTTCGAATTTTCAAAATACGGGGCGGGATCCTCACTGACCTAAAGCTTAGAGAACAAAATATACCCTGATGATCGCTTACAGCATCAGGTAATACACAAGAGGCTAAGACTATTCTCTCATGATTAGTAATAACTCAATCCAGAACTGAGTGCTTAATTGAGTGAGAATTTAAGCGGGCAGGTTGAAAGATTTTTTGCACTAAGCCATAAGACTGAAGTAAGGATACCAAACCGAGACTATCCCTAAGCTCCCAGTTCAAATTTACATCTCCTACCAAAACCACATCATTACGTAAACAAAATGGAGAGAAAATCCAAACAATCTTTTAAACCATTAATACCAATTTGAGGAGGGTTATAAAGGCAACCCAACACCAAATGTTTTTTTCCGCCTAAAGTAATTTTTAGAAACAACCAATCACAACACCGATCAGACTCCACACTAGATCCTAACACAGTCACACAAAGATTATCTTTAAAATTGATTGCCACCCCACCTCCCTTCTTCCCTTTTCAAATAGCTCTCAATGATTTATAATCAGATAATAGACATATATTATCAGGGACTGAAGGCTTCAACTAGGTCTCGGATATAGCCAAGATATCCGGTTGATGGACAATAAAATATTCCAAGTCATTCAACTTAGGACTCAAACTTCTAACATTAAAATGAACACTAAATCCTTTACAAAATGACAAATAAGAAATATCCTGACCACTAGATGCAAAATTCAGTTCAGGAGGACCAGGGTTAGTCTTCACATCCCCAGATAAAAGTAAAACCAAACACTTAAATATTTTCACTAAATTCTTTATACTCGATACAGACAACTCGGAATACAACACATTATATATCCACAATTATGAACTGCATATGTGTTCCTACGTAATAGGCCACAGGTAGTACAACGCATATTACAACCCACCAACAATTCAGACATAGAATAATCATTAACATAACAACACCTTTCAACCCCCTTAAATACCATATCTCCCACAAGCATGGGATGCTGGCCCCAATACAGCAGTCTCGGTGGAAACGCACGCTTGTACACGCCCTGCCACATATCCATAATGTCCTTCTCTCTCCTTGGCCCCATCTGCTGCACTATCGCCTGTACTCCTACAGACGGGGTGACAGAGCCAGTGGATGCAGCCTCCCTCCTCAAAGAACCACCTCTGGGACACTCAGGCCTCCTCCTCCTCACAGACTGTCCCCAACATCTCACACCGATCCCAAAACTGGGTCGCCAGCATCACAGGCAGTGACCCTGCCACTTCATCAATGAGCTGGCCTCAGCTACACTATTTTGAAACTTTCAGGAGAAAAAAAAAAAATTTGTTGGCCTGACATATGATTTTTTTTTTTTGTTAAGTGCCAGCATGGACCAACTGAAAAAAACAGATTACTCACCTGTAACAGTAGTTCTAGGAGTGGTATATGTTGTTCATCCACACTTATTGGCATGTCCCTTTCCCCTTTAAATCTTGCCTGAAGTCTTCAAGCTGGCTCCTCCCACCCACCTGGGTGGTATATACCTCTGCTCCACCCCATGACGCCAGCTCTTAGCCCGCTGGAAGCCAGGCTGTGTGCGTCCACAGCCGGGGAGGTCGGGTGGGTCTGTGTGGATGAACACATACCACTCCTAGAACTACTGTTACAGGTAAGTAGCTTGTTTTCTAGGATCGTAGATCTGTTGTTCATCCACACTTATTGCCAGACTCCAAGCTGTTCCCCGGGAGGAGGGAGGCAAGGTGCACACCCCCTACTTAGGGAACAGAGATTGGAGAACTGAGGTCCCAAAATCAGCACCCCGGCGTCACTCAAGGTCGATGTGGTAGTGGGTAATGAAGATGTTTGCTGACTTCCAGGTAGCAGCCAGACAGATTTTCTGGATAGGGATGACCCTGGAAGCAGCCACTGATGCAGCAGTATGGCAGGAAGAATGAGCTATTTTCCCTCTGGGAGGCTCAATGGCCGCCAACTCATAGCACAGACCTATGCATGATGTAATCCATCTTGCAACAGTTCGCTTCGCTGCAGGTCTGTCAGAAGCGGCTTCAGCGTAAGTGACAAACAGCTGCCGAACCTCTCCCCAAATTTCCGCCATCCGCTCCTTATAATAGGAGAGTGTATACCTCAGGTCCAAAG
This sequence comes from Neoceratodus forsteri, assembly GCA_016271365.2. Lineage (NCBI taxonomy): Eukaryota > Metazoa > Chordata > Ceratodontiformes > Ceratodontidae > Neoceratodus > Neoceratodus forsteri. The sequence goes on from CM057453.1 coordinate 1,148,469,146, forward strand.
TATGGAGCCCGTACTCGGCCTCTGAGGTGTAATTAGGGTAGAATACCGGCAGAGTCAACACCTGGTTAAGGTGAAACTCTGACACCACCTTCGGAAGGAATTTCGGGTTGGGGCACAGGACAACTCTGTCCTTGTGGAAGACCAGATAAGGAGAGTCCACCGAAAGTGCATGGAGCTCCGCTGTCCTTCTGGCAGACATGATAGCCACCAGGAAGGCCGTCTTCCACAAGTGTGACAGCTCACACTTGTGCATTGGTTCGAATGGCTTGCCCATGAGCTTTGGCAATACCAGCAGTAGATCCCACGGAGGTGGAGGTTCACACACCGGAAGGGATATGTGATCCAGGCCTTTGAGAACGCGCCCAACCACAGTCTCCTGCACCAATGTCGCCTGACTGGCCCGCGCCAGGTAAGCAGAAATGGCTGCCAGGTGCCCCTTAAGGGTCGATGACCGTAGACCTCCTTTGGAGAGAGACCAAAGGTAGTCGAGAATATTAGCCACAGAACAGGAAAAGGGGTCCAGACCCTTACTCTGACACCAAATGGAAAATAACATTTCCTGGTCGATTCCCTTTCTAGATGCCTCCACCACGGTGTAGACATCTTCGGAAAGACCCAAAGCTTGGAACTCTAGCCGCTCAGGTACCAGGCTGTGAGGTGCAGGGATTGAAGGTCCGGATGGAAGACCTTCCCCTGGTTCAGAGGTATCAGGTCCGGGCACGTACAAAGCCGCTCCGGGGGCCTGCAGCTGAGGTTGAGGAGATCTGGGTACCAGAACTGACGCGGCCAGTCTGGGGCTACCAGAATCACCTTTACCTTGTCCCTCCTCACCTTGAGTAACACTGTGTGGATAAAGGAAATGGACGGAAGGCGCAGAGGAGGCCTGGGGTCCACGGCCTCGAGAAGGCATCCCCCTGCAGCAAACCCTGCTGAGGGGGGCGGGCATGATACAGCCTCAGTTTGGCGTTTTCCCTGGAGGCAAACAGGTCCACCATCGGTTTGCCCCAACGGGAGAACAGGCTGTAAGCTACCTCTGGATGGAGAGACCACTCGTGGGATGTCTGGCCTATGCGGCTGAGAGCATCCGCCAGCTGGTTCAAGGCTCCTGCCACATGGATGGCTAGGAGATCCACCTCAAACCGGCTCACGAGAGTCTAGATGTGGAGCACCTCCTTGCACAGCAGACGGGAGTGTGTGCCGCCCTGTTTGTTGAGGTAGTACATGGTCATGGTATTGTCCTTCTGGACTTGAACCACTTGACTATGGAGCTGAGGAGCGAAAGCTGACAATGCCAGTCTGACTGCTCTGAGCTCCAACAGGTTGATGTGGCATCGGGACTCCTCGGGGGTCCAGAGTCCGTGGGCCCTGTTGTTCCCCATGTGGGCTCCCCAGCCCATGAGAGGGGCACTGGTCGTGAGGGTGACCATCGGCTCGGGGCGGACAAACGGGATCCCTTCCTGCAACCGGTCTGGGGCAGTCCACCACTGAGAGAGTCCCACATCTTCTGGGTTACAGTGATCAGCTGGTCGAAGTGACTGTGACGCTGAGTCCACTGGGCGGCCAGCTCCCATTGGAGGGTGCACATGTGCAACCGGCCCAATGAACCACTGAGGTGCATGCTGCCATGTAACCCAGAAGGCGCAGAAAGTCCCGGGCAGGGCGCAGGTGCCGAGCTCTGGCTTGAAAAGAGTTGAGCTCTGCCCCGATGAAGCCCATCACCTGAGAAGGCATGAGTTCCGACTTGGCCTCATTGATCAGGAGGCTGAGTTGGGAGCAGGTTTTGAGGGCCAGATCCCTGGACCTCACCACCTCCTGTTGGGTGGAACCTGCAAGGAGCCAATCATCGAGGTGGGGTAAATTCTGACCCCCTGATGCCGGAGATGGGCCATCACCACAGCAATGCGTTTCGTGAAGACCCATGGGGCCGACGACAGGCCGAAACGGCATGGCTCGGAACTCGTACAGGGTCCCCTCGACCCTGAAGCGGAGGAACCGCTGGTGGGACGGACGGATTGGGACATGAAAGAACGCATCCTGCAGAGCCAGTGAACAGAAATACAGGTTACTCACTCTTAACAGGAGTTGTAGGAGTGGTATATGTTGTTCATCCACACTGTCTGGCAGGTTCCTTGCTGCTTTGTCTTGCCGGAAGGTCTTCAAGCTGGCTCCTCCCATCCACCCCGGTGGTAAAACTCTTGGCTCCGCCCCATGATGCCAGATCTAGCCCGCTGGAAGCCAGGTTGCGCGTCAAAGCCGAGGTCGGGGGTCGTAGGATGAACAACATACACCACTCCTAGAACTCCTGTTACAGGTGAGTAACCTGTACTTCTAGGGACGTGGATATGTTGTTCAATCCACACTGTCTGGCAGACTCCTAGCAGTTCTCCGGGAAGAGGGAGGCAAGGCACACACCCCCTACTTAGGGAATAAGGACTGGAGAACTGAGGTCCCAAAATCAGCATCCCGGCGTGACTCTAGGTCAATGTGGTAATGGGAAATAAAGGTGTGTACTGACTTCCAGGAAGCAGCCCTGCAGATTTCCTGGATAGGAACGTCCCTAGAAGCAGCCACTGAAGCAGCGGTATGGCGGGTAGAATGAGCTCTTATCCCTTTGGGAGGCTCCATGCTCGCCAACCTATAGCAGAGATCTATGCAGAAGGTGACCCACCTGCTTATCGTCTGCTTGGCTGCAGCTCTGCCAGGTGCAGCTTCAGCGTAGGGTGACAAACAGCTGGGCGAACCTCTCCCTGAACTTCAGCCATTCGCTCTTATAATAAGCAAATGTGCTCTTCTAGGGTCCAAAGTATGGAGCCTATATTCGCCTCGAGGTGTGACTGGGGTAGAACACGGCAGAGTCAACACCTGGTTAAGGTGAAACTCTGACACCACCTTCGGAAGGAATTTCGGTGGGGCGAAGGACAACCTTGTCCCATGGAAGACCAGATAAGGAGACTAGATGGAAAGTGCCTGAGCTCTCCCATCCTTCTGGCTGACGTTATAGCCACCAAAGAAGGCGTCTTCCACCTACAGGGGTGGGACATCGCACCTGTGCATCGGTTCGAATGGCTTGCCCATGAGCTTAGCCAATACCAGGAGTAGATCCCACGGAGGTGGAGGTTCTCGCACTGGAGGGGATATGTGATCAAGGCCTTTGAAAAATTGCCCGACCACCTTCTCCCGCGCCACCGACTGCTTGCCGGCCCGCGCCCGGTAAGCAGAGCTGGCTGCCAGGTGCACCTTGAGGGTCGTCAACCGAAGCCCTAGCTGAGAAAGGGACCACAGGCAGTCCAAAATACTAGCCAAGGAACAAGAAGAGGGGTCCAACCCCTTGTCCTGACACCAAATGGAGAATCTCTTCCATTTGAAGGCGTAGCATTTTCTGGTCGACTCCTTATGGGACACCTCAACGACGTTGAGGTCCTCGTCGGAAAGACCCAAGGCCTGGAACTCTAACCGCTTAGGAAAGAGGCCATCAGGTGCAGGGACTGAAGGTCCAGATGGAGAACCTTCCCCTTGTCGACTGAGATCGGGTCCAGGCGAGCCTGGAACTAAGGCTGAGGAGATCTGGGTACCAGAACTGGTGAGGCCAGTCTGGGGCTACCAGGATCACCTGCGCCTTGTCCCTCCTCGCCTTGAGGATCACCTTGTGGATCAAGGGAAATGGAGGGAAGGTGTAAAAGAGGCCCCGGGTCCACGGCCTTGAGAAGGCATCCCCCTGCAGCAAGCCCTGCTGAGGGGGGGCCGGCGTGAAACAGCCTCAGTTTTGCATTCTCCCTGGAGGTGAACAGGTCCACCTGAGGGGGTGACCCAATGGGAGAACAGGTCTTGCACTACCTCCGGCAGTAGAGACCACTCGTGAGATGCAGCGCCTATCCAGCTGAGGGCATCGATAAGACTGTTCGAGGCTCCTGCCACATGGATGGCTAGGAGATCTGCCTCCAGGATGATCACGAGAGACCAGATGCGGAGAGCCTCCCTGCACAGAGGCAAGGAGTGTGTCCCGCCCTGATGGCTGAGGTAGTACATGGTCGTGGTGTTGTCCATCTGGACCTAAACCACCTGACCCCGTACAAAAGGAGCGAAGGCAATGAGGGCTCCAGCAAGGTGATGTGGCATAGAGACTCGTGAGGGGACCAGAGGCTGTGGGCCCGGAGATCCCCCAGATGGGCACCCCAACCCATCAGAGAGGCGTCGGTCGTTAATGTGACCATCGGCTCGGGGCGAACAAACAGGATACCCTCCTGCACATGAGCTTGGACGAGCCACCACTGCAGGCCGTCCCACATCTCCTGGGTCACTGTCACCGGCTGGTCCAGAGGACCGGAACACTGTGACCACTGTCTGGCCAGCCCCCATTGCAGGGGACACACATGCCAGCGGGCCCAACGGACCACGCTGGTGCAGGCCGCCATGAGGCCCAGAAGGCGCAGGAAGTCCCGTGCAGGGCACAATTGCCCAACCAGAAATGATTGGGTAAAGGAGGAAAGGACATCAGCCCTGTCCGCCGGGAGCTGAGCTCTGGCTCGAAGAGAGTCGAGCTCTACCCCGATGAATTGAATCACCTGCAATGGCACGAGTCTCGATTTGGCCTCGTTGATGAGGAGGCCAATCTGAGAGCAGACCTGGAGGGCCAGATCCCTGGACCGCTCCACCTCCAACCTGGAGGGGGCTGCAATCAGCCAGTCGTCCAGGTAAGGGTGCACCCAGACCCCTCGGCGCTGCAGGAATCCCGTTACCACTGCCATGCACTTGGTGAAGACCCTGGGAGCTGGAGAGACGCTGAAGGACATGGCCCTGAATTCGAAAAGAGATCCCTCTGCTCTGAGGCGGAGGAACCGCTGATGAGTCAGATGGATTGGGACATGAAATAACGCGTCCTGGTGATCCAGAGAGCAGAACCACACGCCTAGTTCCAAGGATGGAATAATCTGTGCCAGAGTAACCATCCTGAATGGGCTCTCATCCACCGACTGACCCCCTGCAGATTCCAGGTCAATGGGCCTGGAATATGGGGAGGAGTCGTAGTCAGACTTCTGAGGAGCCTGCAAACAGCTGCCGAGCGCCTGAGCCACCGTCCACCTGCCGAGGTCGATCGGGAGTGAAGGTGACCGACAACCTGTGGGGCAAGCCCTGACCCGACCGAGAATCCTGGGACAGGGCCCCGGTCTTCGATTGAGGAGGCGGTGGTTCCACCACAATGGGCGGAGCAGCCGGTTTCGGCCAAACAACCGGCACTGGGGTCGGCTCCTCGATAACCACAAGGGGTTGCTTCGGTCGCTCCGGTGACAGCCACTTAATTGCCAGAGAAGGCGACGAAGTCGGCTTGTTACCAGTCAACAAAAGTTGCTGCCACATCATGTCCTCGTAGCGCCGGTGTAACTTATGTCAGAGCCTATCTTCCAAAGAGGACAAAGAGAACGAGCGGCAATGCCGTTTTCCATGGTGTCGAGACCGAGACCGCTGATGTCGGTGGGACCTACTCAACCTGGAAGAGGACCGAAACCTTCGGGGTCGCCAAGGGTGGGTCAAGGAGGGGGCAGGGTAAACCCGCTCATCCCCTGGTTCAGGGTCCTTTACCGGGGACTTCGGCACAGGAGACACGGGCAAGTCCTCAGTTACCACCAGGGGAACCGGTGAAGAAGGGTTGTTGGCTTCTCCAGTCGACAAACCGTCCAACGGGTCAAGAAAAATCTCTACCATGTCGACGAATGTCTTGGTCGGCTGACCTGACAGGGACATCGTGAAGCCAGCGGCCTTAGCCGCAACCTCGACCGAAGTAGAGAGCCGACGGTCCGGTGAAGAGGGATCTCTCCCACTACTACGAACGTAGACAGTGGGACCTACCCTTTGGTTCTTTTTTCTTCGCCATACTGGTATGTCCCGATGGCAGTTCTCCCTAGGTGGAGAGGGACTGGCAAAGCTCCTTAAAGGAAGCAGTGTAGGAGGAGCCCAAGGAGAGCAGGATAAACACCGCAGCTGAGGAGGAATATGAGACGGCCTGGGCCGCCGCCTCCTCGAGGGTGATCAACTGCCCAGTTGCCCGCTGGAGCCCGCAGCCGCAGACACCGCCCAACAGGCCTCCTTGACTTCACCGTGGAAGGACTTGCACAGATTGCAGGCCTGCGGATCGTGGGCAAGGCCCAGGCAGTAAACGCACGTGGAGTGCGGATTGGTTTGGGACATCTTCTGTCCGTAAGTGCACCGACGGAAGCCAGGAGTGAATTTGCCCATTGCAGCCGCAAGGGAAGATGAAGACAGTAGTCTTGGAAACTTTAAAATAATTTTCGGAAAACCTGAAGAGTTTGGATCCAGGCCTAAAACGCAGAGCGCTAAGGAGGGAACCTGAGCTTCCAAGCGGTAAGGAAGATCTGGCATCATGGAGCAGAGCCGAGGGTTTTACCAGCCAGGTGGGTGGGAGGAGCCAGCTTGAAGACCTTCCAGCAAGAATTAAAGCAGCAAGGAACTTGCCAGACAGTGTGGATTGAACAACATATCCACGTCCCTAGAACCACATGTTTTGCTCCAAGGATGGTATGATCTGGGACAGAGTGACCATCCAAAAGGTGCGTGACCTGAGATATTGATTCAGGTCATGGAGATCTAGAATGGGGTGCCAGCCGCCCCCCGCTTGGGCACCAGGAAGTACCTGGAGACACAGCCCGGTCTGCAGACAGATCCGCCACGAGAGCTACTGCCTCCTTGAGGAGGAGCTGAGCGATGTCATCTCGAAGAGCCGACTGGGTGCATGCGGAAATCCATTCTTCCCGAGGGGCGCAGGCTCGTGGGAGGGTACTGCTCGAATTCCAGAGACAGTCCCTGACTGACCACTTTGAGAACCCACCTGTCCGGGTGATAGCGGACCAAGCGGAAAGGAAGTGGTGGAGCTGGCCCCCCACGGGAAGACCCAGAGCTGGCTTGACGGGAATAGGGGTGGCAACCCCCACCCCATCACTGAGCAGGCTTGGAGGAGGAGGAAGCTCCAGGACCTGAGCCTCTGCCTCCTCTGTGGGCCTGCTGGGGTCCAGGCTTGGGCCGAGGGCACCAAGCTTGAGCCTGCTGCTGCTGTCCTCCCTGGAAGGCGGACTGCTGAACCGCAGGGGAAGAGTGCCAAAAGGGTTTCTTTTTCTTCTGCTGGTTCTTGCCTGAAGAACTCTTGGCAGAAGTGGCGTCCAAGGTGGCACTGGACTGCTCTATACGCTGTAGGTGACCGGCCACTCCTGGGCCGAACAAGTTGGTCCCAAGGAAGGACACATCAGCTAACTTGTGCTGAGTATCCGCTGGGAAGGAGGAGAGCCTCACCCAAGCCCTGCGGCGAGAGGCAACTGTGGTGGCCATCGAGCGGGCACAAGAGTCCCCGATGTCCAGGACAGTCTGGAGCTGCTGTCTGGCGACAACACGACCCTGATCTCGGACCTGCTTGACTGTGGTCTGCATATCCACAGGGAGATGTGGGAGGACTTCATCCAATGACCCAAGAAGGGCACTGGAGAAGTGTGCCATGACGACGGCTGAACTTGCCTGCCGAAGGCCCAAAGAGGACGCCGCATAGACCTTCCGCCCAGAGTGGTCCAAATACTTTGACTCCTTGTCGGGAGGTCGGTCAGTGTCGGCAGAACTGCCAATATGCCTGAACACAGAGGCGATCACCAGGCTCTTGGCTGAAAGGTGATCTGTGAACCCCGCAAGGGACCCCACCATGGGCATCGCATACTTGCGGGCCATGCAGGCAGACGGTGCTGGACATAAGGCAGGACGCTGCCACAGTTAGAGTGCCAGACCAGCACTGGCCTCGGCCACAGGAAAGGCCTCTGTTGGGGTATCCCCTCTCTTGAGGATGTCCGTGACAGGGTATTCCGCCTTTTTCTGGATGGGTTCCAGGGGCATCCCTGTGGAATCAGAGATGAGACGAAGGATCCCTTGGAAGGAGGAAGGACCTTCCTCCATCCCTGTGCCAACTGATGACTCATCATCCCCACAAGTCACCCTCGACCCGCCGAGGGCGGTCCAGGGTGACCAGGACCGACAGACGTCAGGTCGGTGCTCTTTGGAAGGAGCCCATCCCACAAGCTGCTTAGGCGGCAGCTCCACCACTATCAGTGGAGAGACTGATATAGGCCGAACTGGAGGACAGGCCACCCCGCAGGCGGAGGAACCAAAGGCTTCAGTTCCGAGGGGTCAGCTTCGGCCTAGGAGAAGAGAGCCAAGTAATGGCCGGGGTAGGAGTCGACGTCGGCTTGTACCCGGACAAAATCAGCTGTTGCCACATGCGGTCCTCTTAGCGCCAACGCTTCCGTTGGAGCCTCCTCATCCGAGGAGGATGAGGACGACCGTGGCGCTCTCTTTTGGAGCGCTTGTGGCTCTTCTCTCAGCGACGAGGGGGTTCTAGACCCCACTAAGATCGATGGGCCGACCTCAGCTTGCTCGGGAGACACCCGCGGAATGGTGATACCAGGGATCTGGAACCTGGTCCTCGATGGGATACCAGCATGCTGGGTCTCCTCATTGGGAAAGACAAGGATCGGAGTCCTTTCCAAAGAGTCATCGACTGAGCGCCCGGCGCGACAGCGGGTCAATGACAATTTTCGACCTCATCGGCCGCATCCTCAGTCGGCTGGCCTGACAGAAGGTCCGTGAAGCCTGCGGCCGAGGAAGCGATCTCGACTGAGGTCGAGACCGCATGCTCCGGGGACGGAGACCTTTCTCGGTCCCAAGAGCGTCTTCACAGAGAAGACGACGTGCTTGGTTCCTTATCTCTTTCACGAAATCGGGAGGAGTGCAAGCCCCGGTGGGGAGAGACTGGCACAACTCCTTGAAGGAACCTGAGAAGGTGAAGCCCAGGTTGAGAGGAACGAAAAAGCTCGACTGTCCAAGCGCTGGCGGCTTCTTCTTCAATGCCTTCTGCCCAGCTGTCAGCAGAACCATGTCATGAGACCACCCACCTAACCTCCTTGGACTTCACCAGAGGATTCTTTTCTCCGTGTCACCAACTTTAAACGTGCCAGGTGGTCGTCCAGAACATTGGGATGGAAGGCCAAACAAAAGCTGCAGGACGAGGTGTCATGGCTGACACCTAGGCAGTAGACGCACATGAGATGGGAATCGGTGCACGACATCTTCTGGCCGCAAGGACACCAGCAAAATCCCGGAGAAGATTTCTCTTCCATGATCGAGGATGCAAAAGCGCGGTCGCTAACTCGGACGAGTTTTAATTTCGGTAAAACCGAAGTATTGAAAGCCAGGGCCTACGAAATGCGTGAGCACGAGGAAGGCAACCTGTATTTTCCAGCAGAAAGGAAGATCTGGCGTTACAGGGCGGAGCCGAGGTATTTACCACCCGGGTGGGTGGGAGGAGCCAACTTGAAGACATCCGGCAAGATTTAAAGGGGAAAGGGACATGCCAATAAGTGTGGATGAACAATATATCCACGATCCTAGAAAATATATTGTCGTTTGGATCAATTGATACTATTAAATCTGCGGTAAGATCCTTTCATTTCCATAGAAACAGACAGCCTCACTAATTTCTATGGTGGCAGCAGGAGACCTTTAATGTAAGTTATTAAACCTTCAGCGGTGAAGCCTCAATGGCCATTATGTATGGAAATGTAAGGATTTTATTACAACTGTACTACTGGCATTTCATAGTATACTCCAGTCACATTTGCAGCCTTATCCATATGCGACTCCTGGTGCCACGTTCAACACTGCACTGTGATAATAATTACTCCTCCCATGACAAAATGCAAAAAAAGGGGGGAAAACACCTGGACTGGTGGCTTGACATCAGTGCCACATGAAAAGTGTGACTCAGAGGAGCCCTTGCATCTGTTGCTCACTGAGGCAGTGGAGGGCAGAAGTGTTTTAAAAGCAATGTGATAGTTCTCTCAGGAGGTATGGCCGAAGGGGACTGCTCTGCATCACCTTCTGCAGCCAAGCAATTAGCCAGGCGGACAGGGACCCAAGAGCCTGCCACCTCTACCTCTTGCAGCTGAGGTCAAGCAGAGCGACTTTTGGGGGCAGAAAGATCAATCCTGGTGCACCAGGGTCCAGCAAAAAAAAAAAAAAAAGAAAATCCAAGAGCCCAAAAAGGAGAGCTGAAAGAAAAATACATCAGACCGACAAGAAAATGAAAATTACATACTTACTGTAATTTTGATCTTCTCGGACCATCTTCACCATTGACTGACACACTGGGTTCAATCCAGAGGCACTGGGACCCTGCGGGAGCCAAAGGAGTGCCGGCACAGAGGTAGGCTGCAAACATGCGCAGCACCGCGAAGCTAGCTCACGCTACATAGCCTATCCTGGCAACGGCCCTCAAATGCCTTAGTACCTTTTTTACCGAGGAGGTGCACGTAACTGAAGTAAACAACTAACCTAATAAGGGCATAAGCTTGCACTCTGAACCCGTATAAGAAGGGTCAACAACAAGAACAGTGTCTTTGCAGCCCAAACCGAAGCAAGGGAGGTAAAGACCAGGAAGGAGAGAGAGAGTGCAAGGATTGTGGGAGGACGTGTGAATCAATTGTGAAGATGGTCCAAAAAAGACAAAAAATTGCAGGAGTACATAATTTTCATATCTTCCTGGACCTTATCTTCACCATTGATTCACACTGCTGGGGTTCAAGTACCAAGCTCAGACAAAAATCACCCGGGCAGGATGGTAGGAGACCGAGCTCACTCAGGACAGAAGTCCATTATGGATTGTCCTACCAAATGAAGCATGCTGCCTGGCATGGACAACCAGGGCATAGTGCTTGATAAAAGTGTGCACTGAGCTTTAAGTAGCCGCTTTGCAAGTATCAGCAATGGGGACAGGGTGGATTTCTGCCAAGGACGTTGCAACCATTGTGGTAGAGTGAGCACGAACTTGACTTTACAATTTGTCATGCGCCATAGAGTAGCACTGGCGAAGGCAAGCCACTATCCAAGCAGAAATGCATTTCATCGTAACCGGCTGACCTAGTCGGTTCAGGCTGAAAGAGACAGAGCTGCTCTGACTGATGGATGTCTCCTTAATTCTAATCGATGTAGAACCTGAGGTCTCTTAACATCCAGAGAGTGGAGGGTGCATTCTCCCTCATTCTGGAAATTAGGAAAATGTGCAGGCAGCACCAAGGATTGGTATAAATGGAACTCCAAAACCACTTTAGTTAAAAACTTGGCGTGTGTGCAGAGGACCACCCTGTCTTTACAGAAGATAGTATCAGGAGGGTCTGTGACTAAAGCAGGCATATCAGAGACCTTACAGGCAGAGGTGATGGCCACCAAAAATGCCATTTTCTAGGCAAGGAATCTGAGGTCACAAGCAGACAGGGGGTCAAAGGTCTTATGAGTGAGCACGTCCAGCACAAGGCTGATATCCCAGGAAGCGACAGGTTTCCGTACTTGGGGCCTTGTGTGCAGGATGCCTTTTTTTTTTTAAAAACACTTTATGTTTATTGGTTTGCTACCATATTACATGGAATAATACAGCATCAGATTTCAGTTGTACAACTCTTCAAAGTACCGGACAAATGTTCCAGCATGCACATTAAATACAGAATATATTCCTTTAGTTGAGTCTGAACAACCATATAATCAAAGAATTAAAATATTATAGCTGGGTAATATCATAGGAGTGAACACTCTCACTTAATCTGTGTCATGCAGGATATTTACCAATATTTCCGCTCCTAGCAGGATACCTAAATATATACATGGAGGGCAGAACATCTTAATAAGGGATATTGTAGTAGTGTTAAATTACACCAGATAGCCTTGACTCTAAGTTGCTTCACACCCCTACCATTAAGGTCAAACTGGTAGGGAGACATAAAATAACTTAGGATTATACATTACAGCTCACAAATTGAGTGGGGTATTCCCCCAAACTATAACAGATCCCCTTATAAGCAGGAGTTTATTCCTCAGAATTTATTAGTTTGACAACAAACATGGCTAACGCTAAAACAATGGTACTATAGGAGTGGATATAGGTAAAAAAAAAAAAGGGAGGAAAAAATATAATATTGTGGCACCCTCAAAATCTCAACCCTAGGAAATCAGAGTTCCCACCTCAATCCCATCTCTGGGGTATAAAGCTGAGTCCATTAGAAAATCTCATTAGGCTCAGTCATTAGTATCGCTTTCCTGGTCAGTCGCCCCCTCTTTTTCAACCGAAGCCATCTGGGCTGCAATAAGCTTAGAAGCAAAGGCCGCTGCCGCGTCTGGGTCGGATAGGATACTGAGTCTTTAATGCGTGGCGAACCTGGAGTCTTGCAGGAAACACCAACTGAGCTGCAAACCCATTTTCAAGGAGCTGTTTTTTCGTAAGTTGAAGTGCCTTCTTCCGATTCTGTGACTGGGATGAGATGTCCGGGAAGAATGTAACTTTACTGCCCTCCCATACCATATCGCCTCTCTGCCTGGCATTTCTGAGTAAAGGAATCCTTGCCTCCGGGCTCGAGAGTGTGACAATAGCGGTTAATGGTTGAACTTTCCCTGGGTCCTTCGATCTCATCCGCATAGGAATTGCGAACGCCTTGGTTACTGTGACCCCGGAACCCTCAGGTAGTAAAGCCAGATCGCTGAAAATCATTCTGGAGACTGCTGCAAGGATTTCAGTAGCACTGGCAAATCTGGGAGGAAAGCCCACAATACGCACGTTAGGCTGTCGTTGCAGATTCTCTAAGGACTCTACTTTGGCCCTGAGAAAAGTAAGGTCTTTTACAAATGTCTCATTTCTTTCCTGTTGCCGCTCGCCTTCTGCCTGGAGTTCACTAATGCCAGAAGCATTTGTCTGCACCTTCGTGTCTAGTTCGACGAAACGAGTTTCCACTGCTGCCATAAGACGGCTCGTCTCTTCCCCCGTCGCTTGTACTTTCTGTAGCATCGCCATCAGTTGGGGGTTCAGGGCTTTGCTTGCCGATGGGGTGGGTAATCCACTTCCAGTTTCTTTTGGGCCTTTCGGTGAGGAGAGAAACACATCGAGCTTTGGCGCTGCTTGCCTACTGTCTTTCTTAGGGCTCATATCTCCACCTCCAACCTTTCCCACACAACCTGAAATGCTCAGAAACTTAGAGTGTCCGAATATCATTATAAGTTAAGATCCAAAAGAAGCCAGTTAAGGAGCCTTAAAAATGAGCTGCCGCCATGTTGGGTGCTCCACAGCACCCCCCTCTTGGGTGCTCCACAGCGCCCCCCTCAGGATGCCTTTAAAGAACCTCTTGAAGCGAGGCAGTTGAGCTAGCGTAAGGTTCTGGACTGGCTCGTGATGGGCCAAGACAGCAGACAGGTGAAACTTTACAGAGGAGTATCGTACTCCAGCATCAAGAAGATCCCAACAATACTCGAAAACCTTGTCCGGTGGACACTGGAATGGATCCATACGGGATCTGGCACACCATTCTGAGAAACGGCTTCATTTGGCTATGCAAGTCTTTCTGGTAGAAGGCTTACAGGCAGTCAAGAGAATCTGAGAGATCCTCCAAGAGACCTTAAACCTACCCACTTCTATCTCCTCAGGATCCAAGCATGAAGATGAATGGAGCGCAGACTAGGATGGACCAGAGATCCCTGTGTCAGAAGATTCATCCATGGAGGTAGAGGCCTTGGAAGGGCCACTGATAACTGAAACCAGAGCTACCGTGGCCAAAACGTGGCAATCAGAATCATTTCACCCCTGTGAGCGACCAACCTGAAGCAGCACCCTCTGAACTAGTGGAAGAGGAAGAAATGCATACAGAAAGCGATTTGTCCACCACAGCCTTTATGCATTCTGACAAAAAAAATGCCAGGTTCTGGATTTTTGAAGCAAAATTAACCCTTGCTGTGCCATGGATTGATATCAGTTCTGAATTCCTATACGTTCTAATTCTGTCGGTAGCCTATAGGTTAACGCAGTTTTACATTGAGTGGGGACGCAAAAAGGTCCAGGTCTGGAGTACCCCAGACATGGAAGAGAGAATGTACGACATCTGGAGTCAATGACCATTCGTAAGGATCTCCTTCTGCCCGACTAAGTTGGTCTGCCAGATTGTTCTGAGCCCCTAGCAGGTAAACTGCTTGAATCAGAGCATTCTGCTCCACACACCACTCCCATACCCTCATAGCTTCCCTGCAAAGCAGGTAGGAGTGTGCGCCTCTCCATCTGTTGATGTAATACATGACCAACTCGTTGTCCGTCTGAAGGATGGATTACCTTGTGGCAGACAAAGTCTACTAAGGCTTAAAGGGCATGAAGGACTGCTCTCCAGAACAATGATGTATAGATGAGATTCCATCTGAGTCCAGACTCCCTGGGTGCGGTGGACGTAACAGTGAGCCCCCATCCCAAGAGAGATGCATCTGTGGCGAGAGTTATCTGAGATTCTGGTGGAGCGAAGGGGAGACCTTGAGGAAGGTTGTCTTCCTGCATCCACCATGCAACAGACCGATGCAGGAGCTTCGTCACCTTGATGGGATAAGACTGAGGATACTTTGCCAGAAACCACTGTGTTCTGAGCATCCACTGAGTGGTCCTTATGTGCAGTCGTGCTAGTGGCATTGTGAAGACTGAAGAGGCCATAAGGCCTAACATAAACAGCATGGACTCAGCCCACATGGAGTTGTTCTCCATAATGAAATGTGCCATCTGAAGGATGGCTTTCCTTCTGTCTTCCAGGAGGAAGTCCCTCACCTTGGTAGCGACCAAGAGGGCCCCAATGAAGAGAAGCTGTTGTGAGGGTTGAAGCTGTGACTTCTCTAGGTTTAGCAGGACCCACATGGAAGTCAGGACCCGAGCTGCTGTGGTCACTGCCTCTCCTGTACCTTGCTTGGACGGACCTGCCAGGAGCCAATCATCCAGGTAGGCGAAGACCCATGCCCCTCCCGAGTTTTCAAAGGTGCACTGCAAGAACCGTAAACCACTTTCTAAAGACTCGAGGCACCGAGCATAGCCCAAAGGACAGAACTCCAAGTTGATACTGCTGGCTCAAGGCCACGAAGCATAGAAACTTGTGCTGGCAGGTGTCTTGCATGTCCAGGGATGCCAACCAGTCCTGTGGCTTGATAAGTGGTAGAAGAGTTCCTACGGAAACCATCTTGAACTTTTCAAGGTACAGAAACCCGTTTAGTTTTCGTCTGTCGAGGATAGGGCGCATACTCCCTGTCATTTTTTGTAACCAGAAAATAATGGGAGAAGCCTGTACTGCGTTCTGCTGGAGGCACTACTTCCACTGCCCCGTTTCTCAGAAGGTCACTATTTCCAAAGTGAGAAAGTCCATCAGCATAGTCAAGAGAGTCTGCTGCCTCTTGGGTGGACAGTCCAGGGGGGATCTCTGAAAAGTTCAGTAAGTACCCCTCTTGGATGATCCTTAACATCCACTTGTCTGTAGTGATGAACTTCAACTGACTGAAAAAGTGAGTCAGAGGCCACCCCCCCCCCCAAAAAAAAGGGGAGGAGAGGTTCACCTCAGGCTGCTGAGGCAAAGCAAGGATCAGAGACTCAGAGGGTGGCAATGGGCATTTTCGGGGCTTGTGCCTTCTGCTGCATTTTCTTTTTAGGGTGAGGAGACTGGTGACTGTCTGGGGCTCTTCTGCCTCTCCCACGAAAGGACTGCTTGTTACGAAAGAACTGATGGCCTTTTCCTCTTTGTGGATATGAAAGGGCTGGTCTCGCACATTTTATGGCTGTCCTAGTCTTCTGAGAGGCCTCAAGAGAGACTGTTCCACCTGTTAGCCGAACAAGGAAGTGCCACTGAAGGGGACAGTCATAACCTGCTGCTGAGCATCACTTGAAAATCCTGAGGACCACAGCCAGGAATGTCTCCTTATGCAGATTCCGGCAGCGGCAGCACGAGCAGCAGTGTGATATGTATCCATGGCTACCTTTAACTGATGACTGTTGAACCCTATACCATGAGTGACGGTTTGAAGAATGTTCTCTTCGGTATCAGACTCTGGTAGAAGGACTCTGCCAGAGACTTAGGTCTAGAAGACACTCGTACAGAGAGAAATGTCCTTGATAACTGGCTATTTGCATGCTCAAAGTGACCACTGCAAAAGCCCTCATTTCCAATAGTACCAGTCTTGCATGATACCTTATTTATGGGGTGTGCTGTAACCTCTTGAAGAAGGACAGCCTTATTTTCTGCAAGGATAACAATTTTATGTGCAATAGGCTAAGAAGCCAAAATTGATGTATCCTTTGGAGGAATATCCTTACGACCTATCGTCTTACAGACAGAAGGAATGGAAGCAAGCCCAGCCCACACTGCCTCTGAAAGGGTCTCAAAGGGTGGAGGAACCGGAGGTGTGAGGTTAGCTAAAATGTCAGGAACATGGAGCCACTCGAAATGCAGCCACTTATCTGGGTCGAGCGCGTAAGTCTCGAGAGCAAGAGTAGCATGCATATTTCTCAGTAAAGTCTGAAAAGAGAGGTCCTCATGAGGGGCATAAGTAGGAGCTAGAAGTTGGGTTCTCCAGGCTGTAAAAAGTGCCATCACCGCCACCTTCAGAGAGAATAAGGCCACGGAAATGGACCAACAGCAGGCATAAAGAAGTGTCAAATTGAAGGAACAGACTCGGGTCCCTTCACAGAGGAAAGGGACTTAAAGGAAATAGACAAGTTAAAGGTAGATAAAGCTATGGGGCCAGATGGGATACACCCAAGAATAATTAAAGAACCTGACAGAGAACTGGCAGCCCTCTTAGCAGTGCACTTCAACAAATCATTGAGGAGCGGGCAGGTGCCAGAGGACTGGAAGAGAGCAACAGCAGTACCACTCCACAAGAGTGGAAGCAAGGAACAGCCAGGAAACTACCGTCCCGTTAGTCTAACGTCAGTGATGGGAAAACTGATGGAGTCCCTGCTGAAGGAAAAAATTGTAGCTTTTTGAGCAAACTGGTCACCTCGACAAAAATCAACACGGTTTCACGGCAGCGAGGTCCTGCCAGACAAACCTGGTTGATTTTTTTCAATTGGGTCACCAAAACAGTGGATCAGGGTGGAGCAGTGGATGTGGTTTACCTGGACTTCAACAAAGCTTTTGACTGTCCCGTACAGGAGGCTAGTCAAAAAACTGGAGAACATGGGAGTTGGGCCCGACGTAACGAACTGGGTCAGAAACTGGTTACGTGGGAGAACTCAGAGTATTAGTGAATGGCACTCTGTCAGAAGAGGGGAATGTGACTAGCGGGGTCCCGCAGAGCTCGGTTCTGGGGCCGATCCTCTTCAACATATTCATCGGCAGCATTGCAGATGGACTGAGGGAAAAGGTGTGCCTGTTTGCAGATGACACCAAAATCGGCAACAGGGTGGACACACCAGAGGGACAGCATAGCATGGAAGCTGATCTCCGAAAACTGGAGGAGTGGTCCAGGACCTGGCATTTGAAATTCAATGCCAAAAAATGCAAGGTCATGCACCTGGGAAAACATAACCCAGGGAAACTGTATTCAATGGGAGGAGAGCAGCTGGTGGCTTACTAGGCATGAGAGAGACCTGGGGGTGATCATATCAGATGACCTCAAGGTCAGTAAACAATGTGAAAAGGCAGCACTAAAAGCTAGTGGCATCCTGGGATGCATAGGGAGGGGCATCACAAGCAGAAGGCATGAAGTAATCATGCCCCTGCATCAGTCCCTGGTAAGGCTTCACCTGGAGTACTATGTCCAGTTCTGGAGGCCATACCTCAGGAAGGACATAGATAGGCTGGAGACAGTACAAAGAAGAGTAACAAAGATGATGCAGGACTTGCATCTGAAACCGTACGAGGCATGACTAGATAACATCAAATTATACTCCCTAGAGCAATGCTGGAATCGTGGGGACATGATCGAAACATTTAAATACTTTAAAGGCAACAATAGGGTGCAAGTGTAGAACCTCTTTCAGTTAAAAGACTATAACAGGACTAGAGGGCATGACCTTAGACTTAAGGGGGGAAAGTTCAGGAGCAATATGAGGACATTCCTCTTCACACAGCGCATTGTGGAACCATGGAATAGCCTGCCGGAGTGGGGTGGTGGGAGCCAAGACGGTGGGGGAATTCAAGCAGGCATGGGACAGATAATGTGGGATACTCAAGCAGGCAGCTAAATAAGGGAGGACTGGAAACCAAGAGCAGACCTGATGGATCATACACTCCCCATCTGCCAACAACTTCTATGTTTCTATGACAGACTCATCCCCCCTCCCAATCTCCCTTGGAAGAAGGTGCTGAAAGAGGAGTGGACCTTGCAAGGCCTCGCCCAGGAGTCAGACAGACGGGCAACACTGGGAATGAAACCAGGGTCGGCACCTGACCTGGTGCCGGACCCAAGGAGTCGGCACCAGCCCCGGCACCGAGCCCAAAGAAGCTGGCACTGGAGGCAGTGCCATCAAAGAACCTAAGTCAGGCGAAACCAGAGGCAGTTTTGGATGCAGCACAGAACAAACCTTGAAAAGCCTGAATCCAGACCCAAGGCAGAACCAGCCCCAGAAGGTCCAGCTGGCACTGAAGTGACCAGAGAAGGTACCTGCGCCAATCCCTGTGAAGAGACGGAGTGAGGGGAGAGCAGCACGTGGAACCAGCAATGGAGGCGCAGTCATTGTCAAGGGATCAGGATCTGTTGGCGAAGCCAAACTCTCTAACCGGCCCGAATGCTCCAATTGCGATCTTGAGGAGCTTAGGCCTGACGGTCCCAGCACCAGGTCCACAGGAAGGGGCAGATGAGCCAGGCGTTGTACCCACTGCTCCATAACAGCTGCTCTGTGGTGAAACTGCCCACCAGAAACTCCACAAGAGGACAGGGTGAAAACTCTGGGCCTGAGATCTGGAATGACCACGAACAGAAGCCACCGGAGAAACAGACTGTGCCAGTGAAGGCCTTCTGCTCCCAGACCTAGAAGATCTCTTGGCAGACGTATCAGAGGGTGACGAGTGGTACCATTTCTTCCCTTTCCAACAGGAAGAGGAAGAACCTGAGGTCGAGCGGCGCCAAGTCCCCAACCTGGATTGGGAATGAGCCCACTTCTTTTTGTGTTTACAGGAGAACAGTCCTCCCTCCCAAACACAGGACTGCTGTGGTGGGGTGGACTGGACACAACCCCGCTGCCAGAGCAACACTTGTAAAGAGACTCCCTACCACCACCGTCCATGGTCGAAGGCCGTTGCTCGGTAGGGCTGAGAGGAACTGACAAAAGACTTTTCTTCTTCCTTTTTTTTTTTTTTTAAACTGACAGAAAAATAAATACTAGATAAAAACTGAACAAATTAAATCCTGTTGTCGTACAGATGTGAAGATCTGTCTCCTGGCGGGCAAGTGACATCATCACTGAAGCGCACTCTACGGCGGGGAAAAAAAGAAACTGAGGCGGTTGAGGGCCGCTGCTGAGATAGGCTGTGTAGCGTGAGTTAGTCTCACGGTTCCAGGCATGCACACAGCCTACGTCAGCGACGATCCTTTTGAAGATTTCTGATTCCCGCAGGGTCCCAGTGCCTCCGATTTGAACCCAGCATGTGAATCAATGGTGAGGATAAGGTCCAGGAAGATCAAGGAGAAAACACTTTGGCCAAGTCTTTAACAATTTAAAAAAGTTGGAAACACACAAAGGAGGACAGTTTAAAATAACAAAAAAGGGTGAATAATACAGTACTTCAGTTTCCAGTGCTGCAAATCTGGTACTTTTCACAGGCACCAAAGCTCTTGCAACAAACCAAAAAAGTTAAGCACCACTTAAGGCTGCCACTTTATAGCAATATGATCGCAATCTAGAGATTTTCTACTGAACTGAGACTTTTTCCTTGGGTACCACCACAAGTGGCAGAGCTAGGCTGGATGTCAGGGTGGCACTGGCAGACTGGGTAGGCTGAAGACATGCCGGCACCCAAGAAAAGCAGATGAAGAAAAAGTTAGAAGACCATTATAAAGCATCTCCTTTTCCAAGTTCTACAAGAGTGATTAACAAGGTTGTAGCATGTGAAAACATCTTATACAGGGTAGAGGTCTCCACATACTGTAGTCTTGGCCGCAACTGCATTCCAAATTATATGGGGTTCCGTCACCCCCGTACCCCCCCCCCAAACAGTCACTCAAACAGACAACTCTTCACAAAACCCTTTAGACTTCATTAAGCTTTTCTTTTCCATCTGATCGACATCACAATTGCCGTTTACCATACTGTTTAAACTGCTTGCTGATATCAGTAGAGTTTTAGTCTGCAGCATCAATGGCACAGCAGTACTTTTATGCTGAACTCAGCAGTACTTAATTAGTTTCACAATTGCAAATTCAAAAAACTGAAAATAACTGGTGTTAAAATCGCAGTATTATCAGCCTTGTTCTGTAGCTCTACTGCAGTTGCATACTGTGTTTCATTATATGCAAACTAGAAATTAAAAACAAAAGAGAGCAGCGCAATTTCAATAAAAAGAAGAAGTATTCACTGAACTACTACTCCCAGAATTCTTTGCCGCCACTAAGCCATAAACACAGGTTACCTGTAACAGCAGTTCTAGGAGTGGTATATGTTGTTCATCCACACTCTCTGGCATGTCCCTTCCCCTTTAAATCTGGGCGGAAAGTCTTCAAGCTGGCTCCTCCCACCCACCTGGGTGGTAAATACCTCGGCTCCGCCCCATGACGCCAGATCTTAGCCTGCTGGAAGCAAGGTGGTGTGCCTAAAGCCAGGGAGGTCGGGTGGGTATGTGTGGATGAACAACATATATCACTCCTAGAAAGTACAGTTACGCAAGAACTACCATAACAGTAGATCTTCGAGAGAGGCTCTTGCAGTAGGCAATTACATACAGGACTGATGCCAGCCGGCATCAGGACTCAACGGAAAAATTTCTAGCTAACAGTCTCTGGCGGGGGACCACCCCCACGTCAGGTGACAGAAGTCATGCGGCGCCAGTATAAAGGGGCGGTCCCCCACGCCCGCCTTCCAGTTCTTTCCCACCAAAGGCCAAAAGGCAAGAGGACAGAGAAGCGGATATTTCCCTTCCTGGAAAAGGAGCTTAAAAAGCTTAGGGGGATGGAGGGCGGGAAGGTATTACCTACTGTAAGAACCTCTCTCAAAGATCTACTGTTACGGTAAGTTCTTATGTAACTGTACTATCTTACTTCAAGAGGGCTCTTGCAGTAGATAATTACATATAGGACTGAGACCCAAGCAGTCTGGAACAAGAAGAAACAAACGGGAGGAGGAAAGTTACTCAGAAGTAGACCCTCTGGTTGTAGAGGCCTCAGGAAAGCAGGCCTTGCAAAACTGCCTCTCGCCGTAGAGCAGGCTTCTGGCTGGCTATGTCCAAACTGTAATGTTTCATAAAGGTATGGCCAGAAGTCCAAGTGGCGGCTGCACAAATGTCAGCCGCTGACACATTCTTGAAACAAGCCGCAGAGGCAGCGACCCCTCTGGTGGAGTGGCCTCTAACTTGACCCGGCAGGGTCTTGCTGTACTTGTCATAACAGAAAGTGACACAATGAGTCAATCATTTCAATAGGCATTGCTTAGAAACAGCACTGCCTTCTCTTATGAGCAAAAGAGACGAACAGGTGATCAGTCTTTCTGAGATCCTTCGTCCTGTTGGTGTAGCATCTCAGAATTCGGTGAACATCCAAAGTATGCAGGAGGTATTCTCCATGGTTAGAGTGCTGCGTAAAAAAGGCAGGCAGCTCTATGGATTGATTCAGCATCGATTCAGCTACCACCTTAGGGAGAAACTTAGAGTTGGTACGCAGAGCCACACGTCCCTTGTGAAAAATCAAATACGGGATTTTACACATCAGGGCCTGGCGCTCGGAAATTCTTCGAGCAGAAGTAATGGCCACTAGAAAGAGAGTCTTCCAAGAAAGGAACTTTAGGTCTGCTGAGGCTGCCGGCTCGAAAGGAGGCAGCGTAAGCTTCTCTTAAATGAAATTCAGACCCCAAGGAGGGGCAGGAATCTGGATAGGGGGTCGTCAGTGAAGGACCCCTCTCAAAGAAGTCTTAAGAGACCTCCAGCTGAGCAAATGTTCTTTCTGCAAAGGGGACGTGATAGGCCAAAATGGCCACCATGTGAACCTTTAAGGATGAATGGCCGAGACCCAGATCGCAGAGGTGTCGCAGGTAATCCAGAAGTTGGCCAACAGAGCACGAGAAGGGCTCAACATCAATGGAGGCGACCCAAATAGAGAACCGCTTCCATTTCATGGCATAAGTAGATCTGGTTGAGGGTTTCCTGGCCTCCACCAGAATCTCAGCTACTCGGGGCCCCAAATCGGGCTTGAGCCATATTCTGCAGGAGCCACGGAGCAACTGAAGGGACTTGAGGCCTGGATGGACCAGGGTCCCCTGATCCTGGGTCAGCAAGAATAGCGACAGAGGAAGAGGAGGTTCCTCTGAGTACTGTTGCAGAAGAGAGAACCAAACTTGCCTGGGCCAGAAAGGAGCGATCAGATTCATTCGAGCTCCTTCCGAACTGAGTTTCTGCAAGACCCTCATAATCAGTGGAACTGGGGAGAAGGCATAGACAAATCTGTCCTTCCAGTCAAGAGACAGAGCATCTCTCCAAAAAATGCCACACCTTATAATAGGAGAGGGCACGTCTGAGGTCCAGAGTATGGTGTCTGTACTCGGCATCCGAGGTGTAGTTAGGGTAGTATACCGGCAGAGTCAACACCTGGTAAAGGTGAAACTCTGACACCACCTTCGGAAGGAATTTCGGGTGGGAGCGCAGGACAACTTTGTCCCTGTGAAAGACCAGATAAGGGGAGTCCACTGAAAGCGCCCCTGTCCTTCTGGCTGACGTGATAGCCACCAGGAAGGCAGTCTTCCACAAGTGTGAGAGCTCACACTTGTGCATGGGTTCGAATGGCTTGCCCATGAGCTTTGCCAAAACCAGCAAGAGATCCCACAGAGGTGGAGGTTCACGCACCGGAAGGCCTTTGAAAAAGTGCCCGACCACTGTCTCCTGTGCCAATGTCGTCTGATCAGCCCACGCCCAGTAAGCAAAGATGGCTGCCAGGTGCACCCGAAGGGTCAATGACCGTAGACCCCCTTTGGAGAGAGACCAAAGGTAGTCTAAAATGTTAGCCACAGAGCAGGATAAGGGGTCTAGACTCTTACCCTGACACCAAATGGAAAATCTTTTCCATTTGAAGGCATAACTTTTCCTGGTCGATTCCTTACGAGATGCCTCCACCACAGTGTAGACAACCTCGGAAAGACCCAGAGCCTGGAACTCTAGCCGCTCAAGTACCAGGCTGTGAGGTGCAGGGATTGAAGATCCAGATGGAATACCTTCCCCTGGTTCAATATCATCAGGTCCAGGCGTGTACAAAGCCGCTCCGGGGCCCTGCAGCTGAGGCTCAGGAGATCTGGATACCAGAACTGGCAGGGCCAATCTGGGGCTACCAGAATCACCTTCGCCTAGTTCCTCCTCACCTTGAGTAGCACCTTGTGGATCAAAAGAAATGGAGGGAAGGTGTAGAGGAGGCCTGGGGTCCACGGCCTCAAGAAGGCATCCCCCTGCAGTGAGCCCTGCTGGGGGGGGGGGCATGGTACAGTCTCAGCTTGGTGTTCTCCCTGGAGGCAAACAGGTCCACCAATGGTTTGCTCCAACGGGAGAACAGATTGGACCACTCGTGGGATGTCTGGCCTAAGCGGCTGAGAGCATCAGTCAGTTGGTTTGAGACTCCAGCCACATGGATGGCAAGGAGATCTGCCTCCAACCGGCTGACAAGGGTCCAGATTCGAAGCACCTCCTTGAATAGCAGACGGGAGTGCATGCCACCCTGTTTGTTGAGGTAGTACACGG
The DNA here is from genome assembly GCA_016271365.2 of Neoceratodus forsteri. NCBI lineage: Eukaryota > Metazoa > Chordata > Ceratodontiformes > Ceratodontidae > Neoceratodus > Neoceratodus forsteri. Next base: position 1,148,492,890 of record CM057453.1, read on the forward strand.
TCGTGGTATTGTCCGTCTGGACTTGAACCACTTGACCCCGGAGCTGAGGAGCAAAAGCTGACAGGGCCAGTCTGACTGCTCTGAACTCCAACAGGTTGATGTGGCAGCGGGACTCCTCAGGGGTCCAGACCCCGTGGGCCCTGTTGTCCCCCATATGGGTCCCCCAGCCCATGAGAGAGGCACTGGTCGTCAGGACGACCGTCGGCTCGGGCGGACAAACGGTATTCCTTCCTGCAATCGGTCTGGGACGATCCACCACTGGAGAGCGTCCCACATCTTCTGGGTTACAGTGATCAGCTGGTCAAAGTGACCATATCACTGAGTCTACTGGGTGGCCAGCTCCCATTGGAGGGGGCGCATGTGCCACCTGGCCCAACAGACCACAGAGGTGCACGCCACAATGTAGCCCAGAAGGCGCAGAAAGTCCTGGGCAGGGCAAAAGTGCCCAATCAGAAATGATTGGGCAAAGGAGGAGAGAACCTCCACCCTGTCAGCTGGGAGCCGAGCTCTGGCCTGACGAGAGTCAAGCTCTGCCCCAATGAAGCCCATCACCTGAGAGGGCACGAGTTCAGACTTGGCCTCACTGATAAGGAGGCCAAGTTGTGAGCAGGTTCGGAGGGCCAGATCCCTGGACCTCTCCATCTCCTGAAGGGAGGAACCCGCCAAGAGCCAGTCATCGAGATAGGGGTATATTCGAACTCCTCGACGCCGAAGATGGGCTGCCACCACTGCAATGCACTTTGTGAAGACCGGAGGGGCCGACGACAGGCCGAACGGCATGGCTCAGAACTTGTACAGGGTCCCTTCGACCCTGAAGCGGAGGAACCGCTGGTGGGATGGACGGATTGGGAAGTGACAGAACGCGTCCTGCAGATCCAGTGAACAGAACCACATGTTTCATTCCAGAGATGGCATGATCTGGTTCAGAGTTACCATCCGGAAGGTGCGAGACCTGAGATATTGATTCAGGTCATGGAGATCTAGGATGGGGCGCCAACCCCCCGTCCGCTTGGGCACCAGGAAGTACCTGGACACGAAGTCTGGGTCTGTAGGAGGATCCGGCACTGGAGCTACCACCTCCTTGCGGAGGAGCTGAGCAATGTCATCCCAAAGGGCCGACTGAGAGCAAGATGAGATCCTTTCCTCCCGAGGGGCGCGGGCTCAGCTGGGAGGGTACTGCTCGAATTCTAGAGGCAGTCCCTGGCCCAGCACTTCCAGAACCCACCTGTCCTAAGTGATACTGGACCAGGCAGAAAGAAAGTGGCGGAGCCGGACCCCCATGGGAGGATCCAGAGCTGGCGTGACGGGTGTAGGGGTGGCAACCCCTGACCCGTCACTGAGCAGGCTTGGAGGAGGAGGAGGCTCCCGGGCCGGCACCTCGGCCTCCTTTACGGGGCTGTTGAGGACCCTGCTTGGGTCTGGAGCGTCAAGTTTGAGCCTGCTGTTGCTGCTGGCCTCCTTGACAGGAGGGCTGCCTAACCGCAGGGGAAAGTGCCAAAAGGGCTTCTTCTTGCGCTTCTGCTGGTTCTTGCCATAAGAACCCTTTGCAGAGGTAGCATCCAAGGTGGCACTGGACTGCTTATTTGCTGGAGGTGACCTGCCACTCCCGGACTGAAGAGGTCAGTGCCTAGGAAGGGCACGTCAGCTAACTTGTGCTGAGTATCTGCCGAAAGGGAGGATAGCCTCAGCCAGCCCCTGCGGCGAGTGGTCACTGCGGCTGCTAAGGAGCGGGCACAGGAGTCTCCAATATCCAGGGCCGTCTGGAGCTGCTGTTTCGCAACAGCATGGCCCTGGTCATGGACTTGCTTCACCGCGGTCTGCATGTCCGCTGGGAGATGAGGGAGGACTTCATCTAGTGACCCCAACAGCGCATGAGAGAAGTGCGCCATGATCACAGCCGAGCTGGCCTAACGAAGGACATGGATGAGGCCGCATAAACCTTCCAAGCAGAATGGTCCATATTCTTGGACTCCTTGTCCGGAGGGTGGTCAGTGTCAGCTGAGCTACCCATGCGTCTAAACACAAAAGCAGTCACAAGGCTCTCAGCCGACGGATGCTCTGTGAACCCCGCCAGGGATTCCATGGGTACCGTATACTTGCAGGCCATGCGGGCAGACTGAGCTGGGCAGGAGGCACAGCGCTGCCATAGCTCAAGGGCCGGGCCAACAATGGCTTCGGCCAATGGAAAGGCCTCGGTCAGTATCCCCGACGTTATATCCGTGAGGGGTATTCCGCCTTCTTTTGATAGGCCCAAGTGCATTCCAGTCGATTGGAAATCAGGCGGAGGATGCCCTGAAAAGAGGCAGGACCTCCTCCAAGTCTGCTACTGATAACTCGTCATCCCCAGATGCAGTGCAGACCAGTGGCATCCAGTCCAAGAGTAGGGATATGAAGTCTCCTCACGATGTCTCCTCGACACGCCGAGGGCGATCGGGGACAACAGTAATGAACAGACGACTGTGGAGGCCGATGTCTGTCCGGTCCTCTTTCGAGGGAGCCCCTCCCTGAGGCTGCTTAGGTGGTGGTTCCACCAATATCGGTGAGGAGACCGAAATAGGCCGAGCTGGAATGCATGCCGGCCCTATGGGTGGGGGAACCAAGGCCTTCGGTTCCGGAGGGATCGGCGTCTGCCTGAGAGGCTGGGGCTAAGTAATGGCTGGTGTTGCCGGCGGAGCCGGCTTTTGACCGGCCAGAATCAGCTGTTGCCACATGAGATCCTCATAATGTCGACGGAGCTTCCCTCGAAGACTCTCCTCATCAGGAGGAGGAGGATGAAGATCGGTGGAGACGCCTCTTCCTGGAGTGCTTGTGACCTTTATTTATTTAGCTTTTGTTTACCAGGTAAGCATACTAGACAGTCAAGTGCCTATTTTCAGGTGCGACCTGGGAGAGTTAAAAAGAAACAGGCAATAACATTACAGAGGTTAGCAACAAATTACACAAGGTACAGTCAGAATACAAGCAAGAAGGACCAGCTGAAACAAAGTACAGAGGCTTGGGTCCAACTGTCAGGCATGGTACAGACGGGTATAAGCAATCAACTACAGTCAGGTAACAGGCAGTGAATAATTTTAATGCAGTTCAGTATGAGGCAAAACAACTCAGGGACGGCAGCCAGGAAAATTGGAGCCAGTGTCAGCAGCAACAATATTAGTGAATTTTGTTTATTTGTTATTTATTTTTGGAATAAGTGCACGCCCTCAGCCAGGATTTCTTAATTACCGGTACTTCACGGAGGGAAGGACTACAGGGGACAGAGGCAGCTTGAGGCCTTTTTTAGGTAATCTCAAAGGGAGGACCTGAAGCAACTATGGGTGTGGGCAGTTCTTACGCGAGGAGGTTCCAGGATTTTGGGGCAAGAGCCGCGAATGCTCGATCCCCCGCAAGGGAGTGAGTCTTCGGAACCATAAGTGCCTGGGATTCAGTGGACCTCAGCTGATAGCCAGAGGGGACAGGCTGGAGGAGTAGATAAATCGGATGATGTTATCTGTAAAGTTGCCCATAATGAATGAGCGATGGTTGCTAGGGGAGAGCCAGCCCAGCCCACAGTAAAGTAGACACCGATGGGTAAGACGAGGGGCTGACAGGGCAAACAGACATATGTTGTTATACGAGGTGTACCATTTGGAGAGCCAGGATTTTGGGGGCATTCGTGAAGGAGGTAAGCTGTTAAAGCGAGGGGAGGAAGACCCCTTTTGCCAGGGCAAGTCTGGCAGCTGGGGTGAGACAACTTTTTGCTCTGTATGCAAGTCCCAGTTTGCAGTTGGTTGCCTTACAGGAGTTAAGTATGTGCAGGGTGAGATCCATCAGTTTTTCGACCGAAGGGATCCTGGTCCTCGATCGAGACCAACGGGGTCATCGAGAACCGAGGTTCCGGCACCTTTCCCTCGATCAGGACACCAGAGGGCTGGGTCTCCTCGTCGGGGAAGGAAAGGATAGGTGTCCTTTCCAAGGAGTCGGCAACCGGAGTTGGCGACAAAGGCTCGATTGGGTCGAGAGATATCTCTGCCAGTTCAGCCGTTTCCTCGGCCTCTGTGCCTTGGCCTGATGGAAGGTCCGAGAAGTCGGCGGCCAAGGAAGCAATCTTGACCGAGGTCGAGACCGCAAGTTCTTGAGAGTCTGACATCTCTCGGTCCCAGGAATGTCTCCTTCGGGATGAAGAAGACTTGGGGTCCTTGTCCCTCTTCCTAGGGTGGGAGGACTGCGAGCCCGAGGGCGCCTCACCCCTGGTGGGGAGACACTGGCACAACTCCTGAAAGGACCCAGTAAAGGTAGAGCCAAGGTTGAGAGGCATGAAAAAACTTCGGCTGGCCGAAGTTTGAGCAGCTTCCTCTTCGAAAGCCGCCATCTGATTGAGCTGCTCGGCGGATCCCACGGCCATGGAAACCGTCCACCTTGCCTCCTTCGATTTCACTGGTGGATTGCGGAGTTCCAGTCTTCCCAACGTTGGGATGGAAGGCCAGTCAGATGGTGCAAGAGGTGGTGTCATGCACGACACGTAAGCAGCTGACACACGACAGGTGGGGATCAGTGCACGACATCTTCTGTCCGCAAGGACAGTGACGAAATCCAGGGGACGATCTGTCCTCCACATCCGATGTGCTCGGATCGGAATCATAAACTCTAATGAGTTTTAGAGAAAGCGTTTGCGGTGAAAACTGTCGTTGAGAATCCAGGGCCTACGAACTGCTGAAGTAGCAAAAGAGGGAACCCTGAATCTTCCAGCAGAAAGGAGATCTGGCGTTACGGGGCGGAGCTAAGGTATTACTGCTGGTAGAGGAGCCAGCTTGAAGACTTCCGCCAGATTTAAAGGAAAAGGATCATGCCAGAGTATGGATGAACATATCCATGCTCCTAGAACAGTAGTTCTATTAGTGGTATATGGTGTACATCCACACATTTTGACAGTGTCCTTTCCCTTTAAGAGTTACTGGAAAGTCTTCAAGCTGGCTCCTCCCACCCACCTGGTTGGTATATCCTTCGGCTCCGCCTCATGACGCCAGATCTTGCTCGCTGGAGCAGAGGTTGTGCGCCTGAGCCTGGGGAGGTCGTGGAAGTCCACATGGACATCTATCACTCCTAGAAAAACAGGTTACTCACCTGTAAATAGCGGTTACGAAAGAACTAACGTAACAGCAGATCTTCAAGAGAGGTTCCTGCAGTAGGTCTTCACATACAGGAATGCGACACCTGGCGTCAGGACCGCACAGCAAACTTGTAGCTAGCAATTGTCAGTGGGGACCGCCTCCCCCGTCTTCAGGTGACCCGACGTCAACGTGACTATAAAAAGGGCGGTCCCCCACCCGCCCTCCAGTTCATTTTCACCGGAGACCTAGATAAAGGAAGCAGAAAAGAGGAGTGACGAACTCCTGGTACCCTGTGCCCTGGCAGAACCACAGATCTGGACAGGGAAAAGAGAAAAAACAGCAGCTGCAGGAAAGGTGGGTGATAAACTAGACCTACTGCAGGAACCTCTCTCAAAGATCTACTATTACGGTAAGTTCTTACGTAACTGCTGTATCTTACTTTGAGAGGTTTCCTGCAGTAGGTCTTCACATATAGGACTGAATACCAAGCAGTCTAATACAAAAGGAGGAGTCAGAGACGAGGTTCCAGGAGGAGGAAAATGTCTGCCAACTGAAGGTTTGTTCAAAACAGAAGACCTTGCAGGACTGCAAGGCCGAAGCCAGCCCTACGCCTAGAGGCAATGTAATGCTTAGTGAAGGTATGGATGGAAGACCAAGTGGCTGCTGCACAGATGTCCGTAGTAGACACATTCCTGAAAAAGGTGGCAGAAGTGGCCATGCTCCTGGTGGAGTGGCCCATAACCGTCCCCAGAAGGGGTTTCTCGGACTTCTGGTAAATGTAATGGATACAATTAGCCAGCCACCTAGAGAGAGTCTGTTTCATAATAGCCTTGCCCCTGCACTGGGAGGCAAAGGCTACAAAGAGCTGGTTCGACTTTCAAACCTCCTTAGTCCAAGAGGTATAATACCTCAAAATCCTGTGCACATCGAGGGTGTGCAAGAGGTACTCCCTCCTGTTGGAGTGCTCTGGGAAAAACACCTGCAGTTCAATACTCTGGTTAAGGGTCAATTCTGAAACCATTTTCAGAAGAGACAAAGGATTAGTCCGCTGAACCACCCGGTCTCTGTGGAAAATTAAATAAGGCTCTCTACAAACTAGAGCCTGAAGCTCTGAAACTCAAGCTAAAGTGATAGCAACCAAAATGAGCGTTTTCCACACTAAAAAAATTAAAATGCACATCACAGCTTGCTGCCAGTTCAAAGGGGGGGCCAAGTAAGTTTTTCCAACAAAAAGTTGAGATCCCAGGGAGGAAAAGGATTCCGGACCGGAGGTTTGATATGAGGAATCCCCTTCAAGAAAGTCTTGGAAACCTCTAGCTGAGCTAGGGTTTTACCCTCCTACAGATGTGCCGGAATGGTCCACCACTGGAGAGCGTTCCACATCCCCGGGTCACTGTCACTAGCTGATCCAGCGGATCGAAGCGCTGTGACCATTGGCTGGCCAGTCCCCATTGAAGGCGACGCATGTACCAGCAGGCCCAACGGACCACGCTGGTGCAAGCCACCACGAGGCCCAGGAGGCGCAGGAAGTCCCGGGCAGGGCACGATTGCCCAACCTGAAATGACTGGGCAAAGGAGGAAAGAACCTCGGCCCTGTCCACCGGAAGCCGCGCTCTGGCTCGAAGAGAGTCGAGCTCTACCCCCATGAAATGCATCACCTGCTTTGGCACGAGTTCCAACTTGGCCTCGTTGATGAGGAGGCCAATCTGAGAGCAAACCTGGAGGGCCAGATCTCTGGACCGCTCCACCTCCGCTCTGGACGGGCTGCAATCAGCCAGTCATCCATGTAGGGGTACACCCGGACCCTCCGCATCGCAGGAATGCTGTCACCACTGCCATGCATTTGGTGAAGACCCTGGGAGCTAGGGAGAAGCCGAAGGGCATGGCCCGGAACTCATAAAGGGTTCCCTCCGCTCTGAAGTGGAGGAATCTCTAATGAGACGGACGGATTGGGACGTGAAAAAACACGTCCTGGAGGTCCAGGGAACAGAACCACATGACTCGTTCCAAGGATGGGATTATCTGAGCCAGAGTGACCATCCTGAAGGTCCGAGACCTTAGGAACCTGTTCAGGTCATGCAGGTCGAGAATAGGGCGCCAGCCCCCCATCCGTTTTGGGACCAGGAAATACCTGGACACAAACCCCAGGTCTGGAGGAGGATCCGCCACCTTCCTGATCACCTCTTTTTCGAGGAGCAGGGCAATATCGGCTCGGCGGGCCAATAGCGAGGCTGCGGACCCGTGGCCCCCCGAGGGGTGACGGCTCGAAAGGGTGGAGCCTGCTCGAACTCCAGAGGTAGGCCCTTTCCTACCACCTCCAACACCCAGCGGTCCGTGGTGATAGCGGACCAGGCGGAAAGGAAGTGGCGGAGCCATCCCCATGGGGGAACCCAGTGGGGAGTGACGAGGCTGGGGGCGATACCCCTCAATCCGTCACTGGGCAGGCTTGGAGGAGGGGCCGGCCGAGGGACCTCCTGGGCCTTTACCTCCCTGTTTCCTACTAGAGGAAGCCGCGGGCTTAGGTTTGGGATGCCAAGCCCATGACCTGCAGCTGATGCTGGTGCTGTTGGGCCGGACGTGCATGGCTAGAAGGATGAAAGGGCTTGTGCTGCTGCTGTCGGCGGCCTTTGTCTTTCTGGGCGGAGGTGACCAAGTCCAGAGTGGCACTGAATTTCTCGATATGCTGGAGGTGACCTTCCACTCCACGGCCGAAGAGGTCGGTCCCCAAGAAGGGGACGTCTGCCAACTTGTGCTGGGTATCCGTCGTGAAGGTGGATATCCTCAGCCATGCTCTGCAGTGCATGGCCACAGCGGCCGCAACCGATCTGGCACAGGAGTCCCCTATGTCCAGAGCTGTTTGGAGCTGCTGCTTCGCCACTGCCCTACCTTGGTCCCGAACCTGCCAGACCATGGTCTGCAGGTCAGCCGGGAGATGAGGGATCACTCATCCAGGAAGCCCATGAGGGCGTGGGAGAAGTGTGCCATCAGCACGGCCGAGCTGGCCTGGCGGAGGCCAAGGGAGGACGCAGCGTACACCTTGCGCCCGACGTAGTCCAGCTTTTTGGACTCCTAGTCGGGGGGCTTGTCCACGTCCCTAGCGTTCCCGGAACGCCAGAAAATGCTGTCGGTGACCAACCCTTCGGCAGAGGGGTGCTCCGAAAACCTGGGCAAAGAGTCGGCAGGGACTGCATACTTCCTGGCCATCCTGGCCGAGGGCGAAGGACAGGAAGCAGGCCGCTGCCAAAGCTCCAAGGCTGGGCCTACAATGGCCTCAGCCACCGGAAAGGCCTCCGTGGGTAAATCCCCTCGGTCCAGTATCTCTGTCAGGGGATACTTGGCCTGTTTGGATACAGGCTCGAGCTGCATCCCGGTGGACTCCGAGATGAGCCGAAGCAGACCCATAAAGGACGATGGGCTTTCGTCCAGTGACTGGCCCCCGGAGGACTCCAGGTCAACCGGCCTGGAGAACAGGGAGGAGTAGTCGTCGGACTCCGAGGAGTCCGCGAAAAGCTGCCTAGGGCCTGAGCCACCCTTCCCCTGCCAAGGACGGTCGGGAGTGAGGGTGACCGACAACCTGTGGGGCAGGCCTTGACCCGACCGAGAGTCCTTGGTCGACGCCCCCGATTTCGGTTGTGGAGGCAGAGGTTCCACCACGATCGGTGGGGCAGCAGGTTTTGGCCAAACAACCGGCCCAGGCTTGGGCATCTCAACTGCAGCGAGAAGTTGTTTCGGCCGTTCGGGTGACAGCCACTTGATGGCCGGTGAAGGCGCGGTGTCGACTTCTCTCTGGACAAAAGTAACTGCTGCCACATCGGGTCTCGTGAAGGCCGACGCACTTGCATCGGGCTTCCTCTCTCCCGAGGAGGAAGACAAGGGATGAGCGGGCGTCGCCACCTACTCCCTCGGTAAGCGACCTACCGATGTCGGCGGGATTGGCTGGATCGAGAAGAAGTCCGAGATAGACCTCGGGCGCGGTCAGAGGACGGGCCTGGGAAGGAGCGGGGGACACCCGCTCTTCCCTCGGCTCGGACACCTTAACCGGGGACTGCTGCACCAAGGGCGCAGGCAGATCCTCGGTCTCCACCGGGGGAACCGGCGAAGAAGGGTTGTCGGCTTCACCAGTCGACAACCCATCCAAAGGGTCGAGAAAAATCTCGACCGCGTCGACGGGTGTCTCGGCCAGCTGACCTGATGGGGACGCCGTGAAGCCAGCGGCTCTAGCCGCAACCTCGACCGAAGTCGACGGTCGGCTGTATAGGGAAGGGGACCTCTCCCGCTCCCACAAATGCCGACGATGGGACTTACCCTTGGAATCCTTCTTTTTGGACAGAGAGGAATGTCCCAATGGCCCCTCTCCCTTCGTGGAAAGGGATTGGCAAAACTCCTTGAACAAAGCAGAATACGAGGTACACGAAGAGAGCGCGATAAATGCTGCGACCGAGGAGGAGGAGGATGCGGCCTGGGACGCCTCCTCCTCGAGGGCGATCATCTGCTCAAGCTGCTCAGCCAAGCCAGCCGCCGTGGTAACCGACCAAAGGGCCTCTTTCGACTTTACCGGCAGATAGCGCTTCTCGGGCGCCCAAGCTTTAACCGGGCAGTGCGGTCCTCCAAGACGTTGGCCGAGAACAAACAGCATGACTCGCAAGCCTGCTGGTCGTGTTCCAGGCTGAGGCAGTAGACGCACGTGGAGTGCGGATCTGTCCTGGACATCTTCTGCCCACAAGGGCACCACCGAAACCGAGTCGACGGTCCATCGAGCTGCGAGGGAAAAGGAAGACCGAAGTCTTGAAAATTTAAAACAAGTTTCGGACGAACCAAGAGTTAGGATCCAGTCTATCACGCAGAGCATTAAGGAGGGAACCTGAGCTTCCAAGCAGTAAGGAAGATCTGTCATCATGGGGCGGAGCCGGGAGTTTTACCACCCGGGTGGGTGGGAGGAGCCAGCTTGAAGACCTTCCGGCAAGATTTAAAGCGGCAAGGAACCTGCCAGATAGTGTGGATGAACAACATATCCATGTCCCTAGAAGGAGGGATCCTGAGGAGGAGACTTTGGTGATTCTTTCGGTTGAGGCTCAACCAGGGAATGAGGTTCGGACTGAATGCCTAGATCCGAACCTTCATCTGAGTCCAAGGATTCCGGTCTACTAGGCAAGGATGCCTCAAGAGCCTGGGGCTGGGGTCTATGATCTCCATGAGGCAGAGAACCCAATTCTCCCTCAGAGACTCAACTAGAGGGTGTCGGACTAGATGGGGGCACCCTGATAGGAGGGGTGGACCCGACTGTGACCTGAGGCTGGCCCAAGTCTAAAAGCAGTTGGGACCTAGCATCCTTCCACCACGCAGAAATGACACGTTCAGGCTGCGGAGGAGGTGGGTAACCCAGGTATCCTATGAGGAGGGTAGCTGGGAGACTGGTACCAGTAAGTGTACTGGTAATACGCATGTCCTGGCGCCTCATAGCCCGGCATTAGTTAGCCCAGCGTCGGTGGGTTGTAACCTGGCGACAGACACTGTGGAAACAGAGGGTTCCCAGTAAAGTACCCAGATGGGCCCAAAGGAGGGGCTTAAGGCCTTGCTGGAGGAGGTGCCGAAGGACCGCTGGGAAGTGGATCCAACAACGGGGTAGACAGAGGAGCCGAAGATCCTGCAGGAGGATGTTACGTACCACCCCGAAAAGGGTCAGAGAGGGATCCGGCGAAAGGTGAGGATCCATCAGCGGAAGAGAGCCCGGCGAAGGGGGGAGATCAGGTAATTCCCCCAACAACAGGTTTGGAAGAGTATCTGATGGGAGGGTTGCCCCAAGGAGGCCGGATACCGGTTGTGAATCCCTGGAGGGAGAACCGCGAGGGGATGAAGAGGTACCTGCAAGCTCTTTCTGCTCAATGTCAGGGACCACAAGGGAGTCCGACGGGAGAGAGGATGCATCCACGCGGTCGACGAAGGAGCCGTCGAGCGACTTACTGTTCGCAGCCGGGCTGACACCAGCGGGCTGGCTAGTGTCAGACTGATTGGCCTGGGCCAGGTGCCTGAGCCGGAGGGCAATCTAGCGGCACAGCTCAAAGCAGGAGACCCTAAAGGAACTTCTGAAGAGGAGACCCCCAACTGCCTGCTAACCTCAGCTGGGGGGGAGGGGTGTCCGGTCCGCTGGAGCGGAGGAAGGCCCTACAGGTGGGGTACTCACAGAAGTGGAGGGCCCAACCTTGGTCGGCGTCGGCTGTCTGGCTGGACTTCCCTTGAGGAGAGCAGCTCTGCTCCTGGCATCTCTCCTTATCCTTCCTTCCTCTTTCTTTTCCGGGGCCAGCGATGACGATCCCCCAAAGTCCTGGAGCTCCTTCTCCATCAAAGCCAGTATCTGGGTCAGCAGATGGGCATCAAGGGTCCTCTTGCGACAGGTACGCGTGGCCTGGTTGAAGCCCTGGCAAATGGCGGCGACTCAGAAGAGTTGTGCTAAGGCCCCAGGCAGAGAACACACCGGGAATGGTCGTCCCCATGCGAGATTTGCACACCATACTTGGAGCACTTTTTCTTGGGCTGACTAGACGACATATACTGTAATGGATCGTGAATAGAATTGGGAAAAAAAAGAAATTCGCTATTAGAAAATGGGGGGCGAATGAAAGCTGTTCTACACTTGTTGAACGATACCATGCGACGGTGGGAAAGAACTGGAGGGCGGGCAGGGGACCGCACCTTTTATAGTCACGTCGAGTCACCTGATGATTGGGGGGGGGTGGTCCCCACTGACAATTGCTAGCTACAAGCTTGCTGTGCGGTCCTGACGCCAGGTGGCGCAGTCCTATATGTTAAGACCTACTGCAGGAACCCTCTCGAAGTAAGATTGGTAGTTCAAGGAGTGGTATATGCTGTTCATTCACACTTACTGGCATGTCCTTTCCCCTTTAAGATCAGCCGGAAAGTCTTCAAGCTGGTTCCTCCCACCCACCTGGGTGGTATAACCCTCAGCTCCACCCCATGACGCCAGATCTTGCCCGCTGGAAGTTAGGTTGTGCGTCGAAGTCTGGGAGGTCGGGTGGGTTCATGTGGATGAACAACATATACCACTCCTAGAAAGTACAGTTACGCAAGAACTCACCGTAACAGTAGACAGTATTTTGCAGTAAGTCATTACTTATGAGAGTAGTCACCAGGTGGCGCTGTCACACGGCAGCTTCTTCCAGCAGTCCTCCGTGGGGGCCGCCCACACATCACTTCCTGTGGATATGTATGAGAGTGGGCAGCCCCCAGTACCCGCTGTTCACTGTCTGCTTCGGTGAGCGTAGCCTGGACAGACGTAAACGAGGGCCAGAGAAACAGAGACCAGAGATCCCACCCAACGTCCTGAGTTGCAGATTCGAGGCAATAAGGCAGGGGCATGAAAGGCGGGAGACTTACTGCAAGAGACAGTCCTCGGAAGCTCTACTGTTACGGTAAGTTCTTTCGTAACTGTACGATCTCCTACAGACTGGTCTCTTGCAGTAAGTCATTACTTATGAGAGATTACCAAGCAATAAACTCCAAATGGGAGGAAAGGCAAAGCCAAAGCACAATAAAACGTCAACTTCAACTGCACTCCCAGAGGCAGACAGGCCGGGGTAAGGACTAAATGTTTGGTAAGCAACAGAAATGTCCAACTCAAACCTCTATGGCAGATAGGCTAACGGTTAGGCGAAGACATTTGGCATGAAACTAGGAGAAATGTCAACTCAAACCACACCCGCTCAGGCAGAAAGGCACAAAGGTGGGTGAGGACAGCATGCAGAAGGCATGATGTAGAAAGAACTGTAGGTGGCCAGGCACAGCGATTCATCCCGACGAGGCAGAGGTCGACAGGCCCTGGCATAAAGGAATAAAGTCAAAGTTAGTAAATCGACAAGGAGAGTGGATCAGATAGTAGAAAAGGGAGCACCGAGGAAAAAAACATCCCAGATGGTCACAGGAAGGAACAACTGAAGGGCTCCAGGAGGGAGAGTGGCAGGAGTTCCAATCAGATCTGCATGGAGGAGTGAAGCATCCAGCCCGGGAGCAAGCCTCCAAGAAAGGTAAAGGGATCTCTGGGCACCTCCGAGGCCTGTAAGAGGACACGGGGGATATTCGAAAAGCGGGTTAAGGCACAGAAGCGGGTCCCGGCCCGCATGAGGGACAGGGACGCCATGGAGGGGCAAGCTGAGCCACCGCCTGGAGGCCCTACCGCGGTCCCGAGAGGCACCACAGAATGGGGGCTGGGCAGAAGACGAGGGCACAGGGGTGGGACCTGGGGGCATGACAGAGGTCCTGAACAGAAAGGAGAGTATGCCCTGAAGCCTGAAGGGAATCCAGGATGGACTGAGCACCAGGTCCAAACAGCAGGTCCAAAGAATAAGGGGACATCAGTGACCGACAGCTGGATGCCGGGCGGCAAACCCGAAACCCGTAGCCAAGCAAAGCGCCGAAGGGTGACACCAGAGACCGAGAGGTGGGCTGATGCATCAGCTGCATCGAAGCACACATGGAGCAGGTGACAGGAAAGGGAAGGCATGGCAGACAGCAGTTGAGCTGATCAGGGCCACGAGGGGCAGGCTGAGCGGAAGCAGGACGAGACTAATATATGAGAGCGTGTGAAAATACGCAGGAATCAAAGGCTGGACAACCATGGCAGGCTCCTCGGGAACGCCGAGATAGGCAGCCATGTCCCAACAAAAGGAGTCCTGATCTGCAGCAAGGAAGCGAAAACCATGCCGGATCCACAGCATGAGCTCCGTGAAGGTGGGATCCGGCAGTGAGGAGGGAGCAGGGGGTCAGGCGGGGCCGCCTCCACAAAGGAAGATGCGGGTGAGGGGGAACCAAGGTCCCCATGGTCAGAGAGGTCCCTGCCAGAAACATCCCCCACGAAAGGATCCCCATCCCGGAATCTCCATAAAGGGAATCCACATAAATGGAGGGGAGGGGGGCGGGAAGCACCGGATCCAGGCGCCCAGGCGGAGAGGGAACAGGACGAGGCTGGATCCTGGCCCATAGGACCTCCAGCACAATGCGGGCGATGCCGGGGAGGGAGGTCCAGAACAGAGGGCCCAAGGCGGCGCTTAGGAGGAATGCGAGCCAGGAACTGCTGACCCCAAATAGCGGGAGAGGCACTCCGACCCCTGTGGTCCAGGACTGGGAAGCGGGTGAGACCACGGTTGGGGTCCCCCTCAGCAGGGCCGAGGCCCGGAAGGAAGTGTCAGCGATCAAGAGGCGCAAAACAGGCGACAGGGGAGACCCCAAGAATGCTGAAACGAGGTGCCAGGATGAGTGGGGTGGGGGCATGGGAGCAAAGCCCCAAGCAGGGGGCGTCCCGGGGTGGGAACACCTCATCGCCAAGGGAAGCATCCCTGTTGAGGAGGAAAGGAGGAGAGGTTCCTCCATCAACAGTGGAATCAGCCCCATTGACAAGAGACCAGAAACAAAAGCCTCTGTCAACGGTGGAAGCCGTCCCACAGACGAGGCATGCAAAACACACCATTCCGTCGACGGGAGAGGCTTCCCGTCGATGGAGAATAAGCCTCCGTCGATGAGAGAAGAGCAGAATCATGTCCAGTCGACGGGAGAAGAGTTCCCATTGATGAGGGAGAGCAAAGAACATGTGTCGTCGACAGAGGAAGCATCCCCAGCAAGGAACACTCCGTGGCCGATGGAGGAGCTACCAGCCGGAGGCAGGAGGGAGGTGAGAGTGTGAACTCTGCCCGTCCCTATGCCTGGCATGAGTGCCCTTGACCAAGGAGCCTTTAGGGCCTCCCCCCCAGGTCTGTTCCAGCCTGGCTGGATGATCAGCCATGAGCAAGTCCCAAGGCCCAGCAAGGGAGCCCGGGCCAGGAAGCAGCAGGGGTGCTATGAGCAAGGAGGGCCAAGGGCACTGTGAGGAGCACAGGCCCGGCCTAATGGAAGTAAAAGAGCCAGGGCCTGAGAGTAGTACACATACCCAGGACCAGAGGCAGGAGCCAGGGGTGCAGCGAGTGGTGCACAGGCCCGGGTCTTGGAAGTAGAAGAGCCAGGGCCTGGTAGTGTTCCACAGGCCCAGCAGAGAGAAGCAAAATCGGGCTGGGCTGTTAAAACAGCCCTAATGAATCCCCAGACTCAACAAGAGTGCCTGGGCCAGGGAGCAGCAGGTGTACCGGGAGCTCTAATAGAACACCGGGCCTGCCATAGAAGGGGGGGGGGGGGAGAAATCGGACTAGGCCCTAAAGAAGCCCCAGACCCAGCAAGAGAGCCCGAGTCTGAGAGCAGCAGGGGTACTGTGAGTTGGTCACAGGCCTGCTATGGAAGTCCGGGGGTGCTGACAGCAAGTCCCAGGTCCCAGACCCAAAGGCAGAAAATCGGTTCAAGCTCGAGTCGAAGACTGCAACCCAGGAGGTCAGGAGAGCCGAGTGTGTGAGGTGAAGCCGGCAGGAAAATGAACAGAGGGTACTGGGGGCCACCCACTCTTATACACATCCACAGAAGTGATGTCGTGTGGGTGGCCCCCATGGAAGACTGCTGGAAGAAGCTGTCGTATGACAGCACCACCTGGTGGATCCTCCCATAAGTAATGATTTACTGCAAGAGACCAGTCCGTAGAAGACCTACTGTTACAGGTGAGTAACCTGTTTTTCTAGGATCGTGGATATGTTGTTCTACCCACACTTATTGGCAGACTCCTAGCAGTCCTCTGGGAGGAGGGAGGCAAAGCACATACCCCCTACTTGGGAAACGTAGACTGGAGAACTGAGGCTCCAAAACCAGCATCCCGGCGTCACTCAAGGTTGATGTGGTAATGGGTAATGAAGGTGTTTGCTGACTTCCAGGTAGCAGCCCTGCAGATATCCTGGATAAGGACGTCCCTAGAGGCAGCAGTATGGTGGGTGGAATGAGCCCATAGCCCTACGGGAGGCTCCCTACCAGACAACCTATAGCAGAGATTAATGCATGATATAAACCATCTGCCAATCATCTGCTTCGCTGCAGGTCTACCAGGTGCGGCTTCAGCGTAGGTGACAAAGAGCTGGCGAACCTCTCCCTGAACTTCAGCCATCCGCTCCTTATACTAAGGGAGCGCTCATCTCAGATCCAGAGTATGGAGCTTGTACTCTGCCTCAGAGGTGTAGTTCGGGTAGAACACAAGCAGAGTTAACACCTGATTAAGGTGAAACTCTGGCACCACCTTCGGAAGGAACTTCGGGTTGGGGCACAGGACAACCTTGTCCCTGTGGAAGACCAAATAATGGGACTCCACCGACAGCACCTCGAGCTCCCCTGTCCTTCTGGCTGACGTGATAGCCACCAGGAAGGTGGTCTTCCACGACACATGTGACATCTCACACCTGTGCATCGGTTTGAATGGCTTGCCCATGAGTTGAGCCAGTACCAGCAGTAGATCCCACAGAGGTGGAGGTTCATGCACCTGAGGGGATATGTGATCAAGGCCCTTGGAAAAGCGCCAGACCACCATCTCCTGTGCCACTATCCGCTGACCGGCCCATGCCCGGTAAGTGGGCATGGCTGCCAGGTGCACCTCAAGGGTAGTCATCCGGAGACCAGCTTTGGACAGGGACCAAAGGTAGTTGAGGATACTGGCCACAGGACAGGAACTAGGGTCTGAGCTGTTGCCTGACACCAAATGGAAAACCTTTTCCATTTGAAGGCATAGCACCTCCTGGTCAGCTCCTTCCTAGATGCCTCAACTATGCTGATGACATCGTTGGAAAGACCCAAATCCTGGAACTCTAGCTGCTCAGATACCAGGCTGTCAGGTGCAGGGATTTTTTTTAATTTTTTGATCTAGAATTACAATTACCTTTGAGCCCAAGGCTCTTTTACAAAGGTTCCACGTCACATGTTACAAAGGATTACACAGGTTACAAAAAAAGGAACATTTTGGTTACATATCAGAGAACACAGCAAGTAAAATATATAAGAAACTGTGAAAGGGAGTGTAGTAGAAGTGGGAGGGGGTAGGATGACAAAAAAGAAGGGGGCAGTAGCAGGAGATTAGAAAAGGAGTAGGAGAGAGAAAAAAGGGTTGGGGTGGGAGGTGGACAGTGAGGGGGAGGCAAGGAGAGGTGCAAGGCAGCCAGGCGGCATCATTGTCACAAGTGCGGGAGAGAAAGGTGGCCCTGGAAGGGCAAGTGTGGTGGGCAGGGCCCAGCAAAGGTAAGCACAGGAGGATGGGTGCTGAAATTATTAGCCATGGCAGTCACAGGTGCTGGAAGCAACAAGGGTGTTACGGAGTCTGGATTTGAATGCACCAAGGCCGGTGGTAGTGGTAGTATCATTGGCAAGACCATTAAACCAGGTGGGGGCTCTGTAGCGAAAAATCGCTGGCCTTGGGTTGTGCGGCAATGGGGATTTGAAACAGTTGTGGCTTTGAACCCTGGTGATTAGGGTGACTCCTGGGGGGGGGGGCAAGCCCCAACCGGATTTTCTTTGCAAATACACAGGTTTGGTACTTGGTTCTATTTTCAAGTTGCAGCCAATTTGCTTGTGTATAGAGATCACAGGTGTGCGTGAGACATTTAGCACCAGTGATGAGTCGGCAGGGCTTGTTTAGTGTGGTGGTTACCCTTCTGAGTGCCGTGGCAGTGGCTGCGCCATAGATGACAAGACCTTAGTCAATCTGGGAGATAATGGAGCTTTAGACAGCGGCAGCAAGGGCCTCTTTAGTTAGATGTCGCCGTAATCGATAGAGTAGGCCCAGTCTGGAGTTTGCAGATTTGGCAACATTAGTTATGTGGGTGGTGGAGGACAGGTGAGTGTCTAAGGCGATTACTAGTTACTTGAAGGATTGGACCTGCTCCAGGCGGCTGCCCTGGCTGGTGTTTATGGAGAGTTGGGAGATGTTTATGCTTCTTATGGCGGTTGGTGAAAGTCATGGTCTCGGTTTTTCTCTGGTTAAGAATTAACTTATGATTTTTTAACCAGTTCTTAACCGAGGTGAAACCATGTTGAAGGGTTACTTGTAGGTGGCTTGGGTCCTGATGGGAGGCTAGAATGACAGCATCATCCAAGTAGAGTAAAATTTGTTGAGGGCAGGAGTCGGGGAGAGAGTTGAGGAACAAGCTAAAAAGTAGTGGGCCCAGGATGGAGCCCTGGGGAACCCCACAGCGAACCTCTTTACTGTAGGAGAGTACATCAACTATTTTCACACATTGGGTTCGGTTACCAAGGTAGCTTTCGAACCATGCCACAGATTCAATGGAGAGGCCAGCGTTCAGTAGTTGACCAAGCAGGAGGCGATGGTGGACGGTGTCAAACACCTTTGACAAGTCTATAAATATAGCTCCAGTTAGGAGACCGTGGTCTAGGGAGTTGTGGATGGCACAGTGAACACAAGAAGTGCAGTAGCAGTGCTGTGACCCTTCCTAAAACCATGCTGCTGCTGGCACAGGATGTTATATTTGCCCAGATAGTTGGTGAGCCGGTCCGCTACTATCCGTTCCAGGGCCTTGGATAGGGGGAAGAAGGATAGAGATAGGGCTGTAATTCCCATGAGTGGTCTGATCACCACTTTTATGGATTGGAGTGACTGTTGTGGACTTCCATTTATCAGGGAACTGGCTAAGAGAGAGGGAGAGATTTAAAATCCTGGTAAGAGGCCCCAGTACTTCCTACAGAGTGAGAGACAGAAGCTTGAGATCCAGTGCATCAGTGCTTGTTCTGGTGTTGCCGATGGCTTTGGAGATGAATTTTGTGACTGTATTCCTATTTACTTCTTTGAAGTAGAGGGTGGGGGCGGTTTCTGGGTGGAGACTGATGGGTGGGAAGAGGAGTGTCACTACCGTTGAAAAGGCCGGGGGAGAAGGATGCAGCTGAGGTCTGCAAAAGTATCGTTAAAAATATCGGCAATGATTTTATGGTCCAGTGTAGTACCGTTAATCTGGAGAACAGTCGGGGGTGATTTGGACTCCTTCTCAGTGATATCTTTTATGTTATTCCAGAAAGTTCTTCCATTTCCCCATGAGTCAGTGAGTGCTTTCTTGTAATAGTCAGATTTCTGTTGGCATGTGGATTTGGTACAGTCATTCCTTGCTCTTTTGTATTTTTGGATGTCTGCTTGATTCCCACTTGATCTGGCCAGTTCCCAGAGATGGTCCCTATGTTTTAACTTCTTTAAGAGGGAGCCTGAGAGCCATGGGTTGCAGAGAGATTTGACTTTGCGCCTTTTTAGCGGGGCGAAGGTGTTACAGGCTTCACTGAAAATGAGGATGAATTGGTCCAGGGCTGTATTTGTGTCTGTGGCCCAGTCGATGGGTGACCAATCTTGATTAAGTAGGTGTGTTTTTAGGTGGGTTAGCTGTCCACGGGATAGGACTCCGCTGAGGATGATTTTAGGTTGGGGTTTGCAAAATTTATTTGACCAGGTACAGCTGACGGGGGAGTGATCACAGAGAGTTGGGCAGTATGGCGGTTCTTGTGATCCGAGTGGAGTGACTAGTCAGAATCCAATCCAGTAAGGTGCTGGTTCCAGTTCTATAGTTTTTTCTGGTTGGAGAGTCCAGCATCTGCGTGAGGTTAGCCGATATGAGTCCCGAGCAGCCCCTGCTCTGCTCCCAGCCAGTTTATGTTGAAAGCACAGAGTATGATGGTTTCAGAGTCAGGTGGAAGTGCTTTGATGTAATCCAGCACTGCGTTGATGCCCGGTCCCTGTTCTTTAGGAGGGATATACACGGTAATGGTCGAGAGGGCTTTATTCTGTGCACCGAGTAGGATTTTGACGTGTAGTAGTTGGGTAGTGGGTGTCGGTAGTTCAGTGTGGATGGGGTGCCCCACAAGATTGTCTTTTAGATACAGTGCGCATCCTCCTCCTCTTTTGGATTTACGATCGAGCCTAAAGATATTATAGCCTGTGAGGGAGATTGCTTGATCAGGCACTGGGGGGTGAGCCAGGTTTCTACCACCGCCAGAATATCAGGATGGTGGGTGCTTGCGAAGGCTTGCAGTTGATCAAGTTTAGGTAGTAGGCTGCAGATATTCAGGCAAACAACAGAGTGCCAGCGCTTTTGGTTTGGGTGGAAATCCTTGCCGTCTTTGGGCTGGGGTTGGGGTGAATATTTCCTGATAGTAGCAGGAGAAGGAGTAAGTTTCAGGGTGGCCAGGCGTAATTCTCGGTAAGATAGCTTGCATTTCTCTATTGAGAAGGAGCAGGTTGCAGTATTGTTTCGTGGGTACAGAAGGAGCGTTGTGAGCTTAGATGACAGCGCGGCCCATCACACCCTGGCAAGTAGGGGCAGATGAGTAGTAAGGGGGTGACCCCTACGGGCAGTGATAGTTTCACTATGAAAAGTGCCAGTGTGGATGAAGGAGTAAGTCAACTTGTAGCTTTGGAGTGGGGAGGGGAAGCAGGATGTAGGGGACTGGAGCAGTGGGGTGAGGGCAAAAAGGAGGAGGAGTGGTAGGTAGAGCATAGTGGGGGGGATACGCATATTAATTGAGGAAAGGAGAAAATATAGAAGGCAATAGGAGCAGCAGCGGAAAGACAGGCAGGGGGTGGTGAGAGGAAGTAGAAATAAGGAAGGCAACAGAGGCGCAGTGGAATGACAGCTACGGGTGATATGAAAGAGAGTCCAATTGGAGTAGGAGAGAGAGAGAGGAGGGGCACATCGGGGGTGATGAGAGAGAGCCCAATGGGAGTAGGAGAGGACAATACCAGGGGCATGGCAAAAGGTATATTTAAGGTGGGAGGTGAGCAAGTGTAAAAATTCGGCAACACTCCATTTAAGTCTATGGGCGCAACAGCCCTGAGCCAAGACAGAAAGTCAGAAGGAGATGCAGGGTCCAATCAGGGTTGAGCACTGAGTGTGCTTCACCGGTCAAAGGAGGACTTTCTTACCCGACTTGGTGGTTCCAGAGAGCGGCCAGGAAGCGAGCGGCAGAGCAGCAGGATCCGTAGCCGCAGCTGCGTGTTCGGGCAGGTGCAGCCCTGTCAAGGGTTCTGGAATCCGACTCAGTGGTTACAGAGACCAGCCAGGAGGCGAGCGGCAGGATCCATAGCCGCGGCCGTGCATTCAGGGCAGCTGCAGCCCTGTCAAGGGCTCCAGAATCTGACTCAGTGGTTCCAGAGAGCAGCCACTGATTGAAGGTCCAGATGGAATACTTTGCACTGACTGACAGGTATCAGGTCCAGGCGTACTGGAAGATGCCTCAGGAGCCTGCTGCTGAGGCTGAGGAGATCTGGATACCAGTCTGGGGCTACCAGGATCATCTTCGACTTGTCCCTCCTTGCCTTGAGAAGCACCTTGTGGATCAAGGGGAAATGGAGGGAAGGCGCAGAAGAGGCCTGGAGCCCATGGCCTCAAGAAGGCATCCCCCTGCAGCGAGCCCCACTGAAGGGGCAGGCATGAAACAGCCTCAGCTTTGTGTTCTCCCTTGAGGTGAACAGGTCCATCTGAGGGGTACCCCACAGGGAGAACAGACTGCGAACTACCTCTGGGTGAAGAGACTGCCACAAACTTGCTCAGCCGGTCAGCCCTCTACTCCCAAAGTGCCAACCTCTGAGTGTATGATTTGTGGACAGTGAACAGAACAAGGTAACCCTCTTGTCTATTTTGTGGGTTCAAGTCACCTTAGTCTCAAGTTCTGGAGGGATTCAAACTGATAACCTCTTGTTAGCGTACCCAATTATCAGGCTCAGATAATTCTGTCTTCGGGGGGACCAGATATTTTTGCCTATGGGCACCCAACCAGGTCTTTCAAATGAACCCTTAGAACTCTATTCAAGACTTTAGAGAACTCTATCCATTTCCCAGTTTGGTACAGCAATAAGCCCATACACAGTGTTAACTGTAACCTTTAAAAACTCCACTTAAATAAAAAGAAATGTCAAGGCACTCCAGGCAGTTTCCGTTGTAAAATATCTTTACTTTAAAATATCAAAACAGAACAATAAATATAGAACAAATATCCCAAACACATACAATCTTAAAAACAAAACAGGTTTTTATGGTACAGACTAAGCTCTCTTGTCCACATAATACTTATCTCCTACAGTGCTGACGTTGTCCTCCTCCCAGACAGAAATAAAATAAAATGCGTCTCTCTAAGGCTTGCTCAGTTGGATAAAAGCAGTCCTGAGCCAGCCTCCTCTCTGAGGTCATCAAACTCCGCCTTGGAGTATTAAGTTATATTTTACAGCACAGGATGTCCCAACAAGATTTAAAACAAATGATAAGTGACATACTCAATTTCCTCTCCTCAGGTTAACTGGTCAGAACCGTTTTTTGTTCTGACACACACACACACACACACACACACACACACACACACACACACACAGTTTCTCTGATGTCCTTCCAAAGCATCCTGGGAATGTGTATTGGACCTTCCAAATTAGTCTGGATACTTGTTATCTACACATCAAAGGCCTTTCTGATGTAATTCAAGGGCTCCCTGCGACACCCCTCTCAACACAGGTTCTTCCTGGCAACTATTGCAAGTCAAAGTATCTCCCTGAGTGCATTATAAAGTGGATACTTTGGTTCCTGCCTTCAAAGAAAACTTAAAGGAATTGCATTTTAAATAGCTGCAGATTTAGCTATGTCCTGTTCTTTGAACTTATTCCTGTTTTTTTTGGATATGTCAGCTCAGCAAGACTGTGGGTCTTCTGACTGCCCTTCCCTTACATAAATTATATGTAATACAAAAAAAATTTGATACATGGATCAGAATCAGTGGTCCAAGTGTGACAGAGACCACTTGTGGGACACCTCACCTACACAGCTGAGGGCATCCGCCAGTTGGTTTGAGGCTCCTGCTACATGGATGGCTAGGAGATCCGCCTCCAGTTGGCTCACCAGGGTCCAGATGCGGAGTGCTTCCCTGCACAGTGGCCAGGAGTGCATGCTGCCCTGCTTGTTGAAATAGTGCATAGTCGTGGTGTTGTCCGTCTGGACCTGTACCACTTGACACCGCAGAAACGGAGTTAATGCAGTCAGCACCAGCTGCACTGCTCATTGCTCCAGCAGGTTGCTTGCCATGGGATTCCTCAAGGTTCCAGAGCCCGTGGACCCTGTGGGCTCCCCAGCCCGTGAGAGGGGCATCGGTCGTAAGGATGACTGTTGGCTCGGGACGGACAAACGGGATCCCTTCCTGCAGGTGTTCCAGGATGGTCCACCATTGGAAAGCATCCCAAAGCCTCTGAGTTACTGTGACCAGCTGGTCGAAATGACCCTGACGTTGGACCACTGGGTGGCCAAGCTCCACTGAATGGGGCGCATATACCACCAGGCCCAATGGACCACAGTGGTGCAGGCCGCCATGTAACCCAGAAGATGCAGGAAGGCCTGGGCAGGGTGCAATTGCCCAACCAGAAATGACTGGGCAAAGGAGAAGAGAACCTCCACCCTGTCCGCCGGGAGTCAGGTTCTGGCTTGGCAAGAGTTAAGCTCTGCCCCGATGAAGCAGATCACCTGCGAGGGCACGAGTTCCGACTTGGCCTCGTTGACCAGGAGGCCAAGTTCAAGACATATCTGAAGGGCCAGATCCCTGGACCTCTCCACCTCCACTCTGGAGAGACCCACTATGAGCCAATCGTCGAGGTAGGAGTACACCCTGACCCCTCGATGCGAAGATGGACTGCCACCACTGCAATACATCTGGTGAAGACCCAGGGGGGCCGATGACAGGCCAAACAGCATGGCTTGGAAGTCGTAGAGGTTCCCTCTGCTCGGAAGCGGAGGAACCTTCAGTGTGATGGACAGATAGGGATGTGGAAGAATGTGTCCTTAAGATTCAGGGAGCAAAACCACACCTTTTGCTCGAGAGGTGGTATGATTTGGGATAGAGTTACCATCCAAAACGTGGGCGACCTGAGATACTGATTCAGGTCATGCAGATCCCAAATGGGGCGCCAGCCCCCAGTCCGTTTCGGGACCAGGAAGTATATGGAAACGAACCCTGGGTTGGTTGGGGAATCTGTGACTCGAGCAACTACCTCCCTGAAGAGGAGTTGGGCTATGTCGTCTCTCAGAGCCAGCCGAGTGTGGACTGATGCCCTTTCCTCGTGTGGGGTGCGGGCTCGGCTTGGCGGGTACTGCTCGAACTCCAGAGGCAGTCCCTGACTGACCACTTCCAACACCCACTTGTCCATGGTAACAGACCGACCAGGCAGAAAGGAAGTGGTGGGGACGGCGCCCCAAGGGAGGACCCAGAGTAGGTGTGACGGGTATGGGGCTGGACACCCCATCCCCTCACTAAGCAGGCCTGGAGAAGGAGGATCCAGATGTGGGACCTGGACCCTTCCCTCCAGGTTTGCGTGCAGACTGCGCGCCTGACTTGGGCCAAAGGCGCCAAGACTGGACCTGCTGCTGTTGCCAGACTGAAACTGGGACTGTTTGGCCAAAAGGGCAGAAGGCTTCTGTTTTTTGGAACTCTGGGATTCCTTTTGGGCAGACGTAGTGGAGTCTAATGTGGTATTAGACTTCTCGATATGTTCAAGGTGACCGTCCACTCCTGGACCGAGCAAGTCAGGACCGTGGCTGCTACTAAATATGCACAGGAATCCCCAATGTCCAGGGCCATCTGAAGTTGTTGCCTAGCAAGCGCACAACCCTGGTCCCGACCCTGCTTGATCGTGGTCTGAAAGTCCACGGGAAGGTGAGGAGGAACCTCATCTAAGGAGCTCAACAGGGCATGGGAGAAGTGTGCCATGATCACAGCCAAACTCAGCTGACGGAGGCCGTGCTATGAGGCCGCACAGACCTTTCGGGCGGAGTGATCCAGTTTCTTGGATTCTTTGTCCGGTGGTCTATCGGAGTCTCCTGAATTCCCTACCCTTCTGAACACAGACTCGGTCACCACTCCCTCAGATGAGGGATGCTGTGTAAATCCCGAAAGTGAGCCAGTAGGTACCATGTACTTCTGGGCCATCGTGGCAGACGGTGCGGGGCAGGAGGCTGGGTGCTGCCACAGTTCCAGGGCTGGGCCGACAATGGCTTCAGCTACTGGAAAGGCCTCGGTCGGAGAATCCCCTCTACTGAGGATGTCAGTCAAGGAGTATTCTACCCATTTCTCAACAGGCTCCAGCTTCATCCCCATGGACTCGGAGATAAGGTGGAGGATGCCCATAAAGGAGGTGGGGCCCTCCTCGGCAGAAAGACTCATGGCATCGTCGTCCCGAGAATGAGATTCCAATTCAGAGTCCTTGGACTCCAAGGAGTTCGGAATATAGCGGTCTGCTACCGGAGTCACTAAGAACCAGCCACGTGCAGTCAGGAGTGAGAGTGATGGACAGCCTGTGCGGAAGCTTGAAACAGGGCCGAGACTCCTTGGGAGGAGCCCATGAAAGAGGCTGTTTCGGTGGCGGCCAACTGGATAGTGAAGAGACCAGTTTGGCCAAGTCTGGAATTACGTCACCTGCTCTGCAGGCGAGAGACAACCTACTCCGGAGTGGTCAACATCAGCCGAGAAGGAGACAGTCAGGAAATGGCCGGGGTAGAAGGGACCGCCTTCGGCCCAACCAGGACTAGCTGCTGCCACAGCATGTCCTCATAGTGCCGACGGAACATACATCGGAGCCTCCCCTCATCCGAGGAGGACGAGGCATGCTGGCACCGCTTTTTAGAGTGCCGCTTATACAACTTCCTCTGCCTTTCGGTTGAGGATTTCCCAGACCTGGACATCGACCAACGGGGACATTCGGCAGAAGTCGTGGAGAACCCCGGTTCCTCCAGGTCAGGGACGACGACCGGTTGGGTCGCCTCATCGGCGATGTCCAGTAGGACCGGAGTCCTAAACAAGGAGTTGTCTGCTTCATCGGTTGACAATGGGACGGCGGGGTGGGCGCAATCTCGACGGATCAGCCCCGGGTGGTTCGGTCGCTGACCTGACGGGGTACCGTGAGGTCGGCGGCCAAGGACACAAATCTCAGTCAAAGCCGAAATAGGAGACTCCTGGGACCGAGATTGCTCTCTGTCCCAAGAGAGACGTCGACGAGACGTAGATTCTCTCGGTTCCTTGGATTTCTTTTTCCGGGATGTGGAGATCTGGGAACCAGGGCCTTCCCTGCGAGTGGGAAGAGACTGGACCAACTCCTCAAAGGAACCAGAGAATGAGAAGCCCAATCTGAGTGGAACGAAAACTGAGGGCAAAGACGACAGCTCAGTGGCCCATGCCGCCTCTTCTTCGAAGGCCTTCATCTGTTTCAACTGTTCCATGGAGATCACATGGCGGGCATCCTTCGATTTGACTGGCAGGTGCCATTTTTCCGGACGTCCGAGCTGGAGACGCGCGAGGCGATCAACCAAAACATTTGGATGAAAAGAACATCGTAAGTCGCAGGTCTGAGTGTCATGATAGTGACCCAGGCAGTACACGCACATGGCATGCGGGTCTGTCCAAGACACTTTCTGCCCACAGGGACACCGGCAGAACCCAGGTGAGGACTTGTCCTCCATCGCGGTCGCAATAATAAAGTTATTAAGAGAGATTCGATGAATCTTAATCAGTAAAACTGAGTTTTGGAGCGCCAGGGCCTACTAAACGCAGAAGTGAAAAGAAAAAATTACTCACCATAGTAATGTTGTTTCTTCTGATGGAGTCTTGCTGTATTCTGACTATATGCAATTAGCCCCAGCACTTGAACTGCTCCGGAGAGTAAAGGGTTAACTCTATGCCAAGGCATAGAACACTGAGCTCGAGCTCGGTTTTCATACCTGTCTGTGGTACTCTGAAGTGTAACCGTCAGATTCTTACGAGCACTAAACTAACTAACTCAACAGTTATAAATTGTTTTTAAAATTTGTATGCCAAAAGGCACTAAACAGATTTTTAGGGTCAAAAAGACTCAAGTCGAGAACCCCAAAAAGAATATAAGCAGGTAGTGAAACAACCAAAACGTTTATAATAAAAAACAGAAAAACCCTTAATAAGATAATGGCATGCCAAGTACACCTCTGGGGTGCCTGCCAGACCACATCCCAAAACTACTAGGTTCCAGGAAGGGAGGCAGGGAAGGAGGTCAGAATACAGCAAGACTCCATTAGAAGAAACAACGTTACTATGGTGAGTAATTTTTCCTTCAAACAACATGAAGTCTTGCTGTATTCTGACTATATGCAGACTACCAAGCAGTACCCCCTTGGAGGAGGGAGTCACAGAACCTATTTTGGGAACAGGCTCTGCAGCACAGCTGTGCCAAATCTAGCATCACTTCTTGACTGAATGTCCAGAGAGTAATGCTTGGTAAATGTGTGAACAGTTTTCCAGGTGGCTGCTTTATAGTTTTCCACTAATGGTATATCTCTAGCTGCTGCGACCAAAGCAGCTGTACCTCTGGTGGAGTGAGCCCTCAGGTCTGAGGGAGGCTCTTTCCCCAACTTTGAATAGCAGAACTGGATACAGGAGACAATCCACCTGGCAATAGTTCTCTTGGTGGCAGGTTTGCCCTTTCCCACTTCTCCATAAGTGAGAAACAACTGAGAACAGTCATTTCTATGGGTCTTAGTATGTTTCCACATAGTAACTAAGAGCCCTCTATACATCAACACTGTGTAATTTTCTCTCCCCAGAGAAAGAATGGTCAGTGAAAATTACAGGCAATGCCAGACATTCAAATGAAAGTGTGATACCACCTTGGGAAGAAACTTTCTGTTGGTTCGAAGGATCACCTTATCCCTGTGAAATGAAATGAAGTCAGATTCCACTGATAAAGCCCGTAATTCACTGATTCTCCTGGCACAGGTAATGGCTACCATGAATACAGTTTTCCAAATCAAGTACTTCAGCTCGGCTAAGGATAGAGGCTCAAAAGGGGGCTGCATAAGCTGTGTGATACAGATATTCAGGTCCCAAGAAGGGGTAAGCTCCCGAAAGGGAGGCTTAACATGTACCAAACCCTTGAGAATTTTCTTGAAAACTGGATGAGATACTAGGGAATAGCCCTTACCAGCAGAAAGGAAGGCAGACACAGCTGCCAAAGGTACCTTGAGAGTAGCAGGCTGGAGGCCTAAACTGTTAAGATGTACCAAATAGTCCAACACAGTGGCAATATCAGCCAGCTCTGGCTGGACATGCTTCTGGGAACACCAAAACCCAAATCTTTTCCATTTGTAGTTGTGAGTCTTTCTAGTAGCAGGTTTCCTGCTAACTTTTAAAATGTTCAAGACTGAAGATGCAGGCTTGCATATTCTAGCTCTTCAAGAGCCAGGCTTTGAGCCTGATAGTCTGAAGGTTGGGGTAAAGAATCCTCTCCTGTGAGGAGGTAAGGAGACTGAACTGGCTGGGAAGACACAGAGGCATTGTCACTGACAGTAACAAGAGAAGGGGGTACCAAGGCTGTCTGGCCCAGTCTGGAGCCACCAGAATCACCTTGCAGGGCTGATACCTGATCAGGACCCTGAATATCAGAGGAAAAGGAGGAAATGCACAGAGAAACCTGCATGTCCAATTCAACAAGAGAGCATCCTGAGGGACAGGGCCCAGAAGAGGCGGTCTGCAGCAAAAGAGAGGAAGTTGGTGATTGTCCAGGGCTCCAAAGAGATCTCTGGAGTGCCCCACCTCTTGTAAATGACCTAAAGAATTAGAGGGTTAAGGGTCCATTCGTGGTGACCCTGAGAAATCCTGCTGAGAGCATCTGCTAGAATGTTGTCCTTCCCTGGGAGAAGCATAGCCATCAGGGAAGCCTGAAAGGAACAAGCTAGAGACCATATTTTCATGGCCTCTGTGCACAAGGCCGAGTACCGAGTGCCTCCCTGCTTGTTGATGTACCACATGGTTGTAGTATTGTCTGTCCTGATCTGCTACACTTTCCCATGAACAGCAGTTGAGAATGTCTGAAGTGCTAGAAAGACAGCTCTGAGTTTGAGAAAGTTTATGTGTAGAAGAGACTCCTGGTGAGACCAGGTTCCCCAAGCTGTAAGCTGATCTATGTAAGCCCCCCACCCCAGTAAAGAGGCATCTGTGGTGAGAATCACTGAAGGAGCCTGACTGATAAAGGGGACACCTTGTCGAAGACTGTACTCCTCCAGCCACCACTGGAGGGACTGAACTGGAGTTTGAGACACTGGAACCAATTTGGAGAGAGGGTCTTTCTTCTGAGACCAATAAGATCTGAGATGAAACTGAATATCTCATCTGAAACCTTACTCCCTGGACCACTGCTGTGGATGCTGCCATACGACCCAGCAAATGTAGAAAGTGTCTGGCTGGACGAGAAACTAGAGGACGAAAAGAGGAAGCCAGAGTGACAAGGGACTGAACCCTTGAGAGAGGGAGAAATGCTCTTGCCTGAATAGAGTCTAGTTCCACCCCTATGAGAGCGAGGAGCTGGGCTGGTTCCAGAACAGACTTTTCTAGGTTCAGAATGAGACCCAAGGAGTCTAGAAGTTTCTGAGTGACCTCTAAGGCTGACTTGACTTGGTCCGAGGACTAGCCCACAAGGAGCCAGTCGTCCAGGCATGGGAACAGAAGGATACCCTGTCTCCTGAGGAATGCCACCACTACTGCAAGACACTTGGTGAACACCCTTGGAGCAGATGTTAGGCCGAAAGGCACAGCTCTGAATTTGTAAGGCCTGAGGGCAACTCGAACCCAAGGTACTTTCTGTGGGAATTTCCGATAGGTTTGTGGAAGTAGGCATCCTTGAGATCCAGGGAGGCTAGCCAGTCTCCTGGTCTCAGAGGGAAGATTTACTCCCAGAGTCACCATCTTGAATTTTGGTTTTAAGTGTTTGTTCAGGTACCTTAAATCTAGGATGGGTTGCCAATCCCCTGTCTTTTTTGGGGAAAGGAAGTATCTGGAATACAGTCCTTTCCCCCTGTGACAATGAGGTACCTTCTCTACTGCTTGCAGAAGAGAGGAGACTTCTGCCTCTAAGGCCTTTGTCTCCAAGGCAGGAGGACTGAAGGACCTTGCTCTCATTTTTGGGAACCTTTTGAAACTGAGAGCAAGTCCCTGGCTCACTACTTCCAGGACCCATTTGTCTGAAGTAACAGACTCCCAGGCCTAGGAGTAGTGAGCCAACCTGCCCCCTACTGGAATTGGGGAGGTAACCCTCACCAACACCTCAGGGTGTCTGCCTGGTAGGGGGCTTAGACTGCGTGGATGATGGGGTTCTGGTCATCCCACGCCTGCCTCTTCCCCTAAAGAACCCCATCTGCTGGAAAGAATGGGAGGAGGCCTGAGCTTGGTAGTAAGGCCTGTGAAAAGGTATGCCCCTGCCAGCCCTAAATTGCTGCCTCTGAGGAGTGGCCTGCTTTTACTTAGCTGCAGCACTCCTATAGGTGGTCCTATATTCATCCATCTTCATGTAGTTCTCCATTTGCTCACCAAACAGAGAATTACCAGTTACAGGAAAATCCATGGCCTTAGTCTGGGTATCCTGCGAAACACTGGTACATCTAAGCCAAGCAAACCTCCTCATGGAGATAGATGTAGCCATGACTCTAGAATGCACATCATTCTAGTCCACAGCAGCATGAAATTGCACTTTGGATGCCTCTATACCATCTACAGACACCTGCTCCAGCTCCTTGGCTAGCTGGGGAGGGGCATTCTTAGCCAGCTCCAGAACCGTATCCCATATAGATTTCTGGTACCTGGCTATAAATGCCATGTAATTTGATTGCCTGAGCCCCAAAGAGGATGCCAAGTACTGTTTCTCAGCCATGGCATCCACTTTTCTGGAATCCTTATCTGGGGGGTGAGATGCCAGGGGAATATTGGCCTTGTCACAAGCTGCAGCTTGCAATACCCCAACATGGCTGCAATGTGTTGAAAGGAATTCCGTGCCAGGGCCTGATAAGGCATACCTCCTGTCCATTCTTTTATCCACAGGAGGAATGGATGTGGGAAATTGCATGATTTTTTGTGTCCGTTTCCCCGGGGATTTGTGCAAAGGGCTAGACACTCTCTTGGACTCTGGAACATCCATGATTTCCATATAATCAGGCTCCTCCTGATCCTGATTATCCTCTTCCATAGGAAGCCGAAGAGTCTCAGCCACCTTCTTGTAAAACAAGAAGTGGGAGGGGGATTCAGAAAGCCTGGGAGGGGAAACATTGGAAGGCCTGTCTCGGGAGATGTCAGGCTCTACTGGTTCATCTAGGCCTTCAAACTCTCCTTATTCATAATCTTCTTCCTCCTCCCAATCACCCTCATAGTATACCTCCGGATCAATATCTGAGGCAAAAACTTCCAACCGAACCGATCATCTTTGAACCGATGTCGGTTCTGTCGGAACCGGGCAAAGCGATTGCACTATAGTAATCACTTTCGCTATTTCCTCAGCGGTCGGAACATAGGGTATCGGATCCGAACCAGCTGATTTTCTTTTTCTCTTTGACGGAACCAACTCTGCATCGCCCACGTCAGTAGGCACTTCTTCAGGTTCAGTCGCAACCGAACCGGGCTGGCCATCCAGATCAACGGACTTCTCAGCCTCCTTCAGCCTACTCAAAGGTTTTTCAGGAGTGGCCTTGGGAAAGTTTTTACAAATTTGGCAGTCTTCTTTGAGGTGGTCACAAACCCCAGACAATACACACATACGAGATGGGGATCAGCCTTAGCAAAGGCCTCCCCACACTCAGTACAGTGCTGAAACTCAGTGGGACCGGTTTTCTTTTTGGATTTCTCAGACATGCCGAATATAAGAAAAAGTCACCCTTGTCAGCGTTAACACTTATCAGTTCCAACCGTGTCATAGGGCAGTTAAAAAAAAAACATAAAACTTCTGATTTTTTTTAAGAACCGATAAGTACTGGAAAACCACAATGTATACAGAAATGCACAAATACCAATAGATTTTGGTTCTGAACCGGACTGACTGAAAAAGAACCGAAGACAAACAATTTCTAACAAATTCAACAGAAAAATACCACTACCTACTACTACCACTTACTGTTACCAAGACAGAGGTAAGAATACCCATAAAATAAGAACTGCGGTTGAAAAAAACAACCGATTCAAACCATTACCGAACCGAAGCGCAGGAGGACTCTCCAGAGCGACTTCACAGTTAGGCAGAGTAACAAATCTGAGGGTTACACTTCAAAGTACCACAGACAAGAGGTTTGAAAACCGAGCTCAAGCTCAACGTTCTATGCCTTGGCATAGAGTTAACCCTTTACTCTCGGGAGCAGTTCAAGTACTGGGGCTAACTGCATATAACATAGAAACATAGAATTTGACTGCAGATGAGGACTGCTTGGCCCACCCAGTCTGCCCATTTCTGTACCTAATGGATAAGCTGCAGATCCTAGCTAACCACCACTCTACTTCTTCCAACCTCCAACCCCTAAAATTGCCTTATGTCTGTCTCATGCATTCTTGAATTTCACCACTGTTTTTGACTCCACAACCTCCTCAGGAAGGCTGTTCCATGCCACAGCCCTCTCAGTGAAAAAATACTTCCTTACATTACCTCTGAGCCGACCCCCCTCTAGCTTCAAACTGTGCCCCCTAACAACACAATTGAGTCGACGAGGGTGGGATATAGTCAGAATACAGTACGACTTCATGTTGTTTGAAGGAGGGAACCTGTATCTTCCAGCGGAAAAGAAGAACTGGCATCATGGGGCGGAGCCGAGGGTTATACTACCGGGGTGGGTGGGAGGAGCCAGCTTGAAAACTTTCCGGCTGATCTTAAAGGGGAAAGGACATGCCAATAAGTGTGGCTAGAACAACATATCCACGGTCCTCGAAAGTAGTTATGTAAAAACTTACTGTAGGAGTAGATCTTTCAGAGATGTCTCTTGCAGCAGATAATACTTTTGAGTAGTCGCCAGAAGTTGCTGTGGCGCAAGGCAGCTCTTCTAGCAGTCTTTTACCAGGGGCCACCCACCGATGACATTATCATCCTGCTTCCTATATAAGAGTGAGTGGTCCCTGCCGGATTCAGCTCGACCGAGGGGATCCAAGGTACCAAAGGTGTCCCTTGCCACGTGCTAAGTGGAACAAAGTCATTCTCTTAGAGGAGCAGGGGGACGGAGGGAGGGAACACACCTGCTGCAAGAGACATGCCTCAAAAATCTACTGTTACGGTGAGTTTTTATGTAACTGTGCTATCTTCCACGGGATGGTCTCTTGCAGCAGGTAACACTTTTGGGATGATTCCCAAGCAGTGTGCCAAAAGAGAGTGGAATTATGATAGGAGGCCCTGTAGGACTGCGCGGACAAAGGCCGTCCTACGGCGGGAAGCAATATCTAAATTGTAATGCTTTATGAAAGTGCGAATGGTAGACCATGTGGTGGCATTGCAGATATCAGTGATCAAGGCCCCTTTAAAGCAGGCCATCGTGGAGGCCTGGGCTCTAGTGGAATAGGCTTGTATTTTTTGTAACAAAATGTGAAGCGATTAGCCAATCAACTGGAAATGGTTTTCTTGGCAACTGGGGAATCTTCTCTCAGAGGTGAGGGTGACAAACAATTGAGAGGTTTTTCTCAAGGATTTGGTATGGTTTATATAGTACCTCAGAATACGATGAACATCTAAGGTGTGTAGGAGATGTTCACGCTGACTGGAATGTTCCGGGTAATAGATGGGCAATTCCATGGTCTGGTTTAATGAATGTTCTGAAACTTTCGGCAAAATGGAAGGGTTGGTGCAGAGAACCACCCTATCCTTGTGGAAGATTAGGTAAGGCTCTCTACTGTGACAGGGTAGAAATAGGACCCTGTCCCAGCTGTTAGGAAAAGTGTTTAAATGCAAGGATCTACTCTTTCCTTTTCTCTCTCTTCCCTGTCTGGTTGCACAACTCAATTTTCCTGTGAGACTTCGGATTTGATCACCCCGACAATCTTGCAATTCTTTGCCTCTTACTGTCTCTCAGCCCTCCCTTGCATATCTGCTAATATAAAAATATGTGCAAATTCATTGTATGGAAATCTGATATTGGGATCCCTTGTGTTTGGAAAATGTATAGTATTACTGTTGAAATGTATATCATTATAATTTGAAATGACTGTAAAAAGCTAATGGAAAACTCCAGAGGTTACTTGAGTGCAAATGTTTGAGCCTTTTGCAAAGGCTGTGCAAAAGGGGCCTCAAGAAGCACAATGTGTGCTAGCAACTCTTGAAATTTACAAGAAACAGGATGCTTGCTAAGGATGGGGTTAAAAAGACTTGTAAAAGAGCTAAGCTGCAACTGCAAGAAAGATTTAGGAGAATAAGGGACACAGACTGAAAGAAAACTTTCATTTTGTCTTTGTAAATAGTTATAATGAACAAGTTTATTTTATGATACTGCTAGTGTAAATAAATAATTTTTGGTGAATTCTACAACTGCTCTTGGTTTTTCCTATGCTTCCTGATCTGTGCCTTGATGACATCTACACATCAGAGCCTGAAGCTCGGAGATACGCTGAGCCAAAGTGACAGCCACTAGAAACCCCGTCTTCCAAAACAGGAAGTGGAGATCAGCAGTAGCTGCTGGTTCGCAAGGGTGAGTTTCTCTAGTATGAAATTCAAATCTCAAGGGTGGGCGGGGCGCTTTATAGGAGGTTTGATATGAAGTATATCTCTAAAGAACATCTTGGCAAGATGATGTTGATAAAGTAATTTGCCTTCATAGCGTTCATGAAAAGCCGAAATGGAGGCCAGATGAACCTTGACAGAGGAAAAGCTAAGGCCCTTATTGGCAAGTGAAGCCAAGTGATCCAGTACTTTGGGTAAAGAACGTGAAAATGGATTCATGGAAAGGGAAATGGCCCATATGGAAAAGTGCTTCCATTTAGCGTTACATGTTTCCCTGGTTGACGGTTTTCGTGAGGCCAAAAGAATGTTGGCCACAGGCGAGGAGACTTGAAGACATGCTATGAAAGTGTTCTCAGGAGCCAAGCGTGAAGGTGTGGAGACTTCAGGTTGGGATGAAGGAGGGTACCTCGCTCCTGAATCAGATCATCTGGTCTGAGTGGCAACAGAATGGGGTCTGCCACAGAGAGTTGTTTGAGTAGGGGAAACCACACCTGCCTGGGACACAAGGGGGCTATTGGGATCATCATGGCAGGCTGTAGTTTCAGTACAGTCCATTACAGGAGTTGGACGGGGGGGGGCATATAACAAGTGTCCTGTCCATGGTTGGGACAGGGCATCGGTAGACAGTCCCCTTCTGTTCAGGATCATGGAAAAGTATTTTGGGAGTCGGTGATTGTCTGGGGAAGCAAAAAGGTCTAGGTGCGGGGTCCCCAGAAGCGGAAGATCATCTGAAGAACTTTGTGATGAAGGATCCACTCGTGCATGGGGGACTGGTGACTGAGAATGTCCGCCAGGATACTGCGGCATCCTGGAAGATGGACGGCAATTATTGTGAGTTGTTGAAGTGTGGCTTCCTGTCAGACCTTCAGCGCCTCCCTGCAGAGAGCACGAGATCTGGTGCCCCCTTGTTTGTTCAGACAGAACACCACTAAGGTGTTGTCTGTCTGGATCAGTAAGGGTCCAGCATGAAGGTGCGGCGAAAAACCTGGTTCACTGGGCTGGCCCACACCACCTGGAGGGTGGGAGTGGGGCCCCTTCGAGGAAGGTGTGGCAGTCCTGAAAGAGTTGTTAGAACATCCATGGCAGCCGCCCGATACGCCCCTCTAGTCTTGCCTCTCCGTTTCTGAAAATTCTGTGAACGGGACTGGTATGAGGACTGTGGGGTATGGTACATACCATGCACAGTACGGAGAGTGCGGCCTGAGGCCTGGAAATCATCCAAGAGTGTTTCGGTGCATGGGCTAAAATGTTTAACACCATTTAATGGGGCATTAATCAGTCTGTGTTGAATGTCTGGTTGTAGACCTGAGACACGGAGCCAGGCGTGACGGCAGAGGGTGATGCCTGTAGCCGTTGCCCGGGCTGAGGTATCCACCGCATCATATCCTGAGCAGAGGAGATGCCAGGAAATGGAATTTGCAGTGGAAATCGTAGCCAGTAATTGCTCTTTCTCCTGTGAAGGAGGGAGTTTATTGACTTCAGGAGCCAAGGACCAGAGGGTACGTTGGTATTTCATCATATGTCCCACATAGTTCAAAATTCTTAGATTCAGTGTGCTTGCCTGGAAGACCTTCATTCCTAGGTAGTCTAGGCAATGGGATTCCTTATCTGAAGGCAAGGAGCTCATGTGCCGAGGGTGACTGGTATGATAATGAGCAGCGGCAATAACCACTGAATCACCCTGAGGTTAGACGAGAAGAATAAGTGATCAGAGGAGCTTGGTACAAACAATCCACCTTGCGAGGAAGAGCCAGGACAGCGGAAGGCTGATCCCAAGTCACAAGTACTGCATTTTGGTATGTCTGGATAAGTGGGGGTTCCACAACAACCAGGTCCTCTAGCAGTTCAAGACAGTCTGCCATGTCCTTTCTCTGCTTATCATGTTCAGTAGTAGAGAAACCCATAATTTTTTGTATCTGGACCATCATATCATGAAATGACGGGTCATCAGGGGAGAAGCCGCTGCATGGAGGGTGGGTTCCTCGTGCAGAGACGATCTAGTGGAAAGAGGACGGAGGACGAGAGTCCCATTCTTGAATATCAATATTCTCCATATCCTCTGGTATGTCACTCGGGAATTCTAAATCCTCGGAGTAGTAGTCTTCTTCATAATTCGAAGGAAAACCAGGTGGGGAGCTAGGCCGCTCACCAAGAAAACGTTTTGGTGGAGGTATGGGCCACCGGGATGGGTGACCTCAAGCATCAGGAGCCAGAGGCTCTGAATGCCTTATTACCTTCAGAACCTGCTGTACTACAGTATCCATGTCCATAAAAATAGTGGTGAGATGGGGGTGCTGTGAAACCAAGGAAATAATAAGAGGAAAATGGACATGGAGCAAAAGCAGGTCTGGAGCCTGGATGAAACAATATGGAGGTCCTGGTCCCAGTCAAGCTGGCCTCTATGAACAAAAGCCCTTGAAGGAGGGAGGGCAGCCGAAAAAGTGAAATCCATGGTATTCCCTCCAGTCCCAGGGCCCGTTATCGATGGGGCAGAAACAGAGGAACACTTGACATGTTTAACAGCTGTCGACGAAAGACGATTCATTGTCGACAGGGCACAGATGGTATTAGTATAAGTTTCTGTTGAAACTGCCAAGGTGGTGCTAGACAGCGCCGTCGACGAGAAGGCAATTTTAAAAGGCACCGTCGACAAGCGTTTAGAAGAGGATATATGGAGCATCCTTCACGCTCTGTGCTTCTTGTGTGAAGCACCAGGTGGGGTCCCATGGCCGGCCTTGCTTTTCTAAGAGAGCAGCTTTTTGTTCCATAAGGTAAGCCTGGATATCAAGCAATCGTTGTCGACGAGGTGCTTCATTGAATTCCTGACAAAGTTCACAGGAAGATGAGCCCCAAACAGCGGGCACAGACTGAATGATTGTCTAAATGGTAGATTTTTCTACCGCAACGACAAGAGCGAAATAAAGGTGATTTGTTTGAAGATCCTTCTGACATCCGTCAATGAAGGAGAGGGATGGGGAAAAAAAAAAAACAGGTTACTCACCTGTAACAGTAGTTCTAGGAGTGGTATATGTTGTTCATCCACCCTCTTTGGCATGTCCCATTCCGCTATAAATCTTGCCGGAAGTCTTCACGCTGGCTCCTCCCACCCACCCAGGTGGTATAACTCTCGGCTCTGCCCCATGAGGCCAGATCTTAGCCCACTGGAAGCCAAGTGTTGCGCATCCACAGCCGGGGAGGTCGGGTGGGTCCGGGTGGATGAACAACATATACCACTCCTAGAACTACTGTTATAGGTGAGTAAACTGTTTTTCTAGGATCGTGGATATGTTGTTCATCCACACACTTTGGCAGACTCCTAGCAGTCCTCCAGGTGGAGGGAGGCATGGCACACACCCCCTACTTAGGGAACAAGGCTTGCAGAACTGAGGCCCCAAAACCAGCATCCCCGCGTGACTCAAGGTCGATGTGGTAATGGGTAATGAAGGTGTTTGCTGACTTCCAGGAAGCAGCCCGGCAGATTTCCTGGATAGGGATGTCCCTGGAAGCAGCCACCGATGAAGCGGTATGGTGGGTAGAATGAGCTCTTATCCCACTGGGAGGCTCCATGCCTGCCAACTCATAACACAGACTTATGCAGGATGTAATCCACCTTGTAACAGTCCATTTTGCTGCAGGTCTGCCAGAAGCGGCTTCAGCGTAGGTGACAAACACCTGGCGAACCTCTCCCCGAATTTCCAGGGTCCTCTCCTTGTAATAGGAGAGAGCTCGTCTCAGGTCCAAAGTATGGAGCCTCTACTCGGCCTCCAAGGTGTAATTAGAGTAGTAAACCGGCAGAGTTAACACCTGGTTAAGGTGAAACTCCGACACCACCTTCAGAAGGAATTTTGGGTGGGGGCACAGGACAACCATGTCCCTGTGGAAGACCAGATAATGGGAGTCCACCGAAAGCACCTGGAGCTCCCCTGTCCTTCTGGCTGACATGGTAGCCACCAGGAAGGCAGTCTTCCACAACAAGTGTGACAAGGCACACTTGTGCACTGGTTCGAATGGCTTGCCCATGAGCTTTTCCAGTACCAGCAGTAGATCCCATGGAGGTGGAGTTTCATGCACCGGAGGGGAAATGTGATCCAAGCCTTTGAAAAAGCGCCCGACCACTGTCTCCTGCACCGTCAGCTGACCGGCCCGCGCCCGGTAAGCAGAGATGGCTGCCAGGAGCACCCTAAGGGTCGATCACCAAAGACCCCCTTTGGACAGAGACCAAAGGTAGTAGAGAATGTTAGCCACTGAACAGGATAAGGGGTCCAGAGCCTTGCCCTGATGCCAAATGGAAAACCTTTTCCATTGGAAGGCATAACATTTCCTGGCTGATTCTTTTCTGGATGCTTCCACCACAATGAGGACATCCTCAGAAAGACCCAAAGCCTGGAACTCTAGCTGCTCAGGAACCAGGCTGTGAGGTGCAGGGATTGAAGGTTCGGATGGTATGCCTTCCTCTGATTGAGAGAGATGAGGTCCGGGCTAGCTGGAAGCCGCTCCGGGGGCCTGCAGCTGAGGCGGAGGAGATCTGGATACCAAAACTCGTGCAGCCAGTCTGGGGCTACCAGAATCACTTTCGCCTTGCCCCTCCTCACCTTGAGGAGCACCTTGTGTATCGAGGGAAATGGAGGGAAGGTGCAGAGGAGGCCTGGGGTCCATGGCCTCGAGAAGGCATCCCCCTGCAACGAGCCCTGCTAAGGGGGCCGGGCATGAAACAGCCTCAGTTTGGTGTTTTCCCTTGAGGCAAACAGGTCCACCATCGGTTTGCCTCAACGGGAGAACATGCTGTAAGCTATCTCTGGATGGAGAGACCACTCATGGGATGTCTCGCCTAAGCGGCTGAGAGCATCTGCCAGATTGTTTGAGGCTCTGCCACATGAATGGCTAGGAGATCCGCCTCCAAATGGCTGACGACGGTCCAGATGCAGAGTGCCTCTCTGCAAAGCAGATGGGAGTGCATGCCACCCTGTTTGCTGAGGTAGTACATGGTCGTGGTATTGTCTGTCTGGACTTGAACCACTTGACCCCGGAGCTGAGGAGCAAAAGCTGACAGCGTCAGTCTGACTGCTCTGAGCTCCAACAGGTTGATGTGGTATCAGGACTCCTCTGGGGTCCAGAACCCATGGGCCCTTCTTCCCCCCATGTGGGCTCCCCAGCCCATGAGAGAGGCATCAGTCATGAGGACGGCCGTTGGCTCCGGTCAGACAAACTGGATCCCTTCCTGCAACCGGTCTGGGGCAGTCCACCACCGGAGAGCGTCCCACATCTTCTGGGTTACAGTGATCAGCTAGTCGAAATGACAGTGGCGCTGAGACCACTGGGCAGCCAGCTCCCACTGGAGGGGGCGCATGTGCAACCGGGCCCAACAGACCACTGAGGTGTGTGCCGCCATGTAACCCAGAAGGCGCTGAAAGTCCCGGGCAGAGCGCAATTTCCCAACCAGAAATGATTGGGCAAAGGAGGAGAGAACCTCTGCCCTGTCCGCCGGGAGCCGAGTTCTGGTTTGACGAGAGTCTAGCTCTGCCCCGATGAAGCACATCACCTGGGAAGGCACGAGTTATGATCTGGCCTCGTTGATCAGGAGGTAGAGTTGGGAACAAGTCTGGAGGGCCAGGTCCCTGGACCACTCCACCTCCTGTTGGGTGGAACCTGCTAGGAGCCAATTGTCGAGACGGGGTAAATTCTGCACCCCCCCTCCGAGATGGGCTGCCATCACTGCAATGCATTTGGTGAAGACCCACGGGACCAATGACAGGCCAAACGGCATGGCTCGGAACTCGTACAGGGTCCCCTCGACCCTGAAGCGAGGAAACCGCCGATGAGATGGACGGATTGGGACGTGAAAGAACACGTCCTGTAGACCTAGTGAACAGAACCACATGTTTCACTCCAAGGATGGTATGATCTGGGACAGAGTGA
The DNA here is from genome assembly GCA_016271365.2 of Neoceratodus forsteri. Taxonomy (NCBI): domain Eukaryota; kingdom Metazoa; phylum Chordata; order Ceratodontiformes; family Ceratodontidae; genus Neoceratodus; species Neoceratodus forsteri. The sequence continues at coordinate 1,148,533,285 of CM057453.1, forward strand.
CCATCCAAAAGGAGCATGACCTGAGATACTGATTCAGGTCGTGCAGATCTAGAATAGGGCGCCAGCCCTCCATCAGCTTGGGTACCAGGAAGTACCTGGAGACAAAGCCTGGGTCTGCTGGAGGATCTGCCACTGGAGCTACTGCCTCCTTGAGGAGGAGCTGAGCAACGACATCTCGGAGAGCTGACTGAGTCTGGATGGACACTCTTTCCTCCCAAGTGGCGTGGGCTCAGCTTGGAGGGTACTGCTCGAATTCCAAAGGCAGTCCCTAACCAACCACTTCGAGAACCCACCTGTCCGTAGTGACAGCAGACCAGGCAGAAAGGAAGTGGTGGTGCCAGCCCACCACGGGAGGACCCAGAGCTGGCGTGATGGGAGAGGGGGAGGCAGCCCCCGCCCAGTCACTGAGCAGGCTTGGAGGAGGAGTATCCAGGACCGGAACTTCGGCCTTCTTTACGGGCCTGGAAGGGCCCGGGCTTGGGCCGGGGGCCCCAAGCTTGAGCCTGCTGCTGCTGCCCTCCTTGAAAGGAGGTCTGCTGTGCTGCAGGGGAAGAGTGCCGAAAAGGCTTCTTCTGCTGGTTCTTGCCTGAAGAACCCTTAGCAGATGTAGCGTCCAAGGTGGCACTGGACTGCTCAATATGCTGAAGGTGACCAGCCACACCTGGGCCGGAAAGACTGGTGCTAGTTTGTGCTGAGTATCCGCCAGAAAGGAGGAGAGTCCCAGCCAAGCCCTGCAACGAGAAGCAACTGCAGCTGCCATCAAACAGGCACAAGAATCCCCAATGTCCAAGGCTGTCTGAAGCTGTTTGGCAACAGCTCGGCTCTGATCCCAGACCTGCTTGACCATGATCTGCATGTCCGCGGGGAGGTGTGGGAGGACTTCATCCAAAGACCCCAGGAGGGCATGGGAGAAGTGTACCATGATGACGGCCGAACTTGCCTAACGAAGGCCTAAAGAAGATGCCGCACAGATCTTCCTGGCCGAATGATCCAAGAGTTTGGATTATTTCTCGGGAAATCGGTCCGTGTCAGCAGAACTGCCAGTACTCCTGAACACAAAGGCAGTCACCCAGCTCTCAGCCTAAGGGTGCTCTGTGAACTCCACAAGGGACCCCATGGGCACCGCTACTTCCAGGCCATGTGGGGAGACGGAGCTGGACAAGAGGCAGGGTGCTGCCAGAGTTCTAAAGCCGGACCAACAATGGCCGCGGCCACAGGAAAGGCCTCCGTCGGGGTATCCCCTCTCTTGAGGATGTCAGTGAGAGGGTACTCCACCTTTTTCTGGATTGGCTCCAGGGGCATCCCTGTGGACTCAGAGATGAGGCGAAGAACGCCCTGAAAGGACAAAGGACATTCCTCTGTCTCTAACCCACCGTCTGATTCGTCATTCCCGGGATGAGAATGTAGGCCAGTTACATCCGAATCCGAAGAATCCCGATACAGCGGTCGATCGTCCAGGTCACCCTTGACCCGCCAAGGGTGGTCCAGGGTGACAGTAACCGAAAGACGCTGGGGTAACCCAGTGTCTGGCCTATCTTCCTTAGAAGGAGCCCCTCCCACAGGCTGCTTGGGCAGTGGTTCCACCACTATCGGTGGAGACACCAGTTTAGGCCAAACTGGGAGTTTTCGCTGGTTCCGCGGGTGGTGGGGAACAGACTTGATCGGCTCTGAAGGAGTCGGCTTCGGCCTAGGAGGCAAAAGCCAAGTAATGGCCGGGGTAGAAGCCGGCGTCTGCTTGTGCCCGGTCAAAATCAGCTGTTGCCACATGAGGTCCTCGTAGCGCCAGAGTTTCCGCCGAAGCCTCTCCTCATTCGAGGAGGACGAGGATGACCGATGGTGTTGCCTCTTTTTAGAGCGCTTGTGGCCCTTCCTCGGCCTTTTGGTCGAGGGGGTCCTGGACCTCGATCAAGATCGGAGAGGCCAACTCGGTTGCTCGGGAGACACCGGCAGGACCGGTGATTTCCCGGGGTTGGGCCACTTCCTCGACAGGGTTCCCAGCAGGCTGGGTCTCGTCGTCGGTGAAAGAAAGGACCGAAGTCTGATCGAGAGAGTCGTTGACCGGAGTCGGCGACAATGGGTCGATCGGGTCAATGACGATTTCAACATAGTCAGATGGCAAAGTCGAGAAGCCAGTGGCTAAAGAGGCAATTTCAACCGAGATTTCTCCCGATCCCAAGTACGTCTTTTCTCGCTTACAGGATCGAGAAGAGTGCATGGCTGCAGGACCCTCCCACTTAGTCGGGAGAGACTGGCACAACCCTTGGAAAGAACCTGAGAAGGTGGTGCCCAGGTTGAGCGGAACGAAGAAGTTCTGAGAGGAAGATTCTGAGGCCCAAACCGCTTCTTCCTCGAAGGCTTGCATGCGTTCCAATTGCTCGGTGGATCCCCTGGCCATGGAAACCGCCCACCGAACCTCCTTAGATTTCACCGGAGGGTTCCATTTCTCCAGCCTCCCCAACTTCCAGGCGTCTGCGAGACAGTCACCGAGGGGCGTTAGGATGAAAAGCGGACAAACATGTAGCACTTTGAGGTGTCATGGTAAACACTGAGGCAATAGAGCTGCAATTGTAGGGGATCGGAATACACGACATCTTCTGGCCACACGAACACCGGTGAAATCAAGGGAAGACTTGTCTTCCACAATCGAAGGTAAGTAGTCGCGATCGCTAATGCGAATTAGACGAAGTTTCGGAATAACCGAAGGTTTTGAAGCCAGGGCCTACAAAATGCAGAAGCACGAAGGAGGCAACCTGAATCTTACAGCAGAAAGAAGATCTGGCATCATGGGGCGGAGCTAAGGGTTATACCACCTCGGTGGGTGGAAGGAGCCAGCTTGAAGACTTCTGGAAAGGGACATGCCAAAGAGTGTTGATGAACAACATATCCACGATCCTAGAAAAAAGGTTTGTGTTTGCTCAGTTTCTCGTCGATGACTGCCTACACTTTGCACTAGCTGCTGCATGCGAGCTGAAGACGGTGGGAACATGAACTGTGGATACCAGGGACCGGCCACTCATACAGGAAGCAGGATGATGTCATCGGTGGGTGGCCCCTGGTAAAAGACTGCTAGAAGAGCTGCTGTGCGCCACAGCGACCTCTGGTGACTACCCAAAAGTATTACCTGCTGCAAGAGACCATCACGTGGTAGATCTATTGTTACAGGTGAGTAATCTGTGTTTCTAGGGACGTGAATATGGTGTACTTATCCACACGTTCTTGGAGACTCCTAGCAGTTATCCAGGAGAAGGGAGGCAAGGCACACACCCTACTTAGGGAACAACGATTGGAGAACTAAGGCCCCAAAACCAGCATCCTGGCGTGACTTGATGTCAATGTGGTAATGAGAAATGAAGGTGTGTGCTGACTTTCAGGTAGCAGCCCTGCAGATTTCCTGGATATGGACGTCCCTTGAAGCAGCCACCAAAGCAGCGATATGACAACTGGAATGAACCCTTAGCCCTATAGGAGGCTCACTAACCGCCAACCTACAGCAGAGATCAATGCAGAAAGTGATCCACATGTCAATCGTCCACTTGCCTGCAGGTCTGCCAGGTGCGGCTTAAGCGTAGGTGACAAACAGCTGGCAAATCTCTCCCCGAACTCCAGCTGTGCGCTCTTTGTAGTAAGCGAGCAGTCGCCTCAGGTTCAGAGTATGGAGCCTGTGTTTGGCCTCCGAGATGTGATTCGGGAAGAACACAGGAAGAGTCATCACCTGATGCAGGTGAAATTCCAACACAACCTTCGGGAGGAATTTCGTGTTGGGGCAGAGGAAAACCTTGTCCCTGTGGAAGACCAGGTAAGGAAACTCTACCGAAAGCGCTTGGAGCTCAATCTTCCTTCTGGCTGACGTGACAGCTACCAGGAAGGCAGTCTTCCACGACAGGTGAGACATGTCACACCAGTGCATCGGTTCGAATGGCTAGCCCATGACCTTTGCCAAAACCAGTAACAAGTCCCACGGTGGTGGTGGTTCACACACCAGGTTGAAAAAGTGCCAGACCACCTTCTCATGTGCCACTGACTGCTGACCAGCCCACACCCGGTAAGCAGAGATGGCTGCCAGGTGCACCTTAAGGGTCGTCGACTAGAGTCCCCCTTTGGAGAGAGACCACATGTAGTCCAAAATGCTGGCCACCGGATAGGATAAAGGGTCCAGCCCCTTGCCCTGACACCTAATGGAGAATCTCTTCCATTCGAAGGCATAGCATTTTCTGGTTGATTTCTTTCTAGATGCCTCCACAATAGTGAGGACATCTTTGGAGAGACCTAAAGCCTTGAACTCTAACCGCTCAGGAGCCAGGTTGTCAGGTGCAGGGACTGAAGGTCCAGGTGGAGTACCGTCCCCTGATTGATGGTGAGCAGGTCCAGGCATAGTGGAAGACGCCTTGGGAGCCAGTTGCTGAGGCTGTGGAGATCGGGGTATCAAAACTGACATGGCCAGTCCGGAGCCACCAGGATCACCTGTGCCTTGTCCCTCCTGACCTTGAACAACGCCTTGTGGATCAAAGGAAGTGGAGGAAAGGCATAGAAGAGGCCTGGGGTCCAAGGCCTCGAGAAGGCATCCCCTGCAGCGAGCCCTGCTGAGGGGGGGTGGGCACAGAACAGCCTCAGCTTTGCGTTCTCCCTTGAGGCAAACAGGTCCACCTGAGGGGTGCCCCACTGGGAGAACAGACTGTGAACTACCTCCAGATGGAGAGATCACTCACGGGACGCCTCTGCCATCCAGCTAAGGGCATCCGACAGCTGACTAGAATGCCACATGGATGGCTAGGAGATCCGCCTCCAGGCTGCGCACGACACTCCATATACAGAGAGCTTCTTTGCCCAGAGGCAGGAAGTACATCCAGCCCTGCTTGTTGAGGTAGTACATGGTAGTGGTATTATCCATCTGGACTTGGACCACTTGACCCCGAACATATGGAGCGAAAGTAGTTTGCGCCAGCCGAACTGCCCAAAGCTCCAGCAGGCTGATGTGCCATCAGGACTCTTCAGGGGTCCAGAGCCCATGGACTCTGTGATCCCCCAGATGGGCACCCCAGCCTGTGAGAGAGGCATTGGTCGTCAGGATGACCGTCAGCTCGGGGCGGACAAACGGGATCCCTTCCTGCAGATGCTCTGGGACTATCCACTACTGGAGGGGTTCCCACGTCTTCTGGGTCACACTGACCAGCTGGTCGAAGTGATCTTGGGGCCGAGGACACTGGCTGGCCGGCTCCCACTGCACGGAGTACATATTCCAATGGGCCCAACGGACCACGCTGGTGCAGGCTGCCATGTAACCCAGAAAGCGCAGGAGGTCCCAGGCAGGGCGCAATTGCCCAACCCGAAATGATCAGGCAAAGGAGGAGAGAACCAATGCCCTGTCTGCCGGGAGCCGGGCTCTGGCTCGGCAAGAGTCGAGCTTGCCCCGATGAAGCTGATCACCTTCGAGGGTACAAGTTTCAACTTGGGCTCGTTGACCAGGAGGCCAAGTTTGACGCAGGTCTGGAGGGCCAGGTTCCTGGACCGCTCCACCTCCTGCCTGGAGGGACCTGTAATCAGCCAGTCGTCCTGGCAGGGGTACACCCAGACTCCTCGGTGCCTCAGGTAAGCTGCCACCACTGCTATGCATTTGTTGAAGACCCTGGGGGCTGAGGAAAGGGCCAAAAGGCATGGCCCGGAACTCGCAGAGGGTTCCCTCAGCTCAAAAGTGGATGAACAGTCAGTGTGATGGACAGATCAGGACGTGAAAGAACGCATCCTGAAGATCCAGGGAGCAAAACCACATCTCGCTCTAGAGATGGTATGATCTGGGACTGAGTTACCATGCTGAAGGTGTGCGACCGGATGAACTTGTACAGGTCATGCAGATCTAGAATGGGGCGCCAGCCCCCCATCCACTATGGCACCAGGAAGTACATGGAGACAAACCCTGGATGTTCTGGAGGATCCGCTACTCTGACCACTACCTCCTTGCGGAGGAGCTGGGGTATGTCATCTCTAGGAGCCGACCGAGTGTCTGTGGATACCAAGTCCTCCCATGGGGCGCGGGCTCGGCTTGGAGGATACTGCTCGAATTCCAGAGGCAGACCCTGACCAACCACTTCCAGAATCCACCTGATCGTGGTGACAGCGGACCAGGTGGAAAGTGGCGGAGCCAGACCCACACAGGAGGATCCAGGGGCGGCGTGACAGGCATGAGGGAGGCACCCCCCCCCATCCCGTCACTGAGCAGACTTGCAGGAAGAAGACCTAGCTGAGGAGCCACCCGGTCCCTTCCCTCCAGGCTTACGGACCACAGAGGCCACAGAATTGGGCCTGGGTGGCCAGGACTGAGCCTGGCTGCCCAGCTGGTGCTGGGCTGGTTTTGCCGCAGGAGTGGAGGACCGAAAGGGCTTACACTTCTGCTGCCTGGAGCCCTTGGGATCCTTCTGTGCGGATGTCATGGAGTCCAAGGGGGCACTGGACGTCTCAATATGCTGGAGATGACTCTCCACACCGAGCCCATACAGGTCGGTGCCCAGGAATGGGACATCAGCCAGCTTGTGCTGCATGCCTGACGTGAAGATCAAGATCCGCAGCCAAGCACCATGGCAGATGGCAACTGCGGATGCCACCGAGCGGGCACAGGAATCCCCCAGATCCAGAGCCATCTGAAATTGCTGCTTGGCCACAGACCGGCCCTGATCTCGGACCTGCTTGACGGTGATCTGGAGGTACACAGGTACATAAGGAATCACCTCATCCAGAAAGCCCAGAAGGGCATGGGAGAAATGTGCCATCATGACGGGCCGAGCTCGCCTGGCGAAGGCAAAGTGAGGAGGCAGCATAGACTCTCTTAGCCGCATGGTCCAATTTCTTGGGACTCCTTGTCTGGCGGCTTGTCAATGTCCCCCATATTGGCCGAGCACTGAAACACAGAATCTGCCACCAACCCCTCGGCCGAGAGGTGCTCTGTGAACCCCCGAGAGGGTACCAGTGGGCATCACACATTTGCGGGCCATCCAGGCAGAAGGCGCAGGGCAAGATGTGGGGTGCTGCCAAAGCTCCAGGGCTGGGCCAACAATGGCCTCGGCCACTGGGAAAGCCTCCGTTGGAGAGTCCCCCTTGTCTAGAATTTCTGTGAGGGGATAGCGAGCCCGCTTCTGGGCTTGCTCCAGTTTCATCCCCAAGAACGCGGAGATGAGATGGAGGATGCCCATGAAGGAAGTGGGCCTTTCCTCTGTCAAAAGATCCCCCATGGACTCCACGTCGATCGAACTGGTGTGCAGTGAGGATTCCTTGAACTCAGAAGAGTCCACATAAAGCGGCCGACCACTCGACTCACCCTCGACCTGCCACGGATGGTCAGACATGAGGGTGACAAACAGCCGATGGGGAAGCCCCTTAGCCAGCCAAGATTCTTTAGTCGGAGCGCCGGTTGGCGGCTGCTTGGACGGCAGCTCCACCACACTCGGTGGAGAGGCCAGCATCAGTCGAGCAGAGACTGTCTTGACCAGCTCCGCTGGGGAAGAGACAATCTGAACTGACCCCAAGGAGGGAGTCAGCATCGGCCTCTCTGGTGACAGCCAAGTGATGGCTAGTGTGGGAGCCGAGGTCAGCTTCGGATCGGCCAGCACCAACTGTTGCCACATGAGGTCTTCGTAGCATCGACGCAACTTGTGCTGAAGCCTCTCCTCACCCAAGGAGGATGAAGACGAGGAATAGTGGTGCACTGCTTCCTGTGGCGTCGAGAGAGGGACCACCGATGACGGTAGAAGCTGCCCAACCCACTGAAGGAGGAAGACCTCGGCCGCCAGTGGTGCTCACGGGGGATCTCTGTGGGAGCCGGGGAGTGTCGTGGCTCCTCCTGGTCTTGGTCGGTGACCAGAGGGATCTGCTCAGTGGACTGAGCAGCCCCTTCTGAAGTCACTGGTAGGACCAGAGTCCTGAAATAGAACTGTTGACCTCTCTGGACGACAACCGGGAGATAGGGTCGAGAAATATCTCGGCGCATCACTGGCCGGCATCTCGACCAACTGGCCCGACGGGGTCTCCGTGAAGCCAGCAGCCAAGGCTGCGGTTTCGACCAAGGTCAAAACCTAGGAGTCCTGGGACCGAGAACGTTTCCGGTCCTAAGAATGTCGATGGTGAGTCTTCATTTTTCTCTCAGACTCCTCCTTGCAAGAGCAGGAGTTGTGCGAACCCGAAGGGCCCTGCCCCTTAGAAGGGAGGGACTGGCACAGCCCTTGAAGGAGCCTGAAAAAGTGGAGCCCAACTGGAGTGGAACAAAGGCCTAAGCTGAAGAGGAAGACTGCACGGCAGCCTGAGCCGCCTACTCCTCAAAGGCCAAAAGCTGTTCCAGCTGCTCGGCGGACCCTGCGGCCACAGAGACCACCCAACAGGCACCCTTAGATTTGACCGGCGGATGTCATTTTTCCAGGCGGCCGAACTTCAGGCAGGCTAAGTGGTCCGGAGGACCATCGCATAAAATACCACAGGCCTGCCGGCCCGCCGGCACAGCGGTTAGTTTCGGCACGGCGCCGGCGACCTGGGTTGCGGAAAGCGGACTCGGGTGGCCGGAGGGGCGCGGGAGAGGAAGGATCGAGCGCTCACGACTGCTCTCCTTCTCCGTGGGGAGGGTGCGGTGAGTCGCCCGGTCAGCGGAGGACTCCTGGTGGAGACCAGGAGAGCCCCGAGCACCGGGACCTGACGCTAGAAGGGGCGGGCAGACGCTGGCGCCATTGCACTCACGCCCCATAAAAAGGGGAAAACTCCGCCCACCTCCAGACGCCCTATGATGCCCGTCTCGGCTGCAATGGGCTCCCAAAGCACGGCTCCCATCCTAAGGGCCGAGGGTACCACGTCCCCACCTTTGGGGGCAAGCCAGGGTACTGGGAGCACGCACAGAAATGCCGCAGCAGGGGGATCCGTGACCGGGCGGAAAAACTGGTGCAGAAGAGGGGGTAAATAAAAAAAAATAAAATAAAATATCACAGGCCTGTGTATCGTGACCATGGCCCAGGCAGTAGACGGACGTGGAATGCAGGTCGGTATGCGACATCTGCCCGCATGGTCACCGACAAAATCCGGGCACAGACTTATCGTCCATAGTGGTCATGATCAAAGATCAAACTAAAGACGGAACTCATAAGAGTTTAAGTTTTGGAAGTAAATCGAAAGATTCAAGCGCTAGGGTCTACTCAATGCAACAGTGGTAAGAAGGGTACCTGCTTCTTCCAGCGGAAAGGACGATCTGGTGTCATGGGGTGGAGCTGAGGAATATACCACCCAGGTGGGTTGGAGGAGCCAGCTTCAAGACTTTCTGACAAGTCTCTTTTTTTTTTATATATATATAATTCTCTATTTCCTCCTAGCCGGAACTCTCTTGGGCCATTTAACTCACCAGAGTCAGTCTTACCGCCACTGTGACTCGCCTTCAGACATTACTTATGCCAGCTTGAGGGGGTAGAGCCCAGGAGACCGAAGGGCAGAGGCAGGGATTCAGTGTTGGGCATGTGGCAGTTGGCACTGTGAGGGCTGTCGCCAATCCGGCAGGAGGGGGTTTTGTCCCTTGAGTTCCCCTACCAGAGCGTGACATGCTCTGACGCCATGGAGACCCTGCCGGCATCAGCCACGCTCGACCCCAGTGCGCTTGGTCTGCGTCCTGTAATGCCTCCAATCACCATCAGAGCACACCAGGACACCGAACAGCCCAGAGCCCTTCCTCTGGCAGAGGGGAGCAGTCCTCTGGACGCTCAATCCTCTTCCTCCCCTGCCGACCTTTATCGCCAGAGTCCACTCCCGAACCCGGGTCGCCGGTGTGGCATCCAGTGCCTCAACCCTCAGCGCCACCGGGCCAGCTCTCCAGTAACTCTTAAAGGGAAAGGACACCACCAGAACATGTGGATAAGTACATCATATCCACATTCCTAGAATTTTTTTTCCTCCGAAATATACTTCACTGATTTTTCAGAGAAAGTATACATATACAGTAACCAAATATTTAATCCAGGAATTACAGACCAAGCATAAGGCATTTAGCAGTTAGTAATTAGCATTTGATGTTTTGCTCTCTAAAGGGCTCTAACAAGTACGTTAATAAACTATCATCAGAAAACCAAGTTATCATAGTAACATACATACGTCCTAGATGCAATTAATACCACAACCTGCACTCCAACTGGGAGCGTGCAACATGCACGCTGTACAGAAACTATTCAACATAGGTATAATGTCAAGTTACCTTGTTGCGAGCTAGCCATCTGCCAATCATTATTTGTAACATATATTAATGTTATATACTGTATTATGCAATTTCTGTGTATGCCAATGCCAGTGTTAATTCAAGGCATAGGAAAAGATTGGATTTATTTATTTATTTTAAGGGGTGACCCTTTTGACTCGAAGGCCACGTGTTTATCAGGAAGGGGAGATCTTAATTCTCAGTTTCTGTTGACAGTGATGTGCCAAAGGCCATTTACTGATATAAACAAGCACTACAGAAGCAGATTGTTTTGATCTCAGGAACTATGATAGGATGTCACATTTTATGAGGCCCAGGAATGTTTCTGTCAAAGGGACATGGAACGGCCTTCCTGAGGAGGTAGTGGACTCAAAAACAGTGGAGGAATTCAAGAATGCATGGGACAGGCATAAGGCAATTCTAGTGGGGGGGTAGGAGGAAGTAGGCTGTTGGTTAACTAGGATCTGCAGCCTATGCATTAGGTAGGGAAATGGGCAGACTAGGTGGGCCAAGCAGTCATTATCTGCCATCAAATTCTACGTTTCTATGAAATACCTTCCTAACAGGCCTGTATGAAGTAATATAAAAAAGGCACACATCCTTCCAACAGTGCCGTGTGAAAATTTACTTCCAGTACGTTACTGTGGGAATCTAGACTTCAAAGCGTAATTTTGAAATGTCAGACTATGCCGTGGGTTACTGTTGGGGGAAATAAAACTGTTTTCCTTATACCTAGAAAACTGATGACACTGCAAATTTTCAGAAAGCTGGATGATATCACAGGGTAGCTAGGACTGATAATCTCATCCTTGCTGAGCACAACTGCCATTCTGGTTTTGGACAGTCTCCTGAGCACAACAAAACAAGCATTTGTCAATGCCGAATGTCTGCTTGCTGGCATTGGTACTGGTAGTGTAGGTGTTAGAGAGATGCAAAATAGGAATGGCAGTGAAGTATTTAACTGAAGCCAACCCCACCACCACCCTGCAGAGATTGACAGGCATTGGGGTGTGCCTTTGGGTCGTCGGGCAGAACGGCCACGCCATTTCATCACACCCTACCCTGCAGACACTGACAAGTGTCACAGTGTGCCTTGGGGTCTCTGGCCCTTATGTTCACCCCATTCCATCAGGAAATACGGTGAGATGGGTGCTGTATAAGAGAATGGGGTGAACTTTGGGGCCGAAGAATCCAAAGCACACCTCGATGCCTGTCACTGGCTGCAGGGTGTGGGTGGGGGTGGAATGGCATGAGCATTACAGGCGACAATCCCAAGTCACACCCGATGCCTGTCAGTCTCTACAGGGTGGGGCGTTATGGTGAAACCCCTAACGCGCCTCAGGCGTTCGCCTGGTATTCTCACTCCAAATTTCAACATGGGTTTTCTGTACCCACCTCATGAACAGTGGCAATATCAGTTCATTGTGCGAAAGCTAGTTTTGCACAGCGACTCGCCATTTGGCACCACAGGTCGTAATACATTTCGAACAGGATGTGAAAAATGACAGCTGTACTGTTTATGGAGGTGAAAAATGGCAATGTTGAAAATCTGGAGTGAAAATATAAAAAAAATGGTGGTCAGGAGCGTGCATAGAAACTGCGCAACGCTAACCTGTAATGTAATTAGTTTGGGGATTTTTTTTTTACAGCAGATTGTCAACACAGGCACTTTGGGATCTCCGCTAATGAACAGCGTCACTGTGATTTTCTTAATCTGTCCTGAACACTGACTTCCCACAGCAAACACGCATTTCTGCACCACAAGTGCAAAAACACATTTCGGCCAGGGGGTGAAAAATGACAGCTGTACTGTTCATAAAAAGGTGCGGAAAAATGCCAATGTTGAAAATCTGGACTGAAAATATTACAAATTCGTGAACTTACGAGGGTGCGTGGAAACTGTGCAATGCACGCTCGTAACAGTAATTTTATGGACATTTGTCACCAAATTTTTAACACAGCCATTTTAAGACCTCTGCTCATGAACAGTGTCACTGTGATTTTCTTAATCTGTCCCGAACATTGATTTTGGCACCGACTGTAGCCATTGGCATAAGCTACATGGTAATACATTTTGGGCAGATGTGAAATATGACAACTGTACTGCTCATAAGGAGGGTGGTAAAATAAGCAATGCTAAAATCAGGAGTGAAAATATTAAAATTTGCGAAGTTATGGCGTGCATGGGAACTTACTGGCATACTCAAGTAACAGTCATTTTGGAATTTTTTCACCAAATTTTCAACACAGGGTTTTGGGGGCCTACCTCATGAACTGTGCCACTGTCGTTTTGTTGCTAGGTCACGAAGTGGTTCAGCGCGAGTGACCATGAAATCACCTTCGGGACCGAATAACAAAATGACAGTGACTGAGTTATGAGGTGGGGCCCCAAGAACCCCATGTTGAAAATTTGGTGAAAAAATTCCCCAAAATGGCAGAGATATGCACCAAACTTGGGGGAAAAAAAAAAAAAAAAAACATTTATGCCATTATACAGCTTACCGGCATTTCTTCAGTTCGGTTGGTCGGCTTTGAAGAGTGCAGCAGTGTTCCTGGTCCACCGAAGATCGTCACACTGGGCTTTGGAGGTAAATATGGGGTTGGGGGACATGTGGGGAGATGGGTGCGCAGAGGTTGGCTCGGGTTGGGGGGAAAGACAGTCAATGAGGGTTTTTTTCTTTTTTTCTTTCAAACAGTTTTTTTTTCTTCTTCAGGAAGACAACGCGGGACTTCTGCCACGTTGGTGTGGGCTCCCAGCGTGGCAGCTGGAAGGTTATTGGGGGGGGCTGCAGTGGAGCCGACGGGAGATTGGGCACCCCCATCGACCAAAGCGACTTCTGCCAGGCCGGGGTGGGCTCCCAGCGTGGCATCTTCTTCAGGAAGACGACGCAGGACTTTTGCCACGCTGGGGTGGGCTCCAACTGTGGCAGCTGGAAGGTTATTTTTTTTTTTTGGGGGGCAGTGGAGCCGATGGGGGATTAGGCACCCCCAGCCGCCTAATCTTTTGCCACGCTGGGGTGGCGGTCTCCCCAGCGTGGCACCCTGGGGAGTCTGTTTGGGAGGAGATGGAGCAGACAGAAGTTGGGCACCCCGTCATACAGTGTGCGCTGGTGGAGGAGAGTGCATGAGCACGCTGGGGTGGGCTCCCAGCGTGCTACATAAAAATCGGGGGAAGAAATTACGTTCTTACCATAATTATGATCTTTCTGTGTATCTTCACCATTCATCACAATGGGGTACTGGCCGGAGATCAGGACCCCGTGGGAGCCTTTTTTTTTTTTTTTTTTTTTAAAGAATAGGCGGAGTCGACGCAGCATCGGCGCCGCCCTCGAGGCCGACGTACTACGTGGCGCTTGAGGATTAGCCGCCTGCCTACCAGTTCTGAGTCGCCGGAGGTGTAAGAGGAAGGGATGGAGGGTGGGACAAGAGAGTCCAAGGGACAGAAAAAGGAAGAGAAAGTGAACTAAAAGGAGAAATAACGACTGAGAGGACAGCATAGAAGAAGTAAAAACTAAGGGGATTGGGTAGGGGCCCCAATCTCTGGAAAAGGAAGAAGGAGGGAGGGAGGGAGGAGAGAGAATTTAAGAGAGTGAGAGGTGACAAGAATCCAGGACCCTTGTCCGTCACCAGAGTGTATAGGAACTGCAGGGAGTGGCGAAGCTCACCTGCCAGAATTCAAGACAGAATAACTGGCAAACCCCAAAAGCAGAGTCGGCTATTCTGGAGAGGACAGGTACAGAGGATCAGTACACTCTCTGTAAAGACATTTGGTGAAAAAAAGGGATCCCCCTTTTTTTTTTTTTAAAAGGAAGGATAACAGAAGGAGGGCAACCACCAGTTCTCACCCTGTAGGAGTGTAGATAATTAGTAGAGAGGAAGTGCCACTTGAACCGTACCCTTTGGGAGAAATTTACCCCCCTGTGTGTCCCAATTTACCCGCTCAAAGAGGAGGAGGCACAGAGGGAGGAGGATCCAGAGACTGAAGCCCCAGGGAGACGGCGGGTGGGATTGTGATGAATGGTGAAGATACACAGAAAGATCATAATTATGGTAAGAACGTAATTTCTATATCTTATCTGTGTCAATTTTCACCATTCATTACAGATGGGTGAGTACCAAGCACCCCCGAAGGGGGTAGACTAAGTGCACCCTAAGGGACAGAGTCCCTTAGCCCTCAGTGGGTGACACACTAAGGGGGGGAACCTTCTGGGCCTGAAGAAGCCCGAGAGTGGGAAGAGCGAGACGGGGTCCCCCCCGGAGGGGGAAGGAATTTTCCCCGACAGACGTCGTCTCGCCCTACGGGAAAAGAGATAGGTTCCTGGTGAAGCGGAGCAGATCACCCTACGCCAGGCCAAGGGTGACAACCGGGAAAGGTGAAGCCACGCCGATCTTCTGGTGCAGATCGCCGTCCCTACTACCCTGGTAGCTACCTCAATGGCGTCGTAAGATGCCCTTGCTTGGTGCCTTGCTAGCTCCAGGCCACGTGCAGAGAGAGCGATGGCTTGCCTGGTTTGCTCCGAGTCAGGCAAAGCAGCTAGGAATTGACCCAGCGCTGACCACAAGAACCTGTTGTAGGCTGCATAGTGGGCCTGATGGGCGGAGATGGAGAGAAGCAACCGTGCCGAGTAGAAAGTCCTCCTCCCCCAGAAATCGAAATCCGAAGAGACCTGATCTGGGGGCCGGTCGCGGTGGAGGACGCGAAGCCCATCAGGAGTGTCCAGATCGTCCAATCCGGACTGCGGATGAGGCATAGAACCTGGAGACTCTAGAGGAACGACAATACCTCTGGCTGAGGTCCCTAGGGGCAGGAACTCCGAGAAGGGCCTCTGCCAAAGCGCATGGGCGCCTCCCAAAAGAGTAGGCAGGGGGCACCACAAGGGTGGCCGCCCGAAATCGCCTAGAAAGGCGTGTGCCGCATGCTCTGGATTGCTCGCAGATAGGGGAAAGGTGAAGGTCCTCCAACATCCTTGCGAGGAAACGCTGATACTCTTGAGAGATCAGCGGCAGGAGAGATGTGGACAGATGGTTCCTCTCCCCCAGAAGAGGGGGATGAGGAGCTGGAGGTCACCATATGCTCCGAGGGTGGCTGCTCGGGGGAAGGTTGAAAAACCTGACTGTCCAAGGCCCTAACATAGGCAGGGAACCGAGAAGCCACCGCTCTGAACTGCTCCCAGGTGAGAGGCCCGGTAGGACCAAGAATGCCCGGGAGCGCTGGAGAATGTGGCAGAGAGGTAGGGGCAGAGCCGAGGGAAGGAATCGGCTGACCTCTGCCAGGGCCAGGGAGCGGACCATGGACACCTGGGGAAGGTGTCCCGGAAGACTCCGGAGCCGACAGCTGTACAACCACGTTGGTACTGCCTAAGCTGCGCCCAGAAGAATCCCCCAGTGAAGCGACTGGGGCCGTATGGGTCCAGAAGGATGGTCCCCTGCCTCCAAAGAATGGGACCCTCTCAGGGATCCGGAAGAGGAAGGACGGAAGTCCGCACTCCGGCTTCTTCCAGGACCCGGGTGGACCCCAGAGAAAGGCCTACGCAGGGACCCCACACCCCTTGGAGTCCGAGAGAGTCCTGGTCCTCGGGAAGGTCAGCCTAGGTAGTGGGCAGCCCTGGGATGTCCCCGAAGGGGAAATCCAGGCCGCAGCACCCTCCCCACCCGTAGGCTTCTCGATAGGCCCCGAAGTTGGGCGATCAAGACACACCACGGGAGAGGGTACACCTGCTGAGGGTCCAGGAACCCCCAGGCCAGGTTGCATGGCTATGGCGCCACCATAGCCTGCTGGTCAGTGCCACTGACCCCGACCTGGAGGGAACCTGGCGCTCCTCAAGAGGGGCTGACTCAGACTGCGTCCGAAGAGACCACTGGTTCAGCCTCCTCTGCAGGCAACCCCGAAGGGTGTGACTGCTCGTCCGACTCTGAGCCGACTCCGACCCGAAGAGGTGGAATCTGAGGCCCTAAGCCAGATGGTAGGAGGCGAGAAAGCGACCTTCACGAAAGGCCCAGAAGTCGTGGCAGTGGTCAGGTAGCACCGCGCCCTCCACGCCCCGGGCGGGCTGGCAGAAGTGGCAGGACGGCGGGACCAGAGGTCCAAGGCTAGGAGCCAGCCGATGGCGCTGTCAAGTCCACGGGGACAGAAAGCGGGAAACCAGCTCGGCGCCTGCGACACCGCCCGGCCCCGGCGCCCGAGTACGAGCGAGCCCGGCTCAGCGGACCCTGTGCTGACGGCACCACCAGGCTCCCGGCGCCCTTGAGCAGCGCTAGAGCAGAGGTGATGCGAGACGGCATCGACCAACAACCCCGTGGTGCGGGCGAGACATAGCAAAAGCGACGCCGAATCCAGATGCACAGCGCGCGGCAGTACTGGCGCCATGGCGGCGTCGGCAAACCCAGCGCCAAGAGACAACCACGCGCCCGATGCCGACAAGGCCCCGGCACCGCGGATGGTGCGGAGGCCTCGGCGGCACCAATCGACGCGCCGACCTGGGCCTTCGAACCGTGGAGCGACACCAGGGGGCCTTCACCCCCGAAGGGGTGACTGCCATAGCGGCGCCTCCCACCCGCTGCCAGGAGGAAGCGGGACGGGCCTCCTGCGCCACGGGAGGAGTCTCAACCAAGGCTAGGCTACGGGGGGTTGAGACTCCCTCCTCCACGGTCCGTATAGAACCGAGAGGGGACCCGGAGGAAAGGCCGAGAGAACGTGGCTTGGCCCGACGAGTGCGGATCCTACCTCCGAAAGTCGGCGGAGCTCGTCCAACTTTCCACGCGCGCTGTTCGATAACACGGCGGTCCATCGAGAAGCAGGCGTTGCACGAATCCATGTCGTGAAGCGGGCCAAGACACGAGAGACACCAGTCATGCTGGTCGGTCACGGAGAAATTGCTGCCACACGGGCACCGACGCATAGGGGGCCGCCCCGCCTTAGACAATTTCTTGCCCTCCAACCGCGACATGACCTGCGGAAAAAAACACCAAAAATAGACTCGACGTCGCCAAAGTTAAAAATGGAAAGATCTTACCAGCGAAGTCGAGTAGGGCAGACTAGAACTAGTAGACCGACGAACTATCGACGAATAAGGGCTAAGGCCTAAAATTTTCTTCAAAACACTTCTTCAAGGCTTCCCACAAGGCGACCTCGACGGCGGGAGATGAAGAACTGGTAGGCAGGTGGAGTCGACACAGCTTAACAGCTAATCCTCGAGCACCACGTAGTACGTCGGCCTCGAGGGCGGCACCGATGCTGCGTCGACTCCACCTATCCTAAAAAAAAAAAGGGCTCCCTGGGTCCTGATCTCCATCCAGTACCCTATCTGTGATGAATGGTGAAGACTGACACAGATAAGATCGAACAGTCTAGACAGTTCAGATGCAGTGAAGACATACGTGTCGTTGGCAGTATGCAAACTGACTACACGTTACCACCACTGATTGTGGCGGTGTTTCCCTCAGAACTGTACGCCACTACATCTGAACAGCTGTCATTAGGGTTGTCACGGTATGAAATTTGACGGTATGATAACCGCAGTGTGTGATACCGCGGTATAATGCATTTCAATGGGAAAACCTGAAATATTTAAAAAAAATGCAATTTTAACCAAATTTTACACATACAAGCAGTTAAAATATGAATTAATGACACGTGTAAATTTTGGTAAAGTTTGCATCATTTTTGAATATTTCAGGTTTTCCCCATTGGAATGCATTATACCGCGGTATCACGATAACCGCGGTATCACACCGTCAAATTTCATATCGTGACAACCCTAGCTGTCATAGACAGCTCGGACATTCATTGGCACGGTGCAGCCATGCCTGCAAAAGGGACCAGGGCACTGGAAGTGGGGGAGGCACACCTACATAAACTTGCATGGTGGCACTCTGTTTTTTGCACATGCGTGCAAGCAAACATAAAAACTGCCAAGCTGCTACACAGAAAAAGGACTTCGAACATTTTCATCTTTAAGGCAGAGAAGTTGTTAAAACAGTTAAGGCATTTATCCTGTATACTTTTCCCAGTGTTTCTAATACTGTAACCTAAATTTGTATATGTCCTCTTTTTACTTGTAACTGCATTTATTTAATTTTGGTAAAGACTTCTGTTTTTTCTAAAGAAATCTGCCTGTGTGAGATTCCTTATATTGTATGTGTGGCTGTAGAAGTTTTATCACAAATCTATGACAACTGTTTATGCTTACAAGGGTCACCAAACAGCAACCAAATTGAAATGAGTCAGTGGGAACATCCAGACAGATTTGGGGGAGAACACTAGAGTCTCATACGAATCTGCTGGGGGTGTGAACTGGGCTATTGCATGTCCTGTAGGGTGAAGACCAAATCAGGTGTTGCGCTGCTACCTGAAGAGGGCGCAACACTTGGGCCTTCCTCCTATGTGTAACTGCCACAGAAAAGGGTTCAAATTTGGCCACAAGACTCGAGACTGGTACTGTACCCTGATCTAAAGTATAGAGGGATACTCTGGGACCTGGTGGCGAGTGTTCAGTTGTAAACTCAGCAAGCACTCTAGATGCACACAAGGAGGGTATCGTTTTCCCCCTTCCTGTCACAGACTGCACTTACGGGTGGGCACTGTGAGCTCAGTGATCTGAACCTCACGAGTGGGTTCATGACACCCCCACCTTTTCATCCTCTACATGTTCTTCCAATATAGATACATTAGGTCCTCTACTCAAAAATTACTCAAATGTGAGCCATCTTTTGTCATAAGTGGCTATACTACCCCTATTTCTATAGATCAATTTCTCCATAGCTGCACAATCCCCTAATTGCTGAAGCCATACTTGAGCTGGGGGGGAAGAACGCCTCCTTCTTCCAATTAGTTAAGAATGCCTAGCTCCCCACATATGACCGCAATATAAATAAATTTCCTTTGCCCCTCCCCAACACCTTCAAGGTGTTCCTGATCACCTAAAAGTATCATTCAGGAGCTTAGCTCTATAGGAGTTGATACCACCTGTGATATCACATTTTCAGTTTCCCTTCAATACCCTTTCAGGCGCTGGCAGGTAACCATGATGAGGATCAGACGCCCTTCGTGTGTTTTACAGGGAGGGCAACGGCCATCGGAACCCTGAGAGAAACTTGGACGGCCACTCTGCGGTGTAATATGCTTGCTGGAGAGTAAAATATTGGATCAATTTAAATTTACATGAAATCAGTATCCTCCATCCCTCCTGAGAATGGCACCCCATTCCTCTTCTGATATATTTTCATTTAAGATGGCTTTCCTTTTGTCTAGAAGGGAGGCCTGTTTGTCTGTAGCCTCTCACTAGGCTATTCTTAACAGTAGCACATCCTCCCGATGTTTTAGTGAACTTACACTGCCTTTTTTAAAAAAACATTTATTTCTAGTTTAAATAGAATGAAACATAGTATGCGCAAAGTACCGCTGTGCCGCTGATAATGGCGACTAACTCAGATACCAGTGAGCAATTTAAACAATACTGGAAACAGCTGTTGTGATGTCAATTTTAAAAAAAAAAAGCTTAATAAAGTCTATATGAGGTCTCTGAGATGTCCCTATGCAAATCAAGAAGGACATCGAGACATCTTTGTGTTCCAGAACTGCTCATCTTCACAGTTCTCGAATGCAAAGATGGCTCAATACGACAGTCTTGCTTGATCAAGAAAAATAAAAAAAAAAACACATTTTTCCCAGGTCCTTCCAGTCAATGCACTTAATTGCATAATAAGCAGAACCAGTACAAATGACAACCAGGCACCTCACTACTCCACCTGCCTGAAAGAATGCCAGCACCAGACTAGGATTAATTTAAATATCAAATATTCATTAAAAAAACATTCTTGCATTTGTCCAGTTTCAATCAAATATGCTTTGTTATACACACTTTGCTTGTTAATTCATCCACTTTATGAAGACTTTCTCTTTTATAACATATACCACCAATACATTGCTCATTAGCAACAATAGTTTTATATAATTCAGTCCATGAAAGTAAAATGCAAGTGCATAAATAGGTCGTAGCCTCTCTCTGTTCATAAATAACCAAGCACCAGTGAGTTCTGAAATATCAGTATAGTCAGACGAAATTCGACTGTGCTGTGAAACTGGTCCAGAGGAGCTCTTGTTAGAATGGAGACAAATTAAGTTAGCGAGCGAAATTCGCTTACTATATTTATAAAATGAGGGCTTCAAGTAATGCAAGTCAGTTCAGACATATGTACTGAATAATTGCCAAACGTTGCCACACAGCTACGATTGCATATGAGCTGTCCGCTTCATTTGTTGTGTATAGTCAGTCTTTCAGGTATACTTGCACACTTTTTCGCTGAAAGCCAAAAGGCAGTGTGTTCAGAAGCTCAGCATGGGTCTTGTTTAAATAGGTGTTAAAATAGGACAACCATCTCAATAACCCTCACATTTCCATAGTACCCATTTGCCTAATTTCAGCATAGGACACCAACAGACTAACACTATATTTGGAGCGCTCATCTCACACACAGTCAAATTTGCCACATGTAGTTCAACATGAACCAACTGTTTATCTGTACTCGTAACTGCTCCGATTCCAGTTAGTTTCTTGTTCTAAACATGCAAAAAAGGTGCTTGCAATTGTTTCCATGAAACGTTAAATTTAGACCTCAAAGTCAAAAATCGTTATTGCAGTATGAAAGGAGCATTGCAAGTGCATAGGCAAACAGCATGAAACAACTCCAACCACTAACAGTAAAAGCCAGCATTGCAACAGAACGTTGTGACGTTTCCAGTGGACCCCTTCATCAGACCAGTGACAGTGCATGCGTGTCTCATTGAAATCTAAAACCAAGAACATGTGCAAAAGCAGCAAAGTGACAGATCCAAAAAAGTGAAGTGTATGGAAAAAGAGTGCAGAGAGCAGCTAATGTGCCAGCATTAAGAATTATATTAAAAATGTTGGATACATGTTTTACTCTCATTTGGCATGGGTCCTATATATAAAGATCATATTTAAATATTATTTTTCAAGTCGTTTTCCAACTTTGAAAAAGCATTAATAAAGCTAAATACAAAGCCCATTGGGAAAAATAGGAAGGGGGGGGGAGCAAGGAAAGAGTCACAAAGTGAATGGGACTAGGAATAAAATTACATCCTATACGTGTAAATGTCGTATTCATGTACTAATTTTTCAGTCTACTATTTAAGCTACACAGAAACAAAGATGTACTGTTACAGCATCTTGTATAGTTGTCTATCCAAAATCTATAACAAGAGAACACCTAGGGAGGCAATCTTCATATGTTAAGTGTTTACAAATAAACGCATACTATTTATCGATCTAAAGACTGCTCAAAAATGTTAGTTTGCTAACAGCACTAATAACACATTGGTTCAAAACTAGCACATGACAAAGTAACTGAGATAAAATATTAAAAAAGGCAAAAGAAAAATTATTGAGTGAAAATACAATCTAACCATATAGTCCCTGGAATAAAAAACTGGAAATGAGATGCAAACATGATCAAATAACATAAAACAACAGACTCTGTAAAGATGTACTGCTAAAAACCATATCATGTGGGACTTCCGGTGATGTCACCTAGGTTATGGCTGCCTAGCCCCACAGCTCCTCGCCCCAATCTGCTAAACCTCTCTAAAAATCTTTTATAATGGGCATTTCTGATCAACAAATTCACAGAAGATTGGCCACATCACCCGAGAAAGGTAACTACAAGTTCACTGTTTTACCCCAGGATGCCAGTGATATAGATGCGGAAGGTTCCAATTCAGCGGCCTCGACATACTATCCACCAGGTCTGCTACCCAGAAGGCCTCCAAATCAAAATCCAAAAACAAATCTAACAAACCGGCTGCCTCCCAAGATACTAAAATGGACAGCAAGCTGGACAAAACACCCGCAGAGCTCTCAGATATCAAATCGGACTTCAAAACTTTTAAAGAATCACTTACGGAGCTCCAGGGCGATGTGTCGGCCCTCGAGGGGAGAGCTCACACTATAGAGGAGAGACAATCATCTTCTTCCACTCAGCTCACACAATTGCAAAACCATTTCAAGCAACTAGCTAAAATTTGTAAACCAACAGTCGAACGTCAGGAGGACTCCAAGAATCAGCACAGACACTGAAATATCAGAATCTATTCTGGGGCAGAGGGTAGGGACATCCTAGACTTCATAGACACTCTCCTGCGCACCTCCCTCATGCTAGATTCAGATATGCAGCTAGAGACTGAACATGTAAATCAGGCCCTGGAGCCGAAGCCCACCTCCCCTACAGTCAGACCCCGTTCAATTATAGTGCAGTTCTTGTGTTACTCCAGAAAAGAATTGATCCTACGGAAGACCTGGACACAGAAAAAGGTCTTCTATGGCATCACCAGAATATTTCTGGACCACGACTATGCCCCCTATACCATGAGACAACGCAGAGAGTACATATCACTGTTTGCTGTCATGTGCCAGAACAAACAAATTCCAGGCACTATACCCAGCGATGATGATAGTGCAGTTCCCCAATGGCCAGCAATCGTACTCCTCTGCAGAGGAGGCCTAGATGGATTTCCTTAAGGGAGGCCTAGACATCTCGAACAGAATGGCCCTTCCACAATGCACCTCAGCACGAGCTTTAGAGGGGACCTCTAGTGACTCTGTCTCTTCTTTCTTACAGCACTCCGTGGAGCTCCTTAAAGGCATGCAGAGAGCACCAGTTTTAGACTAAGAGGGGTGACCAGTTTTGACAATCTTCTCAGAGGCAGAGTAAGTAACCTGCCCAGGGTGGGCCTCTGTTCTCATGACCTCCGGGTGGGGGCAGATTGGTTTAATGACTGGGTGTCCTGGCGTGGTGGACAGGTTACCAAGGGATGGGGGCTGGGGGAGGGGTCTGCCATGCAAATAACAAAACCCCATGAGGTGGAGTGAATCACTTGGAGTTCTGCTTTTTTTTTCTCTTTAAAACATGGGTTTATGAATTCTCTATGGACCCACTGCAGAGGTAGGGAGTGGGAAGCCGAGGCGCTCCACATACACAAGCGAAGTGCATGATTACACACCAAGGGGATGAGCACCCGCTAGATAGGGATGCTCTCCAGGAATAACAGGTCTTACTGGTGCACCCTCCGGCCACCCTCTGAGCGAAACGCTGCTTTGCCAACATCCGTTAGATAGGATGAAGCGGGTGGACCGGAGGTGGAAACAAAGGGTTCAGGACTCCGGTGTGGCCTGGGGTGCACCCACAGAGAGAGATCTATCCCCTCGGGGCACAGCAACAGCATTCCCTCTGGGCTGGGCAATGTGGACATGCATTGCATTCTGCATATAATTGATACCCATGGAAAGCACCAGGCTACCGGTGGTGAAGTGGCTCCTTCTAGCTGTTCCGAGGGGCGCTCGCTCCCTTGAACCTTATTATTCATATACAGAGTGGATAATTACAAATAATTCTGCTATAACTAGACTTTTGTCTGGCTGGACTGCCCACGTCTGCTCGGGGATCCAGGGGACGTCTTTTCTGGGGCATGGGCATGTCTCCCTGGGCTCGGACCGCTGGCTGACACCCAGTCTAGGAAAGGGGATTCCCCTTCTCTGTTTGCTTACATCAAAGGGGAAGAGGGGCCATATAGATTGAGTTCCCCTTCTTCCCTGGATACTAGCTCCCCTACCCTTGGGGTTCGCTGGGGGGGGCACCTACTTTCGGGCTGGGGGAACACTCAAGCCTCATAACGAGAGCTCCTCTGAAATGCCAATAGGCTGGACTTTGGTGGAGGACGTCGAACACTAACTCACACACCACACTGGTGGAAATGGACCTCGAAACTGATTCAGCTTGAATTGGGATCACGCCAGTGGTCATACCACGGGGAAGACTTTTTCCTATTTCTCAGACTAGCTGAGAGGCTCTGGACTGCTTCCTTCCTTCCTTCTCCTCCCCTCTTGCCTTTTAGGTTGGACAATCTGACTCACCTCCAGAGCCTTTGGATTTTGAACTCCCGTGACCATAGGAAATGGAGTTATTCAAGCTTAAAACAGACTCTGTTTTCCTTATAGAGCAACAATATTGCATTTATTGAAGTCACAGTATTGGGCTGATATGCGGTGAGAAAATTCTTTTTCTTTGTCACATAATCAATAAGCGGCAAAGGTGGACCACTAGGCGGACAGGGGAATGACGCACCTTCATTACCTAATTTTATTTTACTTTACCCTCCTGTACCGCCTCCTTTGGTCCTGCCCCTTATATTTCTAACCCTCCTTCCCCTTTACCTTAACTAACCCGCACCTTGCCCCATTAGGGTAATGGCAACCCCGAGGGAGCACTAAGTACGAACTTAGGAGAAACCCTCCCTTGGTGGCCCTATAGGCTACCAACCTAAGGTCTGCTGCAAGCAGCAACCTACACTTTGGAAGTCACATGTGTAAACAGTTCTGGTTTCCATAGGCCCTGTTGGCCAGTGTCTGGCTCTCAACAATGGTACCCAAGTTGGGACATGACTGTGTGGCTATGTCCCAGGTTACAAAGTTACGAGTTATTTCTAAGGCTTTATTGGCCTAGTTCATTTACTCACTTCCCTTTTTTCCCCAAACTTAATGGGTGACTGGCTTTATCCACATAGAAGAGGTGCCTCATTTATATTTCCCAGGCAGGTCTTAATCTTATGTAGAGGCTGCATAATGTTCTTATGTCAACCATGTGCTTGTCGTCGAGGCACAGGTCAGGAAGCATAGGAAAAACCAGGAGCGGTTATAGAATTCACCAAAAATAAACCCCCCAAAAAAAAACCAGGTTACTCACCTGTAACAGTAGTTCTAGGAGTGGTATATGTTGTTCATACACACTTATTGCCATGTCCCTTTCCCCTTTAAGAATCGCCAGAAGGTCTTCAAGCTGGCTCCTCCCACCCACCCACGTGGTATAGCCCTCGGCTCCACCCCATGACACCAGATCTTAGCCCACTGGAAGCCAGGTTTGTGTACCGAAGCCGGAGAGGTTGAGTGGGTCCGTGTGGATGAACAACATATACCACTCCTAGAACTACTGTTACAGGTGAGTAACCTGTTTTTCTAGGATCGTGGATATGTTGTTCATCCACACTTAGTGGCAGACTCCTAGCAGTTCTGCAGGAGGAGGGAGGCAAGGTGCACATGCCCTACTTTGGGAACAGAGACTGGAGAACTGAGGCCCCAAAGCCAGCATCCCGGCGTGACTCAAGGTCGATGTGGTAATGGGTCATGAAGGTGTTTGCTGTCTTTCAGGTAGCAGTCAGGCAGATTTCCTGGATAGGGATGTTCCTGGAAGCAGCCATCGACGCAGTGGTATGGCTGGTGGAATAAGCTCTTATCCCTCTGGGAGGCTCCTTGCCCACCAACCTATAGCAGAGATCAATGCAAGATGTAATCCATCTTGCGATCGTCCGCTCTGCTGCAAGTCTGGCAGAGGCAGCTTCAGCGTAGGTGACAAACAGCTGGTGAACCTCGCCCCGAATTTCCACCATCCTCTCCTTATAATAGGAGAGAGTTCATCTCAGGTCCAGAGTATGGAACCTGTACTCAGCATCTGAGGTATAGTTCAGGTAGAACACAGTCAACACCTGGTTATGGTGAAACTCTTGACACCACCTTCAGGAAGAATTTCGGGTGGAGGGGGCAGAACAACCTTGTCCCTGTGGAAGACTAGATAATAGGAGTCCACCGAGAGCGCCTGGAGCTCCCCTGTCCTTCTGGCAGATGTGAGCCACCAGGAAGGCAGTCTTCCATGACAAGTGTGGCATCTCACACTTGTACATCGGTTCAAATGGCTTGCCCATGAGCTTTGTCAAGACCAGCAGTAATCCCACGGAGGTAGAGGTCCACGCACCAGAGAGGATTTGTGATCAAGGCCTTTGAAAAAGCGCCAGACCACCTTCTCCTGTGCCACCACCTGCTGAATGGCCCGCGCCCGGTAAGCAGAGATGGTTGCCAGGTGCACCTTATGGGTCGAAGACCCCCTTTGAACAGAGACCAAAAGTAGTCTAAAATGCCAGCCAAGGTACAGGACAGAGGGTCCAGGCCCTTGCCCCGATACCAAATGGAAAATCTTTTCCATCTGAAGGCACAGCACTTTCTGGTCGACTCCCTTTATGGATGCTTCCACTACTGTGAGTACATCCTGAGAGAGACCCAAAGCCTAGAACTCTAGCCACTCAGGTACCAGGTTGTCAGGTGCAGGGACTGAAAGTCTGGATGGAGGACCTTCCCCTGACTGACAGAGATCAGGTCCGGGCATGCTGGAAGATGCTTCGGAAGCCTGTAACTAAGGCTGAGGAGATCTGGATACCAGAACTGGTGTGGCCAGTCTGGAGTTAACAGTATCACCTGTGCCTTGTCCCTCCTCACCTTGAGGAGCACCCTGGGAATCAAGGGAAATGGAGGGAAGGCGTAGAAGAGGCCTGAGGTCCACAGCCTTGAGAAGGCATCCCCCTGCAGCGATCCCCGCTTGGGGGGGGGGGGCATGAAACAGCCTCAGCTTGGTGTTTTCGCTGGAGGCAAACAGGTCCACCATCAGTTTGCCCCAGTGGGAGAACAGGCTGTAAACGACCTCTGAATGGAGAGACCACTCGTGGCATGTCTCACCTATGAGGCTGGGGGCATCCACCAGTTGATTTGAGGCTCCTGCCACATGGATGGCTAAGAGATCTGCCTCCAGTCGGCTCCGGCTCACGAGGGACCAGGTGCGGAGTGCTTCCCTGTACAGCAGCCAGGAGTGCATGCTGCCCTGCCTGTTGAGGTAATACATGGTCATGGTATTGTCCATCTAGACTTGAACCACTTGACCCTGGAGCTGAGGAGCGAATGCTGTCAGTGCCAGTCTGACCACTCTGAGCTCCAACAGGATGATGTGGTAACGGGACTGCTCGTGGGGTCCAGAACCCATGGGCCCTGTCGTTCCCCATGTGGGCTCCACAGCCCATGAGAGAGGCATCGGTCGTGAGGACGACCATCAGCTCAGGGCGGACAAACGGGATCCCTTCCTGCAATCGGTCTAGGACAGTCCACCACTGGAGAGCGTCCCACATCTTCTGGGTCACAGTGATCAGCTGGTCAAAATAACCTAGGCGGTGAGTCCACTGGGCGGCCAACTCCCACTGAAGGGGGCGAATATGCCACCTGGCCAAATGGACCACAGTGGTGCAGGCCGCCATGTAACCCAGAAGGCGCAGAAAGTCCCTGGCAGGGCGCAATTGCCCAACCACAAATGATTGGGCAAAGAAGGACAGAACCTCCGCCCTGTCCGCCGGGAGCTGAGCTCCAACTCAGCGAGAGTCAAGCTCTGCCCCAATGAAGCATATCACCTGAGAAAGCACGAGCTCCGACTTGGTCTCGTTAATCAGGAGGCCAAGTCAAGAGCAGATCTGGAGGGCCAGGTCCCTGGACCTCTCCACGTCTTGCTGGGTGGAACCTGCAAAGACCCAATTATCGAGGTAAGGGTATACCCTGACCTCTCAATGCCTGAGGTGAGCTGCCACCACTGCCATGCATTTGGTGAAGATCCGTGGGGCCAATGACAGGCCAATCGGCATGGCTCAGAACTCGTAAAGGGTTCCCTCTGCTCTGAAGCGGAGGAACTGCTGGTGAGATGGACAGATTGTAACGTGAAAGAACACGTCCTGAAGATCCAGTGAACAAAACCACATGTTTTGCTCCAGGGAAGGTGCGACGCATGAGAAACTGATTCAGGTTGTGCAGATCTAGAATGGGATGCCAGCCCCCCCGGTCCGCTTTGGGAACCAGGAAGTACCTGGAAATGAACCCTGGGTTGACTGGAGAATGTGCCACTTGGACCACTGCCTCCTTGAGGAGGAGCTGGACTGTGTTATCTCCCAGAGCTGACTGACTGTTGGCTGATGCTCTCTCCTCCCGTGGGGCGCAGGCTCGGCTGGGTGGGTACTGCTCGAATTCTAGAGGCAGACCCTGGCGACCCACTTCTAAGACCCACCTGTCCGTGGTAACAGCGGATGAAGCAGAAAGGAAGTGGCAGATCTGACCCGCCCCCAAAGGGAGGACCCAGAGCTCGCGTGACAGGAATAGCGGTGGCCACCCCTATCCCGTCATTGGGCATGCCAGGAGGAAGAGGGTCCAGGGCCTGAACCTCGAACTCCTCTGCAGGCCTGGGGAGGTCCAGGCTTGAGCCGGGGCGCCAAGCCTGTGCCTGCTGATGCTGTGCTCCCTGAAAGGAGGACTGCTGGGCCGCAGGAGCAGAGTGCTGAAAAGGCTTCTTCTTCTTCTACTGCTGCTTCTTAGGGCCAGAAGTGCTCTGAGCAGAAGTAGCAGAGTCCAAGGTGGCACTGGACTATTCGATTCGCTGAAGGTGACCATCCACACCTGGACCAAAGAGATCAGTGTCCAGGAAAGGAACATCAGCAAGTTTGTGCTGGGTATCCGCTGTGAAGGTGGAAAGCCTCAGCCAAGCCCTGTGGCGTGAGGCAACCGCGGCTGCCACCGAACGGGCACATGAGTCCCCAAAGTCCCGAGCCGTCTGAAGCTGCTGCTTGGCAACAGCACGGCCTTGATCCCGGACCTGCTTGACCGTAGTCTGAAGATCCACAGAGAGATGTGGGAGAACTTCATCCAAGGACCCCAGAAGAGCATGGGAGAAGTGCGCCATGATGACGGCCTAAAGAGGAGGCCGCAAAGACCTTCCTGGCAGAGTGGTCCAGTTTCTTGGACTCCTTGTCCAGAGGTCTATCGCTGTCGGCAGAACTGGCTGTATGTCGGAACACAGAGGCAGTCACAAGGCTCTCAGCCAAGGGATGTTCTGTGAGCCCCGAGAGAGACCCCATGGGCACCGCATATTTGTAGGCCATCAGGGCAGACTGCGCTGGGCAGGAGGCAGGATGCTGCCAAATCTCCAAGGCCAGGCCAAACAATGGCTTCAGCCACAGGAAAGGCTTCCGTCGGGGTATCCCCTCTCAAGAATGTCAGTGAGAGGGTACTCCGCCCGTTTCTGTACTGGTTCCAGAGGCATCTCCGTGGATTCGGAGATAAGGCGGAGAATCCACTGAAAAGACGAAGGGCCTTCCTCCATCGACAGATCACCGGCCGACTCGTCATCCCATGGGTGAGAGTGAAGGTCGGTGTAGTCTGAATTCCGAGGTATCCGGATACAACGGTGGGCCACCAAGGTCGCGCCCTCAACGTGCCTGGGGCGATCAGGCGTGATGGTGACTGAAATCTTGTGAGGAAGACCCGGGGTTGACAGAGCTTCCTTCGTAGGAGCCCCTCCCAAAGGCTGTTTAGGCGGCTCCACCACAATCGGCGGAGAGACCGATATCGGCCGAACTGGAGTGGGTTTAGCTGCCTCCGCGGGCTGGGGAACTAATTTCACCGGTTCCAGAGGAGTCGGCTTTGGCCTAGGAGGTGAAAGCCAAGTAATGGCCAGAGTAAAGACCGTGGTCGGCTTCTGCCCAGACAGGATAGCTGCTGCCACATCAGATCCTCGTAGTGTCGGCAGAGCTTCCGTCAAAGCCTCTCCTCATCCGAGGAGGACGAGGATGACCGATGGCGTCGCCTCTTTTTAGAGGGCTTGTGTGCCTTCCTCGGCCTGTCGGTCGAGGGGTCAGAGATCTCGACCTTGTTCAGACTGGCCGAGTTGGCTGTTCAGGAGACACCACTCCCAGGATCAGGGACTGGTTCCTCAATGGGATCCCCAGCTAGCTGGGTCTCCACACTGGGGAAAAGATAGGACCGGGGTCCTATTGAGAGAGCTGTCGACTGGAATGTGTGACAACGGATCGATAGGATTGAGAACGATCTCAACCTCGTTGATCGAGACCTCAGTCGACAAGCCAGGCAGCAAGGCCGAGAAGCCAGCGGCCGAGGAGGCAATTTCGACTGAAGTCGATACTGCTGGCTCCTGGGACCGAGATCGCTCACGATCCCAAGAGCGTCTTCACCGAGACGAAGACTGATTTGGATCCTTATCCCTCTTATGGGACCGGGAGGAGTGAGAGCTTGCAGGTCCCTCACCCTTAGTGGGGAGAGACTGGCACAACTCTCGGAAGGAACCCGAAAAGGTAGAGTCCAAGCTGAGAGGAATGAAAAATGACCAAGAGAAAGACTCTGCGGCCCGCGCCGCTTCTTATTCAAAGGCCTGCATTTGCTCCAGCTGTTCGGTGGATCCCGTAGTCGAGGAGACCACCCACCGGGCCTCTTTAGATTTCACCAGAGGATTCCATTCTTTGGGCCTGCCCAATTTGAGGAGTGCAAGGCGATCGTCGAGGACGTTCGAGTGAAAAGTGAGACATCTAGCAAATCTTGATGTCGTGGCCGACACCCAGACAGTAAACACACGCGGAATGCAGATCAGTGTGCAACATTTTTTGGCCACACAGGCACAGGCGAAATCCGAGGGAAGATTTATCTTCCAAGATGGAATGATAAGAATCACTGTCGCTAACTCAAACGAGTCGAAGTTTCACAATAACCTAAGGTTTTGAAGCCAGGGCCTACAAAAAGCGAGAGCAAAGAGGAGGCAACCTGAATCTTCCAGTGGAAAGGAAGATCTGGCGTCATGGGGCGAAGCCAAGGGCTATACAACCCGGGTAGGTGGGAGGAGCCAGCTTGAAGACCTTCCAGCGATTCTTAAAGGGGAAAGGGAGATGCCAATAAGTGTGGATGAACATATCCACGATCCTAAAATATTTATTTACACTAGCAGTAACATAAAAAAAATAAACTGGTTCAGTATAACTATTTGTAAAGGCCAAATAAAGTCCATCTGAGTTTTTCTTCAATCTCGTGTTCCTTTTTATTCTCTTCTTAAGCAATTGCAGCTCAGCTCTATTTTAAGTCCTTCCAACCCCCATTCTTAACAAGCATCCTGTTCTTCTATGTTTCAGGCAAGTGCAAGGCAGGAACACAGTGTGCCTGAGCCGAGGCACCCTTTTCCCAGCTCTTCTGCAAAAGGCTTAAAACTTGCCTTCAGGTAACCTGTTGAGTTCCCAAAGCTTTTTGCAATCATCTCAAACCACAATTATATACATTTCAAAAATTAACACTATATAATTTCTAAACAAAGGGATCCCAGTATTAGTTACATTTCCATACAATAATTTGCATATATTTTTATATCGGCAGATATGCAAGGGAGGAAAAGAGACAGAACAGGAAGTGAAGACTGAGAGACAGTGAGGGGCAAAGAACTGCGAGACGGTTGGGGTGATCAAATCCTAGGTCTCACAGGAAAATTTGGTTACGCAACCACACAGACAAGAGACAGAAAAGGGGAGAACAGAACAGATCCTTGCATTTAAACACTTTCTCTATAACAACTGAGACAGGGTCCTATTCCACCCTTTCACAGTGCTTACGAGACGGGCTGTGCGGGTGGTGGGAGGGTTGATTGTGGGAGGGACTCTGGGAGGAGAAAATGAAAATTACGTAACTACCGTAAGAAAAATTACTCACTTTAGTAATTATGTTTCTTCTAATGGAGTCTTGCTGTGTTCTGACAAATTGCAGTTAGCCCCAGCACTTGAACTGCCCCGGAAATACAGGTTACTCACCTGTAACAGGAGTTTTAGAAATGGTATATGTTGTTCATCCACACTGTCTGGCAGGTTCCTTGCCGCTTTAAATCTTGCGGAAGGTCTAAGCTGGCTCCTCCCACCCACCCACCCGGGTGGTAAACTCGGCTCCGCCCATGGCGCAGATCTAGCCGCTGGAAGCTCAGGTTGTCGTCCAGGCCGGGGAGCGTCGAGGGTCGTGTGGATGAACAACATATACCATTCCTAGAACTCCTGTTACAGGTGAGTAACCTGTATTTCTAGGGACATGGATATGTTGTTCATCCACACTGTCTGGCAGACTCCTAGCAATTCTCCGGGAGGAGGGAGGCAAGGCGCACACACCCTACTTAGGGAATAGAGACTGGAGAACCGAGGCCCCAAAACCAGCATCCCGGCGTGACTCAAGGTCAATGTGGTAATGGGTGATGAAGGTGTGTGCTGACTTCCAGGTAGCAGCCCTGCAGATATCCTGGATAGGGACGTCCCTGGAAGCAGCCACCGATGCAGCAGTATGACGGGTAGAATGAGCTCTTATCCCTCTGGGAGGCTCCATGTCCGCCAACTTGTAGCAGAGATCTATGCAGGAGGTGACCCACCTGCTTATCGTCCGCTTGGCTGCAGGTCTGCCAGGTGCGGCTTCAGCGTAGGTGACAAACATCTGGCGAACCTCTCCCCGAATTTCAGCCGTGCGCTCCTTATAATAAGCGAGCGCCCTTCTAGGGTCCAAAGTATGGAGCCTGTATTCGGCCTCCGAGGTGTGATTGGGGTTGAACACCGGCAGAGTCAACACCTGGTTAAGGTGAAACTCCGACACCACCTTCGGAAGGAATTTCGGGTGGGGGCGCAGGACAACCTTGTCCCTATGAAAGACCAGATAAGGAGACTCAATGCAGAGCGCCTGGAGTTCTCCCATCCTTCTGGCTGACGTGATAGCCACCAAGAAGGCGGTCTTCCACGACAGGTGAGAGAGTTCACACCTGTGCAATGGTTCGAATGGCTTGCCCATGAGCTTAGCCAGTACCAGCAGTAAATCCCACGGAGGTGGAGGTTCTCGCAAAGGAGGGGAAATGTGATCAAGGCCTTTGGAAAAGCGCCAGACCACCTTCTCCTGCGCCACCGACTGCTCCCCGGCCCGCGCCCGGTAAGCAGAGATGGCTGCCAGGTGCACCCTTAGGTTCGTCGACCTAAGCCCTTGACTAGAAAGGGACCATAAATAGACCAAGATGCTTGCCAAAGGACAGGAGGAAGGGTCCAAGCCCTTGCCCTGACACCAAATGGAAAATCTCTTCCATTTGAAGGCATAGCATTTCCTGGTCGACTCCTTACGGGACGCCTCAACAACATTGAGGACCTCGTCGGAAAGACCCAAAGCCTGGAACTCTAGCAGCCAGGAACCAGGCTGTCAGGTGCAGGGATTGAAGGTCCGGATGGAACACCTTCCCTGATTGACTGAGAGCAGGTCCGGCGAGCTGGAAGCTGCTCGGGAGCCTGGAGCTGAGGCTGAGGAGATCTGGGTACCAGAACTGGCGGGGCCAGTCTGGGGCGATCAGAATCACCTGTGCCTTGTCCCTCCTTGCTTTGAGAAGCACCTTGTGAATCAAGGGAAATGGGGGAAAGGCGAAGAAGAGGCCCGGGGTCCACAGCCTCGAGAAGGCATCCCCCTGCAGCGAGCCCTGCTGAGGGGGGCGGGCATGAAACAGCCTCAGCTTCGCGTTCTCCCTGGAGGCAAACAGGTCCACCTGAGGTGTGCCCCAGTGGGAGAACAGATCTTGTACTACCTCCGGCAGGAGAGACCACTCGTGAGATGCAGCCCCTATCCGGCTCAGGGCATCGGCCAGGGTGTTGGAGGCTCCTGCCACATGAATGGCTAGGAGATCCGCCTCCAGGCTGCGCACGAGTGACCAAATGCGGAGAGCTTCCTTGCAAAGAAGCATGGAACGCGTCCCGCCCTGGCGGTTTAGGTAGTACATGGTCGTGGTATTGTCCGTCTGGACTCGGACCACTTGACCCCGGAGAAACGGAGCAAAGGCGGTGAGAGCTAGGCGGACCGCTCGGGCTCAGAGTTGAGTGGCATCGGGACTCCAGCCCGGGACCAGAGGCCGTGCGCCTGATGTTCCCCAGATGGGCACCCCAACCCATCAGAGAGGCATCGGTCGATAGAGAGACCGTCGGCTCGAGGCGGACAAACGGGATGCCCTCCTGCAGATGAGATGGAACGGTCCACCACCGGAGAGCATTCCACATCTCCTGGGTCACCATCACTAGCTGGTCCAATGGATCGCAGCGCTGTGACCACTGGCTGGCCAGTCCCCACTGAAGGGGGCGCATGTGCCAGCGTGCCCAATGGACCACGCTGGTACAGGCCGCCATGAGACCCAGGAGGCACAGGAAGTCCCGGGCAGGGCGCAATTGCCCCAACCAGAAATGATTGAGCAAAGGAGGTAAGAACCTCGGCCCTGTCTGCCGGGAGCCGTGCTCTGGCTCGAAGAGAGTCGAGCTCTGCCCTGATAAACAGAATCACCTGCTTCGGCTCGAGTTCCGACTTGGCCTCGTTGATGAGAAGACCGACTTGAGAGCAAACCTGGAAGGCCAGATCTCTGGACCGCTCCACCTCCTGTCCGGAGGGGGCTGCTATCAGCCAATCGTCCAGGTAAGGGTACACCCGGACCCCTCGGCGCCGCAGGAAAGCTGTCACCACTGCTATGCATTTGGTGAAGACCCTGGGAGCTGGAGACAGGCCGAAGGGCATGGCTCGGAACTCGAAAAGGGATCCCTCCGCTTGAAAGCGAAGGAATCTCCGATGTGACGGACGGATAGGGACGTGAAAGAACGCGTCCTGCAGGTTCAGAGAGCAGAACCACACGCAGTGTTCCAGGGATGGTATTATGTGAGCCAGAGTGACCATCCTGAAGGTTCGAGACCTTAGGAACTTGTTCAGGTCGTGTAGGTCGAGAATGGGGCGCCAGCCCCCCCGTCCAGTTCGGAACCAGGAAGTACCTGGACACAAACCCCGGGTCTGAGGGAGGGTCCGCTACCTCCCTGATCACCTCCTTTTTGGAGGAGAGCGATGTCGGCCCGACGAGCCGACAGTGAAGCTGCGGACCCGAGGCCCCAGGTGCGACAGCTCTGAAGGCGGAGCCTGCTCAATTCTAGAGGCAGGCCTTTTCCCACCACCTCAGTACCCACCTGTCCGTGGTAATAACGGACCAGGCGGAAAGGAAGTGCGGGCCGTCCCCACAGGGGAACCTGGGGTGAGGTAGCGGGTTGGGGCGACACCCCTCAGCCCGTCACTGGGCAGACTTGGAGGAGGACGGCGAGGGACCTCCTGGGCCTTCCTCCCGCTTCCTGTTGGAGGAAGCTCGGGCTTGGGATGGGATGCCAAGCCGAGCCTACTG
This sequence comes from Neoceratodus forsteri, assembly GCA_016271365.2. NCBI lineage: Eukaryota > Metazoa > Chordata > Ceratodontiformes > Ceratodontidae > Neoceratodus > Neoceratodus forsteri. The sequence continues at coordinate 1,148,568,392 of CM057453.1, forward strand.
GCCTAGCGTTGCTGGGCCCAGACGCCGAGGCGCAGAGACCCGAAGGGCTTGGGCTGCGGCCTTTGTCCTTCTGAGCGGAAGAGACCGAGTCAAGGTAGCATTGGACTTCTCGATCCTCTGCAGGTGACCTTCCACCCCAGGGCCGAAGAGGTCAGTCCCAAAAGGGAACATCGCCAACTTGTGCTGGGTATCCGAGTAAAGTGGATATCCTCAGCCAAGCCCCGACGCATCACAACTGCGGCCGCCACAGACCTGGCACATAAGTCCCCAATATCTAAAGCAGTCTGCAGCTGCTGTTTGGCCACTGCCCTGCCCTGGTCCCGCACCTGCCTGACCGTAGTCTGCAGATCCGCGGGAAGATAAGGGACGACCTCATCCAGGGAGCCCAACAGGGCATGAGAAAAATGTGCCATGAGGACGGACGAACTGGCCTGGCGAAGGCCGAGAAAGGACGCAGCATAGACTTTTCGCCCGGCATAGTCCAATTTCTTGGATTCCTTGTCGGGAGGTTTGTCCACATCCCTAGCGTTCCCGGCACGCTGGAAAACGCTGTTGGTAACCAACCCCTCAGCAGGGGTGTTCCGGAAAACCGGACAGGGAACCGGTAGGGACTGCATACTTCCTGGCCATCCTGGCCGAAGGCGCAGGACAGGAAGCAGGGCGCTGCCAGAGCTCCAAGGCCGGGCCCACTATAGCCTCGGCCACCAGAAAGGCCTCCGTAGGGGAATCCCCTCGGTCCAGAATCTCCGTGAGGGGATACCTGGCCCGTTAGAAACGGGTTCAAGCTTCATCCCGGTGGACTCCGAGATGAGCCGAAGTAATCCTAGGAAGGACGAAGGGCTATCGTCCATCGACTGTCCTCCTGAGGACTCCAAGTCCATTCGCTTGGAGAAAAGGGAGGAATCATCCTCGGACTCGGAAGAGTCCTCAAGAGCTACCTCAGGCTGAGCCACCCTCCACCTGCCGAGGTCTATCGGGAGTGAGGGTGACAGACAGCTATGGGGCAGTCCCTGAGCCGACCGAGAATTTTTGGTGGGCCCCAACCTGACTGTGGAGCGGAGGTTCCACGAATGGTGGGGCAGCTGGAACTGGCCGAACAACCGGCCTGGGAACAGGCTCCTCGGCTAAAACGATGGGTTGTCTCGGCCGCTCCGGTGACAGCCACTTAATGGCCGGGGAAGACGACGGCGTCGGCTTATTCCCGGTCAGAAGGAGCTGTTGCCACATGAGTTCCTCATACCTCCGACGCAACTTGCGCCGAAGCCTCCCCTCGTCCGAGGAGGAGGAAGAGGAAGAGCGGCGGCGCCGCTTGCCGCGGTGCCGAGACCGCCTATGACGGCGGGATCGGCTGGACCACGAAGACGTCCGAGAGCCTCAGCTAGGCCGAGGACGGTGCGGGGAGGTGTCGGGAATCGACACTCCCCTCGGTTCGGACGATTCCACCAAAGGCTCCGGAACCGGAGGCACAGATGAGCCGACGGGATCCTCAACTCCCACCGGGGGAACCGGGAAGAGGGGATTCTCAGCTTCTGCAGACGACAACCCGTCCAACGGGTCAAGAAAAATCTTGACCGTGTCGGCCGGAGTCTCGTCAACTGGCCTGGACGGGGACACCGTGAAACCAGTGGCGAAGCAGAGGGTCGACCGAAGTCGACGGCCGACAACTAGGGGAGAGGGATCTTTCCCGCTCCCAAGAGCGTCGACAGTGAGACTTACTCTTGTCTCTCTTTTTGGACCGAGAAAACGGTCCAGAAGAAGTTGGACCCTCACCTTTTGTCGAGAGGGTCAGACAAAGCTCCTTAAAAGAAGCCGAATAAGAGGCACCGAGAGAAAGCGGGACAAATGCCACAGCCGAGGTAGAAGCAGCCCACGCTGCCTCCTCTTCGAGGGCGATCATTTGCTCGAGCTGATCCGCCGAGCCCGCTGCCGCAGACACCGACGACCGGGCCTCTTTTGACTTAACCGGAGGAAATCTCTTCTCGGGATGCCCTAGTTGTAAACGGGCAGCACGGACCTGAGGACGAGGGCAAAAGGAAGAGCACAGGTCGCAGGCCTGCGGGTCGTGCTCAAGGCCCAAGCAGTAAACGCACGTGGAGTGCGGATCTGTCCGAGACATCTTCTGCCCGCAAGGGCATCTCCGGAAACCGGGAGTCGATTTGTCCATCGCAGCTGCGAGGGAGAGAAGACCGAAGTCTGTTTAGCAAAAACTTTTTAAATTTCGAAAATTCGAAGAATTAGGAACCAGTCTTATATGCAGAGCATTAAGGAGGGAACCTGAGCTTCCAAGCGGTAAGGAAGATCTGGCGTCATGGGGCGGAGCCAAGAGTTTTACCACCCGGGTGGGTGGGAGGAGCCAGCTTGAAGACCTTCCGGCAAGGAACCTGCCAGACAGTGTGGATGAACAACATATCCATGTCCCTAAAAATGAAAGAGTTAACTCTATGCTGGAAGTATAGAACGCTGAGCTCGAGCTCGGTTCAAACCACTGTCTGCTGCACTTGAAGTGTAACCGTCAGATTCATACAAGCTACTGCTAACTAGCTACACTCTAAAAGAGGAAATTGTGAAAAACATTAGCCAAAGGGCAACTAAATTTTTTGGATCCCCATAAGACTCAAGTCGAGAAACCCAAAAACAAAAACCAGGTAGTGAACTTAAATAACTTTAAACAGAAGTTAAGCCAATTCAGTAGAGACTAGTGCACCTCTGGGGTGCAGCACTGTACCTGCCAACCCACTTCCCCAAAAAACAGGTTCTGAGAGGGGAGGCAGGGGGGTAGGTCAGAATACAGCAAGACTCCATTAGAAGAAACAATTACTAAGGTGAGTAATTTTTTCTTCAAACAACATGAAGTCTTGTATTCCAACATAGTGCAGACTACCAAGCAGTACCGCCATGGAGGAGGGAATCAAACCTATTTTGGGAATAGGCTCTGCAGTACTGCTGTACCAAACCTAGCATCACTCCTAGCCTGGATATCCAGAGAGTAATGCTTGGGGAATGTATGGACTGTTTTCCAGGTGGCTGCTTTGCTTATTTCTAACAAGGGAATATCCCTGGCAGCAGCCAGGGAAGCAGCTGTACCTCTAGTTGAATGAGCCCTCAGGCCTGAGGGTGGTATTTTGCCTAGCTTTTCATAGCAGAATTGTATACAAGAGACAATCCACCTGGCAACAGTTCTCTTAGTGGCAGGTTTGCCCATCCCTACTTCCCCATAAGTGAGGAACAACTGAAGGGAGTCTAACTTATGTGCCTTAGTACAATCAATGTAGTAGCTAAGAGCCCTCTTAACGTCCAAACTGTGTAGTCTTCTTTCTCCTGAAGAAGAGTGATCAGTGAAGAATACAGGGAGAGACATGGATTGGTTCAAATGAAAATCTGAAACCACTTTAGGCAAGAACCTCCTATTGGTTCTAAGGACCACCTTATCTCTATGGAATAGGATAAAATCAGGCTCCACTGACAGAGCTTTTAACTCACTGATACATCTGGCAGAGGTAATATCTACCGGAAACACAGTCTTCCAAGTCAAGTACTTAAGTTCTGCTAAAAACAAAGGTTCAAAAGGGGGTTGTATAAGGGCAATGCAAACATTAAGATCCCAAGCAGGGGGAGGATCCCTAAAGGGGGAATTGATATGAAGCAATCCCTTGAAAAATTTACAGAAAACAGGATGAGATGGCAGTGAAGTTTTCCCTTCTGACAAAAAAGCAGAAACAGCTGACAAATGTACTTTGAGGCCTAGGCCATTGACGTGAACCATGTAGTCCAGAACTGTAGACAATTCAGCAGTGTCTGGAGATATATGTTTCTTGGAACACCAAATACCGAATCTCTTCCACTTAGAATTATAAGTTTTCCTGGTGGTAGGTTTTCAAGAGGCTTTCAGAATGTCCAGAATCCCTTGAGACAGGTGCAAACCTGCATACTCTAACTCTTCAAGAGCCACGCCTTGAGATTGAGAGACTGAAGGTTGGGATACCAAATCCTCCCCTGAGAGGAGGTTAACAGATTGTGATTCCTGGGAAGAGATAGGGGAAGATGGACTGCCAGGGACAGCAGGAGAGGATACCAAGGATGCCTGGCCCAATCTAGAGCAATCAAAATCACTTTGCAAGATTGTGACCTTATCTCGACTAGTACCTTGAACAGCAGAGGAAAAGCATAGAGAAATTTTCCTTCCCAATCCAGAACCAGAGCATCCAGAGGGACTGAGCCCAAGACTGGGGGTCTGCAACAAAACTGAAGAAGTTGGTGATTGTCTGGGGCTGCAAAGAGATCTATCTTTGGAGTGCCCCATCTTGAAAAAAAATCACAACACTAGGGGATCCAGGAACCATTCGAGGTGACCCAGGGAAATCCTGCTCAATGCATCTGCTAGCACACTGTCCTTTTCTGGGAGGTGAACTACTACCAGAGAGGCCTGAAGGGAGTAAGCCAGTGACCATATTTTCATGGCCTCCGTGCACAAGGCCGTAGACAGAGTGCCTCCCTGCTTGATGTACCACATGGTGGTGGCGGTGTCTGTCCTGACTTGAACCACCATGCTCTTCACTGACTGTGAGAAAGCCTGTAGAGCCAGGTACACCGCCCTGAGCTCCAGAAGATTGATACGGAAAAGAGACTCCTGAGGGGACCACACTCCCTGAGCTGTGAGAGCCTCCACGTGGGCCCCCCACCCCAGGAGAGAGGCATCTGTGGTGAGGACCACAGAATGAGACTGTGAAATGAATGGGACCCCTTGCCTGAGATTGTCCTGATCCTGCCACCATTGAAGAGCCTGGATAAGAGTCTGACTCACTGGAATCAACTTGGTCAGAGGATCTTTTTTCTGAGACCAAAAAGCCCTCAGATGAAACTGAATGTCTCATCTGAAATCTGGCCCGTTGGACCACTTCAGTGGAAGCTGCCATGTGGCCCAGTAACTGAAGAAAGTGTCCTGCTGGTCGAGAGACCAGAGGGTGGAAAGAGGAGGCCAGCTCCATAATGGCCTTCACCCTTACCAAAGGGAGAAATGCCTTTGCTTTGACAGTGTCTAGTTCCACCCCTATGAAAGTCAATAGCTGTACTGGCTCGAGAACTGACTTGGGAAGATTGAGAAGGAAGCCTAGAGAAGTGAGCACTTGCTAGGTCACTTTTAGACCTGACTTGACTTGGTCTGGAGACTGACCCACTACGAGCCAGTCGTCCAGGTGAGGGAATATGGAGATATTTTTTCTCCTTAGAAAAGCCACTACTACTGCCAGGCACTTGGTGAACACCCTTGGAGTTGATGACAGGCCGAAGGGCATTGCTCTGAACTGGTGATGGCCTAAAGGCAGTTCGAACCTGAGGTACTTTCTGTGGGAGCACCTGATGGGAATGTGAAAATAGGCATCCTTTAGGTCCAGGGAGGCTAGCCAGTCCCCTGGCCTTAGACAGGGAAGAATTCCCAGAGTCACCATCTTGAACTTTGGTTTTAATAGACGTTTGTTCAGATATCTTAAGTCTAGGATGGGTCGCCACTCCCTGATTTTTCAGGGTAAGGAAGTACCCGGAGTACAGACCTTTGCCACTGTGGGTGGTAGGAACTATCTCTATGGCTCTTAAGGCCAGAAGAGATGAAACGTCTGCCTCTAGGACAATGGTTTCGGAGATGTTTGCAGGTGGAAAAAATCTGGCTCTCAGCTTTGGAAACTTTTTGAAGCTGAGAGCCAGTCCCTGGCTTACTACCTCCAAGACCCACTTGTCTGAGGTAACAGACTTCCAGTCCTGGAAGTAGTAAGCCAGCCTGCCTCCTACAGGAATGGGGGAGTTGACCCGGGCTGACACATCAGGGTGTCTGCTTGGGAGGGGCCCTGGGCTGAGAGGAGGATGCAGCTCCGGTCATCCCCCTTCTACCCCTCCCTCTAAAGAATCCCCTCTGGGAAAAAGGAGAGGAGGCCTGAGTTTGGAAGAAAGGCCTTTGAAAAGGCCTGCCCCGACCCTAGACTGCTGCCTCTGAGGAGTGATTTGCCTTTCTCTGGCTTGAGCACTCCTATAGGTGATCCTATATTCATCCATTTGTTTCATGTAATTCTCTGTCTGCTCCCCAAACAGAGAATTACCTACAACAGGGAAATCCATGGCCTTAGCCTGGGTATCCTGTGATAGGCTAGCACATCTGAGCCAAGCCATTCTCCGAAGAGCAAAAGCTGTAGCCATGACTCTACATGACACATTACTGGCGTCGACAGCAGCATGAAATTGGATTTTTGATGCCTCTATCCCATCAGCAGCCACCTCCTCCAGCTCCTTGGCCAGCTGGGGGGAGGCCTGCTTAGCCAGTTCCAAAACAGACTCCCATCTGGACTTTTGGAACCTGGTTGCATAGGCCATGTAGTTAGCCTGAGTCCCAAGGAAGAAGCCAAATACTGCTTCTTGGCCATGGCATCAATCTTCCTGGAGTCCTGGGGTGTGAAGCCAAGGGAATGCCAGCCTTATCACAGGCTACAGCCTGTACAACCCCAAAATGGCTTCAATGCTGATACAGAAACTCCGAACTTGAGCCTGAGAGCATATACCTCCTGTCCCTACGTTTGTCCACCGGAGGCAGAGAATTTGGGGGTTTTAAAAGTTTGTGTGTCTGTTTCACAAAAGATTTATGCAAGGGAATAGACAGCCTCTTGGACTCTGGGATGTCCATCATCTCAATGAAATCAGGCTCTTCTTCCTCCTCAACAGCTTCATCCACAGGGAGCTGGAGGGCCTCAGCCACTTTCTTGTAAAACAAAGTGGGAAGGGGACTCAGAAAGCCTAGGAGGGGAAACTCCAGAAGGTCTGTCTGGGGAGATGTCCAGTTCAGTGAGCTCATCCAGACTTTCCCCACCATCATATTCATCTTCTTCATCCTCTTCAACTTCCCCTCCCATTCCGGATCATAGTATTCCTCCAGAGAATAATCTGTAACCGGAGGAGCCGACCGAACCGAACGCCTACCGGCAGGGGCCAGTTCAATCGGAACCGGACAGAGTGATTCCACAATGCTAACCACCCGGGCAATTTCATCGGCAATCGGATGAAGATATTCAGGATCCAAACCGGCCGATTTCTTCTTTTTCTTTTTTGAAGGAACCGACCCCTCAGAGTCAGCTTTCCTCTTGCCAGAGGAAGTATGGCCCTGGTCAGAGGGCACTCCCTCAGGTTTGGTCGGAACCGAACCGGGCTGGCCATCCGGGTCAGCGGACTTCTCAGCCTCTTTATCCCTAAGCCTGCCCAAACGTTTTTCTAGGGTGGTCTTAGGGAAATTTTTTACAAATTTGGCAGTCTGAATTGAGGTAGTCAAACCCCAGACAATATACACAAGTGGTGTAGGATCAGCCTTAGCAAAGGCCTCCCACACACACTACAATCTTTAAAACCCAGTGGAGCCCGTTTTTCCTGGGTTTTCAGACATGGCCTAAACAAACAAAAAAAAAAAAACTTAAGCTTTACGGCTTCAGGCCAGGTCAGACTAACCTATCGGTTCCCACTGTGTCACGGGTGTTGGGGAGAAAAAAAAAAACTGAAAATACTTTTTTTTTTCTCTCTTAAAGAACCGATAGGTACCGGAATCACCACAAGATATAACACTAGAATAAATGGTGGTTCAGTCAACTCACCGTGAAGAAGTTTACAATTTCTAGAAGAAAACTCTCAAAACCCTCTACAGTCCACTACCTATAACACTTACTGTACCTCAGACAGGTATCTGAACCAAGAAAAAGAGAAAATTTCACGGTTTAAACCGACTGTTTACTTTACTGAACCGACAAGCGAGGAGCAAACTCCGGAGCGACTGTTCAGTTAGGCGGAGCAAAGAATCTGACGGTTACACTTCAAGTGCAGCAGACAGTGGTTTGAACCAAGCTCTAGCTCAACGTTCTATGCTTCCAGCATAGAGTTAACTCTCATCTGCGGGGCAGTTCAAGTGCTGGGGCTAACTGCAATATGTCAGTACACAGCAAGACTTCATGTTGTTTGAATTCTGATTTTTCTGTGTATCTTCACCATTCATCACCTTTGGGTATAGTGGCCAGAGGTCACGAACCCGCAGGAGCTCTTTTTTTTTTTTGATGGGCGGAGTGGACGCACCATCGGTGCCGCCCTCGAGGATGATACACTGTGTGGGTGTCGTTGACCCAGCCCTCCAGCCAGATCTGAGTCGCCGTAGAGTAAGAAGATTTGGAGGTGGGGGGACAAGGGAATCCAAGGGACTGACAAAGGAAAAGATATACAAACTAAAAGGAGAAATAAATGAATGAGAGGACAGAGTAAAGCTACAAATCTAAGGAGATTAGGAAGGGAACCCAATCTCTGAAAGTAGAAGAGGAGGAGGGAGGAAGGAGGGTGAAAAAATTTAGAAGTGAGGATGTGGGGGGACCCTGGAACCGAGGGCACTACAAGGTGTCACTGATGTCGCCTACGGTAGCCGCATTGAATGCTCCAGATTGTGCTAAGTGGGTGGGGTGATATGCAGGTCCTCCAACATCCTCACTAGGAAACGCTGATACTCCGCGAGATTAGCAGCTGAGGAGATGTGGACAGATGGTTTCTCTCCTCCTGAAGAGGAGGATGAAGCAGCGGAGGACCTCAAAGATTCAGAGGCTGGCTGTTCGGGGGAGGTTGGAAAACCTGCCTGTCCATGGCCCTAACATAAGAACTCTGAACTGCTCCCAGGAGAGAGGTCCGCTTGAAACAAGAATGCCTGGGAGAGCAGGAGAAGGTGGCAGAGGAGTCGGGGCAGAGCCGACAACAGGAATCGACTGTCCTCTGCCTGGGCAAGAGAGCACACCTGGAGCCCCAGGGGAAGAGGTAGCTCCGGAAAACTCAACAGCCGACAGCTGGTCAACCATACTGGAACTGCCTAGGCTGTGTGCCTGAATCCCGTGAGGTGACTGGGCCGTGGAACTCAAAGGGCGGTCCTCTGCCTCCAAGAACAGGGCCCTCTCGAGGAGATCGAAAGGAAGGGCAGAAGTCCGCACTATGACTCCTTCCGGAACCCGAGTGGGTCCCAGAAAAGGATCGCCATGTCGAACCCCTACCCCTCAACCCCTCGGAGTCCAAAAGAGCCCTTCTCCTCGAAAAAGCCAGCCTAGGCAGCTGGCAACTCTGGTCAGTCTCCGAAGGGACTATCCAGGGAGCAGCACCCTCTCCTCCTGTGGGTGCTCTGATCGGCCCCAAAGTTGGGCAATCCAGGCATACCACCTGAGGGGGTACCACCACTGAGGAGTCAGAAAACCCTCCAAGGCCAGGCTGCAGAGCAATAGTGGCCTGCACCACTGCCTGCTGGTCAGCACCCCTGACCCTGGGCCCGGGAGCAACTGTCCGTTCCTCAAAGGAGGGCTGGTTCCGGTCTGTCGAGGACACTACCAGGGTGTCCACGTGAGCAGCCAACTCCAAAGAGTCAGACTGCCTATCTGACTCAGAGTCCGATTCCGCCTCCGAGGAGGTGGAGACTGAAGTCCTGTGCCAGACGGTACATGGAAGCCCGCTGCCATCCTGACCGAATGGGGCACCAATCCGAGGGACTGCACCAGAGTCTGCGCCAAAGTCCCCAACCACACCGCGAACTGTGCGCAAAGAAGATACGGCGCCGAGGGCGGCAGCAGTATCAGAGACGGAGCCTGTCACAGCGCCATCACAACCCACGGCACTACAAGCAGCGTCGAGACCAGAGACTGTGCCGAAGACAGCTCCGACAGCTCTCTTGGCGCCGCTGAGATCGGAAACGCCCACGGCACCGTGTCCTCACTCGGCGCCACAAGTGGCACCAGAGCTGGACACAGCGCCATGCTCAGTCTCAGCCGAGGAGAGAAACAGTCAAGGACGGCGCCATAGAGCCTCCCACCATCGGCGATGCAAACGGCGCTGACAGCAGAGACGGCGGCAAACTCTATGGCAGGAGATGAAGAACTGGCAGGAGGGTGGGGTTGACGACACCTAACGGCCAGCCCGTGAGCGCCACACAGTGCGTCAGCCTCAAGGGCAGCGCCGATGGCACACTGACTCTGCCCATCCCCACCAAAAAGCTCCCGCGGGGTCGTGACCTCCAGTAACTATACCCAAAGGTGATGAATGGCGAAGATTGACACAGATAAGATCATGTTATTATGCATAACTCAATTAGATTGGTCTCACACAATGTAAATGGCTTGGCTGGCCCAGTGAAGAAATACAGAACATCGATGGCTCTCAAAAAATTCAAACCAGACCTATTATTATTGCAGGAGACTCGTCTCTCCTCTACAGAGCACCAAAAGTTGCTAAAGTCTGGCTATGCTCAGATTGTGGAATCAGGGTACAGGAGGGGCAGACATTGAGGGGTGGTGATCTTGGTACCCAGGGGCTCTGCTTTTGAAATCTCCCACCAGTACTCAGACTCAGTAGGCCGACTGACATTGATCATGGGCAATATGTAAAATCAAGAATATACTATAGGGAGTATCTATATCCCCCGAGCAGTGATGCCTCCTCCATACGACTACTATTTGATATAATACTCTCAAAGATTTTTGGATAAAAGGTTTCATCAACTGTTCGACCACGGTGGCTGTGTACATGCTAAAATGCCCTTGTGGAGCAAGCTATGTTGGACAAACTAAACGCATGCTGAAACTCAGAATTTGCAAACATCTTAAAGCAACTAGGGCAGGCGACACTAACTATGCAATAGTGAAACATCTACAGGAAACTGGACATGGATCAGCAAAGGATATACGCTTTTCTGGACTGGAAAAAGTGGACGTTAACACCCAGAGGTGGGGACATACAATCCCGCCTACGCCAGAGAGAAAGTTTTTAGATTTTTACACTTTCGACACAAGTTCTGCTGGGACTCGATGAGGAACTGCCAATGGGTTCTTTTCTTGATACATGATTTGGTTTTTAACAGTAGATCTTTACAGAGTCTGTTTTATGTTGTTTGATCAGGTTTGCTTCTCATTTCCAGTTTTATATTCCAGGGACTATATGGTTAGATTGTATTTTCATTCAATAATTTTCTTTTGCCTTTTTTAGTATTTGTTAGTATTTTTATCTCCAAGTTACTTTGAGTCATGTGCTAGTTTTGAACCAATGTGTTATTAGTGGTCTGTTAGCACACTAACATTTTCGAGCAGTCTTTAGATCGATAAATATTATGCATTTATTTGTAAACACTTTAGTTACATATGAAGACTGCCTCCCTAGGTGCTCTCTTGATATAGATTTTGGACAGGATACAATATACAGGATACAATAATAGTACATCTTTGTTTCTGTGTAGCCTAAATAGACTGAAAAATTAGTACATGAATAGAACATTTACACTGATATAGGATGTAATTCTATTCCTAGTCCCATTCACTTTGTGACCCTTTTCTTGCTCACCCCCCACCCCCGTTTCCCCAATGGAGTTTGTATTTAGCTTTATTAATGCTTTTTTTCAAGGTTAGAAAATGAATGGAAAAAGAATATTTAAATATGATCTTTATATATAGGATCCATGCCAAACTAGAATAAAACGTATCCAACATTTTAATATAACCCTTAATACTGGCATATTAGCTGCTCTCTGCACTCTTTTTCCATACACGTCACTGCACTTTTTTCTATCTGTCACTTTGCTGCTTTTGCAGCACGTTCTTGGTTTTAGATTTAAATGAGACACACATGCACTGTCACTGGTCTGATGAAGAGGTCTCCCCAAAACGTCACCACGTTCTGTTGCTACGCTGGCTTTCACTGTTAGCTGTTGGAGTTGCTTCATGCTGTCTGCCTATGCACTTGTAACGCACCTTTCACGCCTCTGAAGTCTAAATTTAACACTTCATGGAAACACTGCAAGCACCTTTTGCACGTTTAGATCAAGAAACTGTAACCAGAATCAGAGCAGCTGTGAGTACAGAAACAGTTGGTTCATGCTGAACTACATGTGGCGAATCTGACTGTGTGTGAGATGAGAGCTCCAAATATAACGAGTTACAGTCTGTTGGTGTCCTATGCTGAAATTAGGCAAATCGGTACTGCGGAAATGTAAGGGTTATTGAGACGGTTGTCCTATTATAAAACTCATTTAAACAAGACCCATGCTGAGCTTTTGAACACTCAGCCTTTTAGCTTTCAGCGAAGGAGAGAGCAAGTACACCTGAAAGGCTGACTATACAGCTGACAGTTCATATGCAATCGTAGCTGTGTGATGGTAACCTTTGGCAATATTTCAGTACATATGCCTGAACTAACTCACATTACTTGAAGCCCTCATCCTATAAATATGACAAGTGAATGTCCGGGGTGGCCTGACTACCAGTTATGCAAGACATGATGTAGAGGAGCTCCAGCAGACATCAGCTTTGGCAAAGTATTAAAATACTTCTAAACTTAATATTTTTCCCGAAAAATCGCATCATTCTGTAGCCCTAAGTTATGGCTTCATCCAAATATACCCAAAAAAAAAAAAAAAACACATTAATGTTTGAGCCTGAGGACAAGGTATACGCGTGAGGGACTGAGGCCCGCATGTGTCGCAAGCCACTAACATGGATTCATCAGCTGGGGGTAAAGAAATCTTGGAGGTGGCTGCTAACAATGCTGTACTGGGAATATTAAACTTACAGAACGAAATGCGAACTTGTTTTACGAATATCTCAGCCAAAATTTCTCATATTCAAACTGTGCTTACATCTCTGGCCGAGACCTCCAATGCCCATGGAAACAGACTAGACAACCAGAAAAAAAGAATTTCTGATCTGGAGGATGCAGTGGATGATTTATCCAGTGATAAAAAAGTGGAACAGCAAAAGGAGGAAACCCTCTTGGATGAAGCCGAGGACCCTGACAGACACAGAAGACTGAATATACGTATCATTGGTCTGCCCGAGGGATTAAAAAGGGGGGGGGAGATCATTGAGCTGTGCAGAAATGGCTACTCAAACATTTTGATATGGAAGTGGGAGATCAAGACTTTGAAATTCAAAGAGCGCACCGCATAGGACCCCCTCCGAAGCCCAGTGACAGACCCAGGCATTTCTTGATGAAGCACCTGCGCTTCCTGAACAAAGAGAAAATACTCCAGGCAGCTAGGGCAAGGGGCCCGTTCACAGTCAAAAAGAGTAAAGTGTCTATCTTCCAGGATTTCTCCCAGGATGTACAGGTGAGAAGACATAAATTTATGGGGGTCAAATCTACCCTTCACTTCTGGGGCTGGGACTTTGCGCTCCTGTATCCGTCCAAGCTGAAGGTTATGGCCCCAAGGAAAGCCCCCAGATTCTTCGGCTCCCCCACCAATGCAGAGCGCTATATGAGAGAAACTGAGGGCGCCCCACGGGGCTCGTCTAGCCCCTGGTCGCGGGATGGGATCGAATCATGAAAGCAATATACTCTGCTTTTGCTCTATATGTTAGTCTTCGTTGTCCTGATAAAGGTATCCTTCCTGCTATAGAACTGTTACTGCTTATGAGCTTGTTGGCCGACCTGACCACCAGATGTTGAAGGTTCAGGTGAGCCGATATTCAACTATTAAGATCACCCTCTGCCAAATTTTGAATAATGTTCCATAGGGGCTGCCTATCTGTGTATACACACACACACACACACACACACACACACACACACACACACCCCCGGTTGGACAGTAGTGCGGAAAAATGGTGGGGCATGTTACAATGGATTCTGGGGACCGCATGGTGAGCCCATTTGTGGGCAGTGACTATTCACTGCTGAGATGTGGTGGGAGAAGAGGGACTATTACTCTCTCCATGACGTCTTCAAGTGACAGCCCATGCCCTGCCCCTTGTTTGCGGGTTCCCACTTCCCTCTCCTTCAGATTCTCCCTGTTTGCTAAGGGCTGGCTGCGGCAGCTGACAACTTCTCTTACCTGATGAGAAATACTCAGTCTACAAGTCCACTGAGGAGGTGCAGCCAGCTGTGCAGATTAAATGAGTGGCTCCCCCCCCCCCCCCGGGAGTCCATCATTGGTCCTCCTGAAACTCCGTCTGTGGGACCGGCATGCCATGGACTTAAGAAATTTACAAAAGGGAGGGGAAGGAGGAGTGCTCTGGATCCTAACTGTAGATTGGACACATATATTGGGACACGCCTCCTTCCCTCCAGATGATGTGCAACGCAGCCCAGGGTCCTGCGCACTGATGTAGCCATGGTTTCCAAAGTGGCACAGCAAGGGGCTGCAGTGGGATTCGAGAGAGGGATCCCACAGAACTTGAGATCAGACCCATTCCTCAAGACGATTGGTGCCTGGGATAACATCAATGTACTTTGCTGCCCTCGCCTCGACCACAGTTCGGGCCATGGGTAGCAGCGGGGCAGGGTGGGCGAGGGAAGGAAGCACAGGAGGAACACACATGCAGAACTGGACACCCAAGAGGACACTGGGGACTTATTCCCCAGAAATGTGTATGTGTAAATATATAACTTTGCTTTCTGGTCGGGAGGTGGAGTTTAGTGGGGGAGAGAGAACAGACAGGTCATGACCTTGGGGCTGTGGGTAGATAAGCGGTGACTTTCCAAGGCTGATGCATACACGATTCAATGGAAAGTTCGGGGTGATTGGGACCAAGATCAATAGGGATACCTAGCGTGAAAATATGATCCTAACTCTTGAGAGTCCCTTGCTCCACACAGGGGGGGTTGAGCTTCTGGGAAATGTTGGTGCTGTTACTGGACATATACGTTATTAGAGCACAGAACCGGGTTGATAGTGACAGCCCATGGCTCTAGATATAGGTGATGTATTATTCAGGGTCATTCTCTTGATTGGTATAGGTGGGAGCTCTACATGTTGGTTAACTGCAGCGATGTGGGAGGGCCAACGCGGGGATTTTTGAAGCTAAAAGGCTGAGAGGAATGACCATGTGTAAGCAATAAGGGAAACTCGGAATATAAGTTTGGGATATGTGAATACATCTTTCTGGGGGGTAGGGGCGGCCGATAGGAATACAACAGACTGGCCATGTTCGATGAAGGGGCAACGGTGTACAAGGGAAAGGCCGAAACAGTTCTAGGCAAGATAGGGACAACTGACTGATCTTAGCAGGGCAATTTAATGCTACCAGAAAATGGAAACGTATATGGTTCTCATCCTTCCCTGGAGCTTGCTGGTGATGGGCCTGTGCGCCACTGGGGAGGACCAGGGGCACTGGAGGAATTTGGGGGTTGGAGAACCCCTGGGAAGGAGCCTTTCTTACCCACCTGGTGAAGCCGGTATGGGGGAAGGATGTATAATACTAAACAATGCCAGATTAAGATTTGATACGAAACAATCTTTGCCATGATTATGAGGTAAACCACATTTGCTTCCCGGCTAGGAAGACAGTGTGGCAAACATTTCATGTGAAGGATGCCAAGAGGCAATGTAAAAGCCTAAAATTTGTGGGATGCTACACTGCCAAGATTGCAGTGTGCGGGGTGGGGGATACTTCTCCAAGAAGGAAGAAATGTCTGTACAAGAATTCAATGTTGTGTTGTGGTGAAAGTTTTTCTTACTAGGTGTTTGGACTGTACCAAGCTCCTCAAGTTTGAAGTTTAAAAGAGCAAAAACGAGGCAAGAACTTTGAAAGCAATACAGGATATGTGAAACTCTTGTTACATTAGACCAGCACAGTATAGACAAGGACAAGCTAAATGTATGTTCCTGGAACTTGAACGGAATGAAATCTCATGTCAAGCGACAGAGAGTTCAGGGTAAAGTGAAGGCACTGATGTAAGACGCAGTATGTTTCCAAGAAACCCACATGACAGCTAAAGAGGGAGCACACATGTCTAAGAAGTGGGGCGGGGGATGGTATGGATCCTACTTCACATCTAAAGCTAGAGGAGTGGCAATATGGCCGAGGCCCAGATTCCCAGGGGTAGTCACAAAGGTAAAAAATGACACCTGGGAGAGGGTCACACTAATTCAACTGCAACTAAATGGGGGCCAAAGTATTGCCCTGGGGTCTGTTTACACGCCCAATATTGATAATACAGCCTTTTTCAACCAACACTGTAGAAATGGAGGATTTTACAGGTCCATGGATCTTAAACGGGGATTTTAACTGTGTATTAGATATGATCTTGGACAGGTCCTCATGATCGTGGGGGCAACTGAGCAAAAGTGCCACAGCATTGGTTGATCTTATGAAGACCCACTGCCTAACTGACTCATGGCGGTATCTCAACCTTAGTGGGAGGGAGTATTCTTTACTCCCATTCGGCAAAAAGCTAAGCCAGATTGGACCCAACCTTGACCTCCCAAGAACTACTACTATCCTTCAGCTCAGTTTCCTATGGCCCCATCCTAATATCAGATCACTCCTATGTTGTTACCCTAGCCATGGCGGGGGGCTACAATAGGGCCTGAAACTAGATCCACTACTACTAAAGGACCCTAACTTTTCTACTCTTGTGAGAATCCTGATAAAAAAACCTTTTGATGGATAACCCACAGGGTAAAACCTCAGACCACATTAGATGGGATACCCTCAAGGCAGTGCTTAGAAGGGGGATTATATCTCCTACTCAGCACATAAAAAGAAAAGTGCAAGTAGACAGGTGTTAGAGCTTGAGGCCATAATTCACGCTATAGAAAAGGCCTACAGCACAGCCCCCACCCCAGCTGCATATCAAGAACTCCAAGTGCTTAAATGGAAATACAATGCAGACAGCACAGCCAGTACTGAAAGGGTTTTCTTGCTAATACAGGCTGGGATTTATTTTGATGGGGACAACAGGGGTAAATGGATAGCGTGGCAGCTTAAGAACAGAGCTAATGCTAGAAATGTGGCTCAGATCACAGATGAGGATGGAGCGGTGTTTGAGGAGGACAAAAACATAGGGGAATGTGTCACAGGTTTCTATGAGGATCTATATAGATCTGAGGGCAAACAGAGGGGTTCTTGGATAGGGCATGACCTTCCCCAAATATCGGATGACAATAACAGTCTGCTACAGTCCCCCATCCACTGGAAGGAAATACAAGCAGCCACTGGACAGCTGTTGGGAGGGAAGGCCCCAGGTTCAGATGGATACCCTATAGATTTTTATAAGATGTTTAAGGAATAGTTGAAACTACCCCTAACAGACATGACAGTAGAAGCATTTGACAAAGGCACTATACCCCCCCCCATGAGGTCTGCCACTATAAATAGCAGTTACGTAAGAACTTACCATAACAATAGATCTTCATGACAGGTTCCTGCAGTAGGTCTTCACAGACAGGACTGTGCCCTCTGGCGTCAGGACCACACAGCAAACTTCTAGCTAGCAATACATAGCAGGGGACCGCCCCCGGCATCACATGACGGGACGTCAGCGTGACAGTATATAAGGGCGATCCCCATGCCCATCCTCCAGTTCTCCCACCAGAAGATCCCTATAAGGGTGATGGGAGAAAGAAGCATAACTCCTAGAGCCCAGAGCTGCTGGTAGTTACCCTGAAAAGGGACAGGAAAAACAGGAGCTGGGGGAAGGGAAAATGTGATGTACTACAGGAACCTCTCTCGAAGATCTACTGTTACGGTAAGTTCTTACATAACTGTAATATCTTACTTCGAGATGGTTCCTGCAGTAGACCTTCACAGATAGGACTGAATACCAAGCAGTCAAGAAAAAGCAAGTCAGAGACTGAGGTTCGGGAGGCGGAAGTCTACCAACTAGAGAGCCTGTTATGATAAGAAGTCTTGCAGGACAGCAAGTCCAAAACCATCTCTACGCCTAGAGGCAATGTCCAGATTGAAATGCTTGGTGAAAGTATGGACTGAAGACCAAGTGGTTGCTGCACAAATCTCTGAAGCAGACACATTCCGTAAGAAGGCAGCAGAAGCAGCCATGCCACGGGTCGACTGACCCTTGACTTCCCCAAAAAGGGGTTTCTCGTACTTCTGATAGATGAATGAAATGCAATTAACCAACCATTCGGATAGGCCCTGTTTAGAGATAGCCATACCCTCACGTCTGGATGCAAAAGCCACAAACAACTGGTTAGATCTGCACACCTCCTTGGTCCGAGAAATATAGTATCTCAAGATACTGTGCACATCCAAAGTGTGCAAAAGGTATTCCCCCACTAGAATACCTGGGATAATAAACCGGCAGTTGAACATCTTGGTTCAACGTTAATTCTGATACTGCTTTCTGTAGAAAAGAAGGATTAGACCGCAGAGCCAGCCGGTCTGCGTGGAAAATTAAATAAGGCTCCTTGCAAACCAGGGCCTGAAGCTCTGAAATCCTTCGAGCTCAGGTAATAGCAACTAAAAAGAGCGCTTTCCAGGACAAATAGCGCATGTCACAACTTGCTGCTGGCTCAAAAGGGGGCAAAGTAAGTTTCTCTAAAATAAAATTTATGTCCCAAGGGGGAACCGGACTACGGACTGGAAATTTTAAGTGAAGGATCCCCTTGAGAAAGGTTTTTGAGACCTCCAACTGCGTTAGAGTTTTGCCATCCACCAGAAGGTGATAGGGAGAAAATGCTGAAAGATGGACCTTCAGGGAAGAGTAACTGAGGCCCAAATCAGACAAATGCAAGAGGTACTCAAGGACTTGGGGCACCAAGCAAGAAAAAAGGTCCAAGGCCCTTGGTCGTGGCCCAAATAGTGAATCTCTTCCACTTCATGGCATACATAGATCAAGTGGATGGTTTTCTGGCCTCCACTAGGACCTGGGCTACTCACGAGGAGATGCAAAACCTGAGACCGCTACGTCCAAATGTGCCATGGATGCAAGTGGAGAGACCTGAGGCTAGGGTGCACCAGGGTGCCCTGCTCTTGTGACAGAAGGTCATACAGGAGAGGAAGAGGTACTGGGGGTTCCGATGCCAGCTGCTGTAGCAGGGGGAACCAGATCTGCCAAGGCCAGAGGGGAGCTATGAGAATCATACAAGCGCCCTCTGCTTGAAGCTTCAGCAGAACCTTCTGCAGAATTAGAAAGGGAGGGACAGCGTACAGAAAACTCCCAGGCCAACAAAGAGAGAGCGTGTCTCACCAAAAATCACAACGCTCAGGAACGAGCGAGCAAAAGTTGGGTAGTTTTGCATTGGATGGGGAAGCAAATAGGTCTGGCCATCCCCACTGATCGAAGAGATCTTCCACTCCCTCCTGATTTAGTTCCCACTTGTGCACCCGCGCAACAGTGTGGCTAAGATCGGCCGCCAGGACGTTGTGAATTCCCGGGACATGGACTGCTGTCAGAGGCAGGCCGTGCTGGACTGCCCAGTACCACACCCACATCGCCTCCCTGTTTGTTTATGTACCAGACTGTGGCAGCATTGTCGGTCTGGATTAGGAGTGTTCCCAGTTGTAAGAGAGGCTGAAACGCCTGGAGAACGTAGAGCACAGCTCTCATCTCCAGGACATTTATGTGCAAGTGTTCCTCTTGTGGAGAGACTCTCCCTTGAGTTTGGTGGTCTCCTAGGTGGGCTCCTCAACCTTGACCAGAAGCATCCATCGTGAGGGTCATGGAAGGAGACAGGGGATGAAAAGGAGCCCCCCCCCCCCCGAGCAGAGGTTGGACGGCTCCTGGCACCAGAGAAGATCCCTCTTCATACTGCCGACCAAGACCCTATGGTCCAAGTCATTGAAGCGTTGGTCCCACTGGACTCTGAGGGTCCACTGGGTCACTCTCATATGCAGTCTGGCCAACGGAACTCTGGGGATGGCCGCCGCCATTAGACCCAACAAGCAAAGGACGGAGCGTGCTGTGGTCCATCGAGAGTTGGACACAGACGAAGCTTGCTGAATAAGAGTTTCCACTCTGTCCAAATGTAAGAAGGCCCTGCCCTGGACCGTATCCAGCACCGTTCCAATGAACTGGAGGTGCTGAGAGGGTGAAAGCTGAGACCTGGGATAGTTCACAGTGATTCCAAGCTGTGAAAAGAGGTCCAGCGTGCTGGAGAGAGACTCCATCAGACTGTCCTGAGATGGGGCCGACAACAGCCAGTCGTCCAGGTATGGGAACAAGTAAATTACCCTTGCAGAGCTGCAGCCACCCCCGCCAGGCACTTGGTAAAAACCTGAGGTGCCGGAGAAAGGCCAAAAGGAAGGGCCTTGAATTGGTAGTGGTTCTCCTGAAAGGTGAACCAAAGGAAACGGCGGTGGGCCTGGTGGATAGGGATGTGCAGGCAAGCATCCGGCATGTCCAGCGAATACAGCCATTGGTTCTGTTGGAGCAGAGGTAAGAGTCCCTGGAGGGTAAGCATGCGGAACCTCTTGTATTCCACAAAGAAGTTGAGCAGGCTGAGGTCCAGAATGGGCCTCAGATCGCCCATCTTTTAAGGTACCAGGAAAAAATGGGAGTAATACACCCTTCCTGTCTACCCTAGAGGAACCGGCTCTATGGCTGATTTTTCTAATAGAGCCTGGATTTCCTGCTGAATGAGGTGCAGATGATCGGACGGGTAGTGAGACCTTCCCGGAGGATTGTCCAGGGGTCTGTCCAGGAATCTGATTGAGTGCCCTCTTGCAACCAGTTGGAGGACCCAAGCGTCAGCAGTTATCGCCTCCCACCTGTCTAGGTGGAGGGCAAACCTTCCATCCACCAGCTCCGTTGAAAAAACAAGAGGAGGTGGAGGGGGGTCCCCTCGAGTGAGGAGGCAGAGGGGAGGGCCACTTTACTGCCTCCAGTGGGCTTTTGCCTGAGGGGACTGGATGCAAGAACCAGAGGCGCGGCGCTTACCCTGGCATCTGCTCTGGTTCTGTCTATTCCATCTTTTTTGTGTGCGACGAAAAGGCTGCTTGAGTTTTGGGGTGGAGCGGTACATGAAGCAGACGTCGTGCAGGGATCTGCCACTCTCCTGTAGCTCTATAATTCTATCCTCAGCGTCACCGCCGAACAGGAGAGAACCCCTGAAGGGGGCATCCAGTAGAGTGGTTTGGATGTCTTGCACCAGTCCAGCAAGATGGGGCAATGCCAGACATCGCAGACAAACACCCGAAGCAGTACAGCAGGCCACTGAGTCCACTGAGTCATAGGTGGCATGCAATGCATGGCGGCAGGAGGACTTGTTAAGTCTCACCTTGTCCAGCAGCTTGTTCCCGAGTTCCTCATCTGGGACAGACTGAAGCTCTTTCTTCAAGTCGGTCAAAGCAGATTTCTGCAAAGAGAGCATATGGGCCACGTAATTAAGAGACCTGTTAGCGCAGGCGGCGGAAGCGCAGACGTTGTAGCCGTACTGGTCCATCTGCTTGGAATCTTTGTCCGGAGGTGAGGTACCTGGATGCTTTGGCTGAGCCGACCTATCGTGGGCCACTGTAATGACTATCAAGTCGGCCTTAGGTTGACTCATGAGGTGGCTTGCCCTTCCGGGGGATGACAGGTCCTGTCGGCCTTTTTAGAGACCGCAGGAATTGAAGATGGTTGTTGCCACATTGTGGACGTCAGGTCCTCGTGCGGCCCCACCAAGGTGGGATGGGTAAGGAGTCAGCATTGGTCAAATCCAGGTGCTCCACAAGCCTCTTCCTTTCTGGATCCGGCTCCTGGGATGCCCAAGCGCAAGCCTGCTGGATGAATCTAAGGAGTTTCACAAATGATGGGTCCTCCGGCGGAGATTTGGGAGACTCCTTGGGTTGTGGTTCCATTGGAGAATGAGGCTCTGAGTAAGCTGCAGAGTCGGAATCGGTATCAGAGTCGGAAAACTCCAGTCTGCTGGGTAGGGAAACTATATCCAGAACCTCCTATGTGACCCTGACGCCCGAGAGAGCCCCAGCTTGGCACCTGCTAGAGTCCCTATCCGACGGCCGATGGTCGGCAGAGGATGGGCTCCTAGGGAACTACCTTGTGGGTCAGTTTAGAAACCACGACTGGATGGGGGTTTTACAGCTCCTGCAGGAGCTGCAATTTGCCGTCTTTCCACCAGGGCTGAATTGTCCCATGGTTCCAGCTGAGGAGGCAGCAGCAAGGCTGATAGCCTGGAAACCCCCGAGGGAGAATGGGGGGGTAAACAGGAGCCTGGTACCAACAGGGGTAAGAATGAGGCTCTGAGTGAGCCTGGCGTTGGTACCTGCAATGGGTTACCCAGCGACAGCCCTCCTAGCACCAGGTAAAAGGGAAATTGTGGCGGTGGGTAGCCGGGGTTCCCTGTAGGACCAGACGGTGGAGGGATGTCAGGAACGAAGGGACTGTGCCTGGTGATCGGAAGAAAGTGCTGATCCCAATCTCCAACATGGGGACTTGCACCAAGGACTGGACCCATACAATGGACCCATGGCTGTTGCAGACAAGAGTCATGCAGTAGGTGAAGTGCACATGTATATGAGGGAGAACAGGTGCCATTTCATTCTAGCACTGATGCTAAGGAGAGATAGACGTCGCTTTGTAGTAGCAATTTTTCTAACTACATGTACTGTGAAAAACCCTGAATTTAGTTTTAGCAGCAGGTAGGGTTCAGCTACTAAACAGGAGTCCGTGTAAAAACGGGAGAGAAGTCTTACTGTGCCTCAGCACTGTTTAACCTGTCATTTTATGCTGTAACATATAACTGAATGAATGTTAAAAAACAAAAAAAAAAAGATTTGTTTTGGCAATGGAGTGGACTGTGTGCGCCCAACAGCAGCATGGAAGCTGCATAAACCCTGTGTGTCTGATTGCAGAGAACTCTTGAAAGGTCAGAGAATTTTAACAAAAAAAAATATACATTCACAGAGAGGGGCTCTGCATGTCTGACTAATCACTGGCAGCAGGAGGGTTAAGCTATATAATAATAGGGACTCTCTTGAATGGGGAGAGAACTTTTCTAAAATTTTCAGAGAGAGGGACCTCCGACCCTGACTAATCTGGCAGCAGGGTAAAATGAATATGGACTCTCTTGAAAGGGGACAGAACCTGGATTAAAAAAAACATTACATACATACACATATACTATATATATATATATATATTTTTTTTTGGGTCAGAGTGGGGGACCCTGTGTATCTGACTAGTCAGGGTGGTAGCAGGAGAGTTAAACTGCACAATATAGGGGACCCTCTAGTCTTGAAAGGTAGAGAACTTTAATAGGAGAGGGACACGGATGACTCTGACTTGTCACTGGCAGCAGGGTTAACCTCCGACATAAAAAATATATTTTTCACAGAGAGGGACAAAGTCCTGGGACTCCAAAAGGAAGAGAACTTTGATATATATAATAAAAAAACTATTTGGTCAGAGAGAGGGAATGTGTGTCTGACTGACAATAGGGTTAAGCTGTATAAGGAGACTCTTGAAAAGGAAGAGAATGTTTATTAAAGAAAATAACTAAATTTGGTCACAGAGAGGGGGAAAAACAGTGCGACTTACCAATGGCTGCCACGGATTTATGGAACAAAAAGAACAAAAGTCCTGGACTTACATCCTCACAAAAAAATGTTCAGCCCGAGAAGGCGGCGGGGCTGAGGGACCGCTAGGATCATGTGGGTCCGCTGGCAAGCCTGGGGTCCCGGCTGGAATCCCTGAGGGGCCAGGCAGGGGCTCCGGGGCAGAGCAAGAAATCCAGAGGCCATCCCCGAATCAGGAGGGACACAGACGGGAGAGTGGCCTGGCACTGGGGGGGCCTAAGAGGACCAGACATCTGATCCAGACAGGCGGGGGGTAAAGGAATGGAGACACCCGTCGACGGGTCCGCTGGAGAAGTGGGAAGCTCAGATAGTAGGCCTGATGTAGGAAAAGGAATCCCCTGGCCAGAAGCACTCTTGTCCCGGAGGTCCGGGGAAAACAAGGGGTCGGGCAGAGTCAGAGTACCGGGAGGGAGAACTCTCGCAGGACCAGGGGGTGCCTGGAAGCTGGCTCTGCACAATGTTGGGTACTAAAGACTGGCCTGACAGAAGAGCTTCGGCCAAGTGGTCGTCAGGCTGGCCAGCGGCCGGCTGATCAGCCTTGACCAAGCGGACGTCAGAGGAGCCGGTGTCAGACTTATCGGTCACGGCTGAGCGGGCAACAGCGGAGCTGGAGTCCGGCTTACCAACCAAAGCCGTGCATCCGGCGACCGAGCCAGAAGGTGACTGATCGTCCTGAGAGCTAGCGACGGGCCCCGAAGAAATAGCTTCCTGAGAGGAACACCCCTGTCACCCACTGATTGTGGTGGGAGGGGGTCGACAACCAATATGCCAGAGCGGACTGAGACTGAGGAGGAGGAGGAGTACTCACCGAGGTGGACGCACCACCTGAAGTAGCATCAGCTGCCTGGTGACGCTGGGTAGAGGGAACCGGTCCTGGCGCTTCTTTTTCTTGCACTCTGAGATGGGTGAAGATGAACGTCCCCGCTGCTCCTAAAGTTCCTTTTCCATCGATGCAAGGCGTTTTTTCAAAAGGTGGGCACCAAGGGCTTTCTGGCACCTGACGCGCGTGGCCTGGTTGAAAGACTGGCAGATGTCGCAGTCGACAACTCGGTGTTTGGGGCCTAAACAGAAGATGCAGAGGGAGTGATCGTCCCCGGGCGGAATCTGAGCGCTACACTGTTAGCACTTCTTGGTTTTACGTGAAGACATGCATTAAACTAGAAAAACACGATAAACACAAAATACATTTCAAATGGCGGTCGACTGTAGCAGAGTTTTCCGCGAGGTCCGATGTATACAGGTTGACTGCAGGAA
The DNA here is from genome assembly GCA_016271365.2 of Neoceratodus forsteri. NCBI lineage: Eukaryota > Metazoa > Chordata > Ceratodontiformes > Ceratodontidae > Neoceratodus > Neoceratodus forsteri. The sequence continues at coordinate 1,148,592,922 of CM057453.1, forward strand.
TGAACTGGAGGGCGGGCATGGGGACCGCCCCTATATATTGTACCATCGTGTGATGCCGGGGGTGGTCCCCCGCTATGTATTGCTACCTAAAAGTTAGCCATGCGGTCCTGATGCCAGAGGGCACAGTCCTAACTGTGAAGACCTACTGCAGGAATCCTACTGAAGTAAGATCTATTCTGCCCAACCCAGGGAAAGATCTGAAAAAATGCGCTGTGTATAGCTCCCATTTCCCTCCTCACATCAGATTATAAGATCAATGCGAAATTGCTAATGGGCAGATTGGAAAAAATTTTCTCCAAAATAATAGTGACCAAACGGGGTTTATCAAGAGCAGCGAGGGTAAACTTAATGTGAGACGTAACCTCAACATATTCTGGAAATGGGGTAGGGCCAGGGAGGAGAAGGCCTTGGGCATCCTGGCCTTAGATGCCGAAAAGGCATTTGATAGAGTGGAATGGAGGTATCTGTTCTCCATACTAAAGAAATCTGGAATGGGGGACACTATTATTAAATGGATTGCATCCCTACATAGCGCTCCTAGTGCACAAATATTGGTGAATGGCACCTTGACCAGACCTCTCCAGTTGTCTTGGGGAACTAGGCAGGAATGCCCCCTGTCCCCACTGTTATATGTCTCATCTCTGGAGCCCATCACAGCAGTACTTTGAGGAGCCCCCAACATTTGGGGGATTGGGGGCACATCAAAAACTTGTTTTTGCAGATGATCTGCTACTGTATCTGAAGGACCCCCAAAAAAGTATCCAAAAACTTCACTGCATTCTGAGTATGGTGCCCTTTCTAGACATAAAATTAATTGAACCAAAAGTGAACTGATGTTGGGATATAATAGAAAGGAGGGCATGGTGGAGCTTCCTATTAGATTGTGGAGAGTGGACTCGCTAAAATACTTGGGTATCATGATCCCAAAAAAACCTTCAGACTTGTATAAAGAAAATTATACTAACCTCCTCAATGGAATTAGACAGAACTGTGATAAATGGGAGGGACTTCCAATAAGCTTGATAAGGCAAGTATATTCAATCAAAATGAATGTGCTACCTAGATTATATTTTTTTCCAAAATTTTCCCGTAAGAGTGCTTGAATATTTTTTCAAACAATCTGACTCGATACTAAAGATTCATGTGGAATGCGAAGGTTGCAAGAATTAAAGGAAAAAAAAAAAAACAATCCTTTAGCTTCCAATCAAAAAAGAGGCCCTGGCGCTACCAAACTTTAAATATTATTACTGGGCTGCGCAGATTGCTTTCTTGAGCAAATCTACCTCACAAACAAAGCCAGCATGGCTGCAGATAGAGGAAGAACACATAGTAGGGGAAGTTCTTCAGGGGTTACTGCCTCCTTCACTAAGGACACTAACCACTTCCAGCAAAAATAAAAAAAACTTCATTCAGAATCTGGCTAGGTTATGGGTGGGAGTGTATAAACTTAAAGGCCACAGGTCATCCACCTCACTTAAGGCTAGCCTCTCCAAGGGGTTTTACGGGATGTAGGGGGTACAATGTATTCTTGCATCAGGCTATGCATAGATGGCAGAAAAACAGGTTACTCACCTGTAAATACAGGTTACTCACCTGTAACACGAGTTCTAGGAATGGTATATGTTGTTCATCCACACTTACTGGCAGGTTCCTTGCCGCTTTAAATCTTGCCGGAAGGTCTTCAAGCTGGCTCCTCCCACCCACCCGGGTGGTGAAACTCTCTGCTCCGCCCCATGACGCCAGATCTAGCCCGCTGGAAGCCAGGTTGTGCGGCCGGCCGGGAGGTCAGGTGGGTTGGTGTGGATGAACAACATGTACCATTCCTAGAACTCCTGTTACAGGTGAGTAACCTGTATTTCTAGGGACATGGATATGTTGTTCATCCACACTGTCTGGCAGACTCCTAGCAGTTCTCTGGGAGCAGGGAGGCAAGGCACACGCCCCCTACTTAGTGAATAAAGACTGGAGAACCGAGGTCCCAAAACCAGCATCCTGGCGTGACTCAAGGTCGATGTGGTAGTGGGTAATGAAGGTGTGAGCTGACTTCCAGGTAGCAGCCCTGCAGATTTCCTGGATAGGGACGTCCCTGGAAGCAGCCACCGATGCAGCAGTATGGCGGATAGAATGAGCTCATATCCCTTTGGGAGGCTCCATGCCCGCCAACCTGTAGCAGAGATCTATGCATGATGTAATCCACCTAGCAATGGTCCATTTGGCTGCAGGTCTGCCAGGTGCGGCTTCAGCATAGGTGACAAACAGCTGGCGAACCTCTCCCCGAACTTCAACCGTCCGCTCCTTGTAGTAGGAGAAAGCACGTCTAAGGTCCAGGGTATGGAGCCTGTACTCGTCGTCCGAGGTGTAGTATGGGTAATATACCGGCAGAGTCAACACCTGGTTAAGGTGAAACTCTGACACCACCTTCAGAAGGAATTTCGGGTGGGGGCGCAGGACAACTTTGACCCTGTGAAAGACCAGATAAGGGGAGTCCACTGAGAGCACCTGGAGCTCCCCTGTCCTTCTGGCTGACATGATAGCCACAAGGAAGGCAGTCTTCCACGACAAGTGAGAGAGCTCACACTTGTGCATGGGTTCAAATGGCTTGCCCATGAGCTTTGCCAAAACCAGCAAAAGATCCCACGGAGGTTCATGCACCGGAGGGGATATGTGATCCAGGCCTTTGAAAAAGCACCCGACCACTGTCTCCTGTGCCAATGTCGACTGACTGGCTCGCGCCCAGTAAGCGGAAATGGCTGCCAGGTGCACCCGAAGGGTCGATGACCACAGACCCCCTTTGAAGAGAGACCAAAAGCAGTCTAAAATGTTAGCCACAGAGTAGGATAAGGGGTCCAGACCCTTACCCAGACACCAAATGGAAAATCTTTTCCATTTGAAGGCATAACATTTCCTGGTCGATTCTCTTTACGAGATGCCTCCACCACGGTGTAGACATCCTCGGAAAGACCCAGAGCCTGGAACTCTAGCCGCTCAGGTACCAGGCTGTGAGGTGCAGGGATTGAAGGTCCGGATGGAATACCTTCCCTTGGTTCAATGATATCAGGTCCTGGCAAGTACAAAGCCGCTCCGGGGTCCTGCAGCTGGGGCTGAGGAGATCTGGATACCAGAACTGGCAGGGCCAATCTTGGGCTACCAGGATCACCTTCACCTTGTCCCTCCTCACCTTGAGTAACACCTTGTGGATCAAGGCAAATGGAGAGAAGGCGTAGAGGAGGCCTGGGGTCCACGGCCTCGAGAAGGCATCCCCCTGCAGTGAGCCCTGCTGAGGGGGGCGGGCATGGTACAGCCTCAGCTTGGTGTTCTCCCCTGGAGGAAAACAGGTCCACCAGCGGTCTGCCCCAACGGGAGAAGAGATTGTAAGCTATTTCTGGATGGAGAGACCACTCGTGGGATGTCTGGCCTATGCGGCTGAGAGCATCTGCCAGTTGGTTCGAGACTCCTGCCATATGGATGGCATGGAGATCCGCCTCCAACCGGCTGACGAAGGTCCAGATCCGGAGCGCCTCCTTGCATAGCAGACGGGAGTGCGTGCCACCCTGTTTGTTGAGGTAGTACATGGTCGTGTTATTGTCTGTCTGGACTTGAACCACTTGACCCCGGAGCTGAGGAGCGAAAACTGACAGTGCCAGTCTGACTGCTCTGAGCTCTAGCAGGTTGATGTGGCATCGGGACTCCTCGGGGGTCCAGAACCCATGGGCTTGGTGGTCCCCCATGTGGGCTCCCCAGCCCATGAGAGAGGCATCGGTCGTGAGGATGACCGTCGGCTCGAGGCGGACATACGGGATCCCTTCTTGCAGATGACCTGGGACGGTCCACCATTGGAGAGCGTCCCACATCTTCTGGGTCACAGTGACCAGCTGGTCAAAATGACCCTGATTCTGAGTCCACTGAGCGGCCAGCTCCCACTGGAGGGGGCGCATGTGCAATCTGGCCCAACGGACCACTGAGGTGCACGCCGCCATGTAACCCAGAAGGCGCATGAAGTCCCAGGCAGGGCACAAGTGCCCAACCAGAAATGATTGGGCAAAGGAGGAAAGAAACTCCGCCCTGTCCGCCAGGAGCAGAGCTCTGGCTTGACAAGAGTCAAGCTCTGCCCCGATAAAGACCATCACCTGAGAGGGCACGAGTTCCAACTTGGCCTCGTTGATATGGAGGCCTACCTGGGAACAGGTTCAGAGGGCCAGGTCCCTGGACCTCTCCACCTCCTGCAGGGAGGAACCTGCCAGGAGCCAATCGTCGAGGTAGGGGTATATCCGAACCCCATGACGCTGTAAATTGGCCACCACCACTGCGATGCACTTGGTGAAGACCAGAGGGACCGATGACAGGCCAAACGGCATGGCTTGGAACTCGTACAGGGTCTCTTCCACCCTGAAGTGGAGGAACCACTGCTGGGATGGACAGATTGGGACAAGGAAAAACGCATCCTGTAGATCCAGTGAACAGAACCACATGTTTTGCTCCAGAGAGGGTATGATCTGATTCAGAGTTACCATCCGGAAGGTGTGAGACCTGAGATATTGATTCAGGTCATGGAAATCTAGGATGGGGCGCCAACCCCCCATCCGCTTGGGCATCAGGAAGTACCTGGACACGAAGCCTGGGTCTGTAGGAGGATCCGGCACTGGAGCTACCGCCTCCTTGCGGCGGAGCTGGGCAATGTCGTCCCGAAGGGCCAACTGAGATCCTTTCCTCCCGTGGGGCATAGGCTCGGCAGAGAGGGTACTGCTCGAACTCTAGAGGCAGTCCCCGACCGACCACTTCCAGGACCCACCTGTCCGAAGTGATACCAGACCAGGCGGAAAGAAAGTGGCAGAGCCGGCCCCCCACAGGAGGACCCAGAACTGGCGTGACAGGTGTAGGACTGGCCACCCCGACCCGTCACTGCGCAGGCTTAGAGGAGGAGAAGGCTCCTGGACCGGCACCTTGGCCTCCTTTGCGGGGCTGTTGGTGACCCTGCTTGGGCCTAGAGCGCCAAGCTTGAGCCTGCTGTTGCTGCTGACCTCCCTGGAAGGGGGGCTGTCTAACCGCAGGAGAAGAGTGCAGAAAAGGCTTCTTCTTGCGCTTCTGCTGGTTCTTGCCCGAAGAACCTTTTGCAGAAGTGGCATCCAAGGTGGCACTGGACTGCTCTATGTGCTGGAGGTGACCTGCCACTCCCGGACGGAAGAGATCGGTGCCAAGGAAGGGCACGTCAGCTAACTTGTGATGAGTATCCACCGGGTAAGAGGATAACCTCAGCCAGGCCCTGCAGCGAGTGGCTACTGCGGCTGCTAGTGAACGGGCACAGGAAATACAGGTTACTCACCTGAAACAGGAGTTCTAGGAATGGTATATGTTGTTCATCCACACTCATTGGCGGGTATCCTTGCCGCTTTAAATCTTGCCGGAAGGTCTTCAAGCTTGCTCCTCCCACCCACCCGGGTGGTATAACTCTCGGCTCCACCCCATGACGCCAGATCTGCCCGATGGAAGCTCAGGCTAAAGGTCCGGCCGGGAGAATGAGGAGGTGGATGAACAACATATACCATTCCTAGAACTCCTGTTACAGGTGAGTAACCTGTATTTCTAGGGACATGGATATGTTGTTCATCCACACTATTGGCAGACTCCTAGCAGTTCTCCGGGAGGAGGGAGGCAAGACGACACCCCAATACTTACTTGGGAAAGAGAGACTGAGAACCGAGGCCCCAAAACCAGCATCCCGGCGTGACTCAAGGTCGATGTGGTAATGGGTAATGAAGGTGTTTGCTGACTTCCAGGTAGCAGCCCTGCAGATTTCCTGGATAGGGACGTCCCTGGAAGCAGCCACTGCTGCAGCAGTATGGCGGGTAGAATGAGCTCTTATCCTCTGGGAGGCTCCATGCCCGCCAACTTATAGCAGAGATCTATGCAGGAGGTGACCCACCTGCTTATCGTCCGCTGGCTGCAGGTCTGCCAGATGCGGCTTCAGCGTAGGTGACAAACAGCTGGCGAACCTCTCCCGATTTCAGCCGGGCGCCTCCTTATAATCAGCGAGCGCCTCTAGGGTCCAGAGTATGGAGCCTATATTCGCCTCCGAGGTGTGATTGGGGTAGAACACCGCAGAGTCAACACCTGGTTAAGGTGAAACTCCGACACCACCTTCGAAGGAATTTGTGTGGGTGCAGGACAACCTTGTCCCTGTGGAAGACCAGGTAAGGAGATCTGATGGAAAGCGCCTGAGCTCTCCCATCCTTCTGGCTGACGGATAGCCACCAAGAAGGCGGTCTTCCACGACAGGTGAGAGAGATCACACCTGTGCATTGGTTCGAATGGCTTGCCCATGAGCTTTGCCAGTACCAGCAGTAGATCCCACGGAGGTGGAGGTTCCCGCACTGGAGGGGAAATGTGATCAAGGCCTTTGAAAACGCGCCAGACCACCTTCTCCTGCGCCACCGACTGCTTCCCGGCCCGCGCCCGGTAAGCAGAGATGGCTGCCAGGTGCACCCTTAGGGTCGTCGACCTAAGCCCTTGACTAGAAAGGGACCATAAATAGTCCAAGATGCTTGCCAAGGAACAGGAGGAAGGGTCCAAGCCCTTGTTCCTGACACCAAATGGAAAACCTTTTCCATTTGAAGGCATAGCATTTTCTGGTCGATCCTTACGGGACGCCTCAACTACATTGAGGACCTCGTCGAAAGACCCAAGGCCTGGAACTCTAGCCGCCAGGAACCAGGCTGTCAGGTGCAGGGATTGAAGGTCCGATGGAACACCTTCTCCTGATTGACTGAGAGCAGGTCCGGCGGAGCTGGAAGCTGCCGCGGAGTCCTGGAGCTGAGACTGAGGAGATCTGGTACCAGAACTGGCGAGGCCAGTCTGGGGCTATCAGAATCACCCGCGCCTTGTCCTCTCCTCGCCTTGGAGAAGCACCTTGTGGATCAAGGGAAATGGGGAAAGGCTGAAAGAGGCCCGGGGTCCACTGCCTCGAGAAGGCATCCCCTGCAGCGAGCCCTGCTGAGGGGGGCGGCATGGAACAGACTCAGCTCGCTCTCCCTGAGGCAAACAGGTCCACCTGAGGTGTGCCCCATAGGAGAACAGATGCTGTACTACCTCCGCGCAGGAGAGACCACTGGGGATGCAGCCCCTATCCGCCCAGGGCATCGGCCAGGTGTTGGAGGCTCCTGCCACGTGAATGGCTAGGAGATCCGCCTCCAGGCTGCGCACGAGTGACCAAATGCGGAGAGCTTCCTTGCATAGAAGCATGGAGCGGCCCGCCTCTGGCGGTTTAGATAGTACATGGTCGTGGTATTGTCTGTCTGGACTCGGACCACTTGACCCGGAGGAACGGAGCAAAGGCGGTGAGAGCTAGGCGGACCGCTCGGAGCTCCAGCAGGTTGATGTGGCATCGGGACTCCCCGGGACCAGAAGCCATGAGCCCGTGTTCCCCAGATGGGCACCTCAATCCATCAGAGAGGCATCGGTCGATAGAGAGACCGTCGGCTCGGGCGGACGAACGGGATGCCCTCCTGCAAATGATCTGGAACGGTCCACCACTGGAGAGCGCCCACATCCCCTGTGTCACCGACTGCTGTGGTCCAAAGGATCGCAGCTGCGACCACTGGCTGGCCAGTCCCCACTGAAGGGGACGATGTTCTAGCGGGCCCAACAGACCATGCTGGTGCAGGCCGCCATGAGACCCAGGAGGCGAGGAAGTCCCGGCAGGCGCATGTCCAACCAGAAATGATCGGGCAAAGGAGGAAAGAACCTCGCCCTGTCCGGCTGGAGCCGCTTCTGGCTCAAGAGAGAGTCGAGCTGCGCCCGATGAATAGAATCACCTGCTTGGCTCGAGTTCGACTCTGGCCTCGTTGATAGGAGGCCCAGTTGAGAGCAGCAGACCTGGAGGCCAGATCTCTGGACCACTCTGCCTCCTTCCTGGAGGAGCTGCTATCAGCCAGTCATCCAGGTAAGGGTACACCGACCCTCGCGCGCCAGGGAATGCTGTCACCACTGCCATGCATTTGGTGAAGACCCTGGGAGCTGGAGACAAGTCAAGGGCATGGCTTGGAACTCGAAGAGGGATCCTTCGCCAGAAGCGTAAGGAATCTCTGGTGACGGACGGATAGGGACGTGGAAAAACGCGTCCCTGCAAGTCCAGAGAGCAGAACCACATCTGCTCCAAGGATGGTATTATCTGAGCCAGAGTGACCATCCTGAAGGTTCGAGACCTTAGGAACTTGTTTAGGTCGTAGATGAGAATGGGGCGCCAGCCCCCATCCGCTGAACCAGGAAGTACCTGGACACAAACCCTGGGTCTGAAGGAGGGTCCACCACCTCTCTTATCACCTCCTTCTGGAGGAGGAGAGCGATGTCGCTCGACTAGCACGCCAGTGAGGCTGGGGATCCCTGCCCCCGAGGGGCACAGCTCTGGAAGGTGGTGCCTGTCGATTCCAGAGGCAGGCCTCTTCCCACCACCTCAAGACCCACCTGTCCGTGGAAACAGCGGACCAGGCGGAACGAAGTGCTGGAGCCGCCCCCCCACGGGGACCCAGGGTAAGGTGACGGAATGGGGGCACCCCTCAGCCCGGCCACTGGGCAGGCTTGAGGAGGGACCGCCGAGGGACCTCCTGGGCCTTTCCTCCTGCCTCCTGTTAGAGGAAGCCGCGGCTTGGGTTTGGGATGCCAAGGCCGGCCTGCTGGCCCCTGAGCATGCTGGGCCGGGCGCCGGGGGCACAGAAGGACGAAGGGCTTAGGCTGTGGTTTGCTGGCCTTGTCCTCTGAGCGAAGAGACCGAGTCCAAGGTAGCATTGACTTCTCGATCCTCTGCAGGTGACCTCCCACCCCAGGGTCAAGAGGTCAGTCCCCAAAAAGGAACATCCGCCAACTTGTGCTGGGTATCCAAGTAAAGGTGGATATCCCCAGCCAAGCCCGCCGGCGACAGCCACTGCGGCCGCCACCGATCTGGCACATGAGTCCCTATATCCAAAGCAGTCTGGAGCTGCTGTTTGGCCACTGCCCTGCCCTGGTCCCGCACCTGCTTAACCGTAGTCTGCAGATCGGCGGAAGATGAGGATGACCTCATCCAGGGAGCCCAACAGGGCATGAGAAAATGTGCCATGAGGACGGCCGAACTGGCTGGCGGAGCCGAGAAGGGCGCAGGCGGACTTTCTCGCCCGACATAGTCCAATTTCTTGGACCTTGTCAGGAGGTTTGTCCACATCCCTGGCGCGCGGGCGCACCGAAAACGCTGTCGGTAACCAACCCTCAGCAGAGGGCTCTCCAAAACCGACAAGGAACCAGTAGGGACGCGATACTTCCTGGCCATCCTGGCCAAGGCGCAGGGCAGGAAGCAGGGGGCTGCAAAGCTCCAGTGCCGACCCACTGTGGCCTCGCCACCGGAAAGGCCTCCATCGGAGAATCCTCGGTCCAGAATCTCCGTGAGGGGATACCTGGCCCGCTTGGAACGGGTTCGAGCTCCATCCCGTGGACTCCGAGATGAGCCGAAGCAGTCCTAGGAAGGACGACGGGTATCGCCCATGACTAACCTTCCTGAAGACTCCAAGTCCAGTCGCTTGGAGAAAAAGGAGGAATTATCTTCGACTCGGAAGAGTCCTCGAAGAGCTGCCTCTGGCCTGAGCCACCCCTTCACCTGCCGAGGTCGGGTCGGGAGTGAGGGTAAGGACAGCCGATGGGTAGACCCTTAGCCGACTCGAGAATCCTTGGTCGGAGCCCCATTGGTGGCTGTGGAGGCGGAGGTTCCACCGAATCGGTGGAGCAGCTGGTTTTGGCCGAACAACCGTCTAGGTATAGGCTCGGATAGTCGAGGTTGTGTCGGGCCGCCTCCGTGACAGTTATTTAATGGCCGGGAAGGCGACGGGTCGCTTACTCCCGCCAGGAGGAGCTGTTGTAACATAAGGTCCTCGCATCGCCGACGCATTCACGTCAAGCCCTCATCCGAGGAGGAGGACGAGGCCGAGCGGCGACGCTGCCACCGTGGTGCCGAGACCGAGACCGCCTATGACGGTGGATCGGCTGACCGCCAAGAGGTCCGAGACCGAGACCGAGAGTCCCGGAATTTCCGAGGTCGTGCGGGAGGTGTCGGCCGGAACCGCACTCCTTCGCTCGGATGGTGCATCCGAGGGCTCTGGAACCGAGGCACAGGCGAGCCCACGGATCCTCAACTCTCCTGGGAAACCGGGAGGAATCTCGGCTGCTAAAGGCGACAGCCCGTCCAACGGGTCGAGAAAAATCTCGACTTCATCGGTGGGAGTCTCGGTCAACTGACCTGACGGGGACACCGTGAGGCCAGTGGCCGAAGCCGAGCGTGTCGATCAAGCCGACGGTCGACGGCCGGGAGAGGACCTTTCCGCCTCCCAAGAGGCCGACGGAGGGATTTCACCCTGTCCCTCTTTTTGGACCGAGAATAGGTCCATCGAACGAGGCCCTTCTCCTTTAGTGGAGAGGGACAGACAAAGCTCCTTAAAAGAAGCCGTGTAGAAGAGCCCAGAGAGCGGATAAATGCCGCAGCCGAGGAAGATACGGCCCGCGCCGCCTCCTCTTCGAGGGCGACCATCCGCTCGAGCTGATCCGCCGAGCCCGCCGCCACGGACACCGCCAACCGGGCCTCCTTGGACTTCACCGGAAGGAAACGCTTCTCGGGACGGCCCAGTTGCAATCGGGCAGCACGGTCTTCGAGGACGTAGGCCGAGAAAGATGAGCACAGGTCGCAAGCCTGCGGGTCGTGCTCAAGGCCTAAGCAGTAGACACACGTGGAGTGTGGATCCGTCGAGACATCTTCAGCCGCATGGGCATCTCCGAAACCGAGTCGATTTGTCCATCGCATGTAGGGATAGAAGACTGGAAGTCTTTTTCGCGAAAATTTATTTTTAAATCCGCAACGGAGAAATAGGAACCAGTCTCAAACGCAGAGGCGTTAAGGAGGGAACCTGAGCTTCCAAGCGGTAAGGAAGATCTGGCGTCATGGGGCGGAGCCGAGAGTTATACCACCCGGGTGGGTGGGAGGAGCAAGCTTGAAGACCTTCCGGCAAGATTTAAAGCGGCAAGGATACCTGCCAATGAGTGTGGATGAACAACATATCCATGTCCCTAGAATCTCCAATATCCAAGGCCATCTGGAGCTGCTGTTTTGCAACAGCACGGCCCTGGTCACGGACCTGCTTAACCGTGGTCTGCATGTCCACTGGGAGATGAGTGAGGACTTCATCTAGCAACCCCTAGAGGGCGTGAGAGAAGTGTGCCATGATCACTGCCGACCTGGCCTGACGAAGGCCCAAGGATGAGACCGCATATACCTTCCGGGCAGAATGGTACATATTTTTGGACTCCTTGTCTGGAGGGCGGTCATCCGCTGAGCTACCCGTGCGTCTAAACACTGAGGCAGTCACAAGGCTCTCGGCCAATGGATGCTCTGTGAAGCCCGCCAAGGACTCCATGGGTACAGTGTACTTGCGAGCCATGTGGGTAGACGGAGCCGGGCAAGAGGCAGGGCACTGCCATAGCTCAAGGGCCGGGCCAACAATTGCCTCCGCTGGGGTATCCCCCCTCTTAAGGATATCCGTGAGAGGATATTCCGACTTCTTTTGGATAGGCTCCAAAGGCATACCGGTGGACTCTGAAATAAGTCGGAGGATGCCCTGGAAAGAGGAAGGACTTTCCTCAAGGCCTGTCACTGACAACTCATCATCGGGGTGTGAGTGAAGACCAGTGGTAGAGTCCGAGGAGTCGGGATACAGGGGTCTCCCGCCTATGTCCCCTTCAATACGCCGAGGGTGACCGGGGACAACAGTGATGGACAGACGACGGGGCAGGACCATATCTGTCCGGTCCTCTTTCAAGGGAGCCCCTTCCTGAGGCTGCTTAGGCGGTGGCTCCACCAAAATTGGTGGGGAGACCGGAACAGGCCGAACAGGAATGCATGCCGGTCCTACTGGAGGGAGAACCGAAGTCTTCGGTTCCGGAGGGGTCGGCGTCTGCCCAAGAGGCTGGGGCCAAGTAATGGCCAGTGTAACCAGCGGAGCCGGCTTTTGACCGGTCAGAATTAGCTGTTGCCACATAAGGTACTCATAACGCCGACGGAGCTTCAGAAGTCTCTCCTCGTCCGAGGAGGATGAGGATCGGTGGTGACGCCTCTTCAAGGAGTGTTTGTGACCCTTTTTCGGTTTTTCGACCGACGGGGTCAGAGTCCTCGATCGAGACCAACGGTGTCTGCTCTCTCGATCGAGAGAGGTCGGATTCAGTGAAAACAGAGGTTCCGGCTCCTGTCCCTCGATCGGGATACCCGAGGGAAGGGTCTCCTGGTCAGGGAAGGAAAGGATGGGTGTCCTCTCCAAGGAGTCGTCGACCCGGGTCAGCGACAACGGCTCAATCGGGTCGAGAGAAATCTCGCACGGTTCGGCCGTATCCTCGGCCTCGGTGTCTTGGCCTGACAGATGGTCCAAAAAGCCGGCAGCCGAGGAAGCAATCTCGACAGAGGTCGAGACTGCAAGATCCTGAGAATCGGACCGCTTTCGGTCCCAGGAACGTCTTCTTCGGCCAGAAGATGATTTAGGGTCCTTGTCCCTTTTCTTAGGGTGGGAAGAGTGTGAGCCCCAGGGCGCCTCACCCCTGGTGGGGAGAGACTGGCACAGCTCCCGAAAGGACCCAGTGAAAGTGGAGCCCAGGTTAAGCGGCATAAAAAAACTTCGGCTGGCCAAAGCTTGAGCAGCTTCCTCTTCAAAAGCCGCCATCTGTTCCAGCTGATCGGCGGATCCCGTGACCGCGGAAACCGCCCACCTGGCCTCCTTCAATTTCACCGGTGGGTTGTGAAGCTCCGGTCTCCCTAGTTTTAGGCGCGCCTTGCGGTCGTCCAGGACGTTGGGATGGAAGGCCAGACAAACGGTGTAAGAGGTGGTGTCATGCACGACACCCAAGCAATAGACACACGAGAGGTGGGGATCGGTGCGCGACATTTTCTGTCCGCAGGGACACCGGCGAAACCCGGGGGATGACTTGTCCTCCATGTCCGATGCATTTGATCGGAATCGTAAAACTCGCACGAAGTCAAAAGAAGCAATGCGGCTAAAACCGGCTTATTAGAATCCAGGGCTCACGGTACTGCAGAAGTAGCACCAGGAACCTGAATCTTCCAGTGGAAAGGAAGATCTGGCGTCATGGGGCGGAGCCGAGGTATTTACCACCCGGGTGGGTGGGAGGAGCCAGCTTGAAGATTTCCGGCAAAATTTAAAGGGGAAAGGGACATGCCAAAGAGTGTGGATGAACAACATATCCACGCCCCTAGAACCATTTTTTTTTTTTTTGGAAATCTCTATTTATCCTCCCCCTCACACCGGAGCCCTGCTCCGTCGGGAGGCGCACATGTGTCTGCCCCACTTCACTGTCCTACCAGACTTCTACAGCGGACCCCCATGGAGCCGTGGATGTACCCCCCAGGTGGGTACTAGGTGGGGCCCGTATACATCGAGACACTTCTATGTTTCGTCGGGTCCCCGGTGGATCAGGCAGGCAGGAGCTATTAGGGTCTGCACACATGCGTTACTTCCTCTCAGCACTCCGGCACTGATTTTTCCCTGTTCTATGGGCATGGCGTGCACCCGGACTTTACGTCCACCATGCCCCAATCCTCTCTCTGTACTCTCTTGCTTACTGTGAACCCGGCTTCCGCCAGAGGCCAGTCAAGCACTCAGCCTGGACCCCCACCCTTCCCCGGAGAAGGCACGCTGTCCAACGGATGCTCAAGCCTTCTCCCCCGGCTGGCCCTCCGCTTCCCTGGGCTCATCCCCGAATCTGGATCAACGGCATCGCAAGCGGTAGCATTACTGCTGCACCAGCAGGCCGGCTTAATCACAAATCTGATGTAATGCTGAAACTTTCTTATGTCAATTGTATATGTTATTGCCTCTTAATAAACAATGCTTACAAAAAAAGTGAATTTCAGCTGGTTTAAGTTGTCTCCATTCTAACAAGAGCTCCTCTGGACCAGTTTCACAGCACAGGCGAATTTTGTCTGGCTATAGTGATATTTCAGAACTCACTGGTGCTTAGTTATTTATGCACAGAGGCTATAACCTATTTATGCACTTGCATTTTACTTTCATGGGCTGAATTTTATAACACTATTGTTGCTAATGAGCAGTATATTGGTGGTATATATTGTAAAAGAGAAATTCTTCATAAAGTGGATCAATTAAAGCGAAGTGTGCATAACAAAGAATATTTGACCGAAACATGACAAATGCAAGAATGTTGTTGTTTTTTTTAATAAATATTTGATATTTATATTAATCCTAGTCTGGTGCTGGCATTCCTTCAGGCAGGTGGAGTAGCGAGGTGCCAGATTGTTTGATCAAGAGATATCTGAGGAACACCATATACCTATAGTATAAATACAACATTTAAAAAACAGGTAAATAATTTAATCAGAGTTCAGATCATGACAGAACACCAGACTCCTACAAAATGACCAATCCACCTAGCCAACGTCTCAAATACTAAAGGGAAGGATCTTTAAAGTCGTGCAAAATACAAATGGCAACATGAAGTAGATGTTACAGTCACGCACCTCAACTATATGGTAGTTCAGTGGGATCTTGCTCTTCCCTGGATAGCTCAGCAACTGTGCAGCACTTGAAGAAAAGAAAAACATATAAATATACAGTTTTTTTATGTTTTATTTCAAGGCCAGCACAGCACCAGATCTGCATGTTCCAAATAAACACCTTATATATTTTAACTATTGTATACAAATTGCTTAATATGATTGCATAACTTGATTATCGGCTGTACAGCACCAGCAGTCCTTCCATATACAGCACTAGCACTATTTCTGATATAAAGCTGCTATACTTTGACTCCCAAGGTCAGTGAAACCCCTTACAACTACTATTGTATGACGACATGCTGCTTCACTGCCCAACCCTTCCAGGCTATCAAGAACAGCTATATTTCTTTATTCTGATTGGAATGTATGATTTACTATGTATTAATGTTCATGTTTTTAAAATGTATTAAGAAAGGCTGTATATTGGGGCACCACTGTAATAATTCCCAAGAGACAGTGTAGTCTAGTGGTAAAACTGTGTACCTGGAGGACCCAGATTTGAATCCCACCACCACATACTCACTCTGCAATTTTAAGCAAATCCCTTCACAGCCTCTCTCTCACTGGGCTTATCCAGTGTGCACGTTCCTTAAAGAGACTCACTAAGTGAGCCCATTTGGCGATAAGACAAGGGCACCGAGCAACTAACAAGGCCCTTGTTAGTCACCCGGTGCCCTTAATTAATCACCAAATGATCACAGACATATATAAAAATGATGCTAACCCCGACTATAATGGAGCACTTTCCCTGTGTTCACATCATAACGTGGCTGAGCGCAGGGGCAGATGTAAAGACTGGGAAGTAACAGTGACCCGGTGGGGAGAATTTTACGAGTGATTTTACTACCAAACTATTGCACATTTCTATGGCAAATATAGATGAGCAGCATTTCGCAGAGGTAAGGCACTGTAATATGTGGTACACATCTTCCTCCATTTAAATTAGTGAATCTCTTTACCACCCTGCTGTCTCACTTGACTTCCCTTCTAATGGCTGATGCAACTCTTTAGCTTCTTAAGCACTCTGGGATACAGTGCGTACAAAAGTTGTTGTGTAAAATCAAATTCCAGTCTTTCTTTCCTATGAAAGGGCACAGTGCCTTCCCTAACTATGATGCTAACTCAGTAGTGTCCCCTCCCCCCAAAAAAAAACACCAAATCTCCAATGATTCAACCACCACGACCCTGGATCATTCCTAGTAGACAGACATTCCCTCCTTTAAATAGCTGGGTGCCTGGCTGGATCGTCACCTCAACTTCTCTAGTTACACAGATGACACATCCCCAACTTTATTTTATTTACTTAAGAGTTGATAACTAGTGGGACCCACCAGCAGAAGTGGTCTGTTTTCAAGGGTGACTTGGAGACAGAGAAGCTAGGTACCATTTATCAAAATAAGGCTTGTATCTCACCCCCTTCCCAAAAAAAAAAAAAACTTGGGATTTTTGTCCAAACGGTTTTCCAACCTTTGACTACAGAAATGTAGTTTATAGTGCTGCCTTCAAATCCACCTTCGTCAGACTATACCTCCCCTTTCATTTATTCTATCTTTTTGCCTTTAACTGTCCTCCCCATACCCAACAGTGCTCCTTTTATTCCAACCTCCTCTCCTTCCTCCCAGGTGGGTAGACACCTTTTTCACTTATTTCTTTCATCTCTAAATTCCATTCTGGTTACCTCCACTGCCATCTGAACATGTGTGTCCTAGGGGAACTGGCATTCATAAGTACAGAAAAATCATATACGTACACAATAAATACATGATTTACTGCAAGGGTTATACAGTCAGTAAGACTGGTATGTACACTGTGCAAATCAGAAATACAGTTGTTAAACTGCCGTACTCCAGAAAGCATTCCGACTCAGAGGGAGTAACAGCTGCACCCTGGGGAGCAGGGAATGATGGGGGTAACCAGGGATAATAGTGAGTGGATAAAGGGGAGAGTCTGGTACAGGAGCAGGCTGCGACAATGTGTTCACAGAGCAGGGCTTTCAGAGAGAAAGGGGAGAAAGAAGAGAAAGGAGAGCAGAGGGATAGAAGGCAGCTTGCCCAGCTGAGGTGTTACAGCGGAGGAATATAATGGAAAGGAAGAGTTTCTAAGAGTGTAACCTGGGGGGGCTGAGAGAGAGAGGAGAGTTAAGAAAGCAGAAGATGGAGTTAAACAAAATTTGGACATGAGAGAAATACAATAAGCAAAGCGGCTACCCTCTAGAGCAGGCAGAGACAGAGGTTAGAGTATAAAATGCAGAGGTGGGTACAAGGACTGTTAAAACTCAAAGCGACAGAAGGAATGAGAGAAGGGTCCACTCTAGCCAGGGTGGATCTTAAACAGCTAGTGTACTGCCTAAAACAAATATTAGATTTTAAAAGCAGACAACCATTACCTTTTATATCTGAGGTACTTTTTCTTTTCCCTTTGTTTATTAGAAGATTGTTTACCTGATGTTAGTAGGTGTGATGTGTGGAACAGCTCTTAGCCTGGCAGCTGAC